>JAQQAC010019963.1:9930215-9989664 GCA_029783875.1 Phataginus tricuspis
CAGTTAAACGCAAAGTAAATCATTCAGTTAGGTTAGCTGCTTAATGACAAATAACTGATAATGTCAATATGTTGCAGCGACATAAAGTGTCACTTTCAACACTTGTCCACTTACATTTATGAATCAATCTATACTCGAGGTTTCATTCTTTTACTGCTAAGTTGGCTCTTGAACTTGAGTCTTTTGCTGCACCAGTCGACGTGCCACAAGGAGCCACGATGGGAGCGAGAATCACATTAAAGACAAGTTTTTGAGGCAAGAATCTCAAAAATAGAGGTGGGAGGAAATCCCAACAAAATAGAACAACCAGAATACATGAATTTCATTCCAGCAACTCATCTTTCAGTGTTTTTGCTAAGAAGGGAAAGGTTTCTTAGAGAAAACAAGAGCTACCTTAAGGCTAGGATCCAGACCTTGAAGGAATCAGTGAGTGAGTTTGTGTGTACCTCCAGCTTATTTCCAAGATACAATTCCCTCTGGAGAGGAAAATATGGGGTTGTCTGTCATTAATACAAAAGTCTAACCTCATTTTATTTTGTTTCTTAACAGGAAACACAAGAGCCCTCCTCATTCGAATATCCTAAGATAAGCAACTTCTCTTTTTTTAATAACAGTGAAAATTTAATTGAAAATTAAACAGTAAACCCAGCCTTAATAATAGGAATTGTTTTCCTGGTTCTATTCCATTGAGTTTACCTTCCTTGTCATTTGAATCTTTGTGTCTTACGACAGATGCAAAACTGATGGATCACTTGTGTCTTAAGGAAGACCCAAAAATGATGGAAAAGAGAAAGAGCGACAGTACAGGGGCTAGCCCCTCTTCCAGGCCGCAGGGAGAGGGCGGCAAGGCGCGCAGGACCTCGGGGCTTCGGAGGGCGAGGCTGCCGGTGGGCTCCTTCCCTGGGGGCACGCTGTGTGCAGCTGTGCCATGCGAAGGGCCGGCCTCTGCTCTGCCCAGGTGCCCACAAGCTGTCTAACAAGTAGGTACTTATGCCACAGAGGCAATTTGCTGGAATAAGTGGCACTTTCCTGTCCAGAAAGGCAAGTCCGTGGACAATGTGCTGTACCGAGCTCACAAAATACAACACACGCATTTTGTTTGATCAGAAGTCTCCGTGATGCATTATGACTATAATGACTCATTTCTTTCTTTATTACTCAAGAAAAATATTATAGATCTCTGAAAGCCTTGTGCTCAATTATGTAACAATACCAACATCTGTTAAAGTACAGGCTGTTTCTATTCTGTACCCTGACTTGTTTTATGTAATTACAAGTTTATAAGGTATTTGGTGAACCAGCGAGCAGGTACCTTTGCACAGCACTATATAATTTGGGGTACAATGAAGTGTTCGCTTGAAAATCTATAATTAGGGCAGCATCAGCTTACAGAAAAGTACAGGAAATGTTATGACAACTCAATCACGTGCATCTGCACACAGGTAGGGAGTGCACCGTTCTCCCCCGTCTTTCCTCCTCTTCTTCTATTTGAATTGTTCTTTGCTCATCTCAAGTTAAAGAAATGCTGTCCACAGGGTGCAGAATAAATGAACTTCGGGGAAAAGCCCACAGGGAACATGGCCTTCTCTGTAGGTAGTTCAGTGCTGAGTCCGAACGCCAGGGTCTGGGAAGCCCGGGAAGCATGCCAACGCCCAGCGCTGCTGTCCACAATGCTTTGGTCTTTATATGGATTTTTGAAATGATAAAATATTTTTACTATTGCGAATTCACTGAACTCAGAATCGAATATGCCAAAATACTTGCTTGTATTGGTCAGAAATTCAGAAGCTAAAATATATAAAGGCAAAACAAACAAAACTAGAGATGATGGTAACACCATGCAGTAAAGTGTTGGACAAGGAGATCAAAGCAGAAAACTAAAGGGGACCCTAGAATGTCGCCCCAAGTTGTGCCACTTTGACCTAAGAATGGTTTTGAGCTGAAGGGAGTATTATCAGCTCTCTGCCTTCCCCGTCCGGTCTCAAAGCAGGGCATAAATTTCCATTTGTAAAAGTATCTCCCTCTCCCACACCAGGAAAAGAACCACTCCAGAGACAGCTCTGATCCCCTAAGATGACTCTTATCTGCATAATAAACCTTACTAAAAAACTCTTATTTACCATATATAGACATTCCCACAACTAACGCCCAGAAGCCCCAAACCCCTTTTCCTTTGCTCTAGTCTCTTCTCCACACTGACTGCCCTTCGTTCAGATGATATATAGTCCCAAATTCTAACTCCCTCCTTCAATCACATTTCTTGGTGAACTCCCTTGTACATGTAATATAACCTTTTTTTCTTCTCTTGTTCATCTGCCTTTTGTCAGTGTGATTTGCAAGTCTCCAGCCATGAATCCAAGAGGAGAGAAGAAAAAGTTTTCCTCCCCTACACACTTAACAACCACTGGTCCAAAGTACTGGCAATGATTTCTATCAGGGGGCTGCTTAGCAATTTCATAGGTGAGACTTCTGACATATTATAGAGGTTTAACCTGAGATACTAAATGGACTTCTGGCATGCTACATATTGTGTACTATACAGAACATAGAATGCTGAGGGTAGACCAGCCCTGTAAATCCAGGTGGTTAGTCTAGGGCGGAGGAGATCCACTGCCCTACTGGAGGCAGCAGAGGAGAGGGAAAAGCCAAGCCTTTCAAGCCAGTCAGCCTGAGCTTGACACCTCAACAGATGTCATCTTTTGGCCAGTTAATCTTCTCAGAACAGATTTCCCCATTTTTCTAAAATAAAGATAACACATGTATCAAATGATTGGGGGATTAAACTGACAAAGATTTGCAAACTAACAAGCAAGTACCCGACAGTAGCTTCTCACCAAATACTATGTCCTGCCTTCTTCCCAAACCTCTGATTGTCCAAGAGAAGAGAAGACAGTGGTGCATTTAGTTTTTCGGAAAACCTGCATATTGTAAAACATCTCAGATTAGCAACATTGTCATCATTCTAGTCCTTTGGTTCCACATTTGGGATTTTTCAAATATCACATCTGGCTCTAAGATGCGCTCAGAGAAAGGAAGTTGGTCCTCATATTAAGAGGGCTTCTAGCTCAGGCAGCGCGGGCCTCTACGGTCATCCTTTCCTTAGACCCTTAAAGGGGTGCGCTGAGCTAGAGGAAGAGTTGGTTTATTCAAAACCATTTCTCAAGCCTGTCGGGCAATATAAAAATACAAAATAAATATCAAAAAAAGGCTCCTGACCTCTAATACCATAATCTGGCCAGGAAAAAAAGACAGTCATGAATGTCACAATATAAATATATATGAGCTCTATAAAGGATGTAATCAACGTGAAGTAGGCTTTTTGATTTTAGCCTTTCTCTTAAAGAAACCCTCTAAGCAGGTAGGAAGCAGCTGAAAGCAATGATTTAACTTTCAGGATCTGGAGTGCGACTACTTACGGCTTCTGACTATCATTTAGGAGCTTGGAAAGTTCCTTCACCGTTCTACGTCTCAGATTCCTCCTTCATAAATTATGGCCCACAGCAGTGCCTACTCGAAAGGTTGTGAGAATTAAGTGAATTCTTACATGAGAAATGCTCATAACACAATAAATGCTTTATTAGTATTGAATAGCCACTATCCCTCCTGTTTTTGTCATCATCATTATTATTAATACATGTCTACAGATAGAGGAAAAATTAAGTGAAAGGAAAGGAAAACCTTTTGGTTCTCTACTCAGAATACTTCCAGCCACTAATGTGGGCATTTCCCCACGCTAAGCAATTCTCCAGTTCTCCTCGGACACCAACTGGGTGTTACAGTGCAGTTCAGTCTGCCACTGATGACGCAGAGGCGGCATCAGATCCCACGGCCTAGGGGCTCCGTCCCACAGGACTCCCTCCCCGCTTCCGGTGCCAGGTTGTCATTTGTGCTTCTGACTCAGGTTTCCACCACTCCCAACTCAGGTCTGCGATATTTGTCAGGATCAGAGAACTGAGGAAAACCATTTACTTATTAGGTTACTGGTTTATTATAAAAGGATATAACTCAGGAACGGCCAAAGAAAAGGGATGCATGGGACAAGATATGGGGAAGGGGTGCGGAGCTTTCATGCCATTCTGGGCCTGCCACCCTCCCAGACCCTTAACCATCCAGAAGCTCTGCAGACTCCTTCACAGTTTTTCACGGAGGCTTCACTACATGGACATGACTGACTCAACGACTGGCCAGTACTAATTAGCTCAATCTCCACTTCACTCCACTCTGCTCCACTCCTCCCTCACCAGAGGTCAAGGGGTGGGGTTGAAAGTTCCAGTCTTTAGTTACCTGGCTGCTCCCCCTGGCAACTAGCTGCCACCCTTAGGGGCCTTCCAAAAGTCACCTCATTAACATAAGCTCAGGCGTGATTGAAAGAAGCCTATTATAAATAACACCTATATCACTCATTTGACTGAAATCCCAAGGGTTTTAGGGGCTCTCTAGCAGGAATGGGACAAAGGCTACACATATTTCTTATTATAAATCACAATATCTCATTAAATCCAAATTCAGACACTAGAACTCTTCAGCATTTTCCCTGCGAAGACACTGGAGGCTGTTCTGGGTAGGTCTAGAATCCATCAAAACACGGGAATGGCGTGTGCTCACAGACACACAGCTTACTGAGGTCTTCATGCCCTTCTCCTCACTGGTGATTTCCTCTGATGATATTCTTAGCCTAACAATCTGGCTTCCACTCAGTTCTCACGAGCGCTTTCCTCACTGGCCGCTCTGCCCTCCCTATGCTGATCTAGTGTAAGGCCTCCCCAGACTTGGGCTCCATGTTTCTCTTTTCTCAGGGCAGAGAATTCCCACTGGAGGGACTTGAGACGTAGGAGAAAAGAGAGCTGGGGACTGAGTTTGTGAGTGAACCTTGAAAGATCTTATAAAAGCTGACATCTACTTTATGAAGTTTACAATAGTTATATGCTTGTTGTATAAGTCCTACAATAAACAGGTGTATGAAACAGGCCAACAATTCCCTTCTCTCCTCCAGCCCCACTCCTCTGAAGTCATGTTAGTACTGTAAACCTATTCATATAAATCTATAAGAATATAACCATATATATCTATTTTTTTTACAAATGCTTTTGCACTGGGTAAAATACAATAAAGACAGCTGATTTAAAAAGAGAGAAAGCCATGATATTTTGCCATTCAACCAACTATAGACTTTTAAACAAAGGGATGTTTTACATGCTTGGCTCATATGAACAGAGGGAAAATCCTCACATCACCCCAAGTTATTCCCAAGCCCCTCGTGATCCACAGGCCTGCCCAGGCCAACTCCAGAAAGTAGCCCTGTCAGCCCTGCTCCCTGAGGGAGGACCGGAGGGGCCCGGCCGCACACAGAACCCCCAGGCCCTGGGAGCGCTTCCCTTGCTTCCCCAGCCCTTCCCAACGTGGCGCTGACAAACGCTGCCATCTGCTTTACCTCCCTCACCTTTTTCAACTTGGTTCCTATTTTTTCTAATTATCCCCGACAGCGTGACTTGTTATCTGTATATAACAGATAACTGCCCGGTTGCAGTGCCTCCACAATAATGTCCCAGAAGCCCCTACCCTTCTCCAAGACCGTCTATTTATCTCAAATACCAACATTCATAGCAGTCGACATAAAGCTCTCTCAACTTCATAAATTGTAACCACTCGGTGATTTTCAGAGTTCAGATGGCCAGAGATGCCAAAAGCTTTAGTCACAGAGGAGGACCGCCTCCTATGGGCTAATATGCAAGTGACAGCTGTCTAATCAAGTGGGAAAAGCCTATCTAATGCTCTTACTATTACAGTTAAATAAAGCTACAAAGCAGCCCATAAAATAAAACTAGGAAACAGGCCTCTTCTGTCTGTAACCCAGAGACCAGGTGTCCTGAGCTCCCGCTTTCTTTGCTGACTGACTCTTTCCTCTGGGTTCCAAGCCTGGGAAAGAATTCACAGGGTAGGTGGGACGGCTGCCGCCGAGCAGCCTCAACCCACGGCATCCCTTTAGCGAGTCCGCCCTGGATCAGGTCTGGGCCTCTGTGTCACAGGCTAGAAACTGGACTTCTAGAAGCTTAGAGTGGATCATTCTCCGCTAGATGGATCTGCTCGTCAACTCCACAAGAAATGGATGTGGAAACCATCTTATGAATTTACACAATCAGAAATACATTTAAAGGCAGTCAAGCGCACACCCCAAGGTGGCAGGGGTCACAAACCAGTCAGTGGAGTCGGCAGAAGAGGCATCAGCTGGTCTGGAGCAGTACTCTCTACCAAGGCAGCGTTAGCAGAGGTTCTCGAACCAGAAGCAGCAAAACTCACCCGGGGGGCTTGTCAAGACACAGATGGTTGGGCCCCACCTCCAGAGTTTCTGACTCAGGACTAAGCTGGGGGCTTGTACTTCTAGCAAGTTCCCAGGAAATGCTGGAGCTGCCTGCTGGTCTGGGACCACAGCTGGAGAAGTAAAGGTCTGAGGCACCCTTCTCACTATCCGAACAGCCTCTCCCAGAGGACTGTCTTAGACCCTTGGGCTGCTGGACAGAATCCCATGGGTTGGGGGGCTTGTCAGCATTTGTTTCTCCCAGTTCTGGAGGGCGGGAAGGCCGAGATCAAGGCACCCGCCACTCTGTGCCTGGCTGAGAGCCTGCTTCCCGGCCCAGAGATGGCCATCCTTTCTGCTGTGTCCTCCGTGCTGGAAGGGCTGGGGGATCCCACTGGGCCCTTCTCATGAGGGCACCCCCCAGAGGCCCCACCTCCAGTACCATCACTTTGGGGGTTAGGTTCAATATGTGATTTGGGGGACTCAGACATTTGACCTAGAGCAGGAACTCCATTGAGAAGCCTTTTTCCCCCAGGATTGGTGCCTTTATAAGAGAAAGGACTTCAGGACTGCGTGCACATGGATGAAAGTCCACAGGAGGACACAGAACAAAGGACAGGGAAGGGGAGCAGAATGTGCCCCCCAAAAATGTGTCTCTTTGGCATGAGAATTATTTTAAGCTGTTATTTTTAAGAAACAACAGAGACGGGGGAAGCTCTGACAAACTGCGGGGAAGCTGCCCTTCCGCAAGCGATGTTTACATTTAGGAGGGAAATTCCCCTTGCGAGGGGGTCTCCCTCAGCGCGTGTGGAGGAGGGGGACTCCCAGTCTCTCGACACTCTCCTCAGGGGCGAAGGCAGTGACTTCCATGTGCCCAGCCACCTTACCCTTGTTTGTCGAGCTCTGCCTGAAACCCTCCCAGAGCTGGCCCCCCACCCCAGCAGCTTCCTTTGCGTGAGTGGGAGACGGTGTTTGAGGTGACGGCTCGGGCCGCTTGGGGGAGTCACTCAGTTGCCTGGGGCTCTCCCGTGGATGCAGGAGGGATACATGCTCTTAAACTTCTGCTTGGTTTTTCTCCTGGTAATCCAACTTCTGTCAATTTAATTACTAGACCAGTCAAAGAACCTAGAAGGGAAGAAGGGAGAATTTTTCTGCCCCTACAACGGCCGTCTGCAAGCAAAGGAGAGAGGCCTCAGATGAAACAAACCTGCTGACACCTCATCTTGGGCTTCCAGCCTCCAGAACTGCGAGGAAGTACACTTCCGCTGTTTAAGCCACTCAGTCTATGGTGCTTTATACCCCAGCCTGAGCTATAACCCTGTTCACAGAAGTAACATCTTTAACGTATGTTTTACATATAGTCAGTCTTGCCCATTTAAGTTTTGGGTGTGTTCTGGTGTCCATAGTTACTCTGCCATTCAGTTTTCTTTGACCCTAATGTTGCCATCCCTGAATTGGATCATATACATTATTGGAAGGGTGAGATTAGGAAAAGAAACATATTAATACACATTGAAGGCCTCTCCATAAGTAGTGTTCGGAGGCTGCAGAATTCCTCTGGGCTCAAAGTATCTTCTGGAGAAAGGCTCTCTTTAAATGTTTATAGATTTTAGAAGGGCTGAAACCAGATGTAAGTGCCAATATCTGGGCAATTAGGGGAGTATTCATTTGATGTCTTGATTTATTAAAAACTATGGGGAAGCTACAAAGTCCTAGAAAAGTTGGCAAAGTAATTTAAAACACAATGCATACATTCTTACACAAACTTATTAATACAAATCCCTTGAAAAGAAACCTTAATATTAAAAAGTATATAATCTATCCCACAAAATCTAGTTTCAACAAATGACAACAAATTTGTTAGCTCACTGTTGCCTTTGGTCGGGCATCTGCAAGAGGAAATCATACACGGAACAGGTTTGACTTTCATCTGACTTTCAATGTTTTTACAGTCTTGTTAGAACATAGAGAGTCTGGTAATCCCATTCATTTTTTAAACTAATCACCTCAATCTGAAAACAGCGCTAGGAGAAAATTAATTGAACTAGAATTGTTTAGCTCCTCTCCTGGACTGGGGGATTCCATTATTGCCAAATTTTGAAGTGGAGTGACAGGAGGGTGGGTTTCAAATGTTGTCTATCTTAAGAAAAAATGGATCTGTTATTTATTCCCCCCAACTAACAGAAGCTGATTTAACTGAATATTCCTTCAAACTCTATGTTTAGAGACTCTTAATCTGGGGACAAGAAAATACTAGCACCTCCAGAAATGTCTCAAGCAACCTATGAATCAGAAACACAAAATATTTTTTCCTGGCTTCTTCTGTGTTGTTTTGCAAATTGTCATCAAAAACCTTTTTTTTTTAATGTCAAATATATTTAAAGGTTGTTTACATCAGGAAGTACAACAAAGTTCACATGAGCCTTGGTCTTATTTTTGTCACTCAACATGACGGGACAAACATGCTTCTTTGTGGCAAAGTGTTCTGCAGTGGAAGTGTGGGTGTGACGAACACCAGTCTGTCTTGGAAACATTGGCAACCTTTATCACAAGAAGGCATAACGTGAGAAGCTGGAACTAAGTAACTTTACTAAAATATTACCCATCCCAACATACAAGTCTGTCTTGAGGCATCCTACAGGCTTGCTTAATACCCTGCTGATTAAAAGAATTAGACAAGCACTGGGAAGATGAGGATGGAGCCACATGGCCTAGCAATAGTGGTGCCTGGGCCAGCAGAAACAAAAGGGCACAGTTTCCATCAAGCATTCAAAGTCACCAACATCACAATTATAAATATTTCACTAATATCTTATATTTTTGGGAAGGGACTGATAAGCTTTCTCTTTGCCCAACATCCCAGTGGAATGACAACTACCTTCTAGGGCAATAAGCTCTAGTTTCACCAGTATGTGAACGCTCATGCTGACACAGGAAAAATATCTTACTTTCTAAGCTTCTTTGGGGAACAGCAAAGGCTGATGATATTTTAGAATAGGTGAAGCAGTTCTATGCTGAGCAATGTAAGTGCATTCGTAGTGTTCTAAGCAGAGACTGCCCACCTGTGATTTCTGCCTGCGACGGGTATTAAAGCCTCCACCTGTCATCCCAACTCATGGCTTCCCACAGTGGTAGGAACTGGCGGCAATGATTCTGCCCACAGTGCTGACTGTCTTGTCTGCTGTCATTGCCAGGTTTTTAGAACCAGAGAATCGAGTCAGAGTGCCTTGTTGGAAGATTTCATCAAGGAGGCAGACTACAAAATTTTTCTCTGCCGAAAAGAAGCATGTTAACATAATAGAGCTGAATCTTTAAACTACTCCCATCCCAGAAATACCACGCTAAAACAGTTCAACAGGGAGGAGTTAATTTTTAAACACACTTAAAGAATACAGTTGGTAACGGAATATCATTCAGCCACAAAAAGGAATGAAGTACTGATACATGCTGCACTGGATGAACCACAACAAATCGTATGCTAAGTGAAGGAAGCCAAACACAGGAAGTCACATATAATATGATTCCATTTACATGAAACATCTAGAATTGGAAAATCCAGATGGACAGTAGTTGGCCAGAGGCTGGGAGGTTCAGGGAATGAGTGCCGACTTTCCTTTTGGGTGATGGAAATGCTCTGGGACTAGACATTGTGAGTGTACTAAATGCCACTGAGTGGTATACTTTAAAATGGTTAATACTATGTTATGTGAATTTTAACACAATTAAAAAAGATACATTTGGCCACCTGAGTGTTGTAACATTTTCATTTTAAGGCTCTTTTGTTTAGTTATAAGCATGGATGCTGCAAATTGATTTTTGGCCAATCTCTCTCCCTCTCTCTTCTTCCCAATAGATAGTAATAACTTCCATGAAATAGGGATCACAGTGTCTGGTACATAGAAGACAGTCAATATTGTGGATGAAAAAGGAAAAGAACCTATAATCTTTTCAGTCAAGCTACACATGTCTCCACCCAAACAAGAAGAGGTAAAAAGCAGTTAACTGAAAAGTTCCAGGGCTTCAGAATGAGATTCCAGGAGCCTCAACCCTGGCAGTTTCTCTCAGGGAGAAATTTATGGAGTCTTAGAAATCTCAAAGAATTCTTTTGAAAATTTATTTTTGCCTAGAAATTTAGACGGCAGGTCATAACCCTTCTCTTACCGACAATATTACTAACGGTCACCTTGCGGAGACCATCTCACTGATAGGAGAACAGAGGAAATGTCTTGGCATGAATTTAATTTGAAGACTGTTGGGGAGAATTACAGCCGTTTCTTGACAGGAGCCTGGAAAAGTCCTGGCCACTGACTGCACCTGATACCTCATGCCTGGGTGAATCAGCCCATCCTGCCACTAAATAAAAACTTTAAGTTGGCTGAGCATCAAAGAGGACAGACAGAAAGGCTGTACTGCTTTCCCATTCCACGATTTAAACTTCTTGCTCAAACCAAAGAATAGCAGGTTTCTCAGATATGCACTTCAAAGCCAAACTTAGGTTACTCTTTTGTTTTAGTTACACAATTTTCCATCTTTTTACTTTCATTAATTTTTATACCCAAAAAAAGAGAGAGAAAAAAGTGACATGATTTTTTGTAAAGGTAATTTTTATCTTCTAGGAGAAGAAAATTGCTTTCTGGTGCCATAAAATAAATTGTACATCCTGATGAGGTGACTTGCGTGACTATCAAATACTGTGATTTTCCCCCTAATGCCCCACTTGTCTATTTTGGCTCTGTGTTAATTTGGGGAAAGAGGACTATGGAACTCAAGACACGAGAGAGACCCCACATATCTGACAGAGAGCGTGGCCTCTGCCTCCAGCCTCCCTTGAGAGGCCACGCACTCGATTTCCATCTTGGGATTCCATGATCTGAGAACTCAGTCCGAGAACTCACGTTACCCCCCATTGGAGCTTCCTGCACACATTATGCAGTTTCATGGCTCCACGGCTGTGTTCATGCTATCGCACCCTTCTAGAACATCCTACCCACCGTCCTTTGTGTGGCTGACTCATCGTCATTCCTTACGTCAGGGAGCCTTCCCCGAACTCCACTGACTGGCTCCACGGCTCTCTGGCTATCTGTCTACCTCATCTACCATATTATGTTGAAATTACCAGTTTAAGTATCTACTTTCTTTACCAGACAAAGAGAAAAGGGGAAAATAGTAACTTTTCAGTGCAGAGACTGGACAAATACTACCTTAACCAAGTAACCAAAGTAATGTCACCAGCAATGGGACAAATGGAGACATGTGTCTACATAATATTCTGAGAAGGACACAGCATCACTTCTGTGGTATTCCTGCCAAAATTGTGTAACTTAATCTGATTAGGAGGAAACACCAGACAAACCTAAATTAAAGGACATTAGACAAAATAAATGTAAAGGTCATTGAAGACAAAGACTGAGGAACTGTTCTAGACTAAAGGAGAAATATAGGATGTGAAAACTAAATGTGATTCTGAATTAGATCCTTGTACAAAATATTAGTAGAAAAACTAGCAAAATTTGAAAGGCTTGTCTATTAGACAACAGTACTGTATCAATGTTAATGTGCAGCGCTGTGGTCATAGAAGGGGCTGGCACTGCCTTTAGGAGATCCGGACTTAAGCATTGTTAGCAATGTACTGAAACAGAAAGAGAGGAACACAGTAAAGCAACCACATAAAATGCTAACATTTGGGGAACTGGTGGGATTATATGAACATTCTTTGTACTATTTTTGCAACTATTCTGTAAGTCTTAAATTATATCCAGATAAGTTTAAAATTTTTTCAAGTACAAAAGCCTCAAGAAAATTTTCCTCTTAGATGAGAATAATGAAGTATGGGATTAGAGGCATGTACTCTATGTTCAGGGTAGATGAGAAAATCCGCAGCGATTACTTTTAAAGTGCAATCAGTGGTTACCCAGAGTGCTAATTGGAAGTTGGCACAATTCCAGGTCACTGACACAATCTCCCAAATTAACCCCATAAACTGGACAGCAGAGCAGGAGAAGGTATTTTCTTTATTATGTAGTCATAAGTGAGAAGCAAGAACACTGCAAATAATACTGAGCTACCTACATGCTTTACAAATAAATATTTTTCTCACAGGCTTTCAACTAAAAAAAAAACACCTCCACCTCAAAGGAAATTATCCTACAAATACTGTACAAATACTTTTATCCTATAAAAGCAACAACACCTTGTACGAGGATCACAATTTGCAGTCTATTGATGCTCACTGCCACCTGGGGTATCGTCTAAGAGACGGGGCTGGTGACTTCAGAGCTGGCATTTCTACAAGATTGGCAGTCCTGGCTGTGGGGCTCTGGAACAAGGAGTAAGACTGTGTGTGCCAGCAGGACACGGCATCTGAAGAGCACACACCCGTAGAGGTAGGTTGTGGGACCAGGTGTAACGAGCAGATCAGTGAGGGACATGAGCGTCACAAGGAGTCACAAGGCAGCTTGACCACCCCCAGCGGGGAAGAAATGGATTGACCAGCCCTGCTACAGACGACACTTATGGGAAGGCAGATTTCAACCCAATGCAAGGAAACAATTCCTAAGGGAGCTCTCCACCAACAGAACAGGTGGCCGTGTAAAGCTGCCAGCCTCTCACCACTGACTATATTCAAGTATATCCAAGAGACACTCTGAAGTACCACAAGTGTGTAAGATTCTTTCATCATATAGGCACCAACTGGCAACACTGAACTCAGGTTCTTCTATGGCAGCAGCCTTGGCCTCTAGATGTCACAGCAGCCCTCTCACAGCTGTGAGAGCGAAAAATGTCTGCAGACATTGCCCAATGTCCTCAGGGAGCAAAAGCAGCCCAGTTGAGGCACTCCCAGCAGCAAACGTCTCCGAGGCTGTGCTGAGAAAGGGCCGTGCGACAGCCTCTCAGAAGAAGGGCCCATGGCTCGAAAGGGCTGCTTGTCGTGTGCCGGCTGGCAGTGCGGCAGGGCGGGCACCCTACACCCTGCCTATCCAAGCGGCTTCTGGAGAGAACACCAGGACAGTCCCCACCTGCGGTTACAAGCTGAGGTGACCCTGTCCTACGGCCCGTCCATTTGCATCCCCAGCCTACACCCTTCCGCTGGCCCCACTGTCCCGGCTGTGTAACCTCATGACCGTCTCCCAGAGCAGTTGCTGAGGAGCAGGAAACTGCTGGCTTTTGAAAGAAACATACTGGACCATCTCCAAGTGGTGCACATGAACCTTTTCCAAGTAATCCTTCCCCTACACACACTTCTGAAAGCCCTTCTGAAATGGGACCCCCGACTGCCTCCGCCAGGTTCTTTCTTTACGGGTCGTAACTCTGCATCACTCTAGAGTCGTCTACTAGGTTCCACTCACAGGGGCGACAAGGAGCCACTGGATTCCCCTTTATTTAGGCTCATAAGCACGAAAATATTTTTATTTTAAAAAATAGAGAAAAACAGTCCAAAATATTTACATTTCGATTTAAAATAAAAGCGTTACAGATGCAAATTCGTTTGTACAAAGGGAGAGCTTTCCATCCCAGCCTCCTGCTGAGCTGGCTCCACCGCAGCACCTTCTGCCAGCAGCTCCCATCAAAGGGAGGAGCTTTCTGCAGGGCTAACGCAGCGTACGCTTTGGCCATTATTTCACAACTGAGTTAACCTCTATCCCAAGGGCAACATTTTGCAGCTGTTTGCAGTGAGTCAGTACTTTCTCTTCTTTCTTTATTTTATTCTTTTTTTTCCTTCTATTTGGGTAAATTACCCTTTACATTTCTGCCAGTGACTAGAGGCACAAAAACTTTGAGTCTGCTTCTTGCTGTTGTGAATTAGCTGCCTGCTTTCTAAAAGACACAAGTGGAAATGGCAGAGTCATGTGACATCTGTTCGCCTTAAAGTTACAAAATGATCAATATGTAAGGTGGGACACACAAAATAGGTAGCAGTGGCCCTCTGAGGTAGCTCAAAACGTCACCTTTCAGGTGGTATTTCGTCATTATGTTTGTAATTTGGTCTCGTAACACACTTTTCTTTCCCCTAGGATTAGCAATACTTGCTTGTAGGAACACTTGGTACAGTCTGAGCCAAGCACATAGAATAGATTCATCACAGGAGTGACTACTTCTCACAATGCTTGAAATTGTACAGACCAGTGGTTCTCAAAGCAGGACCCCTAACCAGCAGCACCCATGGGAACTTGCTAGAAATGCCGATTTTCAGCCCCTCTCCCGGCTCCAAGATGTAAGGGAGCAGGAATTCTGGGGGTGGGGCCAGGCTGTCTGCCCCAAGCAGCCCTGCAGGCCACTGGGAGGCATTCGTGTTTGGAGTGGCTGAGGGGGCTCTGACCCCGACCGTCTGGGCTCAGGGTCTGAATCCACTCCCATTGTCTCACTCTACTCACCCCTAAAACTGAGATGATGTGAGGAAACTATCTTGCAGGATCACTGTGAGGCGGGAAGAGTTAATAAATGTAAAATGTTTACGGTGGTTGCCTAGGGCTGGCAGTAGGAGCAGGGATTGGCTGCAAACAGGCAGAAAGGAACTTTGGGGCGGACGGAAATGTTCTAAAACTGAATTGTAAAGTCAGTTGCACAATTCTATAAATTAATAAAAATCATTGAATTAAAACTTATAAGGGGTGAATGCTGTTGCCTGTAAGGTTTACTTACTTCGACAAAACTTAAATTGTTTAGGAGAGTAACGAGTTCATAGTATCGGATATTGGCTCTTCTCATTTCAGCCAGCAAACAGAGTTATCAAACTGTACCTGTTCCAAAAGGAACTAATCTCCACTCAAAGTGCTAAGAGTCTTATTCTGCTTGGATGTCTTGAGTGGGATCTGTGCTGTTACCTGTTAACTGATTCAAAAAGTAAATCAGGCCTGTGGCAATCATTCTTATTATGAAGAGTTTACAGATGAGAAAATGATACCCCACAACATACAGTAATCTATCAATGGCCAACTGATATGCAACCAATCTAGTTATATTACTCCACAGATACTACTTTTCTTCTAAAAAATGTTGTATGTGTTTATCTGTAGCTCCTGAGAGGCTTCAGTATCGCCGTCCCTATTTCAATTAGCAGTGACTCATCACAGACTGCACGGACCAGGATACAGGCGAGAGAAGCAACACAAGACAAAATACAGGGAAAGACAGGTGGCTTTGGAGAGCCTTCAAAAACAACCACATTGTAGTGCCACAACTACATATGGGTAGGTATTTAATAATATTTATGGACTGGGTTGAGAACGGACAATGTTGAGTTTTCCCTAAGCCCTGTGCTCCTGGAGAACAGAAACAGTTCCAGAATCCTCCACTCTGTATCTAGTAAATGGCTAAAGGCAAAGAGCTACATCACCCTACGACTTAGACAAGGCTCACTGTCCGCCCCTCCTCATGACCCTGTAGGCCTTGAGATGTCTCCGTTGAGTCCCTGTCTCTGTACAACCTGAGCCCTTCCGTTCCTTCAAGATCATCCTCATTAATAACCATTCCTCCTCTTGCAACACCCTGAATAAAATTATCTTCTCAGTCATCCAGTGCATTTTGTTTTTGACACATAAATACAATGAACAAGTTTGGCTGGCCTTTCTATCCATTCTTGGTTAAAAATGTTATTTGAAACACTTGATATTTCACAATATGTTAGAATATATAAATATATGCATACACACACACATACCTATATTAGCTTTTTAATTCCATGTGGTAGTGCTGGAGTAGAAAAAAGAGGGTAAGATTAATTTGCACATGCAACTACCTATGACTGATCATCTAGAACTGGGGGTGGACACACTTTTTCGATAAAGGGCCCAAACAGATAATGAAGATTTTAGGCTTTGCCTGTCCTACTGTGTCTTTACAACTCCTCGACTCACCCGAGGTGAAAGCAGCCAAGAGAATACAGAAATGAATGGGCGCAACTGTGTTCCCAGTAAAACTGGATTTACAAAAGCAAAGGTAGCCACCAAGGAACAACTACATTTAGGGTTTGTTAATAGGTAATGTGAAAAAAAATAAAATATGGGGGATAAGAAAGTGGCCAAACAATATGGTAAAACAGACTTGGGAAAATCTGGGAAACAAGTCTCTTTACTGCACTCAACAACTTTAAAATGCTATATACACTGTGAATCTGCAAAGGATACCCTTGCAATATTTTTCAAAACCTCAAGTCAGAGAGTTATTGTTTCTCAAAAGTATTTTTTTAATCTACAGAATTATTAGTAAGCCAATATTTTTAAAAACACTGACATTTTCAAGTACCTACATATTTGAAACATTTGCATGGGGTCACCTTTCCAAAATATATTATATAATTCCTACTCACAGAAGTATAATATAGAGAACATGTTTAGCTTATTCTAGTTGAGACAAGTCCTCTATAAGTCATTTGCTACTGTATTTCCTATAAGAGTATAACTGGGTTTCTTTTTCGGGGTGGGGGTGTGTTTGCAAGTCATTGGAGTATCAGCTATTATTTTTGCTTCTAGGACCTTGCTGCCACCCTGCTTCCTTCCAATCCCTAATGAAAAGGTCCCAAGCAGCATCTCCTATGTTATTCTACAAAACCAGTTCCAGGAAGCCTAATACACACCAAGTGAATAAAAGGATTCAGTGCTCAAAATAAGTTTGAGGATACTGCGTTCCATATTCCCTCTTGGAGGATCAAATGAATTATCAGTTAGGTGAAGACTGAGAAGTGCTCAAGTAAAAAGTATTGTTTAATTTATCCTACCATTTCCCAAATTTATCTGAAATAGAGTATCTTTTCTGAATACTACTATTCACATTGTTGGCAAAATTGTCCTATACACACACGAACCAGCTAATTGAAAATCTTAAGAATTCTATGTGATTTAAGAGTCAATAAACTAAAGCCATGAACTTACTGACACCCATTCAGTGATTCTCAAGTTTTTTCCAGTTATTCCAGGTTAAAAAAAAAAAATCCATGGTGAGATATGTCAAGACACCAAAAAATCTAGAGCATTACTCTTAAATGCGGCTTCCTTTCAGCACCTTACTAACAACACTGCTTTCTTATTATGTTCATACCTTTATGCCCGTAATTTGTTCTATTATACAGTTAAAAGTAATTTGTAGTTTGTACCCTCTATGTCTTACTGTCATTGTTCTCTTGCTCAATAATCAGTATTTTACATTTCAGCTACTTTTAATTAGTACATCTGTACTTTGATGTGTTTTTCAGGTATGCTACTGAATATATAAGCAACACAGATTTATGATAGCAAAATCAGATGTTGACAGAAGACCATGAAGATTTAATTCAAATCAAACTATTAATATTCTTGGATCAGCCTTCCAAGTTTGTTTTTTTGTTTTAAAACAAAATAGTACCTTATACATATCATTTTAACCTTATTTTTTCATGTCACAATATAGTTCATATTGCATCTTTCCATGTTAATAAACATTGACCTAATCGTAATTTAATGGCTGCATATTAATATTCTACCATATGGAATACCATAATTTCTTTAATCAAACCCCTGTTGATGGACAGTCTGGTAGTTTCTAATTATTTTGCTAATATAAACAACGCTGTGATGAATATCACAGACATCTATCTTTGGGAACTCATCCAGTTAGTTCCCTTGGTGGACGTCAGTCTTGGTACTTTTCTCATCCAAGTTATCTGAGGCGGCATATACACAGCACCCTGGGGGTCCCCTGGCAGGTGGGACTGAAGGGCAGCACCCTCAGATTATCCAGCGGCTCACTAAACATCTAGGTGAGAAAAGATGAGGTGGGCCAGTCAGATGATCTCGCTTAGGAATGAGCCCTTTTCCAGGGACGGCATGACTTAGAGAATGGCTGACAAGGCCATGATAGGCGTCAATCTGTCACATGGAGTCCGCAGTTATAAGGCAGAAATGGTAGCTGGGAGAGTGAAGGCCACCGGGGATGGAAGCAGACCCCGCAGAAGGGATCAGTCATGTCAGTGGCGGTGCCCTAGTGGGAGGAAGAGCCCGGAGCTGCTCTGCATGGGCTCTGGGTCCCAGCCTTGCTGTCACTGAGCCCTGCGGTTAAGCCCTGTTTCTGGTCCTGGCTGCATGACCGTGGGAAGATAACGTAATGTCTGAACGTCTCAAATCTTTCATCTCAAAAATGTGAATAGTAACAGTATTTACTTCCTGAGAATATTACATGAGAAGATAATTTAAAATTATCCTCATACTTACTGTTTAATATATGTTAGCTCTTGTAATTACAGCAACAGTATGATTGAGCATCTTGGGTCCAGAAAACCACCAGTTTTAGTTCATTCCCTAGGCCTTCAATGATTGGCCTTTCCCAAAGGCCTTTGTACACATACCATGGTAATAAGTTTAGGAAACTTGAATGAATCTCCTGCAAGCAAAAGAACCCAGCTAAAACAATTCTTTAAGATAAATTCCTAGAGTTGGGATTACCAGTTCAAAGAGGAGTATAAATCTCTTGGGAAAACTCCTATTACAAGTTACTCATAGTGGACATTGGTGTGCATTGCGTCCTCTGAAGGAATTGACACATGTAACACTTAAACTCTAGAAATGCTTGATATACATGAATTGATGATTATTTATAAATGGCTGCTATAATATGACTGAGTTATTAAGTGCATTCAAGTTTAATATGAGTCTCAGAAGCCACAATTAAAAACTGACAGAGTCCTTCGCCTCCCCACCAGAGCTGTCCTAGTGAGTTACCTCTGGGTAAATATTCAAGAATATAAAGTATGAAAGAGAAGAGATGGCTCTATTAGCCAGTGCTTTATAATCTGGCAACTGCAGAAACAACAGGTCCAATCCATACAGCCTTTCCACTATCTGAAAGCAATGGGATGGGACAGCTCCTGCCGGAGTCCAGCTCCAGCGGGTCCAGGGGTCCCCGAAGGATGAACGACATCGGTGAGTGAGTGAGGACACAGACACTAGCAAAGATGCTAAGCTGGCCTGTTTATTGACAGAAACTTCAAGCATTATATTGGGATTGGTTACATAAAGTCATAAAATAATCATAAAGCATGCGTTATTAGGTAATTTCTGGCATAATCCACTTCTCGGAATGTTCCCCTGCTTTCCCAACCATGAAAGGTCATCATGGTCTTTTTCCTCAAGATTTTTCTGCTGCCCTTTTACTTAGATTCTAATCTCAGGTTAAATTTCTACAAGGCAACACAATGTCTTTTAATGTGTCTTAAAACTTGTTTACACTAGGAAAAGTCATCTTAATTTGGTCTCTCACCTAGACTCTGTGGGGGCATGTCTTTCCTAGAGTTCCCTGCAACCTATTTACAGCAGAATGGGCGGCACTCCTGTTGATCTGGGAACGAGGCCTACCGTAATCCCTATAGTAGTGGTTCATAAGGAGACCCCACCAGGGTATTTGGCCTCTCAAAACAAGGCTCCCATCTGTTCTCTCGACCCATACCTCATGATGGTCATCTCTTATTTCTTCTGGGGGCCAAGTTGGCCTGGGGTTGTACCCTGAATTCACCTGAACCTTCTTTTATTTCCCAATCCAGGGATAATAACCCACTGGCCTGGGGGGAATGTGTAGGGTTTTATTTTCTCTTTGGATAAGGGAACTATCCTGAGACAAGCTGGGTTTTTATGATTGCTCTAGTTTCTAACGGTCCTTGCCCCCGGAGCTTCCTTCATTGGCTCATTCTGAGGCCCTTCCTTAGAAATGGTCCCCGGGGGCGTTTTCTGATTCCTGGGAGCTGTTCGGACTCGGGGAATGGTCAAATTAAGCAATAGAAGAGATACCAGTAGCCTCCCCGTTGGAGGCCTGCTGTGCGGTATCCATGCATTAGCCTCCCGGGCTGTGCCATCAGGCAGGCCAGGCGGTATAGGTCAGCTCCCGGCAAGCTGCTTCTTCTGCACTCCCACTCACTGCCTTTTCTCCCCTCCGGTCAGACTGCTAGATCCTAGAGCAATGCTCTCGCTTTGGTTTTGAATTGATGAGAGAGAGAGAGAGGAGCAGGAAGGGAAGGAGGGCTAAGCCACTGGGACATCGTCTTGAGCCTGTATTTCTTAGAATGGCCCTAGATCCTATTGGTACATCTGACAGTGAGCAGTAAGAAATAAAGCAAAACCACACATACAAGACTTTAGTGGTTTTCCAGAGGTATTCACCAGAATGACTGGGGGAGCTGCTTTAAAATGGATATAGCCAGGATCTACCCAGAGCCAACATACTGCTTGGTTACAATTAATAGTGGGAAAAAAAAAAACAACAGTCGCTCTCTGAGTTCTACTAGTTTCTTCTGAGTTTCATCTGTCTGCTTGATATCTGGTAGTATCTGGAAGAAACTGGTATTAATAGTGGCCTCTCAAATTCTATATATGCCAAATATATCTACAGGAAGAAAAAGAAAAGTTCAAACATCTCCTATGAACTTTGTGACCTCAGGCTTTTATCTCAAGGATATTGACCATGTTGTTTAGAAGTTTAGAATAGGGGCACAGGAGAGATCACAATACATCAAAAACGTTAGGGGCATGCTGATGAGTTTTTCTATCTTCCTTAGTACTTTTCTATTTGGGGAGGACATAATCCCATACATACTGCTTATAGCATCTGAGCTCTTTCCTTAAGGTAGGTCACAGTGTCAAAGGCTTCAGGAGGCCTTCGATCAGTTCCTGCAAGCCACTGTGTACTTGCTAAGGACTTAAAATAGGGCCACAGTTCTTACAGTTTCAGCATTAGGATCATAAACACAAACGACCACCTGAGACCACAGAGGACCGGATATGAGCTACTTATAGTAAAACTGACCCAGGGAACAAGAATAGCAGGAAAGCGGCCTATTTTCTTGCAGTGAGGTCCTTTGAAGTAAACTATTTATTAAACATTATATTGCTGCACTCGAAACAGACATCTTTGAAGGCAGGCCATCCTGCTCTGCACAGCGGCCCACTGCAACGGACTGCTTCCTTTTCCTCCTGGGTTTTGTTTTTCCTTTTGTGAAACTGAAACCCGGATTATTTTCCTCCATCTATGAAACCAACCAGCACAAAGCACTACTTCTGGCAATGATGCCGATCAATGGAAAGAGCATTAAAAACATGCACCAACACATCACTTTGCACCATCACAATGCAAAAAATTGTGCTCATCAAGAACCCACTTTGCAGTTCAGCAACTTCTCTGAAGTCCAAAACTAGGTTATAAGAAATGATGAAATAAAAAGACTAAGAATGGCAAGGACTCAAACAAAAGGATTTCATTTTTTATTTAAAAGTAAGCCTATCTGTTACAATTCCTATTCCGCTGCTGTAGACTGACATGCCCTGTTTCAGCTAGCATTCTACTACATGTCCATAAGGCCCTCAAAGAACATCAACGACAGTCCCATCTCCAAGAGATGTTCAAAAGAAGAGCACAAAGGTGGTAAAAGTTCACTTTTCCAAAACAGTCATTGCCTTCAGAGTCTTCACTTGGAGGAATTATGAGACTTGAAACTCCCAACGGGCCCACCCCCATGGAAACACGTCACCAATGTCACGGCAGTACCTGGTCTGCTCCCCAGCGGCGTCTCTCCAGCTCAGCGTGTGCTGTGAGGGAAAGGACAGTGTCGTTGCTGGACATACGAGCGGGTCCGTCTGAGTGTGGCTGGGAACGGCGGGAAGCTTTTTAAAATCTACAAATACATCAAAGGACTAATGCAGATTAAGCTCTGCTCCCTTTTTGCTGAAAGGCTCACTTTTGTTCCAGATATAAAGACTTAGAGACGGTATTTCTTTAGATCATAAAGCAAGTTGTACTTTTAATGATGGATTAAAAATTATAAAAGCAAAAGGTGGCTTATTCTCACCCTTCTTTTTTTTTCTTTTGGTAAGTGATGAATGCAGGAAAAGACCAGCCTAGGCCACGTTCCTCTCTTACTGACCTTGAGAGACAGTGAGTGAGCCAAGTATGATGTTAGTGCAAAGTCAGATTTGGGTAATTTGGCCACTTTTTTGTAATTCCATTATTAGAAGCATTAGATAATAAATATATTATAGCACTTAAGGTATGTGATTTGAAAACAGTATCAATCTTTACTCTAAAGAATGAAAGGTAAAATAACTTCTGTTCACACTTTTTTTTTGGAAATTTCAGAAAAGCTTGTGATGTGAACAGAAAACTACCACTGAATGAACACTTCCACAAAAGAAAAAAAGAGTCCACAGGCCCCATAAACAGCCTCCCACCCCACAGACTCTCCTAGACCTGCAGGCCCCCCGCGGCGTCCCTCCCGCCCAGAGCCAGGCTCTTGCTGTGGCCATTAGCCATTCCACTTGGTCCCCTGCCCGGGACCCTGTTTCATTTGTGATTCTCTTCCTCTCCCCTGGCTGCTTCTCTTCAGCCTGGAAACAAGCAGCTTGGCATCCCTGGGGCTGCTGCCCGGCTTTCTGTCCAGCGCTGCTCTGCAACTCTGCTCCCCAATGCAGCCCCCCACCCAGCCACCCCACACCACCCTGCCCCACCCATGCTGCAGGGTGGCTTAAACCGCACCACTCTATGCAGCTGAAGCCTCTCTGAGGCACCTACGTGTCAGGTATTTCAAGGAAAAGACTGAGTGTTACCGAAACGTACATATTAGAATGAAGAAACAGAACAAGTCACAGTGAGTTAGACTCTGGACCTAGATTAGTTGCCTTTAGGGAACATTTATTGCAACTAGAAAGTTCCCAGGATCATGTCTCATAAAGGTGAATAAAACGTTACTCTTGCTGTAAAATATATTCCATAATGCTAATTAAATTTACCAAGTAACCCCTTTATACCAGGAACTATATATACTAAGTGTCATGCATGCATTCTCTCATTTAATTCTTACACTAGCCCATGAGGTACCATTGGTATCATCTTATTTTACAGACCAGTAATATCCAATACACACGTTCTCTTTTTCACTTTCAGTACAGTATTTAATAAATTATATGAGATACTCAACACTTTGTCATAAAATAGGCTTTGTGTTGGATGATTTTGCCAGGCTGTAGGCTAATGTGAGTGTTCTGAGCATGTTTAATGTATGCTGGGCTAAGCTATGATACTGGGCAGGTTAGGTATATTAGATGCATTTCTGATTTACAATATTGGTATTTTCAATTTACGATGGGTTTATCAGGATGTAACCTCATAAGCTGAGGAAGATCTGTACTTACTATGCTGTATACACACTGGCTGCCACTAGATACTTATTTGTGATTTACACATCTATCCTTTTCAAATTGGTCCATTTCCCCAGCACCTAGAACACTGTTTGGCATATAATATGCACCCAACAAATACTCACTGGATGAATGAATGAATGAGTAAATGGATCACAAACTTCCACGGCTAATGCAAAATAACAGTGGTGTATAGACAAGGACTTTTTCTTCCCAGCTTCTGGTAATTTTGAACTAGTGACTCAGAAAGATACTTAATATGTTTTACCTTCTACACAAATATGAGTGCTAATTAAATACAGTGTCATTTATTATATCCCTTACAAACACATGTAGGCCATCTACAGAACAGAATTAATACCTCAATGACTAAGGAATTAAAGCACCAGCACTTGAAGCTTTGACAAATATTTTCACTATCTGAGTTTCCAAAGCAAAATACCAGTTCACAGGCAACAAGAGGAAAATGCCCAGTAATGTGCAAAAAATATTATTAGTTGGTTTAAACCTCAAAATGTTACAAGATGCCTATGAAAAAATTATGGTAACAACATTTACTTTCTCTTGGATGGAATGACCTTCCTGCACAGTGTATGCTGCCATTAAAAAAGAAAAAAAAAGGCCCCAGGAAATGAAAGGAACTGCTTAATATCAAAAACATTTTATTTGAGGAAGGTAAAGACAATGTAATAGAAAACAAACAATTAAAATGTATGGGCTTTGTTATTTCATTAGAGTTCAGTTTGTTTTAAAAAACAAAAAACAACTAATATATGGTTTGGGCTATTTTTGCATTAATGATAGTTCTAGGGAAAAGCAGGGATTCTACATAGTCAGTCTTTAAAAACAAGTCCTGTCTTCACATCCACTAGGTAGCAAGAATCCAAAAGACAGATGTCAGATATTAACAAGACTTACTGTGGTGACCATTTTGCAATATATACAAATATTGAATCATTATGTCAAAAACCTGACCCTAATATGTCATATGTCAATTAAACCTACAATAAACACACACACATACACACAAAAAACACAAGGCAATAACACATGTTGGCAAGGACATAAAGAAACTAAATCACTCACACACTGCTGGGTGGGAATGTAAAGTGGTGAAATTCCTTTGGAAAACACTCTGGCCATTCCACAAGCAGTTAAATATAGAAGTACCATATGACCCAGAAATCCCACTTGTAGGTATACATTCAAGAAAAGTGGAAACATCCATCCACACAAAAACAGGTACAAGCATATTCATAGCAGCACTATTTTTAATAGCTAAAAAGGTCAAAACTTTAACATCTATACTGAAAATGGGTAAACAAACTGTGGTTTATCTACACAAGGGAATATTAATTGGCAAAAAATGAATGAAGTACTGATGGCACAACATGGGTGAATCTTTGAAAATATTACACTAAGTGAAAGAAGTCAATTGCAAAAGGCCACATATTGTATGTTTTTGATCATACAAAATGTCAGAATAAGCAAACATATACAGATAAAAAGTAGATTGGGGCTGTCAGGGCTGAAGGAAAAAGGAGGGAGGGCAGTTGCTAATGAGTATGAGGCTTCTCTGGGAAGGATGAAATGCTCCCAAACTGAGGGTGCTGACGGCTGCACCACTCCATGGATAGACTAAAAACCACCGAACTGTACACTTTAAATGGGTGACATGCATGTAATATGAATTATATCTCAATAAAACTGCTTTATAAAACATGCCTTAGAGGCAGCCACTTGAAAGTTCTCTATAAATCAAGCCCTTGAAGTGTTCTGGCCACAGGCAAAAGGTTCAAATGGGCACATGAAAGAGGAAAGTGGTAAACATGCAAAATACCTACAAGAGCAACAACAAAAACAGCCATGTTGCAATAAATTTAAGGAAATTGCTTCCAAGGGCTGATACTTGGAAATGTAGAGTAAGCAGGATGCTAACCATACCAGTCAAAATAACGACTTTTTTAGAGACATAAAGAAAAATGTGAGCCTTTAACATGACAATTCCACTTAAAAGTCAAATGAACTTATTTGCATTTGAAATTGAAGAGCAAAAGAGGTTTAGTTTCTAATAGTTTTGACCCATTTTAGACAGACATTTACTAAATATTTATTAAAATGCTTTAGCTTGAAATACTACTATAGGCGCCAGAAAGAGAACAAATATGAGCAATTCAATTCTATACCTTCTGTTCAATAAAACTTGTTTCTCCATGGCAGGTGGTACAGAGAACTCCACCCAGGGGGTTAATCAAAATTCCCTTAGAATAATTGAAAAGCATCTGCATTTTTCCCGCAGAAACCACAAAAAAGTCACAGTAAGCAGAATGTATAATCTTGATTATTAGCACTGAGCCTGTAGCAGCACAATGTGATGTCCCCAAAAATTAAGTGACAGGACACAATAACATTGTGCAATAAGCCAGTGATGCCTCCCCAAATGAGACTGAAAAACTCAAGGAAATCAAAAGACAGAGAATGATAATAAGTTGCATGGGTGATATTTTGCTATTGTGGCGAAGCACACTGCTTATGGTGACAAATGCAATCATTCTCAGAGCAGGCTGGTGCTGGGAAAGGCCTTAGAGGCCACTGACCCTAACCTTTCATTTTGCAACAAAGCAAACAGAGGTTTAGGAAGGTCACATCACCAGTTTAAAGCATTACAGGGGCTTGCAATGAGGTCTTTCAGGGCTCTTTCCATGAAATATTTTTCTCTGAGTATGTGTACTCCAGAGGATATTACCTAAGAAATGAAAACTCTTCGGAGAGTGTTACATGTGTAAAACTCCACATGGAAATGCTGTAACTAACCGTCTGTGAACGTGCCACGACCATGAGTTTGGGGACCCTCCAGATTCCAATCAAACTGATCTGCATGTCCGCCTAAGGGAGACAGGCCAGTCACTCTACACAGCTGAGGCCCGTGACTGCCATCCGGGTACTGCAGCCTGATTGGCTGCGGGAGGAGGAACAGCAGCCCCAAGGTGCGGAAAGGAGAGAGCGACAAAGGCGATGGGGCTGTTCTTGTTGACAGAAAGGCTTCACCAGGGTTCGGCATCACACAGGTACGCTGGGTGGCCCTCTGATCTGATTACCATGTAACCCAGCCTAGTTCTCAAGTTATTCTTACTAAGTTGCTTCTTAATTTTTCTGCTGCCATCATTCCGCTGATGTTCTGGAGGGCAGATGTAAAGATTTGGTCCCCGGAAGAAACATTCCTCACCTCAAATTCATAAATGCACATTCTGATTTAGATATTAGTCTTTGAGTTTAGTTACTGTATCCGATTTCCTCGAAGCTGATTATTTCCAAGTTCTCTGCGTATTAACTGTATTTTTTATTTTTGTACCTTATATTTTGACATCTTAAGGGCATTACAGACCTAGGGACTGCCTCCTCCCCACAGCAGGCTGGCTACCTCCTGGCCTACAGATAGTAAAGAACTTACTTGGGAGTATGCCTTTCATGGGCAAGCTAACCATTGCCTTTGTCTCACTCCCACACCAAGCCAGTATTTCCCTTGCCCTAAGTCATCCCGGGCCAGGGGTCAGACTACTAGAGGCCACTGCTGAAGCCAAAGCCCACTGACAATACTCAACTAGCCAATCCTAAATTGTCTACCCAGTCCTGCCTTGACTTTCCTGCTGGAAACCCCAATAAGGGCTCCTGCCCATGCTTCCCCCTCATCCTGTTGCCTCCTGACCTACCCTGGTGCTTTCCCAGCAGCCCTGAGTGGTGAGTGGTACTCCCTTCTCTTGGGAAATATAAGTAGTTCTTTCAACGGCATTAGCCTCTCTGTGTTGGCACTCAGTCACCTCTGTGCATTAAAACCTGCAGGTCCATTTCAGAACCCTGCAAAGTCAAAACCAGACCTGGAGAGCCACCAAGGTGGTGAGGCCGAGAAACTCCTGCCTGGGCACTACTCCTGCCTCCTCACAAGCTTGCCTTCAAACCACAAGAGCTGCCATTCGCATGGTACAGGCTCTATCGAAAGCTGAGACATGCTGTGCACACACCTGGAGCACACAGCGTGCATTTATATAGGCTCATCTCCCACAGACTGATAAACTGATACAACAATATCTGATTGATCTTTCACTCTGAGTAGCTGTGGCTTTAACAGAAGTGATCCATCAAAAAAAAAGAATCAAGAATACAAAAAACAATATCAAAGTCCTTTGGATCATAACTGCAGACAGTGATTAAGAGAAAACTTCATTCATAGAGATGATCTGTTGGACAAACTTTTGGGAAGACACAAATGCACACAGAGAGAGTCACAAAACTAGGACAAAATAGTGAAACAATATATATGTGTGACATTTCTCTAATGTGACAAGATGCCTGCAGCTCTTTCATCAGTTTACAAATTAAGGTTGGGTGACATTATCAAGAATGGATAGGGTGGGATAGCTGGGCCCATGTAGGAGTAAGGGCAGAGTGCTAGAGAGCTTTGTGAAGGGCTGGTAAGATGGTCATAGATACTTACATGCCCTTCCATGATAACTGTCTGGACCAGGATCTCAGCTTCAGCACTCTCAGCACTACGGGTGCTTTGCAAGGGCTGTCTTGTTTCCTGTGGGATGCTCAGATTCCAGTAGAAGCCTACCACTTGCAACAACCAAAACATGTCTCCAGACACTGCCAAATGTCACCTGGGTTAGAAGCACTGGTCTAGACTTGCAAAACTGCAAAATACTGCCAAGTATCTATATTTCAAAAACTACCTACGTTACTCCTAAAATCCTTCAAATGAGGTGCCAGACGTAAAGCGCCACTCAAAGTTTGGTTGAATAAAGTAGTGGAGGGTAGAAAGAGAGACACCAAATACTTAAACAGAAACAAACTTTCACAATATACTCTAACATGTACTCCACACTCTAACCACTTTTAATACCAGCTAAAGTTTTCTTACATTCTAACTGAGAGGAAAGATTTGAAATCAAAGCAACTTAAATCTATTTTTAATATCTAGACTGATTACTTGGATGAATACTACCTTTTGTAAAAAAGAGCATTCCCTGGGTCTAGAGGGTATTATGCTAAGGGAAAAGGCCAGGAGGAGAAAGACAAGTACCATATGATTTCACTTATTTGTGGAATATAAATACAAAGCCAAACAGAAGGAACAAAACAGCAGTAGGCTCACAGACACTGAGAAGGGACTGGTGGTTGCCACTGGGGAGGGGTTGGGGCAGCAGGCTGGAGGGGAGGGACAGGGGGATGAAGGGGCACGAAAATTCTCAATCATAATATAAGTTGGTCACAGGGATGGCAGTACAGCATGGAGAATATAGTCAATGATTCTGTAACATCTTCCTATGTTGACAGATCGTAACCACACTAGAGGGGATGAGGATTTAATATAGGTAACTGTTAAACCACTGTGTTGTATATTCAAAATCAATGTAAGATTGTATACCAATGATATTTCAATTTAAAAAAGATAAAATACACTTACAATTTATACATAAAAATTAAAAAAATAAGAGCATTCCCTCCCTGAATATGAAGGTAATTCCCATGGCAAAGCAGAGGAGCCTGGACCTTTAGCACTTCCACCCCAGTAGGCAGCTGGTCTCTAAGATCCAACACAAAAGAGGAGAGTTAGTCCCCCCACCCCCAGCGGCTCTCCACCAAGCAGTCCGGAATAACAAGAACGTGCAAAGGGCCATCAGAAGACCTAAATCCCAACCACCCAGATGCCAGTGTGAAGGAGGCCAAGGGTTTGAATACTAAGGTTGCCCTTAGTATATGAGCCACTCAAGCTTTATTTCTGTGAGTTTACATCACTTAATTTCTGTACGTGTACAACAGAGGCATCGCCTCATATGTAAAATGGGGGTCCTGCGGATGCTCTCAAATGGTCGTGATAATTAAATGAGGTGCCAGAAGCATAAAGTGCCACTGGGCATGGTGGAGGCACTTGGGAGTGGTGTCTCCTCGGCCACCGACTTAAAGGCTGGCTTAGTGGCAGTGAGACAGGAAAGGAGTGGTGTGAGCTCTAAGGGTGACCGTTAGAACTTACACACTACTCACTCCCCTACACTTAAGTTAGGCAGAGGTCTACCTCAAACAAGGTTGCTTGGCAGTTTCAGTGTCCCCGACTGTGGGTGACTGCCTAGCGTAATTAACACTGATACCTTAATAATGACCCTACTGGTCCCCACAATCTCGAGAATGTACACTATACAAAACATATGCTGGCTTGGGAAGACTGTCTCTCAGAAATCCACACCGGGGCTACTGGCTGTTTGACTCTCACATGCCCTGCTGGGTACCCTACCTTAGACTTCCCATGCAGAGGGGGAAAGTGCCTCAAAATGGTAAAGAGCTGTGCAATGAAAGGTTAGCTGCCGAAGACCAGAAAAATACTTCTTGGCAGATGCCACGGTGAGGTGATGCATGTAGCATCTCTGCTGGCTGCATCTCACTGGGGCAATCCCAGGACTTGTATAACGTGGAGGACCAAATGAGCTTCTGAGAGAAGGCGTGACCTCTGCACTCTCCCTGTGGACTCAGGGCATGAGGGGCTTTGGGAAACAACCACAGTACAGCTATTCCAATGGTAAAAAGGTCCAACTGAACAGAATGCAAGTAACAAACTAGAACACCACCTAACTTTCTATCCAGGCAGAACTGGTATATGACCCAACATGAGGAAGACCACCAAGAAAGAGCAACTCTTACACAGTCCCACACAGCCAACAGGTACAAATGTTCCAGGCAAACCAAACATGAGGCTAGCCAACGTTTGCTGTCTTTCTCTCTGCAAAAGGCATTTTTGTAGGTCAGGATGTGCTTAACACTTTATAGACTTCAGCTCTTGAGAACATGATATTTTTTAGTTAAATGGGAAGGCAAACTCTGAAACCCCAACTATAACATGTGGCCTAGGCCAGTGGTTGTCAACTGCAGGCGATCTCGCCCCAGCCCTACCCCCAGGGCCACTTGGCTAAGTCTGAAGACAGTCTTGGTTGTCGAACCTGGAGGTGCGTTCTGGCAGCTGGGGAGGTAGAGGCCAGGGATGCTCCTACACATCCCAGAATGCACAGAGCAGTCGCCTGCAATAAACAATTACCTAGTTGAAAATGTGATTTGTGGCACAGTTGAGAAAGCCCACCCCAGGCCAGAAATAAAAGTTATCACTGTCCCATGGGTGTAAGACTTCAAATAATTCAGACTAAATACAGGAACTGTGCAGGTGATAGGTAAACTTAAAACACACTGTTGATTATACTATGGGTTTAATTATACTTTAGGCCCAATCTGGTTAAAAAATATATGTATATTATGAATATAATTAGTCAGTTAATTAGAACCAATTAATTCATTCAAATAATCAAATGTTTGTCCTATCCTCTCATTGTAAGAAACACCCAGAACGTCACTCCTATGCTTGACTCGTAACACCAGTAATACAATGTATGACGGGTGCCCATTTCTAGGATATACTAGTCCTAGTATATTTTAAACTGATTTCTACAAATGCAGATCCATGGGCCTCACCTCAGACCTAGGGAATCAGCCTCACTGGGGATGACGCATGGGAATTTGCGTCTTTAGCAAGCTTTTAGGTGACTCTTACGCTCAGGTTTGAGAATGACACTGACAGACTTTGCTTCTGTGAGAAAAGGGCTGCCCTTCCCACATCATTCTCACCACGAGTTAAAGAGCCACACTCAAATCCCTGACAGGTAGGGAAGCTGAGCTCACCACGCCACAGAGGCCTCGGAAGGCCCCCTTCACCGTGAGGCTGCGTGAGAAAGAAGGCCTGCACGGCCGTCACACAGTGTCCCACATCAGAAGCTTTTCAGACACCCAAGGCTTCCATGGTCAGGATGGTTCTTGGGAGACATCCTTATTCTTCAAGGAAGTGGATGTTCTTAAGCGTCTAGCTGCTACCAGATGTAGGTGTAAATACGTGCTTTATGTTTAGCATTCAATAACAACACGTTAGAGGCATAACTACAGAATGAACAAAAAGTAAACTTTCCAAAGGAATTATTTTCCGTCTCAATTTTTCTACAGGCTGAGCACCAAATGTGATCTCAATGGAGGTTACAATTTCAGATGCCAGTATGTCTTCAAACAAGCAAGAAAAAGGAGGAAAAATGCAAGGCAAAATGAAGCAAAGGGAAAATGCATTAAATATTTTGGAGAGCTATAATAATCAGTGGGCTACTATATGCCAAACGTCTGCATTTTATAAACCTTTTCTTATCCAATCCTCACCACTTCCATAAAAGTAGATACTCTGCTGATAAAAAAAATTGAGGACCAGAGAGTCTAAGTAACTTGCTCAAGTTCACAAAGCTACTAAGTGGGAATCTGAGATGCAAAGGCAGAGAATCAGGCTTTATTTGGCATTCCCTCCCCTACTCCACACACCCCAACATCCACTAACATCCTGGTAGTGTTTATAGAAATTTCTTCTGAACATACAATTCAGTAATTGCAAATATTTTCAATTGACAACATTTCAAAAGTGTGCTGTGTGCCTAATTTTTACAAGTATGTCTAAGATGCTGTGTGGATTATTTATCTTAGAAATTGAATGGAATCAAATAAGCATTCTAAAACCCTAAAGCATCATACAAATGTAATGCATTGTTATTCATTAAAATTAATTTTATTTTGAGGATCTCTGGCAGATGGCAGCAGGATTTTGAGATGCTTTGAAATAATTAGTGACACCCTAGGATACAATGAAATCATGATTGAGGTTACACTAAATTGGCTTCCAATAGCCACATATAATATAAAGGATTTGGACAATGGATAATGTCATTTTAAGTGATGATTTTAGAGAGGCTAGGAGGCACCCCTGCAGATGTGGGCGTTTCCCAGGGGTCCATTCTGGGCCTGCCTCTCCTTCTGCACCATCCCCTGGGGCAGTCACATCTACAGCAGCTTCAGAGCTCACTCCTATATGTCAATGAAGCACCAACTCACATGCCCACCCTTAATCCTTTTCCTGATCTACAGACTAGAAGTTTTGTTACATCATAGATGTCTCTCTGGTGTTTCATACTTAAAATAGTTTTAAGAAAACCTCACTATTCCACCTGCTCTTTGGTGGAATTCTCTTTTCCTCTATATTCTTCTCCCTCAGGTAATTCATCATTTATCACATCTAGACACCTCAGAATCATCTTCAATTCTGCATAACACATATAACTGGACACTGGATCCTCAAGATGCTCTTAAACACATCCTCTTTATTTGCTTGCTCTCGTGAGTTCTCTTTAAAAATCAAAACAAAACACACCTCGGGTGATATTGTGACTCTCTTCTTTCAATCCTTCAAAGTCTTCAGAATAAGGCCCAATCTGCTTGGTGTGATCCTGCACCATGTAACTCCTGCCATTCAAGATTTACCTCCAGTATAGATTTGCCACCTACCTGCCATCCTCAGTGGCCAACCTGCTCTTCTTGAAACATCCTTATGCCTCTGTACCTTCCCTTATTTTATTCCCCTCACTGTATCCACCATCATCGCAGAGCAGTTTCTGAACGCGTTGTCTCAGGGTCTTTGCTTACACTGTTCCCATCTATTTGAAATGCCTTTCCCTGCTTGCAAACTCTATTCATCCTCCAAGTCTCAGCATGATATACATACTCACTGGGGAGGTTTTCATGATTCCCCCATTTCCTTTTTCAAGGCCCCAGAACAATTCTACTTCTTACAAACCTCTATTATCATTTTTTTATCACATTAATATTTGTATTTCCTTAGTTGACAGTGTGCTCATGGCTGGCAGGGATATCTTTTCCCTTTGAATTACCAGAACTCAGCATCAACCACATAACGATAGCCAATCAACATAAAACAACTATGTAACTCCCAGTAAATGCCGGGCTTTATGGTCTTTAAAGAAACATAAAGTCTAGTAAGATATGAAATGCAGATTCTTAATCCGAGAGCTACGCCCTACGGTTTATAGTTCATCTACTAAACAAATAGTTTTGTTTACCAGAAAAAGAAGTAAAACTGACAGACCCACAATTTTCTCTACCACCACATCAGCCTGTGCATAACCCACCTCTGCTTCCCATGGGCTCGTGATGCACATTTATCTGTGTTTACCCACAGCCAGTATACTGTTTAAGAGCAGAGTCACCTCATCTGGCATTAGTGGAATGCATAGTCCAGGATTTCTTTAAAGTTCTTGTTCAAAATGCATCACACAATGGGATATTAATAACTGCACTTTCATATTATATACAGCATGCCAACTTGAAAAGATTAGAAAGTCAACTTAATTATATTCCAGAGTTCATTCTTAGGTTGATTACATGGTATACAGAACACATACTAACACAATAATAATGTTCAAGGTTAAGACTGCATTTTATAAAATATTATTTTATCCACATATTGGTTGAAATTCTGCATATTTGGGGAAAATGCAAGATGGAATGCTATAGATTTACTTAATTTCTTAGTATTATAAAATGTATCTAAAGAACAGACAGACTTCATCATCAACCCACTACAAAATATTTGGTCTGTGGTCACCACCTGTTTTCTATGGCTGGACAGGACAAGGGTCAGGCATGAGGAGAGCTTGACCCAAGAGGGATGGAGCCCTACATGCATGGGGTGGAAGTGGCCTTCTGATGAAGGTGCTGGAGTTCTGTGCCAGACACTTCCCACTCCCGCTCATCCAAGGAAATTGAGACCAGTGCAGCTTGGGTCAAGGGAGCAAATCCCAAAGGGCAGTTCAGCCCAGGAGTGAGCATCCATGGAAAGCCTAGGCCAGCAGAACCCAGGGTGGCTGCACGGGCAGGTTGTAAGCCATTATTCCACTCCTGAAACCCCACTGACACAGAGAAAGGGAGGGGATAGAGAAGGGAAAAAAGGCAACAGGAGAGTAGAGACGAGCCAGACATGTAGTAGAGAGACTGCTTATGGATTTGTACGGCATAGAAGACTAAAGAAGTTCTCTGGAAGCTTATTGTTGGAAGACAATAAGAACTAAAAATGCATGACACCATTCACTTCTCAAAAGACTACTGATAAAGAAAAAACAATGATGACAAACCTGGTTCTTTTCATATTCCAATTATGTGGATTTCAAACAAATGGGAGTTTACTCTATTAAAATTCAGTATCAGTAAGTTTTCAGAAGAAGCAGAACTTTTTGATGACGTTTGTACATCTACAAATATGAATAATGCAGATTTTGTTTCCTATGATATCAGATGACATGACACAGCCCAAGCTTCAGCTCTTGCTAATTAAACGAATCAATTAAGAGACTATGGTTGCAACTGTGTAGCTGCTGTTCCACAGTAGCAATAACAACCCCACGGGGAGGTCTTTTACTACATTGAAATGCTGTCCTGCACAACTCCATCTGATATTATTAGAAACAGTTATTTGTGTCTTGCTGTCATATTAGTAGCAAAGGGAAATTATGGAAATACGCAGACCAGAATGGTCCCAGTATGAGATCAGGTTGGGTTTTCAGCCTCCAAGGGAACAATTGCTGAAATTCCAAAGTTCCCCAAAGTTCTTTAATGGAACTGATAAATCCATCAGCACAGTACCCATTTAGAAACTAGGTAAGGGTCACATATTTACATACTTTCCTGCTAAGCTGATACAATTCAACTAGATGAATTATCATATTAAGTTTACCCTCCTGAGTTAAACTGATGGAGTTCAAAATTGTTTTCGATGGTTGTCATTAATCGCTGTTACTTCATAAATGCTTCCTTTGAAATCTAATTGTGCTAGTGTATCAAGGGTCATATTAATAGCATTCTTAATGGTAAATCTTTGTAAAACATGTTTATTCTACTGATATTATCACTCAAGCTTCCAAGGCTAATAAGAAATAAAGTATATTTATTATCAATAAAAACTTAATTTAAAATGTACAATTTGAGATTTAAATTAGCTTTAAGAACTTCAGCATGATTTGGTTTCATTAAGATCTCTGGCTAAGCTTCAAAGACATAATGTGGTAGTTCCTCGAGAGTCCTCGGGCAAAGGCCGACAGCACGGCTAGGAGGCAGCTGTTCATTGTAGTTTAAGTGTAGTTTCTCTTTCAGGCAATATGCATTGTTTTTACAAGAAAAAGAAATCAATCTTACTGAGATAGGTTTGTCTTAATATTATGGTACCTTAAAATTAATGGTACTTAAATTTAAATATAAATAATAATTACAATACAAAACTTTGGAATAAAATGGCAACTTCCTTTTTCTTAAAGTAAAAAAATATTCATGCTTAGGGCTTTTCCATTTCTTTGTGACCTTATAGTATCTGATGTACACAAAGTCAGAGCTTCACCAAAAATATGCAAACAAAACTCAGACAACTTACAATTTGAAAGAGGCACAGATATCCTGGAAGCATTCTGGGATATACAGCTTACTAACTAAGTGTATATGATGAACTAAATGTTTGTATCCCCCCAGAATTCATATATTGAAGCCCAGACTCCCAATATGATAGTATTTGGAGGTGGGGCCTTAGGGAGGTAATTTGGTGTAGAGGTGGCCATGAGAGTGGGGCCTCAGGATGGGATTAGTGCCCTTATGGAAGAGGAAGAGAGACCAGAACTCTCTCTCTGCCACTTGAGGGCACAGCTACAAGGCAGGGAGAGGCCCCTCACCAGGAATCGAATCCACTGTTACTTCTCAGTCTCCAGAACTATGAGAACAAATGTCTATTATTTAAACCACCCAGTCTATAGTATTCCGTCATAGCAGCCCAAGCCAAAATAACTCTACTTAATGGCTACTGCAAAGAGTTCCCTGGATTACACAGGAAAGCAATTTGTTTTTAAGGCACTTTGTTAACAGCTTGACTTGACAGTCAGAGAGACCTGGTTTTGCATCCTGTTCCTACCAGCTGTCAGCATAAAATAGTCATTTAACCTCTCTATGTTCCCTTTTGTCTCCTGAAGATCAGGTGTATCTCTCATCAATGTTCCAGCATGTTTGAGTACAAGGACATAGCACCAGTCACACAGGTGATGGTAACAGGTATGAAAGTACTTGGAAAAATAAACGGCAGGACTCAAGTCAGGTGTTGGTGATATAAATCTGAGGAAAAATGAATGCTCTGTTCATAAAATATGCTTTTAGGTAAACTGAGTTATTTTTTAACTTTGTATACATGTCAAATATGCTTTCATGCCTATACAGAGTATGTACTGGGTTGAACGCTGTCATCCAAAAATTCGTGTCTACCCAGAACTTCAAAATGTGACCTTATTTGTAAATAGGTCTTGGCAGATGTAATTAGTTAAGATGTGGTTTTACTGTACAAGGGTGGGTCTTAAATCCAGTGACTGGTGTTCTTGGACTTATGTGAATGAATATACACAGACACAGGGAAGAAAGCCATCTGAGGACCAAAACAGAGACTGGAATGACGCAGCATCAAGCCAAGGAACAGCAAGAACTGCCAGCAACCACCAGAAAGCAGCTAGCAGAGAGGCATGCAGCAGATTCTCTGTGAGCACTTCCAGCAGAAGGCAGCCCTGTCCCTGGCACCATGCAGACTTCTGACCTCCCAAATGATTTTCTGTGTTAAGCCACCCAGTCTGTGGTACTCTGTGGCAGCAGCCCTAGGAAACAAATATAGTATTTCCTTCACTACATTTGGGAATAGTAATGAAACTGACAGATACTAAAGGTTAAGATGTGGAATGCTCTGAATTTGTATGTACACCCAAGTCCAATATGCCCCTCTGGATCATATGGGCACAAATTTTATCTCTCACAATTGTACAGTAAAACCTCATCTTAACTAATTACATCTGCAAAGACCTATTTACAAATAAGGTCACATTTTGAAGTTCTGGGTAGACATGACTTTTTGGATGACAGCATTCAACCCAGTACATACTCTATATAGGCATGAAAGCATATTTGACATGGATAAAAAGTCAAGGAAAGACTTATGCTTAGATTCAAAGTTGATGATCCAAAGACTTTAAAGCAGGCTGAATAAATCAACCAAATCTCAAGTCTATATTTTATGAATCTGAATCTATATAAGTAGATATGGGGTTTTATGAACAAGATAGTCCATTATGCTCCAAGGTTGTGTATTAGGATAGGCTAGGTTATGCTTCCAAAATAAATCAACACTGAAACCTCAGTCCACTAAAGGCTGGGGTGGCAGTGCTCAGCTCTAGTATTCACCACGGACCCACACTGCCAGGGGCTCAAATCCCAGTACCTAGCTTCCAAGGAGGACATGGAGGGACCTACAGGGCTCACACCTGCTCATGGCTATCTCTGACCGGAAGGCATTACAAGGAGACAATTCTCCATAGTCTCTCATGTTTCTCCACATCTTCTGAGCAAGACACTGACTGCCCTTTGTTCTGGACTATTTTTTCAGGGACGTATGTACAGCAAAAAGGCCTTGGAACATAGCGATGGTGTCTCCCTCTGGAGCAGAGGGTAGGCATGCTCACTGCCTATGCACAGGACTCAGGGTCCCTCAGTCAGAGTCCCCTGCTCTGCCACGTCACGTGGGCAGGTGTCACCCTGCCTTCCTTGCATCGCCCTGGGGAGCTGGGCTCGGGGAAACAGTGCGAAGATGATCCTGTGGCCACTACTACTGCTGTAATAAACCGCCCTTCACCTCTGACCATGGAGGCTTGAGTCTTCAACCAGCATCTGTGAAACTCTAGTGGGCTCATCTGTCAGCTTCAAGTAGAGTAAAATCTCAGCCCCTCTACAGTTCTTAACAGTTACTTCCATTCATAGGTCATAGCTGAAACTGGTCATATGGTCCCAACCTAACCCTTCTTGCTTTGTTATTAAAAATCCTAATGACATAAATAGATCAATTTTGCATACTTAGGCAATCTCATTCCATAGAAAGATGGACAAAACACTTGAAGAAGCACTTCACAGAAGAGACAGAAACAATTGGCCGATAAATGCAGGAAGATATGTTCTACCTTATTAATAATCAGGCTGTTAATTAAAGCCACAAGGACATTTGTGGACACTATTCACACTGGCAAAAATTAAGAAGTCTGAAAATATCAGCTACTAGTGAAGATGTGGGACACCAAAGTGACCTCATTCACTGCATACCATGCACACAAACCCTAAAGAAACTCGTGCATATGTGCAATCAGGCGCGTGTACTCACGCACATAAATACTAGGCAGCACTGCATTACAAGCCCACCCAAGTATCAGTCAACAGTACAGGCGGGTCCCACAAACACAAAGCAAAACAACCAAGTCAAAGACATGTGCAGTATGGAATTCTATGCATGTTTAAAAGTATGCAAAGCTCAACTGTGTAATATTTAGGAATGCATATATGTGGGGAAAGTATAAAGAAAGGCAGGAGTGATAAATATCAGGAATAAGAGGAAGAAAGGATGATAGGTTCAGGGAGAAACAGAGAACTGTAAAGGTAATGATAATTTTTCTTTTTTTAAACCCATGGTGGGTATGCAGACCTTTGTTTTATCATTATTCTGTATAATTTGCAAATATTTTATAAATGTTCTTTCATACATATTTATAAATATGTAAACATTTATGACATTTTATAATTTGATATTTATATAACAGCTAACAAAATCAAATTTTAATAATGAAATGAGATTTTTTTATTAGAAATGAAAATAAAATGGCATTTTTAAAAGTTCAGAGTGAGTAAAAAAAATGAAATTGTTTTTAAGTCTGTACCTTCTCAAAGTTGAAACAGTAACATTTTTTAACCTTATTGATGTAACAAAAGTATTTCTCTTAGTCTAAACTCTTCTTTGCACATTGCCAGTCATGTTTATCAATATGCCAGCAAACCTTGTATAGAAAATTCTGCAAGGATTCTCAAAAAGACCAGTGTGTATTTGGGAAATCTTGCCTTTACCATGTGACATGCCACAGCTACTCATGACCTGTGAGTCCTGGAAACACAATCTCCCTCAGGAGCAGGGGTAGAGGAGGGAGGACTTTGGCCGTTGGAATAATGCAGACAAGGGAGGACGAAGGCTTCCGTCAGGACGGGGGCAGGGGAAGTGGTGGGAGCGAGGAAGCCTGGGAAATAAAAGGTTTTAGCTCAAGATGCCATTTTCTGAGCCAGGAAAAATTGCAGGAGAAACTTTTTGTTTGTTTTGGGTTTTTTTGCAGGTTGCAGCTAAGAAGAACTCAGTTTTCAATATATGAACAGAGAAATCTATTAGAATCCAAGGAGAGCTATTAAGCACCACAGACAGAGTAAGTGCCCTTTCTAACATGAGTGCTAAGGTACAGAAAAGCCTCCACATATTCTAGGCAGCCCTTAACTAGAATGACACAGATCTTTCTGTAATGACTTGGAAAAGTACCCACGATTTATTGTTGCATGAAAAGATATGTAATTTGATTTCTGGAAGAATAATGTATGTATATTGTTAATAAATTAAATTCCTCTATGGGACAGACTGTATACACTTCTGTGGTGGTTAATTTTATATGTCACCTTCGGTGGGCCACAGTATCCATATACCTGGCCAAATATTATTTTAGATGTTTCTATGAAGGTATTTTTTAGATGAGGTTAACATTTATGTCAACAGACTTTAAGTAAAGCAGATTACTCTCCATAAATCTGGGTGAGCCTCATTCAGTCAGTTGAAGAAGAAACAAAACACTGACTTCCCAAGCAAGGAGAGAGCCCTGCAAGTACACAGTTGGACTGGAGCTGCAACTCTTGCCTGGAGCCTCCACCATCACATGAAAGAGTTGCTTAAAATCAACCAATCAATCAATAGGTTGTGCACATTCACTGGCACTCCCTCTCTCTCTCCCCCCCACCACCAGCCCTCTCTCTATATATAATATATATATACACATAACACACATAAACACATCTCATTGATTCTGCTTCTTTGGAGAACCCTAATACAATTTCTTATGACATGGATTTAAATAATATTTAAAAATTTTAATTAAAAAAAAGGCATGCAATAATTTATTAGGAAAACAAGAAAAACCATAAGTCTCGGGAGCAACACTTAAAATTTACATGACACAGGCAAATGCCTAAGCATATACTACTGTACATATATAATAAAGTTTACTGCACCTTTATACAAACTACAAATGCACATTATTAATACCCTTCCTATCTCAATGGCTGCAAAATCACTACTGGCTTGATCCAAGCTACAAGCGTCTCCTCTGATATTCTCAACAAACTTATGGAGCTAATAGAAATCCCCAATGTGAAGTTACAACCTGAACAAGGTACCCAAAGGACATGAAGAAACATTTTACAGATTATAAATGATACCTAGCAAATGAATACGTGGAGAAATACTCAAATACAAAAGAAGTAAACAGAGAAATGTAATTAAAACAATAAGGCATCTCTTTAAACAGTTGTTCTGAACACTATAACTAATACTAACAATACACTTATAAATGTACAAGTATAAATTATAACTATGAACTTTTAATCAGACTGAGTTAAATAATTTTGAAAATAGTAACTAACAGTAGTAACAGTGCAAAGTGGTGTTCTAATATACGATGAATGGCATCTAAAGAGATACGAAATAACGCAACTGTAAACTAAGCCATAAAAATTACCCAGGGTTTTTACTCTATTTAGGAAGAAATGTATCTTATGTGTGTTTTTAAAAATATTTTATACATGTTTGAAAATCATTCAAAACATCAAAAAAACAAAACACATTAAGTTGTTCATTAGAGCTCCATTCGCAATGGCAAAAACTTAGGGGTAAGTTGAATATCTAATAGCTGGAATTCATAGATAAGTAAAATGTATCACATCTACTCATCAGAATGTTAAACACAGTTCCACTAAAATGGTGCTAATATTTTACAGCTATGTGGAAAATGATTAACAGGGTCTTAAGTGAAAAAAATCAAGATACAAAATTATGACTCAATTTCATTAGAAATGTGGAATTGGAAGGACCTACTAGAGACAGCCAGAAGGAAAACTGAGCAAAACAAAAATCAAGGGTACTATTTTCAAAATTACCTGTATATTATATGTTCTTATTTTTATTATAGAAAATGGAGAAAAATCTCCAATAGAAAAAGTGCATTTCAAATGCTCAACAAACTGCCATCAATTTAAAAAACTGTTTTCTCTCTAATAAGAAACAGATAAAATTATTCTATCATAGAAGCGTCTCTAACACATTAAGGACTCTATTTCTTACCCAAAGACATCTCATTTAATAGCAAAACAAAACAATGATGGAGCCTAAACACATGGGCTACAACTAGTTGAACTCTTTCTTCCTCTGTAAATTAAGAAAATATACAGAATAATAATTTTTTCACACTTACCACTGTACCAAGAAACTGAATGCTCATGTTTCCACCAGCTTCTCGAGAAAGACACTGGGAAACAAAAAAAAAAGATGTAAAATGAATTTTTATCCACACAAAAATATGTAAATGAATATTCATGGCAGCATTATTCCTAATACCCAAATAACCCAAATGTCCATCAGCTGATAAACAGGTAAACAAAATAAGGTATATTCATGCACTGGAATATTATTTGGCCATAAAAAGGAATGAAGTACTGATACATGCTACCACAGAAGTTAGTCACAAAGGAGCACATATTATATGATTCCATTTAACATTAAATATCCAGAATAGGCAAATCCAGAGAGACAGGAGGTAGATTGGTGCAGTTTGGCCGTTATTTATGTAAGACTCTCAGCTGCCCCGATGACTTTCATGATGAGGTCATCAGTAATTCCTCAGGCACCAGCGAGCAAAGGTTCCAGGTGTTCTTTTAGTTTGCTGATGAAGGATATGCCAAATGTCACAACTTTTCACCAGTGTGGACTATTTTATGCCACAATCAAAAGTACACTTTCCTATGTCCTGCTAAAAAGAGGAACATGCTCCTAACTCTAGAGTAGGAGGCCAAGCGGCAGAGATCGCCAATGCCAAGTCTAGAATGATTAGAAAAGGTAGTAGATTCCATAGGTGCACTAGATAAAACTGTCCAGGAAAGAGAAGATGCCCTAAGACTTCTTCAGACTGCTCAGGAAAAAGCTAGACCTGGTGTTTGGATAAGAAACATTTTTGGAAGAATCATTTAGCACAGGGTTCAAGAAGTGGCCTATACCTTGGCACCCGAGTAATAGATCAATAGTAAATGATTGTTTGTAATGCCCTATGTGGAACATTTTGCAGACTGAGACTCGAGAAGCCAGCCCACACAAACAAGGAAGAAAAATTTAGGAAAAAAAGAAAAAAGTACTATCTTCAGAAAAAGTTTCCCTATCTTTTTGAGGCCCAGAAGTCAAGTCTTGTATAATATATCTGAACTCTTAACTTTTCATTTTGTTTTTCTTGGATAACAGTCTATATACAAAAGTAAATATATGTTAAGTGATTTATAAAGAGCCTGTGTTTTCAATTAAATGACTGTTTACCTATCAAGTGGTCTAAGTGTTAATACGCCATGCTAATTCTGGAAGTGGTTATACTTCTACCAAACTTTTCAAAAGTCAGGTATAAAGTTCTCATTTTATTCGAAAGGAAGGAAAGAAGGACAGATGGAAGACAGGCAGGCAGGGTAACCGGTGGCCGTCTATAGGAAGGCTGGCAGGAAACTGGGAAGGACTGCTAGTCAGTAGGTTTCTTTCTGTGGGAGGAAAAATGTTCTAAATTTGATTGTGGTGATTGTCCAACCCTGTGAAGAGGCTAAAAACCACTGAATTGTATACTCTGGGGGAACTGTATGGTATGTGAATTATATGTCAATAATATGTTATAAAAATGAGTTAGCATTTGTTGAAGATAACAATGAGAACAATGCAATCGTCTATGTCCAGAGAGTAGTAAAAAAAAAGAAATAACCTCTATGCCATGCATTTATTTGCAAATAAAATTCAAAGAGAATCTCGCCTCATCGTCTGGCCTGTTTTGTCCCCACCTTACTGGTGAGCACTACCAGCCGCTGCTGAGCCCCCTCCCAAACACTTCTTTCTCTGGCTCCTGGATTTTCTCCTACCTCCTTGGCAGCTCTTTCTTAGCCTCCTTTGCTGGCCTTGCCTCTTCCTTCTACTTTGAGTTCATTTTTGTATAGTGTAAAATGAGGATCCAATCTCATTCTTTTGTATCTGGCAGACCCATGGCTTTTAGAGAAAATCTACATGCTATGGCTATCAAATTGATGTTTTCATTTTCCATTTGTCCTCTGAGTTCAAGACTCACATAGCAATTGTTAACTGGACATCAGCGCTTGGATATCTAAAGCACATATTAAACCTACCAAGTCTAAACAGAATTCTTGATTTGCCTCCCGAAACCTCCTCCTCCCATAGTCTTCCCATCTCAGTAAATATTACCATCATTCAATCAATTGCTCACCCTTGATTCTTTAACTTCTTTTACACCCAGTATCTAATCCATCCATCAATCTTTTCTGCCTTCCCTCCCAATTATATGTCAAATTAGTCCACTTCTTAACATCTCCACTGCTATCATCTTAGCCTAAGTCAAGGATTTAGTAAACTCTTCCTGTAAAGGGCCACTCTATAAACATTTCAGGCTTTGTGAGCCCAGAAGCAAAACTGAGGATATTATGTAGCTACTTAAATAAGAGAAAAAAGTTTTTTTACATTTTTTGGTAATATTAAAAATATAATAATAAAACCAAGCACTTTTTTTTGTAATCCTGATACAAAGAACAGAATTCTTTAAGGATAAAATTTTGTTTAATAGGGGCTCAAAATTAGTGCTCCCTATCAGCAAAATTGGTTGCAAATATTCACTTGTTAATGCTGATCTGCAATGAGATTTCACAGATTTCAACTTTGAATATGTCATTTTCCACAGTCAGGTACTGCCAAATACCATCTCAAGCCACAGGAATATGGTTTTACCTGAGTGTATTTATCCCTTGGAAGGCATTTATAGAAGCTTGTTAGAGTCTTCTCTTTGACATTTACCTTTAGCCTACCATTACATTATGGTTTAATCACTTCCATTTGAAGGTTAGGTGGGAGATCCTCAATTGTACAGTTAAGTGGGTTTGAAAATATGGAAATTTCCTTTGCTCTTACACTAAAGTTTGAAAAATACTGCTGAAAATGTAGTTCACCTCTTATTCTAATCTTTTGATAGCCTGGAAAGTGTAAAAAGCAGCTTGATATTACTTGTGATTCAAATGTTGGTTGTTGTCAAAATGATTTTACCGCAGTGTGAATTTTGCATGTAAGTTCTGTTTTGTCTTGCAATTTTAGGTTGAGTTCATTAAGAAACATTATCAAGTCTGTAGCAAAGCTAATTTTCAAAGCCATTCGATGTTTGGTAATAGTGGTTGAGGGTGGTTCTTCTGTTCAGAAAAATTCCAATCTTGGTCCTGAGCTAAAAAAAATACCCACAGTAAACTTTACCACTAAACCACTGAACTACTGTGTGATAGCAAAAATCAGGACATTAAGCTTCTACTTACAACAAAAATTCCAAAAACAGCCACAGATAAAAACGAATGAATGTGGCTGTGTTCTGTACTGTTCTGTATATGTTCAGAACTGTAGAACTGTACTTATGGACACTGAAATTTGAAGTTCATATATTTTCCATGTGTCATGAAACATTATCCTTCTTCCAACCATTTAAAAATTTAATAACCACTCAACTTGAAAGCCTTACATAAACAGGCAAAGGGCTGGATGTGGTCGACTCCTGATCTAAGTCATCAGTACCTCTCACATGGATGACTGAAGTGGTCATATAAACAATTTCCTTGCCTCTACCACTGGTCCCCTGGGGTCCATCCTCCTCAAAGCAGTGATTTTAAATCACATCATATCACTCTTCTATTCAAATACCTTCAAAAGCTTCACAATAAGAAGTGAATAAAAGCCAAATTCTTTGTCCTACAAAAACCTTAAACGATATGGTCCCTGTCTATCTTTTCCCACCCTCCTAACTATACTCAAGATATCAGCCTTCCCTCTGGCCCCGCACAAACCAAGCTCCTTCCTGTCTCCGGGCCTTTGTAGTTGCCATTCAACCTACTTGGGGCTTTCTTCCCTGAGATTTTTGCATGGCTGTCCCCTTCTCCTCATAGGTTTCAACTCAACCTTAGCTATTCAGAGGCGACTTCCTGACCACCTACCTAAAGCTACCCCCTCTAGGTAATTTCTATGAATCATCCTGTTTTATAGTTTTCATCAACCTTCTTAGTACTCAAAATTACCTTATTTGTGTGTTTACATGTTCAGTATCTCTAGCTTCCCGTTGTAATGAAGGAAAGAGAGAGATAAGATATGTAACTGGAAGAAAGAAAGAAGTGTCCAAACCTACATAAGTCAGCAATAAGGACTTAAGTGATGAAAAACAGGGAAATAAAATTTCATTCAAAACTGGAATTTACCTCTATACAGGAAACAGGGATATACACTTTTCCCACAGTCAAGGATTAAGACAATTAGGTTTCAGAACCCACAAAGAACAAAATACTCAATCTCTACAGTGGGTCTGAGGCCAAAACAAATATGAACTGGCTGCTTGATAATGTAATAACAAAAATTAAAATAAAATAAAATTGGGTGGGGGTGTGGTGGGGGGATATGGGGAAGGCAGTATAACACGGAGAAGACAAGTAGTGATTCTACAACATCCTACTACACTGATGGACAGTGACTGTAATGGGGCATGTGGTGGGGACTTGATAATAGGGGGACTCTAGTAACCATAATGTTGCTCATGTAATTGTATATTAATAATAGCAAAATAAAAAAAAATCAGAAAGTTAAAAATAAATAAATAAATAAAATAAAAATTAAGACTTTTATTTTCATTAAACATATCCCATCCTTATTAAAATATTTTCTCCAAATATTTCATCCTTTTTCCTATTTAAGTGGCACTCATAACTAGATAAAAATTTCCTTCTTCTCTTATTTTGGTAGTCTGCTCCAACATTTACAAAATATTGTTTTTTTTCCTTTAAAGGATATTTAAGATTTTGTCAACTACTTTCAACTTTCGTTAGAATCAAACCATATAAAATTAGCAAGGTTTCCCACTCAAATACTAAAATAATAAATCAAATGCTCCAAAAATATCTTCATAGTATAATAAAATCAGAGGCAATTTCACCTTTAAAAGTAATCTCACTGAACAGTGAGAGGAAGAAATGGTAATAGTTTTCTTTTTCCCCTCACTGATTTCCCACTTGATAATATGTTTCAAAGGCCATTACTGTGGGATTTGTCTTATCGGTCTCTAGTGCAGCTGCTCGTATTATTTTCCACATTTACTACAATCAGTGTTTATACTATTCAAAATTCTCTTCTTCTGGCAGCTTCTAAAATATAATTTTCTAGTTAACGGATAGTAAAGGAGAAAAAAGTGGTGTGTGTGTGTGTGTGTGTATGTGTGGTTGGGGAGTGGATTCAGAAAGATGTTTTCCCATTATATTAAATTTGTAAAAGCAACTCCAAATCATAAAACATATGCCAGTAGAGACAACAGAACTGCTAAATGTCTGGGACCATGTTACAAAAGCAGGTAAACTTGTATCAGAATTTGTATTTCAAATTACAGTTGCAAACCCATCCTACAAGTTAAATTGTGATTAAATTTTTGAAACACAGTGAAAGGAGTTATTTCTGTTCACTAGTGGGCTAGTTTATAAGATGTGTAACTGTAACTGATGTTTTCAGGAATGTGAAAGGGAGATAGTTAATAATTACTCTTTCCTTTCCTACTTCTGTAGGAAAAAAAACACCAACCTCTACTTATTCTAAGTTACATATTTATATATCCAAAAATCCTAAATAGATGGTTTCATATTACATTTGATGACATTGATTACATATTACATTGATTAGATCAAAATAATAGCTAATTACTTCTACAGGGGTGGGGGTGGGGAGAAACATTGAATAAACATGGAAAACATTTATTTTGGGACTAAAAACATAAGATGATACTTCCAAATCTTTTTTTTTTTAGGAGGGTAAAGTATAAGCAAAAATGTAAGCCACTTCATTTAATTTTTAAATCCAAATATTATGAAAACACTTAGTTTAGCATCTATACATATTTATTAGGATTAAAACTAAAGTTTGTTCTCAGGTTGTGGAATTAATTTTAATCAAAAAAACTGAAAAAAGGAAACTTATTTTTTACTTTTCTTACTCAGTGACATGAAAATCAATTCATTCTCTTCAAAACCAGGAAATTAAATTTAAATTTCAAAAACTTACTCAAATTGTGTGCAGACAAGCATTCGCAAATATAGCACAGTTATACAAACACAATAACTAACACAATAACATCTCTTCTATCACATTGATGTGCTTGCATAATATTCTACATTACATAGGCCCACTGAGTATTTTAAGTCATCATTTATATAATCATTCACAAGTAATCCATTTAAATCTGGTATTCTGTAGTAAATAACATGACATTCATGTGACACTATTCCAAATTTGTCTGCTTTAACGTAGAAAATTAGTTCCACTTAGTTGAATATCAATGACCTATTCAATGTAGAATGCGATAGAGCAGCAATCAGCTTTGCACTGTTATTTATAATAAATTCATCTTCTCTTGAAAATATTTAAGCAAGAATATGAGGAATAAAAAGAAGAAAGCCTTCAAAAGTACACCATGAATAGCTTCACGTCACACAAATGGAGAAATTGTTGGACCTTCGCAGGATCTCAAGGTATTTTCAAAAGTATTTAGCTACCCTTCAAGCCTGCAGACAACCTGCTGTGAGCAGGTGGATAGCAGAAATCATGCCACACAAAGAAACAGGCCAATAGCAGTTAGTCTGAGGCTCTGCCTGCAAATGCCCAAAACAATGTGACTATGCAAAATGAAAATCTAGTATGAAAAATGCTAACAAGAAGCAATATATTAAATCCAAGCAGATAAATTACACTGTAGGAAATGAAAAACTATTTGAGTTGTTCAAAGTAAAATTGAGGAGCCTCTTCCAAGGTTAAAAAAAATTACTTCACCAGAATACAGTAGAGCCAGAGTAATAAAAAAGTTCTATTCATCCAGCATGTTCCATGCTATGAAAGTGTTAGGGCGTATGAAGAAAACACAGGGAGCTCAACATGTATAGAACACAGCAGATCTGTTTTGTTTCAACACTTTAATTATATGCTACAGGCAGGAAGTCATTCCACTTTTTAAAAATAGTTCAAATTTTTGTTAAGCTTCTAAATTAAAATGTAAAAAGTCTGTCAACTAGATGATAAATTCATCTTCTGTTTAAAAATGAGTTTAATTCTTCTATTTATAATTTTAAATGATAAAAAACTAAAACTGTGGTTGATACAACAGAGAGCACTTAAAAAACCAGTGTGTGTTTTTATCTTCTATAAAGTTCTCTGATTTAAAAAGGGTTTTTTGTTTGTGAGCCGCCTAACCCAGCAACCATTAGCCACATGTGGCCATTAGAACTCCAAAGACAACTAGTGTGACTGAGAAACCAACTTCTCAATTTTATTAAATTTTAATTAATTTAAATCTAAATCTAAATGCAGAAGCAGTGTAATATATCTTCCTGTTAAACACAACTTCATTGTTTTGGCAGGACTACATTTCACTTTTACCATTCCCTTGCTTAAGATGGTATTGTGCTGCCGTACACATGTAAGCATATACGCCACTTCTGGTATCACATTAACTTTTCATATTGTTTCATGTTCAAATGCTCGCATTTTGGATATATTGTGTTAAATAAAATAGATTAGTAAAATTAATTTAACTTATTCTTACTTCCTTAATGTGGCTCCTAAGAAACTTAAAATTGCATAGATGGCTCATGTTAGCTCTCTATTAGACAATGCTGTTTCATTCTAAAACTTTTCATTGGTAATTTGAAAATTAGACTACATCTCTCCACAAAAGAAATGAAAAATGACTGTTAGGTTCTCAGATTATACTATTAAGATCTATTTTATAAGTATCGTTACTTATGGACTCTACATTTGTAATGAAAAATAGTGAGAAAATACTGATATATACTCAACACACACAAAAAATTTTAAATATGATCATTTTATTTTCCTTGAATGACGGTATTTGAGAAAAACTTAGTTTAATTATTAGATGAAGAAATAGATTAAAACTGATAAAAATTCTAAAGATGACCTTCAAGAATTTTCAATGTGTATGTCCCTAGTTCTTTATTATATATTATTTCATTTCAAAATATATGACCTCATTTCAGACAGATGCAACAACACTAGTTCTATACTTAAAAACTATCAACAGTGATTAGAATTTTTGTCCAAGAGTATGATTTTCTAGGAGTCAGAAGAGAAAAAGACTTAAAGCAGCTAAATGGCCCTACTGGAGGAAGAGGTTGGGTGGAATAGACTCAACTGAGTGGCGAAAAATCAGTGACGCTGGGCGAGAGTGCATGAGCTATGTGTGCACAAACCTCTCAGAAAAAGAAGACCAGGAGGAGCCTGGGTGGACCTTTTCTACACCCTCAACACCTATCAATCGGTGATACTGTCAGTCTTAAGCAGTTTAGGTGCTACCCACAGCAAACAAAGGCAAATAGGAAAGACATTTACTCAGTTGGAAAGACATGTGTTTGGTAAGCAAGGTATTTCTGTGGGGAGGTCCTCAAGAGCCCTCTTCTCTTTGCTCTCCCAAAAACTAGGGTGATTCTGTATCTGCAGAAATTAACCCACTGTGTTATTTAATAGAGTATGGATATTGCAAATGTTGGAAGTTCAGGAATTAAATAGAATCAATGAAAGAGCTAAGAAGGTTATCTTTGTGCATTGCTGGTGGGATCCATAACCTCATGACTGAAGTAAGATGATTATCTTTCCAAATGAACTCTTTTTCCCCACCTACCCCTTCCATCCCTGATACCCTCTTCTATTACACAGTAACCTTCCACACAGCATTTTGATGGACATTACTTTCCTCTGCAAAAACATTTCAATGATTATCTCCACTGGTGAAGGAAATGCAGACTCTTCAACCTTCCATTCATAACTTGACTCCTCCAATCTATTTTCCCACACTTAGGTCACATTCCTTCCCTACCTGAATGCTTCCCAGTCCACCTCCCAGTTCAGGGACCTGCTTCTCTTAGGCGTATCTAAAACACCATCTGACACACAGGACCTGCAATGCATGTGCACAACACACCTTTTTAACGATTTCCTAGAGATAAATGAAAAATGAAAGGGAGTGATTGGCAGAGAGCTCATGAAAGCAAATACAGTGCCCAGAGTTTCGTATAAGTGAAAAATCACTTTTTTGTTTACAATTAATTGAGAAACGCTTTATAGAAATAATAAGTCTTCCAAAGAATTTGGGGGTTGGAAAAGTGAGAGGGTAGCAAGCCAGTAAAGAGGAGAGAAACATGTGAGTAGTTTGGCCACACATTACCCCTATTTAAAAAAGTAAAATGGGGTCTGAACTCACACCAAAATCAATCCCAGGGGATTACGGATTTAAAAGTGTGAAAAAGCAAAAGTTAAAAGGTTTAGAAGAAGATATAGGCAAGTATCTTTATGAGCTTGGGAGTTGAATATGACTGTTTAAACAAATATAAAACACACAACCATAAAGGAAAAGACTGAAAATTCTGATATTAAATCTCTGATTTAAAACTTCATTTGAATAAAGTAAAAAGATAAAAATACAGGCTACTAACTGGGAGAAGTTTTTGTAACACATATTAACAAGGATCAGGATTCACAAAATATGAACTTTTACAAAACAGTAAGAGAAAGACAATCCAATTAAAAAAATGGGCAAAAGCCATGAACATCAATTTTGCAGAAGAGAAAACAGGACTATCAAAAGTCTATTTTTTAAATGCTCACACTCATCACAGGGAAATCACATATTAAAACCAGGGAAATATACATTAAAACCACAAAGGGATTATCATTTAAACCTACCAGTCAGGAAAAATTTAGGTAGTCTGGATACTAAGGATTCAATAGGACACGAAGCAAAATTAAGGGCATAGATTCCTGGGTCTAAATTCTGGCTCTTCCATTTACTAGCAGAATGCCTTGGGCAAGCAATTTAGCCTCTACAAGCCTCAGTTTCCCAAAAATACAAAATGAGGGCTAAGACTAGTATTGCTTTATTGGATTGCTGTGGATTAACTAAATAGATACATATGAAGTGCTTAGAAGAGATGGTGCCTGACATAGTAAGTATACAATAAGGCTATCTTATTATTATTAATATCACTAGGCAAAGACATTACAAAAATAATAAAATTATAGACCAATATCCTTGATGAACATAGACACAAAAGTCCTCAACAAAATATTAGCAAACCAAATTGAAGAATACATCAAAAGGATCATCCATCATGACCAAGTGAGATTTATTCAAGGATTATATAATATTTGTAAATCAATCAATATTATACACCACATAACAAAAAGGATAAAAACCACATGATCATTTCAATAGATGCGGAGAAAGCATTTGACAAAATTCAACATCCATTCATGATAAAAACACTCAATAAAATGGGCAAAATCAACATAATAAAGGCCATAGATGACAAACCAACGGCTAACATCATACTCAATCGTGAAAAGCTAAAAGCTTTTCTTTTAAGATCAGGAATGAGACAAGGATACCCACTCTCACCACTTTTATTCATCATAGTTCTGGAGGTCCTAGCCACGGCGATCAGACAACACAAAGAGATAAAAGGCATCTAAAATGGTAAGGAAGAAGTTAAACTGTCACTATTTGCAGATGACATGATATTATACCTAGAAAACCTTAAAGACTTCACCAAAAAACTATTAGAACTAATAACTGGATTCAGCAAAGTTGCAGGATAATTAATACAAAGAAATCTGTCCTATATACTAACATATATAATGAACTAGCAGAAAGAAAAACCAGGAAAACAATTCCATTTATAATTCCATAAAAAGAATAATATACCTAGGAATAAACCTAACCAAGGAAGTGGAAGACCTTTACTCTGAAAACTTTAAGATGCTCATGAGAGAAATGAAAAAAGACACAAGTAAGTAGAAACTATCCTATGCTCATGTACAGAAAGAATTAATATTGTCAAAATGGCCATCCTGCCTAAAGCAACTTACAGATTCAATCCAATTCCTATCAAAATACCAACAGCATTTTTTAATGACCTAGAACAAACAGTTCTAAAATTCATGCAGAACCACAAAAGACCCCAAATAGCCAAAGCAATCCTGAGAAAGAAGAACAAAGCTGGGTGGATTAGACTCCCTGATTTCAAGTTCTACTACAAAGCTACAGTAATCAAAGCAATAAGTTACTGGCACAAGAACACTCATAGATCAATGGAACAGAATAGAGAGTCCAGATATAAACCCAAGCATATATGACCAATTAATATATGACAAAGGAGCCATGAATAGACAGTGGGGAAAATACAGCATCTTCAATAACTGGTGTTGAGAAAATTGGATGGCTATATACAAGAGAATAAAACTGGATTACTGCCTAACTCCATACACAAAAGTAAACTCAAAATGGATCAAAGACCTGAATATAAGTCATGAAACCATAAAACTCTTAGAAGAAAACATAGGCAAAAATCTCTTGAATACAAGTATGAACAATTTTTTCCTGGACACATCTCCTCGGGCAAGGGAATCAAAATAAAAAATGAACAAGTGGGGACTACATCAAACTAAATACTTCTGCACAGCAAAGGATACCATCAACAGAACAAAGAAGGCAACCTATAGTATGGAAAATATATTAGTAAATGATTTGTCTGATATGGTGTTAACATCCAATATATATATAAAGAGCTCATATGCCTCAACACCAAGAAAACAAATAACCCAATTAAAAAATGGGCAGAGGACCTGAACAGGCATTTCTCTAAAGAGGAAATACAGATGGCCAACAGGCACATGAAAAGGTGATCCACATCACTAATAATCATGGAAATGCAAATCAAAACCACAATGAGCTATCACTTTACATGACTCAGAAAGACCACTATCCAAAAAAAAGAAATAATAAGTGTTGGCAAAGATGTGGAAAAATGGAAACCCTCCTACACTGCTGGTGGGAATGTCAACTGGTACAGCCACTGTGGAAAGCAGTATGGAGGTTCCTAAAAACAAAAAATAGAAATACCATTCAACCCAGTAATTCCACTTCTAGGAATTTACCCAAAGAAAACAAAACCCTGATTCAAAAAAATAAATATATGCACCCCTATATTTATTGCTGCATTATTTACAATAGCCAAGATATGGAAGCAACCTAGGTGTCCATGAATAGAATGAATGGATAAAGAAGATGCGGTACATATACACAACAGAATATTATTCAGCAATAAAAGAAATGAAATCCTGCCATTTGCAACAACATGGATGGAGCTGGAGGGTATTATGCTAGGATCTAGAGGGTGAAATAACCCAGGTAGAGAAAGACAAATACCATATGATTTCACTTATTTGTGGAATATAAATACAAAGCAAAACAGAAGGAACAAAACAGCAGTAGACTCCTAGACACTGAGAAGTGACTGGTGGTTACCATGGAGTAGGGGTTGGGGTGGGTGGGTGGGTGGGAGATTGAGGGGGATAAAGGGGCACAAAAATTCTCAATCATAATGTAGGTTGGTCACGGGGATAGCAGTGCAACATGGAGAATATAGTCAATGATTCTGTAACATCTTCCTATGTTGACAGATAATAGCTGTTCTAGTTGGGGGAGGATTTAATAATATGGTTAACTGTTGAACCAATGTGTTGTATACTTGAAACTAATAGAATATTGCATATCAACTATACTTCAATTTTTTTTAAAGGCAAAAAAACATATATATATATCATTATTGGTAGTCATGAAAACTGGCATAGCCACATAGGGCAAAACCATTTGGCACTATCATGTAGAATTAAAGATGCATAGTCTCTACAACTCAGCCATTGTACTGGCATATTCCTTGGAGAAATTCTTACTTCAAGAGGAAACATGTACAAGAATGTTCATAGAAACATTGTTTGTTCTAAAAATAAAATAACACAAATGTCTACTTACAGAAGAGACTAAATAGTGGAGTATTAATATGGCTTAAGAACATACAGCATGGAAAAAAACTAAAGCTGTATGTATCCAAATGGACCAATCTCACAAACATAATAATGGAAGAAAGTTCAACACACAAAAGCATAGAGTATGGTGCCATTTACATGTTTTTCAGAAACATGAGAAGTTAAACAATATATTGTTTACAGTTTTGCTGCACATGTAAATACCCTAAAAGAAGGAAAGTGATAAATTTTAAAATCAGGATTTTTGTTATTATTCTGTGGCTTTTACAGATTAATATATACTGCCTTATGTACATATTTAATAATAAAAAGTATAAATATATGCACAAATATCCAGGAAAAAGCCCTGGCAGTTATTACTGTAAAATTACTTGAAAAATACCTTTGGCAATATCCATCATATAGTTCATCTCTGAATTTATAATAAACAAGTTTAAGAGAAATGCATACACACATCACACAATTTTCAATAGCTATTTACTTGGAGGTACTGAGTGGGAACTCCTGGCCAGTGCAGTCCAAGGAGTCAGCAGCGAGAAAGAAGTGAGGAGCAGACAGTCTGACAGTCTAAAGGACAGGCAGAAGAGGCGCCAAGAGCACTGTGAGGCCCCCAGTTTGTTCTGCTCTCATTCTTTCAAACCCCTTCGGCACATGGCGCTCTTCATCCTGATTGTTGCTAGAATTGCATTGCCAAATTAGTTCCCATCTCTACTTCTCTAACACCTCCTAACTTCTCTCTCTGCCACCAGGCTCATTCTTCAATCCTCTCCCCACAACACAACCAAGACAAGCTGTTTCTAAGCTCCATTTCCGTTCATACCATCACTTCTAAGTTAAAACTCTGCCATGGGTCCCACTGGCCTAAGGATAAAGCAGAGTCCACACTATATAATCCACAAGGCTTCAAAGGCTTCAGTAAGCCACTCACTTTCTCTGAGCCTCAGCTGCCTCATTTACCAAAGAATAAATAACAGGACTACTTGGTGTCGTTGTGAAGATGAAATGAGTTCGTACATGCACTGTGCTCAGAACTGCACCTAACACACAGTAAACACTATGGATTATTTATTCTCATGTTATTAATTTCATGGTGACCATACTATATTTTGGAGATAAAGAATCAACACTGAATGCTAATGCCCAGTGAAGTAAATAAAATACATCCATTCTGTTAAGGAAAAACTTCCCTCACTTTTTTGTAGGTAAATGAATGACTTTTTTCCTGGTATACCATTTATCTCTCAGAAAGAGTTTGTTTCCTTCCCACGAGAGCATGTAACTGGGAGCAATGACCTCCCAAGAGTCAAGGGTGCTGTCTTGAGGGGTTATTTGCTTCACATTAATTTTTTTTTTAATCAAGGAACTAGAAAGAATAAAAAAGGATTTACCAAATATTATATCTATGCTAGGGAAAATATTTCTGAGGGTCATTCCAAATACATACACAGTATTAATTCAACTAGAAACTATAATGTAAAAGAGCCATCAAGACACCTATCTGCACAGCCACTGAGAAGGACGTTGAAATCTCATTATACAAAGCTCTAGGGCGGAGGACTTTGTATTCCTCTATTTACTACTGACGGGTTATTCTACGCCACCCCCACCAAGACACATGAATGCCTGAGCCACAGCACATTCAGCACAGAGTATATTCTATTGAACATCAAGTATAACAAAACTATAATTTGAAGCCATAGTGAATGGATCTAAGAGACGTGAAATTATGCAATGAATTTTTTTTTCCAAGTGTCTAAAGGTATTTCACCTCATAATTAGAATATGAAAATGAAATATGAGACAAAAAATATACTGGACAAGTCACAAAACCAGTCAAAATATGGAGCTCATTACTAAGACTTTAATGTTTCCAGATAATATACCAATTGAACCTGGCTTGAAAATTAATTTAGTCATCAAATATTTACTGGATATTTCTGCCCCACAGTCTCTAATAAAGGTATTCATGAATCTAGCATAGAGAAGAATTTATCTGTGATTCTCCTGATTTCTCTAGGTTTTAAAAATCAGTTCCTGCATCTCCTCAAGCCAGGGAAACAAAAGCAAAAATGAACACATGGGACTACATCAAACTAAAAAGTTTCTGTACAGCAAAGGACACCAGCAACAGAACAAAAAGGAATCCAACAGTATGGGAGAATATATTTGTAAATGACATATCCAACAAGGGGTTAACATCCAAAATATAAAAAGAACATGCGTCAACACCCAAAAAGCAAATAACCTGATTAAAAAATGGGCGGAGGATATCAACAGACAATTCTCCAAAGAAGTTCAGATGGCCAACAGACACATGAAAAGATGCTCCACATTACTAATTTTCAGGGAAATGCAAATAAAAACCACAATGAGATATCACCTCACACCAGTTAGGATAGCCAGTAATAAAAAGACTAAGAACAAATGCTGGCAAGGATGAGAGAAAAGGGAACCCTCCTACACTGCTGGTGGGAATGTAAGCTAGTTCAACCATTGTGAAAAGCAATATGGAGGTTCCTCAAAAAATTAAAAATAGAAATACAATTTGACCCGGAAATTCCACTCCTAGGAATTTACCCAAAGAATACAAGTTCTCAGATTCAAAAAGACATATGCATCCCTATGTTTATCTCAGCACTATTTATAATAGCCAAGATATGGAAGCAACCTAAGTGTCCATCAGTAGATGAATGGATAAAGAAGATGTGGTACATATACACAATGGAATACTATTCAGCCATAAGAAAAAAACAAATCCTCCCATTTGCAACAACATGGATGGAGCTGGAGGTTTTATGCTCAGTGAAATAAGCCAGGCAGAGAAAGACAAGTCCCAAATGATTTCCCTTATTTGTGGAGTGTAACAATGAAGCAAAACTTAAGGAACAAAACAGCAGCAGACTCACAGACTCAAAGAAGGGACTAGTGGTTACCAAAGAGGAGGAGTATGGAAGGGCAGGTGGGGAGGGAGGGAGGAGGGGATTGAGGGGTATTATGATTGGCACAAATGGTGTGGGGGGATCATGGGAAGACAGTGTACCACAGAGAAGGCAAATAGTTACTGTAGCATCTTACTATACTAATGGGCAGTGACTGCAATGGGGTATGAGGGGGACATGATAGTATGGGTGAATGTAGTAACCACACTGTTTTCTCATGTGAAAACTTCATAAGAGTGTATATCAATAATACCTCAATTTAAAAATATGGAAAAAAATTCAGTTTCCTGTGTAAAATCAAGTTAAGGAAATGCAAAAACACTTTTTTAAAACAAGAAAAAAAATGAACAAAAATTTAAAGCTAAGGGGGGTTTATGATTTTTATTTGGATGTAATAATCACACGTTCCATGGTGTTTTAATAGGACTGAGGTGAGTGGAAGGAATTTCGGCAGAATCTCTTTTCATAGCTGTCTACTTTAAAATGGAGGTGGCTTGGGAACAAGACAAGGGTGCCCACTCTCCCCACTTTTATTCAACATAGTTCTGGAGGTCCTAGCCACACCAATCAGACAACACAAAGAAATAAAAGGCATCCAGATTGGCAAGGAAAAACTCAAACTGTCCCTGTTTGCAGATGACATGATATTGTACATAAAAAACCCTAAAGAATCCACTCCAAAACTATTATATCTAATATCTGAATTCAGCAAAGTTGCAGGATACAAAATTAATACACAGAAATCTGTTGCATTCCTATACACTAATGATGAACTAGCAGAAAGAGAAATCAGGAAAACAATTCCATTCACAATCACATCCAAACGAATAAAATACCTAGGAATAAACCTAACCAAGGAAGTGAAAGACCTATACCCTGAAAACTACAAGACACTCTTAAGAGAAATTAAAGAGGACACTAATAAATGGAAATTCATCCCATGCTCTTGGGTAGGAAGAATTAATATTGTCCAAACGGCCATCCTGCCTAAAGCAATCTACAGATTCAATGCAATCCCTATCAAAATACCTACAGCATTCTTCAATAAACTAGAGCAAATAGTTCTAAAATTCATACAGAACCACAAAAGACCCCGAATAGCAATCATGAGAAGGAAGAATAAAACAGGGGGAATTACGCTCCCAGACTTCAAGCTCTACTACAAAGCTACAGTAATCAAGACCATTTGGTACTGGCACAAGAACTGACCCATAGACCAATGGAACAGAATAGAGAGTCCAGACATTAACCCAAACATATATGGTCAATTAATATACGATAAAGGAGCCATGGATATACAATGGGGAAATGACAGCCTCTTCAACAGCTGGTGTTGGCAAAACCGGACAGCTACATGTAAGAGAGTGAAACTGGATTATTGTCTAACCCCATACACAAAAGTAAACTCAAAATGGATCAAAGACCTGAAGGTAAGTCATGAAACCATAAAACTCTTAGAAAAAAACATAGGCAAAAATCTCTTGGACATAAACATGAGCAACTTCTTCATGAACATATCTCCCCAGGCAAGGGAAACAAAAGCAAAAATAAACAAGTGGGACTATATCAAGCTGAAAAGCTTCTGTACAGCAAAGGATATCATCAGTAGAACAAAAAGACATCCTACAGTATGGGAGAATATATTCATAAATCACATATCCGATAAAGGGTTGACATCCAAATTATATAAAGAGCTCACACACCTCAACAAACAAAAAGCAAATAAGTCAATTAAAAAATGGGCAGAGGGAGCAAAGACCTGAATGTAAGTCATGAAACCATAAAACTCTTACAAAAAAACATAGGCAAAAATCTCTTGGACATAAACATGAGTGACTTCTTCATGAACATATCCCCCCAGGCAAGGGAAACAAAAGCAAAAATGAACAAATGGGACTATATCAAGTGGAAAAGCTTCTGTACAGCAAAGGACACCATTAGTAGAACAAAAAGACATCCTACAATATGGGAAAATATATTCATAAATGATGTATCTGATAAGGGGTTGACATCCAAAATATACAAA
>JAQQAC010019963.1:9990678-10005975 GCA_029783875.1 Phataginus tricuspis
GAAGGGTGGGAAGGGAGGGATAAGAGGGTAAAAGGGGCATTACGATTGGCAGACATAGGGTGGGGGGGCACGGGGAGGACTGTACAGCTCAGAGAAGACAAGTAGTGATTCTTATCTCACTACACTGATGGACAGTGACTGTAATAGGGTTGGTGGGGGGGACCTGATGAAGGGGGTAGTTTAATCATCACAATATTGCTCATGTAATTGTAGGTTAATGATACTAACATAAAATAAATTGTTAAAAAAAAAAATAAGTAAAAAAATGGGCAGAGTAGCTGAACAGACACTTCTCCAAAGAAGAAAGTCAGATGGTCAACAGGCAAATGAAAAGATGCTCCACATCACTAATCATCAGAGAAATGCAAATTAAAACCACAATGAGAAATCACCTCACACCAGTTAGGATGGCCGCCGTCCAAAAGACAAACAACAAATGTTGGCGAGGATGTGGAGAAAGGGGAATCCTCCTTCACTGCTGGTGGGAATGTAAATTAGTACAAGCATTGTGGAAAGAAGTATGGAGGTTCCTCAAAAAACTCAAAATAGAAATACTATTTGACCCAGGAATTCTACTCATAGGAATTTACCCTAAAAATGCAGCGGCACAGTTTGAAAAAGACAGATGCACCCCTATGTTTATCACAGCACTATTTACAATAGCCAAGAAATGGAAGCAACCTAAGTGTCCATCAGTAGATGAATGGATAAAGAAGATATATACACAATGGAATATTATTTAACCATAAGAAGAAACAAATCCTTCCATTTGCAACAACATCGATGGAGCTAGAGGGTATTATGCTCAGTGAAATAAGCCAGGCAGAGAAAGACAAGTATCAAATAATTTCACTCATCTGTGGAGTATAAGAACAAAGAAAAAACTGAAGGAACACAACAGCAGCAGACTCACAGAACCCAAGAATGGACTAACAGTTACCAAAGGGAAAGGGACTGGGGAAGATGGGGTGAAAAGGGAGGGATAAGAGGGAAAAAGGGCTATTACAATTAGCACACATAATGTAGCGGGAGTGGGGGTAGGGAGGGGGGATACAGGGAAGGCAGTATAAACAGAGAAGACAAGTAGTGATTCTATAACATACTAGTACGCTGATGGACAGTGACTGCAATGGGGTATACGGTGGGGACTGGATTATAGGGGGAGTCTAGTAACCATAATGTTGCTCATGTAATTGTATATTAATAATAGAAAAAAAAATGGAGGTCGCTGATGAGAAATATCCAATTAACTGTCAATTTCTAAGCATTTCCTCAATGCAAGATATTTTATATTGAGGGGAAAAGAAAGATTAACGAATTAAGATTACTCAGTTTTTAAAAGGCAACAATGTGCTAGGGTCAACCTGAATAGTACACATTTCTGCTGATCTAATACTACACAATGTCCATTCCACAGAAAAGGAAGGGAACATAGTAAGCCTTATTTCACAACTAAAAATCCAAAGTGGCAAAGAAAACTGCTGCTGATCTAGTATTTTTAGAAGAGCATGCATGATGTTTTATTTACAACAAAGTATAATACACTAACCTTCCTGTTTTGCCTGAAAAAAGAAAACATTGATTCCCCAGAATAAAACCTAACTCAAGATCCTCTAAAATAAGAAAAAATGTTTTCAACTATAAAATGTGTGATGTAGATAAAATGCAGCTTTTCTCTCCTATATCTGTAAGTATTAACCACACTGGTCCTAGTAAAGATTCTGGACTTGACAGAGCCCTCTACATAAATCATCAGAACATTTACCTGTATCGTCCTCTGAATGCCATCAATGTCGACAGACAATAAGGGTGAAGCCAGGTTCCAAGTGCTGGTCACATTTAGTTTCGACCCATCAACTTCCACCTGTTGTGACACCAAATAAGACTGTTACCATAAAGAAAGACCGAAAACTGATCTCAAGTTCATTGCTGCATACAAAGCAGCAGCCATTTTAAACAGATGGCTCCCAAACAACCTGTCATGTTTATTGCTCCCACCATGAAAGACAGGGTCCAACAAGAGTCTTCTCAGCCATCTCTGGGGAGAGGTGAAGGACCTGGGCACAGCTGCCTCTGGGTACTGAGGTTTCAAATGATTTCCAGTAAGTAACAAACAGCCTTCCAACTCTAAACCTATCTGGACATGCTACATTTACTGCAATTAGACAAGTAATGCATATAAATTCCAGTGACATTTTGCAACCCACACATCAGGGCTTGCATATAATATCCTCTCCAAGGACCAAGAAGGAACTTTTTCTGTGTTAATTTTAATGAAGGACTATGCATTGTTATCTTAATTACACAGAAGCTTTAATTAGGCAAAATTCTTTAATGTGGAATATTAGAAGTCCATTTGAACTTTGCAAAGTTCTGTCATATTTTTGTCAATCATAAATGACTAATTTCATCAAGTCAACATTTATGAAGTTCCAAAAAAACAATCTTTTCAAACACTTTTATGATAAAAATTATAACTTCCAAAAATAATATGAAAGTAACTGAGAGGAAAAACAAAGCTAATTTAAAATGGAAAGTACTATTAGTTATCTCTTCCTTTTCACTCACTGATGCCCTAACTCCTTATTATGAAAGATAAGAAAAACATAACATTAAGTCTACAGTAAACAACCTAACAAAGGGATATTTAAGTTTCAAAATAAACCTGTAGTAGAGCCAAGATACATGATCTCTAACAATTCCTTCACTATCACTTTATTCTCTTAATAAATACTCACTTATTAAAATAAAAAACACGCTGTTTAGAAGAATGTGTGCATATACACATAGATGTGTATGTCTGAATAGATATTTATGCATATGTATTTCCACTAAAAGGTGGTCATAAAGTCTAGAAACAAAGACATGTTAATGGTTATCTAACAAAATATCATCAGGACATATATTATGCACTCCCTTGTATTTCTGGATTCCGTGGTGTCCCTGTATTACAGCCCAATTTAGTAAGTTGGAAGAAAAAACAATGGCTTTGGGATCACAAGGACTTGGCCTCACTTGACATTGCTTTTTTACTAACTTAAGAGTTTTTGCTAAACTGGAGTGTTAAACCTCTCTGAACATCAGTTTCCAAGAGGATGTTGTGAAGATAAAATGCGTAAACATTTGAAAGTCTCATTCAACCAATATTCCTACCATGGTAGCTCCTAAAAATGTTCTCCTTTCTCTTGTCTCTAATGGTTTTAACTATCCTTAAATAAAGGTCAACTGAACTTCCATTTACATGAAATGTCCAGAATCACAGAGATGGAAGGCAGATTAGTGTTTGCCTTGAGGTGGGAGTGTGGGCATAGGTGGAGGGTGAGGGGCGACCTCTCTGGGGTGTGGGCTTTCTGATCTGACATGATGAAAATGTTCTAAAATTGATTGTGGTGATGCTTGCACAGCTCTGAGACTATTGACAAGCCAGTGAATTAATGCATTTTAGATGAGCAAACTGTATAGCATGTGAATTATCTCAATAAATCTGAAAAAAAGTAACAAATGAAAAGTGGGGGAAATTTTACTTTTTCAAAAATCAGAAGTAGTATTTTTGTGAGAAATTAGGGTAGACCTAAAAAATGGAGATATATAACATGTTCATGAATTAGAAGAGCTTTAATATTATTAAGATGTAAATTCTATTCCAAATTGATCTACATTTTCAATGTAATTCCAATCAGTATCATGGCAGTATTTTTTTTTTTTTGGTAGAAACTGATTAGCTGATTTTATATAGAATAGTGGAGAAATTTTGGGAAAAAAATTAGCAAATTTGAGAACTCATGCTACTTGATTTTAAGACTTCCCATAAAGCTACAGTAATCAAGATACTAATATAAGAACAGATATATTCATTAAGAGAACAAAACTGAGAGCTCAGGGACCCACACATAAGTAGTTGACTTTCAAAAAAAAAAAGCCACAATATTAAGCAAGGAAAGTATAGTTTGTCAACAAATACCACTGGAACAATTGAACACCTATCTTAAAAAAGTAAACCCTGAAGTTTAATACCATAAAAAAAATCAACTCATAACAATGAAAACTAAATGTAAAACCTAAAACTAAAAATCTTCTAGAATACATGACAGAAAATCTTTATGACCTTGGTCCAGGCAAAAATTTCTTAGGACACAAAAATTACAAATCTTATAAGAGAAACCAGATGAATTGGACTTTACCAACATTATAAACTTCTGTTTGAAAGACAATGTTAAGAAAAGGGAAGTCAAACCATAGGTTGGGAGAAAATATTTGCAAAACACATATCTGATAAAGGACTTAACATCCAAAATATACAAACAATTGACTCTTACAACTCAATAATGAAAAACTGGATTTTTTTTAATAGGTAAAAGATTTGATCAGACACTTCATCAAAGAAGAGAAATGGATGACAAGCACATCATTGATTGGTCATTAGGAAAAGGCAAATTGAAACTGTAATGAACCAACACTATATATCCACTAGGATGCCTAAATGAAAAAGAATGATAATACTAAGAGCTGAGTAAGATATTGAACAATGAGAGCTTTTACACATTTCTGGTAGGACTGAAAAATAATAGACCCACTTTAGAAAACTCCAGATAACTGAAAAGATATGGATACACAAAGACTTATTCGTGAAGTTCATAGAAGCTTGTTTATGATAGCAGACCAGATACAGAAAAATGTTTCCATCAGCCTCAAGCCAGAAAAAAAACCAAAAGCCCAGTGAACTGATAAGGGATAAACAAATATGGTATTGGGAAAATACAATTTACAATGAAAAAGTAATTACCTTTTTTTTTCTCAAGTATCTCAAAAGCATTGTGCTAAGTGAAAGAAAGCTGACACAAAAGAGTGTGGTCCCATTTATATGACATTCTGAAAAGGGCAGAAATCAGATTAGGGGTTATCAGGGCCTAAGGGCATGAGGGTGACTTTGGTTAGGAAGGGACATGAGGGGAAGTGTTTGGGGTGATGGAAATGTTTTGGATCTTGATCTGGTGGTGATTATACAACTATATATATTTGTCAAAACTCAATCAGACCATACAATTAGAAAGAACAAGTTTTATGTATATTGTATCTCAATAAATCTGACTTTAAAAAAAATGAAAACACAGGAAAAAAGTCTACCTCTTCAAAAATTGAAAATAGTACTTTTTTAAACACCTTTGATTTATCTTCCCTTACTGATAAATTGATTTCTCTCCCTGCAACCTCTGCTACTGAATGAGTGGATGTGAACATTAACTTGGGGAAAAAGACAAAAGGAAAGTTCCTTCCAGATAGAAACATGAAAATGAAAAAAGGCCCTTTCAAGTCCATGTGGATTATAGGAAGGAAAGACTCAGAGGGAAGATGCAGAGATCAGAGTCCCTATTTCCTTTTCTGTGTGAACCTTGTGAACGGGTAGGGGGAGGCAGGGGAGAGAGATGGGTGAAAACATTTTGACAGGTATCAGGTACCCTAAAAATATCTGGGCTGGAAGTCTACATCCGAAACAGTCCGGGGAGACTGCAGGCTTCTAGTAAGGTCCAGTGCTTGGTTTCATGGCATTCTTAATGTGGTGTCAGAGCAACAGCACAGCATTCATGGAGGAAGAGTCTGGACAGATGACATGAGCACATCATGGTAGGAATCCGAAATGTCTACCTGTCCCAGTGAGATAACTAGAGGAAGACTGGGTCAGGATAAAGACCACATAGTACAGGGGACTCCATGACTGCAGGCAAGTAGAAACCAGAACTATGGGTAGTAGAAGTCTCTTCCATGACAATCAGGATAAATCATTACTCAGCAGTCACTGGTCTAGATCCTTGCAGCAAAGCCTTGTAAGGACAGTGTGGGTTTGAATTCACCTCCAGAGGTATGAGAGGAGTCTGACCACATCCTCAAAGGCCCCTTTTTCATTCACCCAGACTCCACACCTTGGAGGAAACTGGAGAAGGGCAAGGAAACCTGAAACACTATAGTATCTGAAAAACACTTTAAACCAAAAGAGCCCAAGATCCTGTTTATTTTGTTCTTCCCCTTCACCTCTTGCTAAAGGTAGAGGGTTTATGAGGAAGATTACATGTGATAGACAATTTTTAAAACTACATTTCCTTGTACACCTGTTAAGTAATGGGTATAATTTTATAACTTCACAATATAACTGGGGCAAGGGAGTTAACAGAGCTCCAAATCATAAACTATGAAACATATCTGCAAATTATAAATGAAGGAAGAGAACATTCTGAAAGAAACCATCATATGCCTTCTCAGGACTCAATCAGTAAACAGATTTCTCCAAAAGCATAATTTTGAACAGCAGATGCAATGATTCTGCTGCTATCATTAGATAAGTGAAATCTAGGTATAAGTATAAACTGTAGGATAGGGAATGTTTCTTTGAGCATTTTAATAACATAGAAAGGCAGGGACAGACTGAACTGAAGGTTTCTTATTACCATGCCATATATATTGTCTACATCTAATTCTTTAACCAAGAGTAACTTGAAGCAGCAGTTGTAGACTAGAAGAAGCAATTCATTATCATGACACTGAGAACCTGACATAAAGAACCACCCTATCTTTTCAATGACTAAAACTAATGGGAAATGAACTCTAGGGCAAAGGAAATAACAGATTTGGTGAGAGGGTATTAGGGTAACAAGTCTTACAAGGAAAAGCTGTGGACTTCCCATGTTTATACCCTGCTACCCACCCTAGTGTAACATAAACAATAATCAGAAAATAACTAATACTGAATCTTTGCATGTAATTTTCAAAAAAAATATTTTTATAAAGAAAGGTAAATTAAGAGCACATAATACATGAAGAACTACTCAAAGAAACACAGGAAGAGTTCAGATAAATAATTCTGCAAAGTCTCAAAGACAACCATAGGAAATGTGACCCCTCTTTTAAAAAAAATGAGCTCAAAGAAGAAAAACAAAGGTTCAAAGAAGAGATCATATAACAACAGAAGGAAATGAAAATAAAACTGGTAGAACTCAGAAAAAAAATGAAGAAAAAAATAACATTAGAGAGACAAAAGCCACATTAAGAAGCAACCAAAAATAGAATAAATGTGACTAAAAAGAAAGAGAAGGACATGGAGAAATCATATAAAAAATGGAAAAGACCAACAATATAAAAACAATTTCTAGAGAAGACAACAGTTAAGAAGGGAGAAATGGGATCTAAGAATATTTTAAGTCTTCTTCAAAAAGGCTTATAAAGAAAAAAATAAATGTAAATTCAAAGATATGATAAGTTAAACCTTTTCCAAATAAATAAAGCCTTGATTTTGAAGAACAATGGTGTTTATGAAACTAAGAATAAAGAAAGAATTGTTTGGATATTTAGGTAAGAGTATGGTAGAAATCATATGTAGGTAGAAATCATGCACAAGCAAGGAAAAACTTCAGGTCTAATTTCTCAAGAGCAGTACTGATACAGATGACCACAGAGCAACGTGATCTAACTACTAAAAAAAGAAAATACTGCCCCTCAATTTTATACCCAGCCAAGATGTCCTTAAAGAGTGCCATACATCTTATAGCAATGAAGTAAACTAAGCACCCTTTTTTTAAAAAAATGAGGCATTTCTATATATACTAATAGGAAACCATTCCCGAGAAAATACAGAATAGTGTATATAGTATGATATTATTTGTTAAGGAAAAATAAAAACCTGTAAGTGTGTGTTTTTAAATGCATGCAATATCTCTAGACAAATGTCTAAGAGGAGCAAAGGGCCTGAGTGACAGGGATAGAAGGAAGGCTTGCTTTCCACTGCAAACCTGTTCATACCTTTTAATTTCTTATACATGTATATTGTATATTAAAAAAACTAAAATGTAAGTGTAAGTGCCTAATTCCTCTCTATTTACAGCATGCAACCGATACCTACTTTAGACCTTTTACTAATAGGCACACAACAAAGAGTGGTAGTTCTTTTAAAACTTCACTTTGGTTAAAAAAGCAATACTCATTACAATATCTCTGGTCATAGATTTACTAATTTCATCCACAGCACCCAATTTTACAATGTATTAATCTCTCTTTCTTAACTCTCTTCTTCATATAAAAATGAGGGATGTGAAGCAGCAATGCTAAAGATCTCTTCCAGGTCTAAAATTCTATGGTTTTACAGTTGCAAAGCCCTTTCATTGATGATATATTTAGGTAGTTAAATTTCTGATATGGCAAATTTCAAATTAGAAAGCAATTTTTTTGTTTTGCTTGAGCACCTCTGTTGGGGATGGAAGCTTTCAAAACCTTTTCTTTAAAAAACCAAAAAAACTAAGTCAATAGACCAACACCGAAGTGACAAAGGACATAATACCCTGGAGCTCAAATAAAACTTCAAACCTTTCAAGGCAGACAATACTGTGGAGAAAACTAGAATACCTATAATTATTTTAAAACCTTATTTTAAAAATAACCCAAAGACATATCATCTCTGCTTAGAAATACTACCCAAATATAAAGATTTTGTCTTTAGTTTAACTAGACCTAGGACTCAAGTGCACCAAATTTACATGAATTATCATATTAATATTGACCCACACTCTTGGCAGACTCTTAAAAATTGGAGCCATGAGAGATAAGTTCTCTTATTTTCTTGTATCACCAGCCATCTTCTTTCCCTTACTGATATTCCTTTCCTGGCAGCTTCCCCTCTGCTTTCAGCACATACAGGACTCCCGTATTTTCACAGCATGTGCACCAGACCCGCTACGTCCTCCAACTACCAAACTACTGGTAGATTACATCTCTCCTTTTCTCTGACAGGTTCTAGAACAAGTGCTCTGTACCTATTTCTTACCACATACCTTTCCCTATAACCTTCTACAATCTGGCTACTAAAACTATATTCTGAAAGGTCACAAATATTTAACAATTTTTGTACTCTTCTTAATTGTTATTACCCTTCACTTCTCAGCAGAAGGAAAACCTCTTTGAGGAGGTGATCTTTTAAGATCTGAAGAGTGAGTAGGAATTAGAGTGACAGCGATAGGTGAGTATGTGGGAATATCCCAGAGGTAATATCATGTTTAAAAAAAAATCCTTGAGGCAAGTAAGAGCTTAGCTTATTTGAAACCAGTGTGCAGAATATAGAAAGCATGGCACCCGGACAGAGTGGAGAGCAAAGGGAAACACCGCAGGATCTCAACTGGCGAGGAATAACATCAGCTTTGTGTTTTTAAAAGGTCATTCTGGCTACAACTTGGACAATGAATTAGATGAAACAAAAACAAAAATTACAGTGACCAGGTCTTGACTCCTGGTAGCAGAGAGAAGTGGAATATTCAGGAATAATATAAATTGGAGAATGAAAATGGGAAGTATGAATATGGAGTCAACATAAGGAAGAGTCACTGAAGAAAAGGGAGAAAGGTGAACTTATTAGAAAAATGGCAGAACTGCAGCACAGTGCAGGGCACTTGGCTGCAGTGGGATATCATGCACACAGGCTGATATGAGCCTGCCTTGGTATGTGACTTTTCTCCAGCAATGCTCAGGTACTTTGATGTAGGCATAAAGAAGAGGGAGGCTGAGTTCACCTAAATTTGGGATTGATGGAAGAATGAAGGGGTATTTGTAAGTGAACGACTATAACTACAGGCCAGGGAATCTAAATTGGATAAAGGATGGACAAACAGGTGTGGAGGCCATGGATGAAAAGAAAGTATAAGAACTGATGGTTGTTTGGAGGCAGAGAAACAGACCATGAACTAGCTGCTAACCTTCAATTTCAGGGACAGGGATGCAGGGGAGGGAACCTGAAGGTTGTCAAGAGGGAAGGAAGGTAGTGATATGGATGGGTGATGTGAACTTCAAGGAATGAAGTTTTCCAGGAGGGAACAGTAGTCTAGAATGACACTAGGAGAAGAAACATCCCATATCCCATCTCTGAGGTGCACATGGTATGAGAGAAAAACAACTGCCAGGATTCTCTGAAGGCAAGTGGCAGAACATTCAAGAAAAGGCTGAGAAAACAGGGAAGTTTACTGACAACAAGGCAAGAGAAATAATGGACACTATGGAATGGCTTGAGAGGATGGGAAGACATTGTATCCAAGAGCATGGGTGACTGGAGAAGCTTTCCAACAGCTGACTTCTCTCCATCCTCATCACCACCACCTTAGCCAAACCAGCCACCCCCTCGCACCTGAACTACTGCAATCAACTAGTCTTCCCACATTTTCAATTGGTTCTCTTCATTATAGACAGGATAATCTTTTACAGTCATAAAACTGATCACTTACAAAATCAGAAATAAAGGGGAAAAAATAATGACAACGTTAGAATGACCAAATGGAGGTCCTGCCTACTATAGAAAAGTGTAAACTCCAAAGATGTGTAATACTGCAGCCTTTAGTATAAGGACATCGTATGTTAACCATTCTGTAATCATTTAAATATCACATTCTATTTCAAGTATTGACTTTGTAAGTTCAAATTAATCAAAGCAAGGCTTTGGTGGGTGGAACTCATGAAATTCATCTCAACGGGCTCTATTTTCAGAAAACCTTTCCACAGCTTAAAGAGATCAGTTTAGTTAAAAAGTATTCACAATTAGAATATTTATGATGTTAAAACAACAGTTCAAAAACATGATTTCTTTCCTATTTCAAGAAAGTCTTTTCTCATATTTAATCATCTACCTGTAACTTTGTATTCCACGGAAAGCATTTAACTGCATTGGTGGTACAAATAATGTTGATGGCAAACATTTTCCATGGGTTGTTTGGAACATTCAATTTTCCTATCTACGTAATCACAAGGGAAAAAGAAAGTACACACCCTAAAATAATTTGACATTTGAGAGAGATCACTTACACCCTTTACCATTAAAAAAAAAAGGCATTTCCTCAGAGACACCTCATGACACAGTTAGAATACTATAGCTTCCATTGCAGTAGGCACACGCTGAACAATTTTTTTCAACATTAGGAATGTAAAAGTTACAAAACAAAATACTTTCCAAAAAGCATTTCCAAAAATAATAAAAACTTGGGAAGAGACAGGCTATAAGAAGTGTTTTTTGATTCGCCATACAAGTCTTCTTTTTTATTATACACAAATTCTAAATTATTTTTTGTCATCAAATGTTAAGATTAGCATTGTATAGAATTAAATCTAAATAATAATAAAGGTTTCCACTTTTTTAAAAAGTCTCAGATCATGTATCTTGATTCTATTTCTGAAAACAACATGAAGGATAGAAAGATTTGTTGATCAAGCTATAATGAATTCTCAAAAAGAAGTAACTAGTATCTGCCCCCTTACGAGGCTTTCATAGTATATCTTAAAAATAATCACTCTGCACAAAAGGTGGAAAAAGATCTGAAGCTTTCTCATTTGACTATTAGGCTGAAAAGGATTCTAGAAACAATGTACTCCAACCCACCCCCTCCTCCTCCTATTTCACATAAAAGGAAATTAAAAAGCCATATAAATTACATAAGGTATAGATGGAATTACCTTGCAATTCTCAAAGTATTTCACTTAAATTCACACGTCAAAGCAAAAGTAACACATGTACTCTAAATATAGTGCTTGTATATAGTAGACACACACTGCATATTTGTACCTTGCAAGAAGACTGTTCTAGATATAAAGATGTTTATTGGTTCTTTTGGTCCTTCTCTCTTAACTACTGCTAACAAAAAGATGATTATTAAATTGCATATCAACAGATGAGGTATAGCCACACTCCCCAATAACAAAGAAATCTGTATGTTGCACAGTTAACGAAATTGGGATATTGCCACCACCTAACGTTATGACTTCTTCATAAACTGCTGCTAGGTATGTGAGAACACAAATAAACATTTTGTTTTTAAATTCTAAAAGATGTTGACAGCAAGAAGAACATAATTTTCCTGTTATTTAGATCTAATAACTTTCCTAAGTTACTGGCTTCAACATTAATTTCTCAGGTAAAACACAACAAAAATAATGCAAATTTTTAAAAAATCTATTATAATGATTCTTAACATTTTAATATGAACTATACACAGTCCTATGTGTTAATGTAACACAAAATATTACATTATTTTATTTTATAAAATAAAGTGTTTCAGTATTTTAGGATAAAGCATATCTATAGTACATGGTAGATATTCTTTAACCTAAAATACTAAAATACTTTATTATTTCAAAATACAGTTTGCGGCCTCTAGTGCCCTCTCAGAGTAAAATGATGCTTCTTTTCTGAACACAAAAGGACAACCATTTTTCATAAGTTTCCTCTTCATCACTATCATCTTAGAAATAATCTTTTATTTCTCTCCTAAAATATATACATAATAATGACAAAAACCTCAAGAGGAATTAGACATAATGATGGTGAAGATCTGTTCATCTGACACAAAAGATTATATTAAATATGCATGTGTTATAAATGTAATTAAATATATCTCAAAGGATGTCAATTGCTAGAGCAAATTTTTGGTACTGATCTACTGTCAGCCAGGTTGACTAGTTTCTGTTTAATTATCACCTCATTAATTGATCAGTAACAACTTTAATTTCAGTTTGCATGATTTAAAAAGAAATCCCACATTATTTTGCCCACACTTTAATTATAGTAGTAGTTTATTTTGGATTGGTGTGATAAGGTCATTCTCTGAAGATAATACTGTAAATTATATCAGCTTAATGAATAACTCTTAGTAAATGAGCTTAACATGAAGAGCAACTGAAGCCACCTTTACTTCTCCTGCCAAATCTACCAAACTGTGGTGGAATCCTGGGTTTTCTATGTAGTATTGGCGCCAATAGTTATCAGGATGCATATGTTTGAACCTCAGCTACATAAGTTACCAAACTGTTCAGATTTCCACTTCCTCACGTGTAAGATCTATGCTCATAAAGTGGTTGTGAGGAATAAAGTCAAGCACTTAGAACGGTGCCTGGCACATAATAAGCCCTTAATAAATGTTAACTGCTGAATTTAGTGATACTGGGTGTTCCTCCCACAGTAATGATATTCTGGATCTTTTTTTCTCCTTCTTCAAACATACCTACTTTTGCTTATTCTTCTATTTTTCTTCTTCTTTCATTAATAACTCATTACTTACTCTTTTAATTTCATCTGATGCCTACTGGCATCTCTTTTGCTTTCCATGTCTTTACTACCACAGATATCCACGAGGATACTCCCATTACCTAAGCTGCTGGTTCACCACCACAGAACCCACACCTGACCTCAGTGGACTCCAGGACTTTCACAATAATGTCTAAAGCTCCCTCCTCCAAAATTTCCATATGCTGCAATTGCAACATGCTCTTTCCTAATATGTCTCCTTTATATTATCTGTTACTGCTTAGCATTCTACTACCGGATACAGTTTGGCCTGACAGCCCACTTCTCCTGGCCAACAACAAATATATTTGATGTTCTATTCTGTATGCTCCTCCCTACCAGGTATTATCCAGCAATTCTGTACTCTTTCTCAGTCACTGTGGCCATCAGTGATATTATTCCTAATATGTATACTAAGATATGTTTTATCTCCTTTTATCACTGCAATACCAATAACATATATTTGATTTTTTTTTTTTTTTTAGGAGAGCAAGGTACAGGATTTCATTTAGAGATAAAGTGAAAGGACAGACCTCCCGGCTCACGCCAGGAGGGGACAAGAGAGTCCCATATTTGATTAGTTTTGTTTGTTTTAAAACTGTATTAGCAAATTTACTCGGCAAAAGTATTGGTATATGTTTTATGTGCTTAAAACTTCTAATGAATTACAAATCTAACAAAAGAATGTTTCATAAACATGAACAATACATTTTCTTTTTACTATCGTGGTTTATCCCAGGTCCTCTGATACATAAAGATGAGATGCAGTAATTGATATCCAAGAACTATTCATCAAAACCATCCAGTGAAGAAACTAACAATCAGGCTTTCACTCAATATCAATTATATCTCAAGGAAGATCTAATAAAAATCTACTCATTAAGTTGATCCATAATTTTAAAAAACACTTGGAAAGAGAGCCAACAGGAGAGCTTATCACCTCTATACACTGCTGGTATAACCTTACTAGTAAGTAGGTTTAAAATTAAGGTACCAGTATTTTTCATTGCTCCTAAGAAGGAAACAGAAAGCCATCAATGTCTATCATTCCAATAAGTGGTAGAGGAAAGAATTTCTTTTCATTTTTCCTTTTGTGAAATAATTTCAAATGTACATAAAAATTGTAGCACTAGCACATCAAGATCAGGTTCCCGAGTAATTAATATTTTCCCCAATAAAGAATAAGTGTGAACACAAAGAAATAAAAGGCATCCAGATTGGTAAAGAAGAAGTTAAACTATAACTCTTTGCAGATGACATGATATTGTACATAAAACACCCTAAAGACTCCACTCCAAAACTACTAGATCTAATATCTGAATTCAGCAAAGTTGCAGGATACAAAATTAATACAAAGAAATCTATTGTATTCCTAAACACTAACTATGAACTAGCAGAAAGAGAAATCAGGAAAACAATTCCATACACAACTGCATCACAAAGAATAAAATACCTAGGAATGAACCAAATCAAGGAAGTGAAAGACCTGTACTTTGAAAACTACAAGACACTCATGACAGAAATTAAAGATACGAATAAATGGAAACATATCCTGACCTCATGGATAGGAAGAATTAATATTGTTAAAATGGCCATCCTGCCTAAATCAATCTACAGATTCAATGTAATCCCTATCAAAATACAAACAGCATTCTTCAACAAACTAGAGCAAATAGTTCTAAAATTCATATGGAACCACAAAAGACCCCAAATAGCCAAAGCAATCCTGAGAAGGAAGAATAAAGTGGAGGGGATTACGCTCCCCGACTTCAAGCTCTACTACAAAGCCACAATAATCAAGACAATTTGGTACTGGCACAAGAACAGACCCATAGACCAATGGGACAGACGAGAAAGTCCAGATATAAATCCAACCATATATGGTCAATTAATATATGGTAAAGGAGCTATGGACATACAATGGGGAAATGACAGCCTCTTCAACAACTGGTGTTGGCAAAACTGGACACCTACATGTAAGAGAATGAAACTGGATTATTGTCTAACCCCATACACAATAATAAACTCAAAATGGATCAAAGACCTGAATGTAAGTCATGAAACCATAAAACTTTTAGAAGACGACACAGGCAAAAATCTCCTGAATATAAACATGAGCAACTTCTTCCTCAACGCATCTCCTTGGGTGAGGGAAACAAAATCAAAACTGAACAAATGGGACTACATCATGCTTAAAAGCTTCTGTACAGCAAAGGACACCA
>JAQQAC010019963.1:10010975-10079136 GCA_029783875.1 Phataginus tricuspis
CCTGCAACTTTGCTGAATTCAGATATTAGTTCTAGTAGTTTTGGAGTGGAGTCTTTAGGGTTTTTATGTACAATATCATGTCATCTGCAAACAATGACAGTTTGGCTTCTTTGTTACTGATCTGGATGCCTTCTATTTCTGTGTGTTTTCAGATTGCCGGTGGCTAGGACCTCCAGTACTATGTTGAATAAAAGCAGAGAGCGGGCATCCTTGTCTTGTTCCCAATCTTAGGGGAAAAGCTTTCAGCTTCTCACTGTTAAGTATGATGTTGGCTGTGGGTTTGTCATATATGGCCTTTATTATGTTGAGGTACTTGGCCTCTATACCCATTTTGTTGAGAGTTTTTATCATGAATCTATGTTGAATTATGTCGACTTTTTTTTTGAGCATCTATGGAGATGGTCATGTGGGCTCTGTTCTTCTTTTTGTTGATGTGGTGGATGATGTTGATGGATTTTCGCATGTTGTATCATCCTTGCATCCCTGGGATGAATCCCACTTGATCATGGTGTATGATCCTCTTGATGTATTTTTGAATGCAGTTTGCTAATATTTTGTTGAGTATTTCTGCATTTATGTTCATCAGGGATATTGGTCTGTAGTTTTCTTTTTTTTATGTGTCTTTGCCTGTTTTTGGTATTAGATTGATGCTGGCTTCATAGAATGAGTTTGGAAGTATTCCCTCCTCTTCTATTTTTTGGAAAACTTTAAGAAGAACAGGTATTATTTCTTCTCTAAATGTCTGATAAAATTCAGTGGTGAATCCATCTCATCTGGGGGTCTTGTTCTGGGTAGTTTTTTGATTATCGATTCAATTTCATTGCTGGTAACTGGTCTGCCCGCTGTACTATTAAGCACTAAATAAATACATCTAAATCTGTTTCTATACCTTCTTATTACACACAACGAATTCACCTCAATTCCTCTAATTCCAATTCAACACCACATTCTAGCCTGCCCCATTCTGTATTTGTAACTCTCTTCTCCGACATTGAGAAACCTGCCTTCCAACTATCCATCTAGCTACCAAGTTTGTTACTTTTTTCTTTCTCAGTTTATCCAACATACATACATATCATCTTCCTTGATTGTTTTTCATAATAATTCAAAGAGTATATGTTAGAAAAAGAAAATGATGGTGCTTTAACATAAAAAGTTCAACTGGTTTTACACTAGTGTGAAATTTAAAAAGAAATAGGGAGAATTCTGAGAAAATGGCTGCGTGAGCAGGGTGGCAGATATCTCCTCCCAAAACCATATATATTTGTGAAAATACAACAAATACAACTATTCCTAAAAGAGAGACCAGAAGATACAGTACAACAGCCAAGCTACATCTAAATCTGTGAGAACTCAGCATCTCATGAAGCAGGTAAGATACAAAGCCACGACCTGGGGGGGCCCAAGCACTCCCCAACCCCAGCTCACTGGCGGGAGGAAAAGATTCAGACTGGGGAGGGAGTGGAAGCACAGGACTGCTAAATAACCAGCCCTGGTGATCAGCACCGGGAGCACAGACACACACCGCATGGTGTACTGGATATTAGAGAAACGGAAGGGCGGGATCCGAGATGGAACTGCGAGCAGGTTCCCACAGCCGGCTCCCCTGGGACAAAAGAAAAGCAGTCACTTTTTTAAAAGTCTTAAAGAGACGAGGGCCCAATAGCGGAACAAAATCGTCCCAGCGCACGCAGCCGAACAGGCTGGGAATCTTGAGGAATTTCGGGCCCCCTAACCAGCTGCTGGGTAAAGCAACACCGCCAAAGCCCCTCAAGGCAATAAGCAGCCTGTCATTTGTTCCCCCCGACCGGCATCACAAATGGCCCACCGGATCCGCCACAGCTGTGGATCAGCAGGTGAGCGACCCCACCCACAGCAGCCACACAGAATCTCCTCCCGGCAGGCGTGCAGCTAACTGGGAAGGGCCACGGAAGCCAGAGCAAGGACTAGAAGGCAGCAAGAACTGCAGAATGCAGCTGATGTGGCTGAAAATCCCTGCAGTGCTCTAGGCTAGTCTGAGGGTTGCCCTGCAAAGGGCAGCTCAGGGGATTATCCCAGAGACTGCCTCCCAGTGTGCAGGTAACCAGCACAGGCTGCAGAGAAGGGCAAGGAGAACAACAAACGGGAAGGGACTTTGTTCTCCCAGCTGACACACATGGCACTTGCCGGGGACACTTCTATCACCATGAAAAGACAGAAGAATATGGTTGAGTCAAAGATCACCCGGACAACACCAGAGAGAGGGCCTGGTGGGATAGATTTAAATAATCTTCCTGAAAACATAATTCAGAATAAAAGTCATAACCATGCTGATGGACATACAGAGAAATATGCAAGAGCTAAGGAAGGAAGTCAGGAGAAACATTACAGAAATGAAACGATTGATGGGCTCAAGAGCAGACTGGACAAGGTGCAAGAGATTATTAATGGAATAGAAATCAGAGAACAGGAGTACAGAGAAGCTGAGGCAGAGAGAGATAAAAGGATCTCTAAGAATGAAAGAATATTAAGAGAACTGTGTGACCAATTCAAACAGAACAATATTCGCATTTTAGGAGTACCAGAAGAAGGAGAGAAAAGGGGATAGAAAACGTCTTTGAAGAAATTATTGCTGAAAACTTCCCCAAGCTGGGAAAGGAGATAGTTTCTCAGACTATGGAAGCCCACAGATCTCCCAACACAAGGGACCCAAGGAAGGCAACACCAAGAAATATAATAATTAAGATGGCAAAGATCAAAGACAAGGACAGAGAATTAAAGGCTGCCAGAGAGAAAAAAAAGATCACCTACAAAGGAAAACCCATCAGGCTATCATCAGACCTCTCAACAAAAACCTTACAGGCCAGAGAGAATGGCATGATATATTTAACGCAATGAAACGAAAGGGCTTTGAACCAAGAATACTGTATCCAGCATGATTATCATTTAAATTTGAGGGAGAGATTAAACAACTCCCATACAAGTGAAAACTGAGGGAATTTGCCTCACACAAGCCACCTCTACAGGATATCTTAAAGGGACTGCTCTATATAGAAGTACTCCAAAGGCTAAAAAGATGTCACAAGAGAAAATAAAATGATAGCAAAGAAAGCAGATCATCCAAATACTAAATAATGGCAAAAAATAAAATCAACTACCCACAAAAACAGTCAAAGGAAATGTAAAAGAGCACAGAATAAAACACCTAGCATACAAAGAATGGAGGAGGAAGAATAAGAAGGGAGAGAAATAAAGAATCATCATACTGTGTTTATAATAGCTTAACAATAGAGTTAAGTTACACTGTTAGATAATAAAGAAGCTACCCTTGAACCTTTGGTAACCACGAATCTAAAGCCAGCAATGGCAATAAGTACATATCTATCGATAATCACCCTAAATGTAAATGGACTGAATGCACCAATCAAAAGACACAGAGTAACAGAGTGGATAAAAAAGCAAGACCCATCTATAAGCTGCTTACAAGAGACTCACTTCAAACCCAAAGATACAGACAGACTATAAGTGAAGAGATGGAAAAAGATATTTCATGCAAACAACAGGGAGAAAAAAGCAGGTGTTGCAGTACTTATATCAGACAAAATAGACTTCAAAACGAAGAAAGTAGCAAGAGATAAAGAAGGACATTACATAACGATAAAGGGGTCAGTCCAACAAGAGGATATAACCATTATAAATATATATGCACCCAACACAGGAGCACCAGCATATGTGAAACAAATACTAACAGAATTAAAGGAGGAAATAGAAAGCAATGCATTCATTTTAGAAGACTTCAACACACCTCTCACTCCAAAGGACAGATCAACCTGACAGAAAATAAGTAAAGACACTGAGGCACTGAACAACACACTGGAACAGATGGACCTAACAGACATTTACACAACTCTACACCCAAAAGCAGCAGGATACACATTCTTCTCAAGTGTACATGGAACATTTTCCAGATTAGACCACATACTAGGTCACAGAAAGAACCTCAGTAAATGCAAAAATATTGAAATTCTACCAACCAACTTCTCAGATCACAAAGGAATAAAACTAGAAATAAATTGCACAAAGAAAACAAAAAGGCTCATAAATACATGGAGACTTAACAACATGCTCCTAAATAATCAATGGGTCAACAACCAAATTAAAACAGAGATCAAACAATATATGGAGACAAATTACAACAACAGCACAAAGCCCCGACATCTGTGGGATGCAGGAAAGGCAGTTCTAAGAGGAAAGGATATTGCAATCCAGGCCTATTTAAAGAAGGAAGAACAATCCCAAATAAATAATCTAAAGTCACATTTATTGAAATTGGAAAAAGAAGAACCAATGAGGCCCAAAGTCACCAGAAGGAGGGACATAATAAACATTAGAAAAGAAATAAATAAAATTGAGAAGAATAAAACAATAGAAAAAAATCAATGAAACCAAGAGCTGGTTCTTTGAAAAAATAAACAAAACAGATAAACCGCTGGCCAGACTTATTAAGAGAAAAAAAGAATCTACAGGCACAAACAGCATCAGAAATGAAAAAGGAAAAATCACGATGGACCCCACAGAATTATAAAGAATTATAAGAAATACTATGAAAATCTATATCCTAACAAGCTGGAAAACCTAAAAGAAATGGACAACTTCTTAGAAAAATACAACGTTCCAAGACGGAACAAGGAAAAAACATAAAACGTAAACAGACCAATTACCAGCAATGAAATTGAATCGATAATCCAAAAACTATGCAAGAACAAAACCCCCGGGCCAGATGGATTCACCACTGAATTTTATCAGACATACAGAGAAGAAATAATACCCATTCTCCTAAAGTTTCCCAAAAAATAGAAGAGGCGGGAATACTTCCAAACTCACTCTATGAAGCCAGCATCTCTCTACTACCAAAACCAGGCAAGACCCCACCAAAAAGAAAATTACAGACCAATACCCCTGATGAACATAGATGCAAAATACTCAATAAAATATTAGCAAGCCGCACAAGCCAGACACACACACACACAAAAATATATTAGTAAACTGAATTCAAAAATACATCAAGAGGATCATTCATCATGATCAAGTGGGATTCATCTAAGGGATGCAAGGATGGTACAACATTAAAAAATCCATCAACATCATCCACCACATCAACAAAAAGAACAAAAACCACATGATCATGTCAATAGATGCTGAAAAAGCATTTGAAAAAATTCAATATCCATTCATGATAAAAACTCTCAACAAATGGACATAGAGGCCAAGTACCTCAACATAATAAAGGCCATACATGACAAACCCACAGCCAACATCATACTTAACAGTGAGAAGCTGCAAGCTTTTCATCTAAGTTCGCGAACAAGACAGGGATGCCCACTCTCCCCACTGTTATTCAACATAGTACTGGAGGTCCTAGACATGGCAATCAGACAACACAAAGAAATAAAAGGCATCCAGATTGGTAAAGAATAAGTCAAATTGTCTCTATTTCCAGATGACATGATATTGTACATAAAAACCCTAAAGACTCTACTCCAAAACTACTAGAACTAATATCTGAATTCAGCAAAGTTGCAGGATACAAAATTAATACACAGAAATCTGTTGCACTCCTATACACTAATGATGAACTAATAGAAAGAGAAATCAGGAAAACAATTCCATTCACAATTGCATCAAAAAGAATAAAATACCTAGGAATAAACCTACCAAGGAAGTGAAAGACCTATACCCTGAAAACTACAAGACACTCCTAAGAGAAATTAAAGAGGACACTAACAAATGGAAATTCATCCCATGCTCTTGGCTAGGAAGAGTAATATTGTCAAAATGGCTATACTACCTAAAGCAATCTACAGACTCAATGCAATCCCTATCAAAATACCAACAGTATTCTTCAATGAACTGGAACAAATAGTTCTAAAATTCATATTGAACAAAAGACCCTGAATAGCCAAAGCAATCCTGAGAAGGAATAATAAAACAGGGGGAATTATGCTCCCTGACTTCAAGCTCTACTACAAAGCTACAGTAATCAAGATAATCTGGTACTGGCACAAGAATAGACCCATAGACCAGTGGAACAGAATAGAGAGTCGAGACATTAACCCAAACGTATACAGTCAATTAATATATTGGGGAGACATGGATGTACAATAGGGAAATGACAGCCTCTTCAACAGCTGTTGTTGGCAAAACTGGACAGCTACATGTAAGAGAATGAAACTGGATTACTGCCTAACCCCATACACAAAAGTAAACTCAAAATGGATCAAAAACCTGAATGTAAGTCATGAAACCATAAAACTCTTAGAAAAAAACATAGGCAAAAATCTCTTGGACATAAACATGAACAACTTCTTCATGGACATATCTCCCCGGGCAAGGGAAACAGAAGCAAAAATGAACAAGTGGGACTACATCAAGCTGAAAAGCTTCTGTACAGCAAAGGACACCATCAGTAGAACAAAAAGACATCCTACAGTATGGGAGAATATATTTGTAAGTGACGTATCTGATAAGGGGTTGACATCCAAAATATATAAAGAACTCACGCACCTTAACAAACAAAAACCAAATAACCCAATTAAAAAATGGGCTGAGGGCCTGAATTGACAGTTCTCCAAAGAAGAAATTCAGATGGCCAACAGGAACATGAAAAGATGCTCCACATCGCTAATCATCAGAGAAATGCAAATTAAAACCACAGTGAGATATCACCTAACACCAGTAAGGATGGCCAACATCCAAAACACAAACAACAACAAATGTTGCCGAGGATGTGGAGAAAAGGGAACCCTCCTACACTGCTGCTGGGAATGCAAATTAGTTCAACCATTGTGGAAAGCAGTATGGTGGTTCCTCAAAAAACTCAAAATAGAAATACCATTTGACCCAGGAATCCCACTCCTAGGAATTTACCCAAAGAATGCAGCAGCCCAGTTTGAAAAAGACAGATGCACCCCTATATTTATCACAGCATTATTTACAATAGCCAAGAAATGGAAGCAACCTAAGTGTCCATCAGTAGATGAATGGATAAAGAAGAGGTGGTACATATACACAATGGAATATTATTCAGCCATAAGAAGAAAACAAATCCTGCCATTTGCAACAACATGGATGGAGCTAGAGTGTATTATGCTCAGTGAAATAAGCCAGGTTGAAAAAGACAAGTATCAAATGATTTCACTCATATGCGGAGTATAAGGACAAAGAAAAAAACGGAAGGAACAAAACAGCAGCAGACTTACAGAACCCAAGAATGGACTAACAGTTACCAAAGGGAAAGGGACTGGGGAGGATGGGTGGGAAGGGAGGGACAAGGGGTAAAAAGGGCCAATACGATTAGCACACATAATGTAGGGGGGGTAAGGGGAGGGCTGTACAACTCAGAGAAGACAAGTAGTGATTCTATAACATCTCAGTACACTGATGGACAGTGACTTTAATGGGGTATGTGGGGGGGACTTGATGAAGTGGGGACTTCAGTAACCATAATGTTGCACATGTAATTATAGATTAACCATACCAAAATAAAATAAAATAAAATAAAGAGCAAGCGAAAAAAAAAAAAGAAATAGGTTTCTCTTTGGAGAAAAAAGGAATAGTGTATGATCAGTTTGGGAACTTAGGACAATGAAATAACTGCAATGCAATAAGGTTAAAAAAAAAGAGCATCAGTTTATAGGATGTGTGGAATGTGCCTTAAACACTCTGGTAATTTTTTAATGGTGAAGTAGATAGGTAAAACAAGAACAGCACAAGGTACTCACTGTACTATTCTTTCCATTTTGTGTATACTTAATTTTTCCATAGTTAAAGAAAATGGATCACGTCATACCAACTATTTGGACAGTCATTTTTGGTACTAAAGAACTCCAGTACATACTGTCAATTAATTATCAAGCCAATGTGGGAATGGGGAGAGATGGTTTAAAGACTGAGTCACATCACAAGTGATGCTGACAAAAGCTGACTCATCCTAATAGATACTCAATTTACTACGTTTTGCTTCTTTGACCCTTTTTTCCTCCCACTATTGCTGACATCTCTCTAGTCTAGCTCCCGAAATTCGATTATCAACTACTAAGTCAAATACTCTTTCTCTTTCTTTTCCTACTTGCAATCCCTCCAAATAGAAAAACTTCATAAAGTTCTATTGGCAGTTAGCTACAATGCTATACTTCCACTGACCAGTTAAAAATGTGGCATTAGCATGTCTTACAAGTTTTCTCATCTTGAAATCTTTCCTGGCTTCTGGCTGCTTAATAAATAAAATTTTAACATCTCAATGAGGTCCTCCAGGTCTTCCATACTAACGGTCTCAATCTAACACCCTATCTTTCTGATTTTTCTTCCCATTACATTCAATAAACATGCACAGCTCCTTGTTCCCTGAACTTTATTCTATTTCCTATCTTTGGAATTTTCAACTCAGCCTAAAAGACTTCTAACAGCCATTCTTCATTACCTTCTACACATCGTCAAGTTTGCTCTTAACTTTCTGCTTCACCCTCCCTTAACCCACCTACACGACCCCTAGTTCTCTGCTGTATTGGATGGAGTCTCTTTTGAGTTTCTATGACATTTTGTATCTTTATGAGCTTACCAAATTATGCCTTTTATTGCAATCACTAAGTGTATTCATCTCAACACCTCCCAACTAACCAGAAGCTTGGAAGGGCAGCTTACTACCTTATTTTCTCTGGTCCCTCATAAAGAGCTTGGCACTGTGACCTCATGTCAAGGACTGGTGGATCATTGATTAGATATCTATTGTATTAAAGATAAAAATGATCAGTGACATACTTCAGTGAGATAGCCTTTTATTTATTTATATCTTCTATAGTATCTTTTATCTTAACTTTTATTTACTTACTTGGTAGTTGAAAAGCTACCAAAGCTATGTTTTTGAACTTAACTATCATTAAAATAAAGCAGACAAAAACACAGTCTTAAGGCATGTTATTCAGATAAGGAGCTCTTATCTTAGATTGTTTACCACTGACAACATAGTACTAATTCAAAATTCCCCAAGACAGCTTTTGGTAAGACTAATCAATAAGTTTTTAAGTAAAAATATTTTGAGTCATAATGTCCTATGAAGTGTTGATAATATTGTGTTTAAAAATACCTATGTGCTTATAGTAGTAGACTAAAGTTATTCCAAAGCTATAAAGGACTGCATTAAACTCTTTTATGATACAAAATCTACAAACGATCTAATATAACAGAGATGAACACTCCATCTCCTGCTCACATATACACACTCAAGCATATTTAACATAGCTCATTTAAAGGCAAAGAATTTCAAAACAAATTAAAAATGTCTCTTAATATTCTACCCTATTTCTAGGGTTTCACTTTCTTCTCCATACAAAACCATCTATTCAAATTGTTAGATAAATCCTTTTAATTCTGATGACTGTGAACAAAGTAACACCATCCTGTTATTTGTAAAACTATGCTCCCAAACAGGAGGATAATACTGGTACTTCTCTAGGAGCCTGGAAAAAGGGCATGGCTAATGTGTCAGTTACTAGGAATAATACACCCATCATGGCCAAACTGAAAGCTTACAGGGAAAGTGGAAAATGGAGAATGACCAGGAACAGTACAATAAACTAATAAGCAAACTGTATTCATTCCCCAAAACCTTCCAAGATACAAAGTGAAAGAGAAATAGTGACATTTTTATATTTTAATTCCTTAGAAAGCTATAAAGAAATCTAAAATATTTCAAGCAATGCTTCTTTGAAATAAGTACCAACTCAAATGCTCAGGACAGATTGAAAGTGGGGAAAAAGCAGCAATAGTCTGAAAAATTGGTTCCTCCATCTCTTATTAGCCAAGGATCTAAATTTTAAATACCTTCTAAAAAAGTTTACTACTATTTGATTGTTATAAATCTCAGAGGGACTCTTGTATCAACAGCTGAATACACAATTTACATTAACTACTCATCCATGTAATAACCAGTAGACAGAAAGAAGGATTACAGTTCTGGGTTTAGCCCTTAGCTTCCCAGCTAAAGCCTCTAGAAGCATCTCTCCCTAGAAAACCCTTTGCAAAATGAACCTTTGATGGAACAAAACAAGACTCAACTTTATTTTTTAACACAGGTAATTCTAAATTTTGGGGGGAAGGGGAAGAGACCAAAAACACACAGAAATACCTACATGAGCAAACATGAGCTAAACACAGTCACGTCCTCCCCTACCCTGAAGAAAAACCCTTTTTTTATGGAAAGTATTTCTAGCTAAGAAAAATACATAATCAACTCTAGGACAAAAAACCTAAGATTAATCACACCTACAAATTACACAACACCTAAAATTGTTAACACTTCTGTGAGGAGAGGTCTCCGTATAGTCAGAACAGGCACAAAGACTGAAGTTACACCCTGAGAGTCATTTCTTTCCATCAAGAAGTGTCTTCAGAGAGCTCCTGTTACAATCCACACTGCCTAGAAATGAACTTACTAGCTTATGTAGCTCTCACTTTGTATGAGTAGTTTCTGATAAACAGGACCAGGAACAGGTACTTTAAAAAGCAGGTACTGGGAAGGAACTGGCAAGCAGAGAAGACCTTACAACAGGTCACTGAGCACATCAAACCAAAAGAACAACATCCCTTCTGTTATGGAAAATGTCAAATATATACAGAAAAAGCAAGAATAGCTTAATAAATCCCTATATTTCCATCACCCAAATTCAAAATTTATCAACTTAAAGCCAATCTCGTTTCATCTATATCCCCACTGATTCACCCACCTGCTCCAAAACTATCTGGAAGCAAATCCCAGGCTTCTTATGGTTTCATCCATGAATTAAATGAATACTTGTTCTTAAGTTTAGCCTGGAGTACCATGACACCCATCTAGCTTTTGGTAACAAGTTCATCAAAAACTTAATGTGATATTCAGTAATAATGGTTATCCCCTTCGTAGCCCACAGATACACTTTGGTTTCTTTGAGCCCTGGGAGGGAGATGAGCAGGGTGGAAATTGGGCAATGGCATAGACAGCTGTCAAAGGTTACCTGAAAGACACTCAGTAATCACATACACCGCACATTATGCTTTCTATCATTTCTATTCATTGAAGGATGAGGTCAGAATGAAGTGTTCCTGTTAGTCTGGGTCACAAAAGTAATTCAAGATGCATATAAAAATGCTTATTATCATTCAAGTTCTCTAAACCCATTCAACCATTCAGCCCTTTGCTTTCTGATAAAGAATGCCAGCAACTATGCCAATTAGTGTCAACCGCGATGTTAGATTTTGTAACATCTGCACCTGTCTACCGGTTGGTTTAGTGGGCAGAGAGAAGTGACTGATGTTACAAGTTTCAGCAACACTAAACCAGAACGGATTTTGTGCCAACATTTGCAAGTCTACAAATTCAGCAGTTGGCCTTTTTTAAAAATGCATTTTGCAAATTAGTTTCTATAGGGGATTTCTTCTTTTCTGGGGTCAGGGCAGGTTTAACAGCCATTATATTGTAAACTATTAACAGTAATATTAAAAAAAACACGTTAAGTTTTATAACTAGGTAAAATTTAATCTATAAAAAAATTTAATGAATGCCACACTAAGGCAGAAAATATAAATCCTTAAAAAACTTTGAGACATAGTTTATATGATAATTTTATTGTTAAAGAACAAATCTAAGTATAATGTGAACATGTTATACATATAAAAGAATTGTGTTTTTATATTTTCCTTGATAACTGATTATTTTATTTGTTCAGATATGTCTGCAACTTTGGCAGAAAACAGTACATTCTATATTTGTGTTGGAAAAATAATTCAATGAATTATATATTCAAAGTTCTATAAGCACCACCAAATTTATGTATCTCATTCAAGCACATAATTACTTTTGTAAAAAACTACATATTCATATTTTGAAATAGGTACTTTCTCATTTTAGAACAAAATTTTTGATTGTATTTCTTTTAGAATTTGCAAACCAACAATTAAAGCACAGATAAAAGATCCAAGCATATTTAACATGGAATTTGATATTAATTACATATCTTCATACTGAAGTGTATATTTCATCTTTATTTTTTAAATTTAAAATAATCAGTAATAATTTAAAAGCACGCAATACTTTTGAAATATTCAGAACAAAATACAACCGTTAATTTATCCTCATATCAAAATGCTTCACTTTGGTTTATTATAATTAATAGCAACATAGTATTTTTTTTTAATTTCACAATTGAAGCAAATTGCATCTAGCTGATGAAAGCTACTGGAAGTAATATAGTGGTTAAAGACAAAGTGCATTAGTAAAGAGAAATAAAAATTGCATGTCAATACCTAAAAGTATGGGAGATGTATATAATGTAGTACATTCTATCTAGTGTCATTACGTAAATTGCTACTTTTCCTCAACAATCTATTCTCCAGCTCTAGCAAGTAGAATAAATGGTAATTTTACCTGCCAAATTTGGCACAAAAAAGGACAAGCAACTTCATTAACAGAACAATGCTTTCAATATGATTTTTTTCCTTTTTCCACCCAGTGCCAAATAGTAGAACAATTCAAATCAAGAAATCTAAGCAAAATTACCTCCTCTTGTTGAAGTTTTTACATGCTTGAATAAGCAAATGATATATACAGAATGCCAGCAAGAATATCCTCCTCGTAAATTAGTATATTCCTTGTATTGCAGATTAATTCCAAGCTGGTATACCAAGCTCAACAAAAAGGAAACACCTCCCCATTGAGGTGAAGTTCTCAATTTTATGCATTTCATTTAAGAATGGGGCATGGTATGGATATATGAGCATTTAAACTCAATGGAATAGACTAAACCTAAAAGGCTTGATTAAGTCAAACTTTTGGTTAAACGCCCATTAATGCACCTCAACCAGTAATGTGGAATGAAACAGAACAGACCTGCCCTCAATCCCTTTGATAGGTAACTAGGAAAACCATACCCACTACCAGCAACCTTGCCAATCACCATTGGCTCTCACTCTTCCTTGGTATTTTTAGTAGCTGGCTATAAACAAAATCATAAATTCTAAACCTTGTTTCAAATCTAATCATCAAAAACAATAACCAACAAAGATTCTTCTATTAATCACACCGAACCTGTATGATTAAAAAGATACATTTAAGCCAGTTCCCAGGTAACCATCACTGGATTTTAAAAGCCAACATTAAATACCTTTCATCCAATGGGGTACATTTGGCTGTGGTTATTTACAACAGAGGACTGTGCTGTGTTTAATGTCTAGCTGATTTCCTTACTCTTGTTCCATCTGATGACCATACAGCACACATCTAAACACAGTCAGTGGTTTTTATAAAAAGCCAAGTAACAAAATGGGGCAATAGCAATATAAACCCATGATCATGCTGGCATGATAAATACGGCTAAAAGCAAATATATCCACGGGGACCCATGCATTAAATTTTAACATTTCAAGTAATATCTACTTTTGTGGGGATTTAAACACTGAGTTAAAGACAAATGGCATGGTTTATTTTATAATATCCCCCTTAGAAATAAAATATCTTTAAAAAAAAGAAAACAACACTGAATCAGAATAGAAACTCCAGTAGTGGTCATATCCAGATTATGTATGCTGATTATGCAGCTGTCTAACTTTTTGTCACTGTTAAAAAAAAGTCTAAATCAAAGAGTGGGAATGTACATTAAGCACCTAACATCAATCAGGTATTTTAATAAGCATTAAACTCACTGAATCCTCAGAGCAATCCTACAAGGAAGATATTAACCACATGTTATAGATGACAAATCTTAGGCTCAGAGAAGTAAAATCAATTGCTCAAGTTTCCACAGCTAGCAAAGTAGTATACCCAAAACCAGGTTAATCTGATTATCACTCAAACAAGCCAATTAAGAAATTTGTTGATAAATTCATTTGCTGGGAAAATCCAATAGCAAGGGTCAATAATTTGTTGCAAAGAATGGTTACTATAATAATCTGTGTGGTAATTCCATGATGCCTATAATTTTTAACAGATCCTCAGTAGAGTGTCCATGGATAAGAGAAAGGCTCTAAGTGAAGAAGGGGCAGAGCCCCCACAGGGGAAGATCTCCCCCCAACCCTCTGCAACTTAACAGTGCACGCGTGCCCTGTAGTGGGGGAAGGAGGAACTGCAGGCTTCACCAGGCTTCCAAAACAGCCGGAGCCAGAGGGCAGGGAGGGGGATGGGAAAGGGACCCGACGATGGGCTCACCAGGCTGGCTTGACATTTCCAAAGGGCAGCAAGAGGTGAAAAGTACCTCTACAACTACTCTCCAGGTGTTCTGTTATAGACTCAAAAATGGCTTCATAAAGTAAATGAATACAATTCTAAGCAAACATTAGAATTTTAGAAAATTGATACTGATACAAGTTTGCCAATGTGTGTGTCCATTTTATCTTTAGTCATGTTTAAAACTTTCCACAAATTCTTCATACAGTGAAAAAGAACTGCTTGCAAAGTAGAAGGTACTTTAGATTTTTTTGAAAAGTAAAATGTCCATATTAAGAGGGAAGGGAGACCATTTCTCCAGTGCCTACTACATGCCAACCACTGTACAAGAATATGTACATCATCTCATTTGATTTTTACAAAAGCTCTGGAGAATATAAACCCTGGTTTATAGGATGAGGAAAACCGAGGCTCAGAAAAGATAAGTAACTTCTACTGGTTTCACAGTCACCAGTTTCAGGACTGCTATTTAAACTCAAGTTCATCTGAATTACCATCTTCATGTTTCCCTGTATGCCAGCATTCATACAAAACACTACTACTGTACTGGCTGAGAGAGAGGTAGTAACTTTTCCAAAGTTACTTCACTGGTAAGTGACAGGTAAGGAGGTTTATCTGTCTTCAAAAACCGTTGTTTTAAATACAGTGTTATGACTATTGTTTCTCTACTACCCACCTTCCCCAGTCCCAACTAATCCTGTTAGTGAATGCTGATAATTAATTTTTACACCTGATGATGGGGAAAGAATATAATTACCTAGGTGCCTATATCCAATGTGACTTATGTTTGTCTATAAGTAGCCCAGTTTGCAGAACAGAAAATGTGATAACTTGTAATACGTCACTTAACTTCAAATATTAGGAATAGAGTTCCCTAACAAGTTGTCTTGCGAATTGATGTAAAAGAAAATTCACAAATGTTCTGTTCTTTGTATCTGACATTTTATGTTTCTACCAAGATTTTCAGAACATTTGCAAGAAATAAAAATACCATCAAACCATGTAACACTGTACTAAAAGCAGAACCATCAACAGCACACCGTTAATAAATCATATCCATACAATTTTTAATTATTATTTTTACATAAATTTAATGAGATATTCCTGAGCCACATGTTGTCAAAAACCTAAGATTTCCATAAAATACTCAAGTCACAAAACATATAATCAAGGACACAGAGATTGATTCTCAACATATTGGCCCTTGTCAATAAAATCCCTTTCTAACTTATTGCTAGTATCATTCAAAATATTTTTTAACTGTTTATAAGTCTTTGTAGATCTTTTTTTCACATCTTCAATAGATATATCTCTGAACTTTGGGTTTTAGAAATTGGCGCAGTTATAGCTAAGAAACAAGACAGAAATATAAGCCTGAGATGCTATAGATTCTTGGATGGAATATTGAAACAAGACACCAAAAAGAATTTATAGGATATATTACTATCTTTTTTCAGTTGATCTGTGGCTTTGGGACAACTTTAAGTTTGAACAGTCTAAATTAATTTTGTCCTTCCATAATAAGGAGAGAGTCATAAGAAGTTAAAATGTACTTTGGGGGATTTTTTTTTTATACAAATCAGGATGCTACAGCAAGAGATTCACTGAGAGATGTAAACCTGTGCCCATGAGCAAACAGCCCAAACCCCCTGAAGCATTTCATCCTAAACACAATGAATGACCAGGATTCTGGGAGAGATCACAACCCCCTGAAATGTAATTAGAATGGTGGGCATTGAAGATAAAAGCTGCCTTGATGATGAAGCATGCCAGACCCTAGACACACTAACTGGTAAAGAGAAGAAAGCATTGTTTTCAGCATAAATTCAAGTAGCTCTAATGAAATGTAAAGGTTTGGGATAATTTTCTAAAGACCCCAAATATTAGCAGTAGGATACATATTTTAAAATGTACTACTTTACTCTGGAGAATATGTTTTCATTCTTTCAACATATTTATTGAACGTGCACCATGAGCCATGCATGCAGGCAGAACAAATCAAAACACAATTACCATTGGAATTACTGAAACCCTTATTGTTGATTTGCTCTGTTTTTGTGGTTAATAATATAAGCTTCTGAAACAACTGCCCTATTAACATATTCAGTCACTGGTTTTCACCTTATACTAGCATTCAAATTTCAGATCATAGAATTATCCCACTAGTTTATGCCATAATTTTGGTTCATGTCTTTTGTAAGCAAAATATGCAAACACACAGCTGCTCTAATACTCCGACCGAGTGAGATCTATTCCACAGATCTCTGACTTCCACCAATAAGCAGCACTGATACAAACAAAAGGAACCTTGGTGAAGGAGGCCGTGTTTTCTTAATAATAACAGTTGTATAAACAAGGTTTTCTCAGTTAAAGGGAAGCCAACATCAAAAAGCAGTAAAATACAGAACCCTAAACCCCTCTTTCTTTGAAGAAACCCGTTTGAAGCGAGGTGTTTCTAGTTATGGGTGAATGAAATGAGAATTCAGCTGCAACAAGCGGACATCCAGTCCTAGGAAGGACTAATTAAATCCATCTGAGAGGCTGTATCGAAAACTGCCTCACGCATTTCAAAGAGAAGCACCAGTCTGCTTTTTGCGAAGACATCAAAACCTTCAGTCACACATGACGTACATCGAGACCCCACAACGATGTTATTTTTATGGACTACAAAGCTCCATAAAAGTACTGTTAAGAGTTTACACTATTTCATTACTGAAAAATCAGAGTTAAGGCAAAAATTTTACTTCCACCTGAAATTTCTTTCCAGCCTTCAACTCATTTTGTGATCCTCTATGAGATCTCAAAACAAAACAAAAATAAAAATGAAAGATGCATCAATATTTAAAGTGTTTCAAATATTTGTTGAGTGAAAAATTAATCAAAGAATTACCTTTGGATTTTTTCTGATACATACAACCAGGATTTTATGTTTAGTTAAGATTCTTTAGTTAATAAAAGCCAGAAAAGAGAGCTTAAAATTTTAAAAACTTATTGGTTTGACAAAACATTCCATATAACAGCTATTATTTGAACTATGAAGTGGTAGCAAAAGTTAAATTCAGAATTTGGAATATTACCCCAACAGAATAAAGTCTTAATGTCTATCCTAACAAGCCTAACTGGTTATGGTGAGCTCATGTAATCACGTTGAGCAACTGCATTTTTTCCTTGTGGAACACTATTAGATGTGACGGTAGGTGACAGGCTGCCTAAATAAGAGAAATTCAATACTTCAACCTTTTTTTTTTTCAATATATATACAGAGAGAACTACCACCACCCGCCTAGTTGCTGAACTTTGTTCTTCCCATTGCAGAGAGAGTTCAATAAAGAGACAGGAGTAACCCATCAGCAGCACATGACTTCTGGCTTTGCTCTTTATTCACCAAGCCACCTTGGGTCGTCAATCTTCCAGGCCTAATGTGTTCTGTACTGTTAAATAAGGAGTTGGTCTAGGAGAGCCAAATTCTTATCATTCCGGAAAACAGTATGGAGGTTCTTCAAAAAATTAAAAGGAGAACTACCATATGACCCAGCAATTCCACCTCTGAGTATTTATCTGAAGAAAATGAAAACACTAACTTGAAAAGATATCTGCACCCCCATATTCACTGCAGCATTATTTACAATACCCAAGATTGGAACTACTTAAGTGTCCACCCATGGGTTAATGGATAAAGAAAATGTAGCATGATTATAAAAGAAGGAAATCTTGCCAACTGCAACAACATGCATGGACCTTGAGGAAGTTATGCTAAGGGCAATTAAGTCAGAAGATGGAATCACATAATCTCATTTATATGTAGAATCTAAAAAAAAACAAGCTCATAGATACAGAGAAGACTGGGGGTTGCCACAGGCAGGAGATAGGGGTGGGTGAAACGGTTGGTGGGGTTCAAAACTTCAGTTGTACAAGAAATGAAGTCATGGGGATGTGAAGTAGAGCGTCGTGATTATAGTTAATAACACTGTATTACATACTGGCAAGTTGGTAAGAGTAAATCTTGAAGTTTCTCATCATAAGAAAAAAATTTTTGAACTGTGATACAGTGGCAGATGCTAACTAGACTTACTGTGATGATCATGACTCAATATATAATAAATACTGAATCATGTTGTACACTTAAAACTAATGTTATATGTCAATTATACATCAATAAAAACTTATTAAAACAAAAAAATTGCATGCTCACTCCAAAATTATTTAAAATTAGGGAGTGAACATAAGCAGAGGGAAAAGAGTAATTTTGTCAGTGGGAGTAAGCGGAAAGGCACTGAGCAGTGACACCCTCTCTGCCAGCCCGGGGCGTATCAGCCAATGCCATGTCTTAATTGTGCCTGTATCTCATCTTCACACAGAGAATAAGCATGTTAGTTTACTACCAGTCTCAGAACTTCAAGAGTAGTCACAATAAATAAGATGATCTCCGAAAAGCAGTAAGAAATGTTGTGAAAAGTTATGTAATTACTTGGGATTATTTATCTCTGAAATCTCATTTGGAGAGAGGATCTTGAAGATTCTATTCTAGCATGATAACATTTCAGAAAAACAAATTCCTATAGCTTCTAAAATTCTGATATTTTTTTCTTCAAATGTGAACTAATGAAAACACTAAACAGATTTTGTTTGGAATCCTACATGCTAACTCCCCACTGCTCCACCACTTTCTTAGGAGCGTACCATGAGAGTTTAGTGAATTAACTAATCAAAGATTTCAGTTCAGAGGAAATTTCATAGCAGAGAATAAATTTCTGGAGACAAATACACATCACTACATCATTGAAAGAAAAAACTAAGTTAAAGAAAAAGATTTTTTTTTTTTTGTCTAAATACTAACATCATTATCTATTCTAAAATATTGCCTGGAATTGTATACTTTAGAATTCACATTTAGTAATCAGAATTACCCACAAATGGGGCTGATCCCAGCATTAAAATATATCAGTTACAGGAATTCATGTGGGTGCCAATTATAGTGCAAGAAATATTAAAGTATAAAAATAAGAGTAGCTGAATAAAAATAAAAATTTTAAGCCTTACTAAATTCAAAGAAATAAAGCATGATACAATGGACTCATATGGACTGCATAGCTCTAAAATGTATTTAGTATCAATGATATTAATCTTTGTAACTAAATGAGAAATGTAAAGTATATGAACAAGAGCAGTTACAAAAGCTGTTGGAAGTTGGGACTATCATTTAGTTGGCTACGGAACTTAGGCGGGCAGGTGACATATTTGAATGGGTCAGTTGCCCTCATAGTGCACTAATAGGCAATATTAACAACATCTTTCTTTCATGAAGCCATTATACCTGTGCTCTGCAGTTCCCACTGTTGATTAATCTCTTGGTATAATTCAAGATGTTGATTTTTATCTACGTTCAAATATAATATTCATTTGCATTTGCTTTAATGGTTATCTTTTTTCTAACCACGTAATTGATACTGATTAACTTGAATATGTTCCCAAAATTTGCCTTTTAAGAGATTGGAATCATGTTCTCCTTGGTGGAGGGCAAATGTTTTTAAAATTTTTGTTACTGCTTAAAAAAGAAAAATCTTCATATTACTTCACTTTTCCTAAAACTCCAAGGAAATGTGAAGTACCATAAGAATATATTCTTGTGTTCATATCCAAATTTCTTCACTGTATTCTTCAAGTTTCAGAGTGTGGGGGACACCACATTCTTTGCAAGCAAACTTTTAATGGCAGACTGGATTATCAGTCTGTCTGTCCCACTGTCAGAGATGCATATTCCACTCTGATGTTGGGTTTAGTCATGTGTTTTGCTTTGTCCAGTGGGATGTGGGCAGATATGTTTACCTCATGTCCAAGATGACGCTTTATATGTGCTTGCACGGTTTGACTCACCCACCAGTTCTCCTGCCCCATGTTACACAAACATGCTCCAGAGAGTGGCTATTCCTCCAGTCTGGGTCCCAATGGGAAGACAGAGAGGAAACCTGACATTGGATTGCAGCCTGGAGTTAAACCCGGTTATGCCTCACCAAGACCAGTCAAGCCTAGCCTAACCTAAGAGGGAGCCCATGCTTAGCCTCACCAAAAGCCCAGCCAACCTGTACACAGCCACAGCAAGTGTGCAGCTGTTTTACTGTACCTTTCCTTAGACATTTCTTTCTAGATACAATTGCTTATTTTAGCCCCATCCCATTTCTGAGATGCCTTTTTGCAAACATATGACTGCGTTTGCCATGTTATCACAAGAAAAGCCAGAAAACATTCATTCAGTTCTCATTCAATAACTAGAATAACATATTTGGTGGCAATTAAAAATCTCTTAATTTTTAAACCTCAGAATATTAATGAATGAAAAGCAATGATTGTCTTCCTTTAAATGATACTTCAAGTGATGGCACAGTTTTAATTATGCTCCTACATATATACATAAATCCAGTTTGAATGACTTTTCAATTTGGAAATGAATGAAGAAAGCTTAAAATTTGATATTTGGAATCACATTTCCTAGGTGCTTGTGGGTAAAATTGTAATATTTCCAGAATATCTCGCCTGGCTTTAGTACATCTGCATATCAATAGGTAGGTGTTCAGAGGTGGAAAGAAGTATGGCTTTAGTGCATTTGCATCATTCCTCAGGGGTGGAGAGAAGTTCATCTCCATATCAATGGGCAACAGAGGGCTTACCGGTACCTGAGAGGTGAGGGGAGGGCCGGTTTTGCTTCTGCTGGAGCAGGAAAGAGAGAAGGCCCTGGACTGCAGTTTGTGAGCAATAAACGGATCTTAAACTTTATTTCTCCCTTTGACTGATTTCGGTTTTTAGAGGCATTTTGCCCTGAGATTTCCTTCCCTGGACTTACAGTGCTAAACTTGTAATAAATAAAATCATTGTTTTATTTAATCATAACAAAATAAACTGGCAAACACATTGGCTGCATTTTGATATCTCATTATGTAAATAATTTAAGCAGGTATAAAAGGCAACTGCCAAAGCAGACCAGCCTGCATCTCCTGGTGTAACTTTCTAATTTGTCTGTTTAAGCCTTTCATACCATTAGGAAGTAGTTTTAAAACTCCCTCCCCCCTCCCTTTTCTTTGCTTCCTTTCCTCCTCCAACCCCTTCACTCCACAAATATTTCCTGATACCTTCAAGGGGTAAACAAGACATCCTTATAAAGATTATATTCTAGTGTGAAGAGACTGAAATTAGAGAAGTGGGAAAAGAAATAAGATAATTTAAGCTCATGGTAAGTCAATGAAGGAAATACACTGTGATATGACAGAGGGTAACTATGGGGTCACTTATGTGGCCTGAAGTCTGCTCCTGCTCTCCCATGTCAAACAACAGTGAAGACAAAACAAAAGCAACCGACAAACCTCTAAACTTACCAGAATTAGAGAACAAAATAATTCAATATAAATGAGTTTACTAAAAATATGACAAATTTAATCATTCATTAACAGTGATCAAAGTAAAAAGACTATTAATTCTAATGATATCATATGAACATAATTCAGACTTTCAAAAAATCTCTATCAATAGTGCCCTCTAGCACATACTTTATAAACCACTCCGGTAAGAGCTGGCTATAGAATGAAACACAGCCTCAGAATAAAACCCAGACCCATGGTTCAAAAGGCCCTTCAGGAGCCACACTTATCCACCTTCCTCACAATGAACTACCCTTCCTCCTCGGGCCCTGCTTCAGGCACAGGGAGCTGCCTTCTGCCCTAACCACTATCAATTCCTGATCACCAGCCTCAGACAGATTCAGTTCGCCTGCCTCTGGTGCTGAAGTCAATTCTCCCTCCCAATGTCAACAGCCACCATTTGGAATCTACTCCACATGCATCAAACTTGTAATGCTGAGACAGGGACCCTGGGTGTAGTCAAATTAGGGTGAGGGCCTCAGGAAAAGGCAAGGCAGGATAGTAACAGTCATAGCAATGTAACTACGTGCAAGAAAACCCCCTGCCAAAACTCTGTGTGAAACATTAAGCTCTAGAGTCATTCTTCAGTGAGATCAGTTGATACTCCCCAAATAAAGGAAAGTAGCCTATGTTTTTATTATGCTTATCATTTGTAATCATGTGTAAGATTCACTTTAGCATGCTAAAAGGGACTTTGTCTCATCAAGGACAAACATCCTAAGACCACTTTTAACAAGCCCACACCCTAAGCCCTTAATCAGTTCCCCAAAATCCTCAACTGCCTATAAATCCCCTAGACAATGCACCACCCCAGGCTCTCTTGTCCCTTCTGAGCCAGGAGTTCTGTCCTCTCACTGTATCTCTCAATAAAAGCTTCTCCATGGCTCTCCTACCATGGGTGTTTGTGAAGTTCATTCTTCAACTCGGTAAACAAGAACCCCAGCATCAATGCCACACCGGCTCCTCCTCTGCTTTGGCATGTCATCCCACATCCTAGCCCACAGGGAACACTAGCTACCACCAGAGAATGAGTCTCCAGCTTCCCTTCATCCTCACCTCTTCTGCTCCCCTTCAGATAAAATGGAAGAGTCCCTTCTCCTAGTTCTGCTCTTTTTCCTCATTCCTTTATCTTAAAACTTTCTTCTTCTGGCTCTCCTCATCAGTGTAGGGACCAAGGGCAGGCTGCCCCAAGATGTGCGGCGTGACCTGCAGATAATTTCAGAGTTGAGAACAATCAAGGCCCAAAGGAGTCAGGAAGAAACTTTGACCTCCACCCCAAAACTGCATAAAAAGCATTCAGACCGAGGACCTGCTCCAGGGCAGCTACCACCATAGAAGTTGTATTACAATATAAACTAGGAGTGGTAGACAGGGAGGGATGTGACTAAGTCTGTTAAAATTCCTCTCCATGACCCCGCATTGTTTCTGTGGGGCCCATCAAGTACGTCATTTATCAAACATTTACTCTCTTCATATTCCCGCAAATTACTTCCCTTTTCCATTGAAGTCTCAGGCCTCTACCCCCTTCTCCTGGGTTCTGGATGATAGATGTACCTCATCCTCCCTGACTCTTTGGAACCCGTGTCTACGGCTTCCTCACACTTACGGAATTCAACTTTGTTTTTTTCTCCTGTTAATCTGTGTCATGTCAATTTGATTCCTAGACCAGCTAGAAGAATCTCAAGGAGTGGAGGAAAGTTCTTTCTCTCCAACATCAGCATTTTAAAAAGCTCAAATTTATTCCACCTTCAACAAGCGAATCCTCCCTCAACACTGGGACCCATTCAAATCACCATGCTCACCTCCTTCTCTGTCTTATCAGACTTGTTCACTCCACTGTCCATATGTCTCAACTCACTGCAATTTGGTTTCTGTCCACATGGCACCACTAAAATTGCTCTCTCCATGATCAATTGTTTCTGTGACCTTCAGTAGACGCATCTTAGTCTTTTTCTTTTCTTCTGTGACCACAGGCATCGCTGACCTTTCCACCTTCTTAAACCACAGAATCTTAATACAATGATATAGTGAACATTTCTATTTGTATATCCCACATATCTCCAACAACATGTCCAAAACTCAAACTACTGTCCTATCTCCTAAATTCCTCTGTCCCCACATTTCAATAAACACTACAATAATTTAATCAGAAGCACAGGTAGACATAATCTTTAACCTCTCTCTCTCCCCACATTAAACCACCTTTGCCTGTGAGCCACATTACAGTGTGGAAGTGCCTGCTCAGACACTGGCATCAGATCCCTGGGACTGAATCCTTGCTTTGCCACTAGCTGTGTGGCTCTAGGAAAATCAGTTGATCTCTCTGTGCTTCGGTCTCCTTACACTTGAACCAGGAATGATAGTACCTGAGCCTTCTAGAATTGAAGTAGAGATTAAAGTAGACCATGTATGTTAAGTACTTAGTACAGCTTGGCATTGCAGCACACTCAGTAAATGTTCACTACAACTGGTACTAAATTACATTCTGCTTGTGAATCACTTAGCACAGGGCTTGACATATGTTACGTGCAGTGTGTATTAGCTAACATTATTACTACTCCATAGATGGTTTTATCATCATTCTCCATATGTAGCTGACTCTACCTTTTAAGTCTCCCTCATATTGATCCATTTTTTCCCCTCTGCCACAATAATCATAGTGGAGACCGCCTTCTTACATTGCTGCTTCAACAGACGCCTAACAGGCCCCTTTACTCTTCCAAGCTATTCAACACAGGCCAAGGAATCTAACAGGCAAGTCCACTCAATTTCCCAAAGGAAGACTGTCATAGCTCTCCACTGCTCTCCAGATACCTCCAGGGCACTTCACCATGGCTCACACAGTCCCATATCATCAGACCCCAGCCTGGCTCATCATGGCCTCCCTCACTGCTCACCCCTCACCACCCCTTCCTACACCAGGTCCCCTACTTCAAGCTTTCCACACTCAGTCATATATAAATCTTTCCATCTCCTCAGGTATATCATATAATCTATATAATGTGTGTGTGTGTGTGTGTGTGTGTGTGTGTGTGTGTGTCTTACAACTCTGCTCCCTTGCCCTACTCCACCTGCCTTCTTTAAGGTCTTGGCTTGGCCATTATGTCCCGTGGAAAGTCCTCCACGACCACCTTCACGTCCAGGTCAGGGCTTCCTTGTGTGTTCTCCGCAGTGTCCACCCCTGCCTATCATAACACACTTGTTCTCCTTGGCTGATGCAGCCTTTGTCCTTGTCACCCTTAGTAGATGACAAATTCTGGGAAAGTCAGACCATCTCTCTTGACTACTACTGGCTCTCCAGGACCTGTGTCATAGGGTGTACTCAACAAACAGCTATTAAACTATACAACAACTGAAATGATAAATGTATAATGGCTATAAATGTATCAAATTTTATCTGATGGCAGCAAAGACACTTTAACAGTTTCTTTCACTGTTCATTTTATTTATAAATAATTTTGGGGGCAAATAATATCATACCAAAATGAATAAAACACCTTGTGATAAATTTTTGTGGTAGAAATTTTACCAATGGCCACAACAGGCTACTAGACTACTATGGATTATTTAAAAGGGCTTATAAAATTACACTAACTCTGGACGGTGACTGTAATGGGGTTGGTGGGGGGGGACCTGATGAAGTGGGTAGTTTAATAACCATAATATTGCACATGTAATTGCAGATTAATGATATCAAAATTAATTAAAAAAAATTATACTAACTCAACCTGAGTATCTGTTATCAACACTGAAAGTTTTATTCCAAATCAAATTCTCCAGAAAGTGGCAGAAACCAGGGGATAATACTAAAAATCACTTGCAGTCTTAATGACAGTATTTGGCAACTCTAATATAGTAACAACCAATACCGTTTAATGTTTCTCATTCCCCAAGTAACTGGATTTTCTAACTTTTTTTTTCTTCATTTAGTCACATAACAAGTTACTTGACTCTTGAGCACAACATGACTGCCATTCAAGAGGATACAGGTGCAGCTGTGTACCCAATTAGACAAGCAATTTTCCAGATTATATGGGCAGGAGCCTCACCCTTTTATGAAAATTCAGTCCTATGGTTCAAAAGTGCCATACCCACTGAACAAGGCTGCATTTAAAAAGTAAACAGATCAAGCTGTGCAAGGTTACTCTTCAGACTTGATTTTAACACCACCTCGTTTATCTGACCCCCTCCTATCAGACATCCAGCTGATTTGGATGAGTTTATTGCATATTGGAAAGCAAGCTACTTTTGGACCTTATTCCTTAAAGCCGAGAGTAAGGGACCCTGAGCAAACTTTTGGAGTGAGCTCTCATTACCTTTTGTTAACAAAATATATACCTTCTAACTTCTGTACAGTAATCTCTCTGGGTAGTTTATGCACCTAAAAGGAAAACCAGAGACTGTTAGAGGGGCTGCCCGATCTGCTCTGACTCAATTCCCCTTCTCTCACCCATGTTACAGTCCTTTCTGTGCCCTTTCCAGTTTCTGAATTCAGATTAGATCAACCTCTTAACATAGTCTATTAGGTGATCTACAGCAATGACTTCCAAGTTCGCAGGTCTGGATGAAGGAGTTTCAGTAACTGTGCTTTGCGTACTTATATGTGCAGTATTAGAGCTCTTTACCCAATGAGCAGCTGCGCAGCTGACTGCTTCCCTGGATGACATACACATTGCGGGAGTTTCCTGGTAGGTAATTAAAATTCCATTTTTTCAATAGTCCCACATCTGCCAGACCCTTCCATTGCAGTTTTGAAACCTCTTTTTTGAGGAAGCTGGGGGATAGGTTATATGCATTTAGGGTTCAAAATCCAAAAGCACTAAAGAAAGAGACATCTAGTATAAGGTTATACATCCTTCTCACTTCTATCACAGGGTCAGCCATTCAGCTCCCCAGTTCAAAGGCAAACATGGTTATTAGTTTCCGGTGGGTCTTTCCAAAGATATTCTAGAAAAATAACAGGCATAAATACATATATTCCTTTTTACACAAATGAAAGTACATCATTTTCGTCACTTAATATATCAGCACACAGAACGTCTGGATTCTTTTTAATGGTATACAGTATAGTTCAATGATGTGAATGCACTATATTTAACTATTCCACCTACAGGAACATTTCAGTTGTCTCCAGTCTTCTGCTATTACAAACAGTGCTGCCACGAACATACTTGTACATCTCCTACATGTGAACATATCATATAGTATAAATTCATTTGTTAAATTGCTCTCCATGAAAGCCATATCAATTTATACACCCACCAATAATATATGTGGGCATATTTTTCTACAACCTAGTAAAATTAGGGAATTATTAAATATTTCATCTTTGCCAAAATGTAGGTGGGAAGTAGTATCATTATAATTTTAACCTGCATTTTTCTACGTGTTTTAGCATATTTTCTCATACATGCAGGAGCTGTATATATTTCCTTTGCTGTAAATGGTCTCCGAACATTTTCCACCTGGATGTTTGGTCTTTTTTATATTGATTTGTAAGAGTTCTTTAAATATTAAGAACATTTCCTTTTCATCACTAAAATGAGCTGTAAACTTTTTCCCTTTGGTCTGTTGGCTTCTCTATTGGCTTTACTTATGATGGTCTTATATTTTTTACAGAAAAAATTAACATTTTTTAGCATTATATTGATTTATCTTCCTGTAATTTTCTTCTCAAATGGAAAGTAATGCTATCAAGATAACAAATGTTTTTGCCAAAGTGAAAGAATTTCATGTTTATACAATATTATGTTTTTTGGAAAAACTTCAATAACAGACAATATTTTCCTCAAATAGGAATATTTTACTACTTTGTTTAATATACTTTTTAAAACTGGGGTGGGAGTCTAAATGAAAAAAACTTACCTAACAAGAAAAGTAATTTACACAATCATAACACTGAATTACTGTCAAAAGGAAAAAAAAATATGTTTTAAATATAAAATATTATGTAACTTCAAAAACTTACCTCAGTTTTCTGTCGTTGATCATGTGCTCTAAGCCAGTTTTCTAATTAGGGTTACAGACCTTTATTCTAAGCGCCTATGAGTACTATGGTTTTCATTTTAAAATGCTACTGCAAAGATGTTCTTTTCTTTTTCTGTCTGCTACTATGCAATTAAGCCATAGGTAATGTTTTAATAAAAAGCCTCTAGTAGGTATAAATGTAATAGTGAACTGACCTTGTTGCTGATGTCTTTTGTTCAAGAATAAGAGTCTATTCTAAAAACTGATCCTGAAGGCAAAAGAACAGATACTACATGATTTAGCATTACTCTCTAATCCATAAAGGGGATAAAAGGAAGAGAGATTATGATGTACAACGCAGGTAGAAACTTATTAAAGGACTTTATTCAAGTGTATCTTACTAACAATATATTTAAGGGTTTTTACATTAATATTTGAAAACAAAATGTTCTGTGCTCAAGATTTATTCGTATATGCCAAATTCATTTACTTCTTAATCTTTATGAAAATGTTACATAAAATAGTTAACTAGCTCTACTCAAAACCACTAGTTCTGCTCTGTAAATATCAAAACAAATTCTGGTGGAATGTTTTCTTAGTCAAGCAATCTAGAACAAAATACATGGTGGTAGATGAAATGGGAAAGCTTGGCTGTATTAGAGAAAGAAACCCCCAAACAATGCATATATAATTATTTCTTATTATGCATCCATACGTAATTATTATTTTTTATTCCTATGTTCATCACCATATTCTTTCTTTGAGAAGAAAAATATAGGGTGGTAATTTCAAGGATATGAATACTACAAAACACTTCCCTCCCTCCACCACAGGCATCTAAAGATGAGACAATTTTACATCAACCAAAATGAACATTAAGAAAACAAAATGAAAGCATAAACTCTTCTAGACACAAAATCTTATTTATTCAAACCTTGTGTTGCTTTCAAAAATTACTAGATACTTGGATAAAAGTATTGCTTTCAAAAATTAAAACTTAATTGGATAAAACTGTAAAATCATTGCTAAAAATCAGTATTTGGAATTTTAAAACCAATTTGAATAATACATTTATGTGTACAAGAGGTAATAAGACAATGAGATACCAGAAATGCTTTCTAATAGCTACTCTTAAACAGTGTCCCTAAACTTTTTAAAACTGGGTACACTGTATACATTAATATCATGTACATTTTTATGATTTACTCATATTCTTGTGATGTTAATATTCTTGAAACAGTATGGCTTGAGCCTTAACTTTCAGCATATCACCAATAAAATTCCTTTTATTGCATGACAAAACATTCTAGTTAGAAATAAATGTATTATTCCTTGTATTAACAATGATTTATCCACTGCCTAGCAGAGTTAATTTTTCATGACAGTGCTATTATTTCTCAGAATGCTGCCTAGCAAAACCACTTTGTAAAATGAGATACAGAGAGGTACTAGTTCATGGGCCTTGGACTCATACCAACCTGGAACTTACTCTTAGATTCTACACTCACAAGCTCTGCAACTTAGGCTCCTCTTAGTCTTTCGGAATCTCAGTTTCCAGATTCCACCCGTAAACTGGAGCAAGTAGCGTCTACCTCCAGCTTTACTCCTACCTCACTTAGAGATAATGTTTGTAAAGTGCTTACCATGGTAAGGATAAGGCACATATTCCAAACATGCAGACCACAGTCAACTGTAGCTTCAAAGAAAATTCCTTTGAATAGGCTAAAATAAGTATCATCAAAACAACAACACAACTAAAACAAGACAGGGAAATCCCTTCCTCACGCTACTGTTTATGGAAAACAAATAATAATTAAAGGAATCATATACTTCCATAATAAGAAATTAAAGTTACTTATCTATAGATGTCTCTGATTTTTCAACAAACTTAGCTCTCCCAGGCTACCACATCCCAGTGTTCTTCCTCACCTATTTATACTACGATTTCGAGACAGGTTGTGGCTTATGTATTAAGTCATGTTCTAAGTTTCCTCATTGGCATTTCTGCCAAATAGAACTTCTTCACCTTCCTGGAGATCTTTCCTTTCCCCTCACCAGGCAGTTGAGTGCTTTCTTCTTTCTTTCTCACAGAGAAAGAAATTGGTTGAAGGCACCCTTATAAGGCATTTATCACTGTATTTTAATTACTTCCAAGTCTGACTTCCCTTTACCACCATAAGTAGAAATTATTTACATGGCTATCTCCAAGGCACCCTGACTTTAATTCATCTTTTTTTCAGTGCAATATCATGTTCATATTAGCAACTTTTCATTGCTTCATTGGTATGGGTTTCTAAGAAGTGGTATTATTAGACCAAAGAATATGAATGTTTTTAAAGGCCTTTGGTAAACGTTATCAAATCAGTTTGAAAAAAGGGTAATACATTTAATTCATCTTTGCGTTGCTGACATCTAGCCCAACAACTATTATTTGGAAAAATTATTATTTGTAGCATTATTTGGAAGGTAAAATAAATCGATCATGGTAGTAAGTATATAATTATGTCTAAAAATACTTAAATGGTCATGATTAAATACTCATGATAGAATTGAGTCAAGGTTCTAGATAACACAGATGTTTAACCTTTTAAGGAAATGCCAGGCTGTTTTCCTAAGTGGCTGAACCATTTTACCTTCCCACTAACAGTGTATGAGGGTTCCAATTTCTCTACATCTTCAGCAATATTTGCTGTTATCTAACTTTTTTTATTGTAGTCACCCTAGTGGGTGTGAGGTGCTACCTCAGTGTGTTTATTTGTATTTCCCTGATGCCTTAATGTTGTACATCTTTGCATGGGCTTCTTGTCAACTGTATATATGCTTTTGAGAAATGTCTATTCAGATCCTTTTCCCATTTGTATAGGGTTGTCTTTTTATTATTAAGTTTTAAGTTTTCTTTGTATATTCTTTAAGAAGTGCTTTACTGGGTATATGACTTCCAAGTACTTTTTTCCCATCCTATGGCTTGTCCTTTCCATTTCTTGTTAGTATCCTTTGAAGCAAAGTTTTTAATTTTGAGGAAGACCAATGTATCTATTTTTTCTTTTGTTGCTTGTGTGCGTGTATCCTATCTAAGAAATCACTGCTACATGCACAGTTATGAAGATGTACCTTTAAATTTTTCTCCTAAGCATTTCAATACTAACTTTCTCCTAAGTTATTATTTCTTACACTTGGATCTTTTATCCATTTTAGTTTAATTTTGGTATATTAACTCAATATGAAGTAGGGATCCAACCCTCATTTTTTACATGTGAGCATCTACTTGCTCTAGTACTGTTTGTTGAAAAGACTATTCTTTCCCCCACTGAATTATTTTGGCATCTTGTCAAAAATCATTTGACCATACTTATGCATTTATTTCTGGATTCTCAATTGTATTCTATTGATCTATGTTTATCTTTATGCAAGTATTACACTGTCTTGATTACAAGACAGTTTGGTAGTAAGTTTTGAAAAGAAGTTCTTCAACTTTGCTCTTTTTAATCAAGATTGTTTTGGCTATTCTGGATCCTTTAGGTTTAAACATGAATTTTCATCTCATGTCAACTTCTGGAAAAAAAAAGTAAGCTTGTATTGTGGCAGGAATTGCCCTGAGTATGTAGACCAATTTAGGAAGTATTGCTATCTTAACAATATTGAGTCTTTCAATTTATAAACATGAGTTGCTTTCTATTTATTTGTATTTTCTTTAATTTCTTTTTCAATGGTTTGTAATTTTCACAGTGTAAGTTTTACACTTCTTTAAATTTACTCAAGTATTTTATTCCTTAGATGTTCTTGTAAATGGAACTGTTCTCTTAACTTTATCTTTGGATTATTCATTGCAAGTGAGTAGAAATACAATTAATTTTTATATATTTATTTTGTATCCTACACCATTGTTACACTTGTTTATTATTTGTAATAGTTTCTTAATGGATTTCTTAAGGCTTTCTACATACAATATCTCACCTGCAAATTGAGATTTTTATAATTTTCACCAATGAGAGTAGGTTTGCTGCACAGAACTGGTATTTCAGAAGTATATTGCTGCCATTTAATTTTTAATATAAATTTTATCAGTATGAAACTTGGAATTGGAAGAATGAAAGGATTCTGATTGTCATTTAAAACATGAAAATTTTATGCCTATCAAAAAAGTAAGGTTTTGACCCTCCTATAAGAAATAATAAAAATTAAATCTCATTTAGGAAAATGGAAAGAGGTTTTAAAAAGCTGAAAAAAATTATTATTTTCCTTGACCACATTAAATGTTACTTTTGATCATTTAGATTTTTTTTTTTCAACCAGTAGCATAAAAATTACATTGGTGTGTTAAAACTCAGTAGTCTAAGGATTTGGGTTGTTCTTAACAGAAGTAATTAACAAGTCTTTAGAAAAATTTCTTCCAGTGGCTCATTGTAACAAAGGAATTCTAATTTAATATCTAGGATCATATATAACTGTTTTCTAGTTTATTAGTAGTTAACATGAAATATCAGGAAAAACATTTTTCAAGTGCATTTTTCCATCATTGGGAAGGCTGAATTCCTATGCTACTATTCTTCACATCAAGCAGACCAGAACATTTTTCTTCCAAGTGAATTGTCTTCAATATGAATTTAGTCCATCATCTTTTAAGATAATACATATGCTTTAATCATTTCCATTAGCATGAACCGTTTTGACTGGTTTCATGTTACACAGAATAAAAGAGAAATGGAAAGCATCTTGGGAATCCAGATGGGAATACTGAAAATAAATATAAATAAAAAGCGGTTTGTTTTTGATACTTTAGAGTTTACTATCTTAATAAGCTAAGTAATGTCTCTAATTTGTATTTAGCAGGTTTTATACTTCTTAATCAATTCTGCTGTTCATTCTGCACTTGATTTCAGAATCAGAATGAAGACCTAAAACACATAAAATATTTCACCCTTTCCAATACTTCTTCACTTAATGTTTACTTCCGCCATGCTCTCTTCATTTCCTAAAAATTTCATCTTCCCTGCTTACGACCTTCTGTTTATCCAGTCATCTATCAATGGACACTTTGATTGCTTCCACCTCTTAGTTACTATGCATAATGCTGCTTGAACATGGGTGTGCAAATATCTTTTCAACACCCTGCTTTCAACATTTTTGGATAAATATCCAGTGATGGTATTGCTGAATCATAGTAATTTCATTTTTAATTTTTGAGGCACCACCGTACTGTTTTTCACAGCAGGTGCACTGCTTTACACTCCAACCAATGTGAGCAAGGATTCCAATTTCTCCACATCCTTGCCAACACCTATTATTTTCTGGGGTTTTTTGATAGCAGCCATTCTAAGAGCTGTGAGATGGTGTCCAGTGTTGGTCTGGATTTGCATTTCCCTAATGGCTAGTGATGTTAAGCATCTTTTCATGTGCTTATTTGGCCATTTCTATATTTCCTTTGGAGAAATGTCTATTCAAGTCCTTCAACCATTTTTAAATTGGGTTTTTATTGTTGTTGTTTATTTTGCTCTTAGAGTTGTTGGAGTTCTTTATATAATCAAGATAATAATTCCTTGTCAGATACATGCAAATGTTTTCTCCCATTCTGTGAATTACCTTTTCACTCTATTGATTATGTTCTTCAATGCACCAAAGCTTTAAATTTTGATAATCTATTTTTTGTTGTTGTTGCCTGTGTCTTTTCATTTCATATCCAAGAAATTATCATCAAATCCAATGTCATGAGGTCTTCCTCTGTGTTTTCTTGTGTGAATTTTATAGCTTTAGCTCTTACATTTAGATCTTTAATACATTTTGAGTTAATTCTGCATATGGTGTAAGGTAAGCATCCAACTTCATTCTTTCACATATTAATATCCAATTTCCCCAGGATTATTTGTTGAAAAGACTGTCCTTTCCCCACTGAATGGTCTTGGCACTCTTGCCAAAAATCATTTAACCATCTAAGGGTTTATTTCTGGGCTTTCAATTCTATTCATTGGTCCATATGTCTGTCTTATGCCAGTAGCAAACTGTTTTGATTACTGCAGTTTTGTAGTAAGTTTGAAATCAGGCAGTGTGAGCTCTCCAGTTTTGTTCTTCTTTTCCAAAATCATTGACTATTTGGGGTCTCTTGAGATTCCATATGCATTTTAGGATGGATTTTTCTATTTCTGTTAAAAAAAATCAGTTGAGTGGGTGGGGAGTGAGGGAGAAGGGGAACAAAGGGCATTATGATCAGCTAACACAATGTAGGGGGGGTCATGGGGAAGGCAGTATAGCATAGAGAAGACAAGTAGTTACTATACAGCATCTTACTATGCTGATGGACAGTGATTGCATTGGGGTGTGTGTGGGGGGGACTTGATAATATGGGTGAATATTTTAACCACAATGTTGCTCATGTGAAACCTTCACAAGATTGTATATCAATGACATCTTAATTAAAAATAAATAAGTAAAGTCTTTAAAAAAATCAGTTGTGATTTTGATAGGGATGGTACTAAATCTGTAGATCATTTTGGATAGTACTGACATCTTAACAACATTAGGTCTTCCAATACATGAACATGAGATGGCTTTCCATTTATTTGTGTCTTCTTTAATTTCTTTCTGCAATGCTTTGTAGTTTCCAGTGTACAAGTCCTCCTCCATGGTTAAATTATTCTTAAGTATCTTATTCTTTTAGATGCCATTGTAAATGGAATTGCTTTGCTTTGTGTATTTTTAAGTCTTACATAAATGATGTCATTAAGTATTTACAATTTCACAACTTCCTTTTCCACTATTATTATGGTACATAGATACTGAAAATGTAGCAACATGCACAAGAAAGACACATAGCACCTTCAGGATAGCTGTTACCTCTGGGGAGGAAAGGGGCAGAAAGGGATGATGTAAAGAAGAGATTTAGCCATATCCATGAATTTTTTTCTTCTTTAATAGGAAACCTGTATAGAAGATTTATGCATTTGCTCTATGTTCTTCATTTGAAATAACTTTAATTAAATAAAAGAACTCTAAAAACATGGGGTATCTGAAGCATCACTGTGGGCCAAACAAATATGACTTTGCCTGTACTACTTCTGGGTCATTAACCTAGACTATTATCTTTAGTTAATTAATGTTTTCTTGATGTGGCAGAGGGTTCTCTAGAAAAACCACATAAATAGTCACAGCTTTACCTTCTGAGACCCTAAAAGCATAGGTCCCACAATATTAAAATCTCCCTACCAACAACCTCTACTTAGTCCACACTATTCAACTTGACTCCTTTCATAATACTGATGTCAAATGAAGCTCAGTGCAAATATGCTTAGGAAAAAGGGATATACTGTCAGGAGTACTTGCTTTTCATTGCTTTGATACTTCTGATTGTAGCTAAGCCAATAAATAAGGGAAATAATTTTTAATGCTCTATATAAAGGTGGGTTTTTTTTTCAAGGAAATTTTTAATGCATCAATCTTGAAGTATTTTCTTAAACAACCCTACTTCCCTCATGAGCTAAAAAAAAGTTAAACAGGAGGTAATTCTACAGGAAAAAGTCAAAAGATACCACTTGAGCTGTCAAGCCAACAGTCTCTAGTTTTCCAACAAGGAATCTGAAACAAACACAAAGAAACAACAGCTCTAAGAAGTAACCTGGGCAGTTTTCTCATTAAGGCAAGGCAGTGCTTAGAAAAACACTGTATTGGAGTATCAGATTAACAGCAAAACTTCAGTGTTGACTCAGTACAGAACTAAAAATTATGCTAAAGTCTACATTTTTGTAAAGTTAGCCTTCCCTCAGGAAAATGCTATAATATTAATACTCTTTACTATTCAATACATATAATTTGCTACTCAATCTGATGTAATAGTGAAGTGTCCACTTACAAAGCTACTTTTGTAAATGATCATACAAAAGAGAGGGATGTAAAGAATCTCATAAATTCATCACAAAATATAACATAGACAATTGTTTAATTCCATCGAAGTTTTCATTTTAAGAGTTGAGTGAAATATCGTTTAGTAACAAGTGTTTTAGCGATGTTGGTACACAGAATGAACCACAAAATTTAAAGGCAGCCAAAGAGACTACCCTTAATTCATGAATTAATCTTATTTACTTGTGACTCTGACTACTGCATAGGAATGTCAGCTTCTCCAGTGTAACAGTCTAGCACTTATATAACGTGCACAGTAGGCATAAATATTTGATGAATAAATGAATCCCCACTGATTCTTGACTTGAGGTATTTTCTAGCTAGATCCCAGAAGCTGCCATATTCATCAAGCCTCACCTCACTATTTCAGTGAAATTATATTATTTTGATTTTCATATCCTGTTTAAGTCTTTTGATACCAAGTCATTTTTCCCCCAAACAAAATGACATTTCAATACAACTTAGCCAAAAGAACAGAAACATAGATCAATGTAATATTTGTTAATACTAACTATATAGTAGCTTTTGTGGGTTCATGCTGGAAATAATAAAGGATGTGAGTTAAAAGAGTAACCTTTCATAGTATTTTTCTGGCAATCTCGAATAACAGAATTTAAACAGATCATTCATACCATGACATAAACACTAAATCTTATTGTGACATTGTTCAGTATAGACTGAAATTAAACTAAAGCAGTTCTATTGTGGATACTATCCAAAGGGTTTAAGTTCTCCCAAAAAAAGGAATGTCACCATAAGGTCTCAAGAATGTCTCACAACATGAAATCTCAAGAAAATGTTATGAGGCTTCGGATTACTTGTTCTAAAAGAATGGTCAGTACCACAGCTATCATACGTTTGGAATTATAATAAAGATGCTCTTCTCTAAAACGAAAACAAGAGATTACTTCTCAATCACAAAAGAAAAATGAATCAGTTCTCAGGAAGTGGGTTTGGAATGGGGCTAAATCTAAGAAGGTATTTCCTAATTTCCTAATTAACATAAGAAAACAAAAATTTCCATTGACACTCAGCTTCCCAAAGAACAGGAAACAAATACATTACTAACAGATTCTAAAGATGAGAGTCACTGAATAGGATCAAATTGTTTTAAGTATTCAAAGATAACTTCAAGATTACCACAAAAAATAAAGAAATAAAACTCACAGAGAACGTTGGTCCATTGTTTGATGCTACGACAGTATGAACTTCATCATGCAATTTTATTGAGAGCTCCCAGTTAGCCACTTGTGGTTTTAAAGTAGGCACTCTGAAGCAGAAAGAGAAGAAAGAGTTAATGATGTTATTTTATTCTCTTAGTAAATTGATTTCCCTTTGATATTAAGTGAGCAGATAAAACTGCCAAAAGGTTCTGTGAAATAAAATGTTCTTTACTTTAAAAGGTTCTATCCTTAGAAAAAAACTTTCAGATTTAAGATAGAGAGGTTAAAAGCAAACAACAAAAAAACCACACAGACACCCCAACAGGGCAGCGGCTGTCACGGTGGGTGATCATGAACCACCATCTTTCACAGAACCACCTCCAATCTATGAATTTGAGCTGATTATGACACTCCTTCAAAAATTAACCTTCCTTAAGCAATATTAATTTCTTTTTAATATTTGGTTAAATGTTCAAGACTTTTTAACTGGTATGCAAAAGCTTGGTATGCAAAAGTTGCACATAATTAACATACAATTTGGGGAGCTTAACGTACTTATTAACTTGTGTCACCAGCACATTTACAATAAGGTGATGAGCATATCCACCATCTCCAAAAGTTTCCGTGTGTCCCTTTGATTGCTTTGGTTTTTTTGTTTGTTTTGATGAGAACAACATCAATGATGCTAATCTTAACACACAGGTCTTTCCTTATGTATAATCAGTATTACGCCGTCCAGAAAAATTGGGTCAAGCCGCCAGAGACAAAAAACATCTTTAGAATACAAATCTTTTCTTACAGTTTTTAAAGTAATAAAATTTCCATGTTTTCTAAATTAACTTAATTTAAGTATTGCATGTTTACATTATTTACAGTTGTGCAGTAATAATTATTAGGCATTAAAAATGCAGTATCCACACTGGCTTCAGTCATAATTGTAAAAAAAAAGTTGTGGATTCTGTTTTCATTTAAATCCTTTAAAAACTAATGTCTGTGTTTTCTTTTTTAAAGTTATAGTCATAAAAACTATGATTACAATCAAACCCCCTCTAGACACAATGCCTAATGGAGGGTGATTACTAATTTAAATGAATATTTGTACTCAGCCCACTACTTGATTTATCTTCTGAAGATGGAAAGATGTTATAATAACTGTAGAAGTGAAGCTTAAAGGAAAGTATAAAAATGCATCAATAAATCAAAAATAATGCACACTGTAGGCCTGGAAGACTCTTTTATTTGGCCATTTGGAAAGGATTATTTCAGAGGACAGAGCTTCACACCTGAGAGCCTGAAGAACAACAGGGGAGCAAAGAGGAGGGCGGAGAGGAGAGGGGGAGAAAAGCAGGTGTGGGGCAGAGCGGACAGGCAGCAGAGTCCTTCTGGGCTCCTACTGGACCCCTACTTTGGCACCTATTCCACAGGGCATTTGTTGGTTTAGGTCTGTCTCCCTCATAAGCCTGGGAGTTCCTAAAGACCATGATCATGCCTTATTTTTCCAGTCCCAGGCTCCATCATACACTGGGGAGGACAGAATGTGAGGCGCATCTGCTATGTGCCAAGCACGGCACAGGAGAGGTCGTGTCACCAAGGACACAGCGCAAGCCACTGGAGGAGCATGAACCACAAGCCCCCGGTACTCCCTGGCTGTTCCTGGACTATGCACAAGATCTTACTGGACTTCATTTTGTTCCCCTTCAAATGAGGCTAACACCCTGACTTCTCAGGGGTACTGTGATAACAGAAATAACTTCATGGCTAGATTACCGTGCAACATGGCTTTCTTAAATCATTGCCCTCCATGATATTATATTACTCCCTTGCTCAAGACTGTTCCATGGTTTTCTACTTCATATGAAGCTAAATCTTAATTAACTTACCCACTATTCAGGTTCCTTAAAAACAAGTCTCCATTCTTCAAGTTCAATTTTATTTCTGATTATTCTCTGACTTGTATATCTGATTGGGGCCAGGCCCTTAAATTGCTTCACAAACCAAACCAAGCTAAGCCAGGTGGAGAATGAAGCACATTGGTTAAAAACTCAGGCTCTTAAGACCTACAGAAATTGGCAGAAAATCCAGCTGTACCATAACTAGCTCTGACCTCAGCGAACTGTTTTAGTCTCAGTTTCCTTCCATATAAAATTCACATAACAGTATCTCCATCATAGTGATATATTGAGGATATAAATAATGCATCTAAATGTTAATTTTTATTATGATGATTGGTCCCAACCCTAGGCCTACACTCTTGTTTTCCCCATAACTGAAATCCCTTTCAGGAAACTTTGAATTCCTACCCTTCTGCCTCTCAAACTAACAGAATGCTCAATAAGAATATTACCTCTCTCATAAACTGTTCCTTAATTACAGTACGAACTTCAGTGATCCCCGTTCCACTTAACCTATGTTATATGCTTAACGGTTTTCAGAATTTAGCAGCCCAGTGGAGGTTAACTCTTCCAAGTCAATATGGGGATCCTTTTGAGTTATGCAACAAGCCTCTGTTTCGAGAGGAGATGGGAAATTGTTGATCCTGACATCCTGTTCGAATCCAGAATGAATTTTCCTACAGAAAGCAATCTAACAGATGGTGGGAGACGTAGTTGCCACTCTTCAGAACCTAACCACTATTTATTTTTCCATTGCTTTATTTTGATCCACATCTGTTTCATATATGTTATAACCTGCCCCAAAGGGGTCTTGTAGAAAAAGCACAGGCTCTTTTGAGTTAAACTGCTAGGGTCTTATCTCAGCCTATTCTGTTACTAGCAGTATACCAGGGAACTCACTCTATCCTTTTGCACCAAAATTTCTACACCTGTAAATATGGAGAGAGCAGAGGTGGGAAGATGACAGGAGAAAACTGTGCTGCTTCTGAGCACACAGCTCCCGGAGCCACATACTTCTAACAATTTCTTTTAAGGTGGTAATGTTAATAGGCTATAGGAAAGAGGCTCACTGTGAAGACCTTGAGATACAAGAAAAGATGGTCAAACTGTGGAATCTATGAGTTTACACATCTACAAACAAAATATGCTACGATTCCTTCTGGCTGTATGTAAATTTGAAAGAAGTTTTGTTTTGTTTTAAAATAAAATGAATGGAGTTGGGCATGTGTGCCCAACAGAAGTATCAATAAGCTCTACAGTAGAGATGAACTATAATAAACTAGAAAGATAATAATGCAAGCCACCCTGAAAGTATACATGCTCTTCTCCAAAGAAGAAATTCAGATGGCCAACAGGCACATGAATATGTGCTCCCCATCACTAATTATCAGGGAAATGCAAAATAAAACCACAATGAGATATCACCTCACACCAGTTAGGATGGCCAACATCAAAAAGACTAGGAACAACAAATGCTGGCGAGGATGTGGAGAAAGGGGAATGCTCCTACACAGCTGGTGGAAATGTAAACTAGTTGAACCATTGTGGAAAGCAATATGGAGGTTCCTCAAAAAACTCAAAATAGAAATACCATTTGACCCAGGAATTCCACTCCTAGGAATTTACCCAAAGAAAACAAGATCCCTGATTCAAAAACACATATGCACCCCTATGTTTATCACAGCCCTATTTACAATAGCCAAGACATGGAAGCAACCTAAGTGCCCATCTGTAGATGAATGGATAAAGAACATGTGGTACATATACACAATGGAATATTATTCAGCCATATTAAAACAAATCCTACCATTTGCAACAACATGAATGGAGCTAGAGGGTATTATGCTCAGTGAAATAAGTCAGACAAAGACAACCAAATGATTTCCCTCATTTGTGGAGTATAACAACAAAGCAAAACTGAAGGAACAAAACAGCAGCAGACTCACAGACATGGAGAAGGGACTGGTGGTTACCAAAGGGGAGGGGTAAGAGAGGGTGGATGGGGAGGGAGGGAGGGGATTGAGGGGTTTTATGATTGATACATATGGTGAGGGGGGCATCACGGGGAAGACAGTGTAGCACAGAGAAGACAAGTAGTGACTCTGTGGCATCTTACTACCCTGATGGACAGTGACTGCAATGAGGTATGTGGGGGGGACTTGATAATATGGGTGAAGGTAGTAATCACAATGTTGCTCATGTGAAACCTTCATAAGATTATTTATCAATGATATCTTAATAAAGAAAAAGAAAGTATACATGCTCTATTTCTGCAAAATCATTGATACTACATTAACAGTAACTCTAAAACAGTGATATTAATTCCACCAGCACAAACCTGTTTATTATAATGATAAATTACCTAAAATTATAGTGTATCCATTAATACCAAAATAGTCTCCAAGAAGATTTTTATGAACTCTGAGAAGAGGGAGGGAAAAGTCTTAGAGCTTCTCTCAACTCCCCATAGTAATGCCACACAGAAAACAGCTTGCTTCCTGAAGTATGTGTCTAATGAAAGAGTGCCATCTGATAAAAAAAAAAATCTCATTCTGTGCAACTTATCAATTACCTGCAAAAGCTGATATCATTTAAGCTACTGCTTCAAAAAACAAACAAAACCCAAAGGAAAAAAAAAAAACAGTGAAAAGGAATTCCGATGACAGTTACTCACAAAGCATCATCAAATGATAGCTCTTGCCCAGACCTGTCCACTTTGATTATCATCAGCCAGCCAGAATGAATATGCTCAATAAAACTAAGTTTTTCTATATTTTACAGTAAAAACTGTCAGCTGATTGTCACCAATGATAATGCTAACACATTTAACTTACTGGATTATTTTACTCAAAGAAGAAAAACTGCAAATAAAACTAACTCAAATACATTGCTATTACATGTCATATTTTTAAAGCAGATTAATGTAAGCATAACTAACAGCATCTTTATAGTTATCAAGGATTATAAGCATCTCAAAACCTTATTATCAGACCCTGAGAAATGCTGGTTTTCAATTATGTCATTACCTATTTAAGAGTGAAATACTGAGTTAAAACAATGTTAGTGGTCAAAGAATCATTAAGCAATCCTTCATCATAACTTTCACAGTGGGTGGTCTGTAAAATGATCAAGAATAATATGCTGCATTCCATAGCCATGGAGGTCAGCTTCTGCATACAAATCTTTGCAGGAAGAAAAAGGCCTTCAGAAAAGTGAGCCATTCATCTGAACCAAGTTCAGAGAATTTCCAGCATGGTGAAAAGATATGTTATGCAAGCACATAGATGTATTCAGTGGGGGTAGACAGACCAGGCTACATGGAGACTACAAAGGAGCCCTCCTATGGCTCATGAATAAGTCGAGGAAATGATCAGAAAAAAAAAAAGAGCAATGTTTAGACAGATGGCCCACTTAAAATGCCCGAGACAGGGCATAAGCAATTTTAATGAAACTTTAGATCTAGCACATGAATTGTTTCTTATTTCCCCCAGACAGAAAAAAATCTCAAGATGACAAAAATTGAGCAATTCACTGAAAAGCCCACTTTTAGCAAGTTGGGATGAAGAAAGTTAAAATACAAGTTTATTAGTGCAATAAATTCATATAAAATTCTTCACAGAACCATCAGCTATCAAAATGAGTATTAAAAGCATGGAATGAAGAGATTAAAGGAATTTTAAATAGAAGTCTACTGCCAAACCAAACAAAAATCTAAGCCTTATTATGTGAGAACCTACAACACTCCAACATTAAAGTTCATCACTGTAGAAGATAGATAAAAGCAGCATTTCCAGAGAACCTCTTCAAAGCTCGAAATTGCCGCAGGAGAAGAATAGAATTCTGCCAATATGGAATTTAAAATGTGTACATTCAAATATATGAGGCTGTGTAGAACATGTATAACACAATAGTGCCTAGAAACAGGGAACATCCCCAGGTTTGGTGTTACTAGAATTACAAATAATTACACAAATGACACCTGAATCTAGAAATGAATAGTAATGTTAAGTATAATCTGATTGACGAAATATTACACAATCCCCATTTCTTTATTCCACCAATATGGGTTTATGGTTTTCAATTTAACTTTGGGCACAACTAGTCAGGAAAGTACATGTAGTGTGGCCATCACCCCTGCAGGTCCCAGGGTCTGACAGACCACCGACCACAAAAGCTGTGTAGCTTTTATAAGCTACTTATCTTCCTTGTGTCTCAAGTTTCCTCATTACTAAGACAGAGACAATAAGCACACTTAACCCACATGTTAATTAAATGCTATAAAAGGTGTAAAATGCTTGGACTAGTGCTAGGCACAAAAAAAGCTAAGAGTTAATAGTGTTATTATCGTAATTTGCTTGATGCAGTAATATCTGAAATCTTCCCCTATTATTTCAAAAACCCTGTTATTTTTTAATATATTTATACAATTTACATACAGTACAATTTATAAATCTTAAGTTCCCTCATGTATTTTCCCAGTATATCTACCCCTCTCCCCCAGTAGTTCAACTATAGCTGAAAGCTCCACATAAACAGACAAAAAATACGCACTCTTGGGGGTGGCTTTTTGGCCCAATATATTGTTTTTGAGGTTCATTCATACTAAATAGTTCTTTTTTTTTTTTTTTTTTGCTGAATAGTACTCTATTGTACAAAGCTACTAAAATTAGTTCATCCTTCTGTTGACAGGCATTTGGATTGTTCCAGTTTGGAGATCTTATAAAAAAAAAAGCTGCTACAAACATTCTTTGTACAAGTTTTTTTAAAGGACATATCTTTTTATTTCTTGTGGGTAAAAAAACTAGAAGAGGAAATACTACAGTAAACATAAACATATGTTTAATTTTATAAAAACTGCCAAACTGGTTTTTAAAGCATTAAAACATATCTATACTCCCACCAGCAATAGAGTTTGCTCCATATCGTTGCCACCATTTGGTGGTGTTGGTCTTTCTACTTCTACAGAGGCTAGTGGCTGAGAAACCACATCTCATTAGAGTTTAATATGCATTATGACAAATAATGTTGAGCACCTTAACATTAATTAGTTCTTATGGGCCATGTGTATTCAAGTTTTTGCTCATTTTTTATTAAAATGTTGGCCTTGTTATTACTGATTTGTGGAGTTATTTATTATGTATGGTAAATATTTTCTTCCTGTTGTGCTTATTAATTTTCTTAAAACTGCCTTACCTTCAGAAGACTATTGTTTTTTTTTTTAATTAATAGATAATTTTTTAGAACAGTTTTAGGTCTTCAGAAACACTGAACAGGAATTACAGTGAGTTCCTATATATACCATCATTCATCACACCACCAACACATTGTCATTATTAACATCTTGCACTAGTGTGGCACATTTGTTACAACTGATGAGCCAATGCCAATACATTATTATTAACTTAAGTCCATAGTTATATTAGGGTTCACTCTTTGTCCTATATGTACATATTATGGGTTTGAACAAATGTATCAGGACATGGATCCACCATTATGGTATCTAATAGATAGTTTCACTGCCCTAAAAATGACCTGTGCTCTATTTATTTAACCCAATCTCCTCCCAAATATCTGGCAACCACTGATCTTTACTGTCTGCATAGTTCTGCCTTTTCCAGAATGTGATATAGCTAGAATCATTTCAGATGGACTTCTTTCATTTGGCATTAAGCATTTAAGGTTCCTCCATGTCTCTTCATAGCTTGATGGCTCATTTCTTGTTATTGGTGAATAATATTCCACTGTCTGGATATACCACAATTTATCCATTCATTCACTGAAGGATATCTTCCTAAGTTTTGACAATTATGAGTAAAGATACTATAAACATTAATACACAGTTTTTAGAGTGGACATATGTTTTCAAATCATTTGGGTGAATACCAAGGAACACAACTACTGGATCATATGGTAAGATGTTCAGTTTTTTAAGAAACTGCCAAACTGTCTTCTGAAGTGGCTACACCATTTTATATTCCCACTAGCAATGAATAAGATTTCCTGTTGCTCCACATCCTCACAAGCATTTGGTATGTCAGTGTTTGGGATTTTAGTCATTCTAATGGACATGTAACGATCTCTCTTTGTTTAATGGAAATGTTTAATATTAATAAAAATGTATTAATTTTTCCTTTTATGTTTAGTGCCTTTATATCCCTGCTATGAAGTGTTTTGACTATACCAAGGCCCCAAAGATATACTCATATGTTTTCCTTTAAAGATTTTACTTGTAGACCTATGATTCATCTTTTCTCATATGATGGCAAATAGGGATAGTTGTAGAACGAGTTCTGCAACTTTGTTCATCTGTAAAACTGTAGCTGTTCTGGTGCCTTTGCATTTTCATAAAACTTTCAAAATCAACAGTTCAATTTCTATTCCCTTTTCCCCAAAACAACCACAGTGGGATTATGATTGGCCCTGCATTGAATCTATTCACTAACGGAGGGAGAACTGACACCTTAGTATTTTCTCTCCTACCCATGAGATGATAGAGCCCTCACTTATTTACATTTTTAATTTCTCTCAGCACAGTGGCACAGATGAATCTTGTCTGTTAAATGGATACCTATTTTTGTTTTCATTTTATAAGTTGTATTGTAGCTTGCTTAGTTTCCTTAGGTCATCTATTAAGTTGTCCTGGAAGTCTTCCTTTGCAATCTTAATGCTTATTTTTCTCATTCCTTAGCACTCCGACTAGTGACAAGTCTTGAGCTAATTCTGTTGAAGTATTTGCCTAAGTATTTTTATGGTATTAAATGGAACTTTTATGCTATATTAAATGGAAATTTTTCATTTTCCCATTAGTACTAGTTTACTGAAACACAATTTATATTAGATTTTTTATTCTGGAACTGCTAAATTTATTCTAGCAATTTTTAATAGATTCCTTAAGATTTTCTATGCAAACAATTAGGTCTTCTGTGACATACTGCTCTCTTTCTGACCACCATGCCTTTTCCTTTTATTTCCTATTGTAGTGGCTAGGCTCTCTAGTATAATGTTGAATAAAAGAGGTAAATACAGACAACTCTGTCCTGTTCCCAGTCTGAAGAATTTGACACTCAATATTTTTCAAGTATTTTGTCCTGTTCTATTCTCTTTCCTTATGTAGCTCCAAGTAAATCTAAGTTAGACTTCCTATTATCACCCAGGTCATTAAGGCTCTCTTCTATTTTTAAAAATATCTCTTATCTCTTCTTCAGATTGTATAATCTCTATTCTTCTGAATTTATTAATTCTTTCTTCTGCCAGCACCAATATGCTTTTCAGCCTATCCAGTAAATTTTCATTGCAGATACAGTATATTTTAGATCCAGAACTTCCACTTGGTAATTTGTTAGAGTTTCCAATTGAATACTAATGTTCCCTATTAATTCCCTCATTTTAATCTTCAATACCTGAAAATAATTTTAACACTGTATTAAAGTCTTATCCATAAATCCAACATTTTAATAATCTCATAGTTGATTTCTACTGGCTGCTTTTTCTCTTGCTTATGGGCCAACTGTAATTCTCAGATTGTATGCTGACTGAATTTTTATTGTATACTGGATTGAGGATATGTTGTAGAGACTAGTTTTCATGTTATTTTCCTGAGTATGGATTTTTATTACAACAGGCAGTTAAAGTTATGGAGGCTTACCTTTGTGCTGTGCTAGGATATGTCTATTTGATTTCTCTTAGTGAATTAGAAGTCCAAATCACTTATTTCAGAACACAGTGTTTTCTCTGAAGGCACAGTTCTTCAGGGATTTTAATGTAGAAAACAAGTTTTTTTAAGCCCCTCAAATTTGGTGAGACTCAACTTCTAAATATTATAACCTCTTCATGGGCAGCAACTGAAACTTCACCTGAATTCATTCAGCCTTTACAGAGTCCCCTGGAGTCCTCCTTATACATGCACATTTCCGGGGTCAACAATGATTTGAGGGAACCTAAGTTCAGATACGGAACTCCTCACTCTGTTGCTTCTTTGCCATGATTTCTCTCTCAGTTTCCAGCAGTTCTATTATCTCTGCAAGCACTATTGTCTAAGACCTCAAGCCAGTCAGACTGTGGGTAACTGCCTGAGGTCTAGCTATGCTCTGATGCATGCAATGGTGAATACCCTGGTGAGAAAGCCATACGTACAATATACAGTGTACAATTCTGTGGTTTTCAGTGTATTCAGAGTTGTGTACCCATCACCACAATCAATTTTAAAACATTTCCAAAATCCAGAAAGGAAACTTCAGACCCATCAGCAGTCACTCCACATTCATCCCTCCAACCTTCACAGCCCTACACAAATACTAATGCACTTTCTATTTCTATGGTTTAGTCTAGACATTTCAGATAAATGAAATCATAAAACTAGTGATCTGTTGTGACTGCCTTATTTCATTTAGTATAGTGTTTTCAAATTTCCTCCATGTTATAGGAAGTAGTAGTACTACTTTATTTTTATTGATGAATAATATTCTGTCCTGTAAATATACCACACTTAGTATTATATATCCATCATTTTGTGGATATTAGGTTCATTTCCACTGTTGGTTTATTATGAAAATGCCCCTGTGAACATCTGTATACAACATTTGTGTGGACATATGGTTTTATTTCTCTTGTGTATATACCTGGGAATAGTATAGCTGGTCATGTGGTAATGTTTTACATTTTGAGAAACTGCCAAATTATTTCCAGGTTTGCACCATTTTACTCATAAATTCCCACCAAGAATGTGTAAGGTTTCCAATTTTTCCACATCCTCACCAACATTTTGATATTGATACCGCTCTTTTTTTATTACAGCCACCCTACTGGGTAGAAAGTGGTATCTTACTGTAGTTTTGATTTTTATTTCCCTTATAACTAATGATAATCAACATCTTTTCATGGGCTTGTTGGCCATTTGTATATGTTCTTTGGAAAAATTTCTACTCATGTCCTTTCCCTATTTTTTAATTGGATTATTTGTTTTATTATTGAGTTACAAGTTTTTTTTATATTCTAGACAAAAGTCCTTTATCCAATATATGATCTGCAAGTATTTTCTCCCATTCTGTAGGTTCTTTTTTTACTTTCTTGATGTTGTCCTTTAAAGCACAAAAGTTTTTAATTTTGATGAAGTCTAATTTACCTATTTTGTTGCTGCATCTTTTGCACCTTACATAAGAAATCATTGGCTAACCAAAAGAAACGAAGATGAACTCCTTTGTTTTCTTCTAAGAGTTTTGTAGTTTAGTTCTTACTTTAAGCGGTATTATTTTTTTTAAGTTCATTAGCTCATTTTGTATGTGGTGTAGGAAGGGAAACAAATTCAATCTTTTGCATAAAGATATCCACTTGCCCCAGCAGCGTGACTGCAAAGATTATTTATTCACTGAATTATCTTCAGATACTTGTTGAAATCAATAGAGTAACTATTTTTGGACTTTCAGTTCTATTCCATTGATCAACACATCTATCCTTATGCCAGTGCCACAATCTCTTGATAACAGTAGCTTTGTATTAAGTTTTGAAATCAGGAAGTATGAGTCCTCCAGTTTCATTCTTTTTAAATATTTTTGGCTATGCTGATTCCCTTGCATTTCCATATGAACTTTGGAATCAACAACTATGTCTGCAAAAATCACTGCTGGGATTGTGATAGGGATTGCACTGAATATGTTTGTTATGTTGGTAAGTATTGTCACTCTTATGTCTTCTGATCCCTCAACACAGGATGTTTACCCATTTACTTATGTTGTCTTTAATATGTTTCAACAATTGTTTTGTAGTTTTCAGCATACTAGTCTTGTAATTTTTTTATATTTATGTTTAAGTATTATATTCTTTGTGGTGTTACTGTAAATAAAATTATTATTTTTATTTTTGGTTTGAGCAGTGCTACTGTATAAAAATAAAATTTATATTTGCATACAACTTTTATGCAAAGTAAGTAATTTTGTGAATTCCTTAAGACTTTCTACATACAAGATCATGTCATATGCAAACAGATATTTGACTTCTTCCCCCCATCTTGATAACTTTTATTTTCCTTGACAAACTGCCCAAGCTAGAAACTCAAGTACAATGTTGAAAAAAATAACAAACACCCTTGTCTTATTCCTGATCTTAGGGGGAAAACATTCAATTGTACACCATTAAACATAAGGGTTTGTCATTTCTGTTGATTGTCCCAAGAATCAAATTCTGCTTTTACTACTTTCCGCTATTGTTTTTTTAAACTCTATTTCACATATTTCCACTCTAATCTTTAGTTATTTCCTTCCTTCAGCTTGCTTGGATTTTGTTTGCTCTCTTCCTGTTTTCCTAAACTGGAAGATGAGGTATTAATTTGATGTCTTTCTTTTCTTTTTAATATATGTGTTTACAGCTCTAAATATCTCTATAACCACTGCTTTAGCTGTATCCAATTAAGTTTTTTAATACTGAGCTTTTGTTATCATTTATCTCAAGACATTTTCTAATTTGTCTTATGATTTCTTCATTAACTCACTGGTTATTTAGAAATGGATTGCTTAATTTCCAAATATATGAAAATTCTCCAAATTTCCCTTGTTGTTGCTTTCTAATTTCATTCAGTTGTTCTTGGGGTATGTACTTTGTATGATCTCAATCCCTAAATTTATTGAGGCTTAGTTTATAGCCTACCATATTATATGGTCTACCCTGAAAAATATTACACGTGTAATTGAGAAGTGCCAATTCTGCTGTTGCTGAATGGATTGTTTCATAGCTATCTTTCAGATCTATTTGGTTTATAGTGCTATTCAAGTCTTCTACTTCCTTGTCAATTGTGTCTGTGGTCCTATCCATTACTGTAAGTGAGATATTAAAGTCTCCAACTATTATAGTTGTTGATTTTTCCTTCTAATTGTCACAATTTTGCTTCCTATTTTTAGGAACTGTGTTATTATGTACACATTTTCATAATTGACTCTTATCATTATATAATATCCCTCTTTATCAACTTTTTGTCTTAAAATTAGTCTGTCTGGGCACCACATATGGAAGCAGGAAACAGATCTTTCCTCCCCCCAGGCACCAGCTCTGCTCCCCTACGAACCCCAACATCAATCTAGTGGCTGAGCTGCTCCACAGACTAGAGTTTCTGCGCACTAGTGGGCACCACACAGAAATATGAAACGTCAAAAGAACATACTTCAGACCAAAATCTCACAAACCCCAGAAAGAGGGCCAAATAAAACTGAACTCACCAACCTTCCTGAGAGTTCAAAATAAAAATTATAAACATACTTATGGATGCACAGAAAAATATTCAAGAACTCAGGAATGCATTTAAGCTGGAGATTCAATCATTAACAAATTCTATATCTGAAATGAAACATACAAGGGAGGGATTTAAAGGCAGATTAGATGAAGTAGAAGAGACGGTAAGTGGAATAGAAATTAGAGAAGAGGAATACAAAGAAGGTGAGGCATACAGAGAGAAAAGAATCTCTAATATTGAAAGAATATTGAAAGAACTGTGTGACAAATCCAAACGCAACAATATTCGCATTATAGGGGTACCAGAAGAAGAACAGAGAGAAAAAGGGATAGAAAGTGTTATTGAGGAGGTAATTCCTGAAAAATTCCCCAATCTGGGGAAGGAGATAGTCTCTCAAGCCATGGAGGTACACAGATCTCCCAACACAAGGGACCCAAGGAACACAACATCAAGACATATAATAATTAAAATGGCAAAGATTAATGATAAAGACAGACTTTTAAAAGCAGCTAGAGAGAGAAAAAAGATCACATACAAAGAAAGCCCATCAGGCTATGATCAGACTTCTCAACAGAAACCTTACAGGCCAGAAGGGAGTGGCATGATATATTTAATGCAATGAGGCAGAAGGGCCTTGAACCAAGAAAATTTGACCCGGTAAGGTTATCATTTAAATTTGAAGGAGGGATTAAACAACTTTCAGATAAGCAAAAGCTGAGAGAATTTACCTCCCACAAACCACCTCTACAGTGCATTTTGGAGGGGCCCCTATAGATGGAAGTATTCCTACGGCTAAATAGATGTCACCCAAGGGAAGACAAAGAGTACAGAATATGATTCATAATATACAAAGAATGAAGGAGGAAGAAAAAGAAGGAACACAAAAAAAGAACCTTTAGGTTATGTTGTAATAGCATATGAAGTGAGTTAAATTACACTGTTAGATAGTAAGGAAATTACCCTTGAACCTTTGGTAACCACAAATCTAAAGCCTGCAATGGCACTAAGTACATACCTATCGATAGTCACCCTAAATTTAAGAGGTCTGAATGTACCAATCAAAAGACATAGAGTTACTGAATAGATAAAAGAGCAAGCCCATCTATATGCTACCTACAAGAGACTCACTTCAAACGCAAAGACATGCACAGACTGAAAGTAAAGGGATGGAGAGAGATATTTCACACAACTAATAGGGAGAAAAAAGCAGGAGTTGCAGTACTTATATCAGACAAAATAGACTTCAAAACAAAGAAAGTCACAAGAGACAATGAAGGCCATTACATAATGATAAAAGGGTCAGCCCAACAAGAGATATAACTATTACAAACATCTATGCACCCAACAGAGGATCACCTACATATGTGAAACAAATACTAACAGAATTAAAGGGGGAAACAGAATGCAATGCATTCTGTTTAGGAGACTTCAACACACCACTCTCTCCAAAGGACAGATCAACCAGACAGAAAATAAGTAAAGAGACAGAGGCACTGAACAACATATTATAACAGATGGACCTAACAGACATCTACAGAACACTCCGTCCAAAAGCAACAGGTTAAACATTCTTCTCAAGTGCACATGGAACATTTTCAAGAATATATCATATCCTAGGCCACAAAAAGAATCTCAGAAATTCAAAAATATTGAAATTGCACCAACCAGCTTCTCAGATCACAAAGGTATGAAACTAGAAATAAATTACAGAAAGAAAATGAAAAAGCCCTCAAACATGTGGAGGTTTAATGACATGCTCCTAAATAATCAATGGATCAATGACCAAATAAAAACAAAAATCAAGCAATATATGGAGACAAATGACAACAATAATTCAACACCACAAAATCTGTGGGATGCAGCCAAGGCTGTGCTAAGAGGGAAATATATTGCAATACAGGCCTACCTCAGGAAAGAAGAACAATCCCAAATGAACAGTCAAAACTCACAATTAATGAAACTAGAAAAGGAAGAACAAATGAGGCCCAAAGTCAGCAGAAGGAGGGACATAATAAAGATTAGAGCAGAAATAAATAGAATTGAGAAGAATAAAACAATAGAAAGAATCAATGAAAGCAGGAGCTGGTTCTTGGAGAAAATAAACAAAATAGATAAACACCTAGCCAGACTTACCAAGAAAAAAAAAGAGTCTACATACAGAAACAGAATCACAAATGAGAAAGGAAAAATCACGATGGATACCACAGAAATACAAAGAATTATGAGAGAATGCTATGAAAAATTATATGCTAACAAACTGGATAACCTAGAAGAAATGGACAACTTTCTAGAAAAATACAACCTTCCAAGGCTGCCCCAGGAAGAAACAGAAAATCTGAATCAGCCAATTACCAGCAAAGAAGTTAAAATGGTAACCAAAAAACTACCTAAGAACAAAACCCCTGGAGTAGATGGTTTCACTGCTGAATTTTATCAAACATTTAGTGAAGACCTAATACCCACCCTCATTAAAGATTTCCAAAAAGTAGAAGAGGAGGGAATACTCCCAAACTCATTCTATGAGGCCAACATCACTCTAATACAAAAACCAGACAAAGACACCGCAAAAAAAGAAAATTACAGACCAATATCCCTGATGAACATACATGCAAAAATACTCAACAAAACATTAGCAAACCGAACTCAAAAATACATAAAAAAGATCATCCATCATGATCAAGTAGGATTCATTCCAGGGATGCAAGGATGGTACAACATTAGAAAAGCCATCAACATCATACACTACATCAACAAAAAGAAGGACAAAAACCACATGATCATCTCCATAGATGCTGAAAAAGCATTTGACAAAATTCAACATCCATTCATGATAAAAACTCTCAACAAAATGGGTATAGAGGGCAAGTACCTCAACATCATAAAGGCCATATATGGCAAACCCACAGCCAACATTATACTTAACAGCGAGAAGCTGAAAGCTTTTCCTTTAAGATCAGGAACAAGACAAGGATGCCCACTCTCCCCACTTTGATTCAACATAGTTCTGGAGGTCCTAGCCATGGCAATCAGACAACACAAAGATATAAAAGGCATCAGTTTGGCAAAGAAGTCAAACTGTCCCTGTTTGCAGATGACATGATATTGTACATAAAAACCCTAAAGAATCCACTTCAAAACTACTAGATCTAATATCTGAATTCAGCAAAGTTACAGGATACAAAATTAAATCACAGAAATCTGTTCCATTCATACACTAATGATAAACTACCAGAAAGAGAAATCAGAAAAACAATTCCATTCACAATCGCATCCAAACGAATAAAATACCTAGGAATAAACATAACCAAGGAAGTGAAAGACCTATACTTTGAAAACTACAAGACACTCTTAAGAGAAATTAAAGAGGACACTAATAAATAGAAATTCATCCCATGCTCTTGCCTAGGAAGAATTAATATTGTCAAAATGGCCATCCTTCCTAAAGCAATCTACAGGTTCAGTGCAATCCCTATCACAATACCTACACCATTCTTCAATGAACTAGAGCAAATAGTTCTAAAATTCATATGGAACCACAAAAGACCCCAAATAGCCAAAACAATCCTGAGAATGAAGAATAAAGCAGGGGGAATTACACTCCCTGACTTCAAGCTCTACTACAAAGCTACAGTAATCAAGACAATTTGGTACTGGCACAAGAATAGACCCATAGACCGGTGGAACAGAATAGAGAGTCCAGATATAAACCCAAGCACATATGGTCAATTAATATACGATAAAGGAGCCATGGATATCCAATGGGGAAGTGACAGCCTCTTCAACAGCTGGTGTTGGCAAAACTGGACAGCTACATGTAAGAGAATGAAACTGGATTACTGTCTAGCCCCATACAGTACAGTAAACTCAAAATGGATCAAAGACCTGAATTTAAGTCATGAAACCATAAAACTCGTAGAAAAAAATATAGGCAAAAACCTCTTGGACATAAACATGAGCAACTTCTTCATGAACATATCTTCCTGGGCAAGGGAAACAAAAGCAAAAATGAACAAGTGGGACTATATCAAACTAAAAAGCTTCTGTACAGCAAAGGACACCATCAATAGAACAAAAAGACATCCTATGGTATGGGAGAATATATTCATAAATGACACATCTGATAAGGGGTTGACATCCAAATTACATAAAGAGCTGACACATCTGAACACACAAAAATCAAATTTGCCAATTAAAAAAATGGGCAGAGGAGCTGAACAGACACTTCTCCAAAGAAGAAATTCAGATGGCCAACAGGCACATGAAAAGATGCTCCACATCGCTAATCATCAGAGAAATGCAAATTAAAACCACAATGAGATATCACCTCACACCAGTTAGGATGGCCAACATCCAAAAGACAAACAACAAATGTTGGCAAGGATGTGGAAAAAGAGGAACCCTCCTACACTGCTGGTGGGAATGTAAACTAGTTCAACCATTGTGGAAAGCAGTATGGAGGTTCCTCAAGAAACTCAAAATAGAAATACCATTTGACCCAGGAATTCCACTCCTAGGAATTTACCCTGAGAATGCAGCAGCCCAGTTTCAAAAAGACATATGCACCCCTATGTTTATTGCAGCACTATTTACAATAGCCAAGAAATGGAAGCAACCTAAGTGTCCATCAGTAGATGAATGGATAAAGATGTGGTATGCATACACAATGGAATATTATTCAGCCATAAGAAGAAAACAAATCCTACTATTTGTAACAACATGGGTGGATATAGAGGGTATTATATTCAGTGAAATAAGCCAAACTGAAAAAGACAAGTATCAAATGATTTCACTCATCTTTGGAGTATAAGAACAAAGAAAAAACTGAAGGAACAAAATAGCAGTAGACTCACAGAATCCAAGAATGGACTAACAGTTACCAAAAGGAAAGGGACTGGGGAAGATGGGTGGGAGGCAGTGATAAGGAGGAAAAGGGGCTATTACAATTAGCACACATAATGTAGCAGGGGCCGGGGGGAGATACGGGGAAGGCAGTATAACTCAGAGAAGACAAGTAGTGACTCTATAGCATCTTACTATGCTGATGGACAGTGACTGTAATGGGGCATATGGTGGGGACTTGATAATCGGGGGAGTCTAGTAACCATAATGTTGCTCATGTAATTGTACATTAATAACAGCAAAATAATAAGAGCAAAAAAAAATTATTTTGTCTGATATTAGTATTTCTAGTAATAACAATAATATTAGTACATAAATATAATAATTATCTAACAACTCTATCCTTTTCCTCTCAACCTATGTGTCTTTGAATCTAAAGTATGCCTATTGTAGAAAGGATATGGCCTGATCTTGTTTTTTATCCATTCTGCCAGTATCTGCCCTTAATCAGCATTTTTAATCCATTTACATTTAATAATTACTCATCATATTGAATTTAAATGCGCCATTTTGCTTTCTATATGTCAAATATTTTTGTTCTATTACTCTATGATTGCCTTCTTTTGTTTAAACAGATATTTTATAGTGCCCATTTTAATTCCCTTGATGTTTTGTTTATTTTTTTAAGCTATTTTCTTAATGGTTACCCTAGGGATTAAAATTAGTACTTTATATTTAAACACTACAGTTCAGATTAATGCTAACTTAACTGCAATAGCATACGTTAAATAGGCTCCAATAGAGCTTTATGTATAGCTTCCCCACCCTAGTTTGTCTTATTTCTGTCATACATATTACACCTGTATATACTGTGTGCCTACCAAGTTAGAATTATATTTATTATATTATGTTGTTCTTTAAATCAGAAAAAGAATTACAAAATAAAAATACACTTATTTTTATACTTACTGATGTAGTAATCTTTAACCAGTGTTGTTTATTACTTTATTACTATTAAAAACAGGAATTTTTTATGTTTTTATTTTTTTGAATGTTTGTTTAGTGCCCTTTCATTTTACCCTGAAAAATTTCCTTTCAAATATCATTGGGTGGGTCTGCTAGAAACAGTTTCAGGTGTTGCTTACCTAAGAATGTCTTAGTGGCTCATCCATTGTTAAAGGATAGTTTTGATGAACATAGAATTCTTTGTTGACTTTCTTTTTTTCTCTTCAGCAGTTTATATACACCAGACCATACCTTCTGGGATCCATGGTACCTGATGAGATGCGAGTTCTGATCCCTTTTAGATGATGAGTTATTTTTCTCCTGCTGTGTTTAAGATTCTTTTTGGTTTTTGACAGTTTAACTATAACATCTGCAGGTGTGGAGCTCTGAGGCTATACTAGTTGGGAGTTTACCAAGCTTCTTGAATGTGTAAATTAATGTTTTTTGTCAAACTTGGGATGTTTTCTCCCATGATTTCTTTAAATATTCTTTCTGCTCCTTCATCTTTCTTCTCTTCTTCTGGGACTCTCAACACGTATGCTGATACATTTGATGTGACCCACAGGTTTCTGAGGCTCTCTTCATTTTTCTTCATTTTACTTCTGTTTTCACACTAGATAATCTCAATTGATATATATTCAAATTTGCTAGTTATTCCTTCCACCAACTCAAATCTATCGCTGAATCCCTCTACTCTACTTTTTCATTGTAGGCACTGTACTTTCACCTCTAGAATTGTTTGTTTTTTAGGCATTTGTTTTTTTATTCATATTTTCTATTCAGTGAGACATGGTTACTATACTGTCCTTTAATTCTTTATATCTGGCTTTCTTTAGTCCTTTGAACTTATTTTTAATAGGTTATTTAAGGTCATTGTATAAGAAGCACAACATCTGGGCTCCCTCCTGTTATTGACTTGTTACCCTGTGAATGGGCCATATTCTAGTGTTTGTTGTCTTGTGACTTTTTATTGAAAACTGAAAATTTAGATAATGTGGCAAACCTGCAAATGAGACTCCTTTCCCTCATGAGGACAAAAACCTGGACTTTTCCTTTAGCAGTCTTCATAATTGATAATTACCTGCTTAATGTCTACTTATTCCATTCTATTTTAAATTTCCTAAAGAGCAGGAACGGTTTGTTATTACTCTAAGCCAAGCATCTTATCACAAGGAGTGTTATTTATTTTTGGAATGGTCTAATAACTCTAATCTTAAAGGTGAAAAGTTATCACTAAAATATATATTCAGAAATTTACTGAAAGAAAGTGATCTTTGTGAAATAGATGGTCAGAACACTGGTAATCTAGAGCAATGCTATCTAGATTCAGGGCCATTAGTTACATATGAACACTTAAGACACAAAATTAACCCATCACACTGTGAGAAACGAAAAATTCCAAATTCCAAATTATAAAAAGCAAAATAAAAAGACAGTTTAAAAGAAAAAAAGTGGGTAGCATTATTAATTCAGAGCTTATCCTATGGATTAATGTGAAAACATCAGTGATTGTATCATGGAATATAAGGAAGTATGCTGGTATCTTTTAAAATAACAATGCTTTCAAACAACATGGGCTCATCTTTTCCCTACACATTTCTTTATATTTCTTAGAATATTCCCCATTTCACAGAGTTTATAAACTAAATAAATTTCACTGAAACTATTACTTGAGATAAAGATGAAAAGGAAGCTCTATTAAGAGAAACTCAAGTCTATTCAATTTTAAAGAATCCACGATCTAAACATATGCATTTTTATCTTTATTAATCTATCGTTATTATTATTTCTTTTAAGGAAAAGGTAGTACTAAAGTAAATTTATAAAAAGATGTTAACAAACACAATGCCCAAATTGACCTCCTAGAAGAGACTTCTAATCTCCTTCTGGTATATTACCTCACCATCATCTAAAACATAAATCATTACGGTACTATGTGCAATATATACCATATTTGTATGTATGGCATATACACACTCAGAGAAAAGCATTATACTGAAAAATCAAGTAATGTCTTCAGAAGATAATTTTTTTCCATTTGCACCAATTCTATAATTCTTTTGAATTTTTACTTATCTCACTGGCAGATCTCTATACACCATCATTGAATCCTTTTTCAGAACAAGGCTAAACATAAGTATATACAAATATTCCTCCATTAACTGCAGAAAATTACCTTACACAGATCATCTCACTTGGAGTTCCAATAATCTTTGAATTATGTAAATTAATCATTTGACATTTTATTACGAATGTAGTGATAGTGCTTAGTTTCAATTCAAAAATCAAGGATTTCATTATCCTATAAAATATATCCAGAGTTCAAAGTATTTAAGGGGGGGTTAAATAAAATGCAAACATTTAATGCAACATTAAGCATGTGAAATAAAACTCGATTGCCTAAAGAAAGCATGCTATGCTGTTACCCTGGTGACAGGTTAAAAAAGGGATTGTGAGCTGAATAGCTGTATGATATGAAATTAAAATGTTTCACATTGAACAATCCAAAATGAATTGGGAAAGGTTAGAGTAGAGGAGAGAGAAATCAATTCTCCAATGGCAAGGGTGAATGGGAAAGAAGTATGAATAGGATTTGCCAGTGGGGTGCAACAGCTGCCAAATATCCTGCAGCCAAAGAATTACAATAATACTGATGAAGTGTGCAAGAGCTTTTGGAATCATTGCAGGGAACAGAAATTCTCCTACAATAATGAGGCTATTCTGTCTTTTGATTCAGCTCTTATCGTAGAATCAGCAAAAAGAAAAATATTTTAAAATGTTAATTTTTAGCAAAAAATGTATAAACAATGGCATTTTATCCACTTAATATTTGGTGGTTAACCTCACATAGATTTCTAAGCCATCCAAGACATAGTTATATCAAGTAACTGAAAATATAATGACAGAGATACTGAAAAGTAAAGCAAGCTTAAAGGATAATGATTCAATCAATATTTTCTCCCCTCTTGCTGCTTTTAGATTTAGATAATGAAAGTAGGTATTTCCAAAGATACAGTATGCTATGTATATTTGTTAATATACATCCAAAGTACTATTTTTATTATACAGTTACCAGAACATCAACTTCATTGTCATAATGAAGTAGCTTATCTAAGAACATATTTGAAACAAGTATGATATAAAAGTAGTATTTTATTGTCATAGTGTAAATGTGTTAACAATTTGGTATGTTCTTTTAAATTCAGAGACATTTAACTAATAGAGCCAATATGCAACTGCACAACAATACTCACTTTTCTTTGGGAATTATTTTCACATGGCTACTTTTTTTGCTATGTTTCTTTCTCCAATTATCTTTCAATGATCAAGATATTTCAAAATCTTAAATTTTTACCATCTAATTGAAAACTTAATAGTGGGTGAATGAATTATAAACCTAAAACCAGGAAAGGACATTCTTTTTTAATAGCAAGGGGAAAAAAAAAACACATAATTGCATCTGTCAGGTAAAAATCACTAAAAAAATTGATTCTCCATTTTATCAGGGAGCCAGATGAGGTAAGAAAATACAATACAAATGTAGACATGTCCACTGCAATTCAAGTGGATGTCAGTTTCCATTATGCTACTGTGGCTAATGGAGGTAAAATGACAATAGGCTCTACAGCCAGTCAGGACACTTGGTAAGTTCTGCCAAGCATGAGCTCCACACACCCACAGTAATACTTCACAAACGTGAACATTACATGTTTTTAAACCTTTCACATTGAAGTCTCTTCATCAGTATTATCAGAGGCCATAGTGAAGGTGTTCCTTTCCCTGTCTTTAACCTCTGTTCAAATATCAAGAGGGAACCTAGAAGATTTAAGTAGAAACCAGAAATTAAAGGGTTCTGCCTCATGCTATTTGATCAGACTGAAAACTGCAAAATACTTCAAGAATCATCTGGTCCAAAACTGCCATTTCTCAGAGCAGGAAACTGAAGCATTTGCACAAAGGCTTGTACTGCCTTGACACTGGGTAGTGGTGCCAGGACTAAAACACCGACTCCTGACACCTCCTCAGTGCTGGTTCCCCTGCACCGTGCCGAGCACTCGGACAATCCAGTGCCAGGCGAAGGAGCCCAAAGAACTGAAAATGATATCATTTTCCTGCCCCAAACGACTCAATAGAGAGACTGCCATAAATAAAAGAAGCTCTATAGAATTCTGTATATGCATCCACATGTTTAAGAGATGTGGGGTGCACAACCACACTCTACACTACCAGGAACCACTATTATCACATATCCTGATGCAGATTAATTCTCTGATTTATCAATTCTAAAAGAACAAGATTTTCTCTCTCATGTTAATTTTCTGAAGTACTAACACTGTAATCTTTCAAAACCACTTTTTCAAAAAACATTTAATACAGAGAAATGTTGACATTATGTTATGTTAAAAAAGAACTATAAGACTTCAAGTAGGATGGCCCATTTTCTGTAAAAAGAAAATACAATATTAACTCTATGTATATATAAATATAGAAAAAAAGGCAAATGCTCATTAGAGTTGCTGGTACTTGCAGTCCCTAATTTCTCGCTTCCCATTTTTTTCTTAAACCCCCATCAATCCAACTTTAACCACCACTTTCTGAAAACTGCTATTGTCAAGGTCTCCTATGACCTCCACATTGTTAAACTCAGTGGTCACTAGTCATTCTTTTCAGACTTGATCTATTTCAGTTGGACGCTCCCGCCTCCTTGAGCCCTGTCTTCACTTGGCTCTCTGGACTCCACCCCTGCCTACTTTTCCACCTATGTCCTCTGCTGTTTCTTCTCAGTCTCTTTTGCTGGATCTGCCTCATCTTCCTGACTTGTTAATGTGACTGTCCCCCAGGGCTCAGGCCCAGGACCTCTACTCCTAACTGGTCTCCAGCTTCCGCTCTTCTCCCCTTAGAGTGGCTTACAACACTGCAGCCACAATGACCTTGTTCAGACCCTGCAATGCCTCCACTCCATTTCACAGAGAGTAAAAGCTAAGTCCTTAAAACAGCCTGCCAAACACAACTCCATCTCTACTACTCTACAGCTTAGTTACACCTCTCAAGTTGTACTGGCCTCCTTACTATTTCTCAAACAGACCAGGCATGCTGAGACCTCAGGAGCTTTGCATTTGCTGTCTCCTCTGACTGGAAGGCCCTTCCCCAGATATTCACATGACTGACTCCCTTCCCCCTTCAGGTCTTTGCTCTAATGTGAATCTCCTCATCCTGGTAATCCTTCCTGCAATCTACATTAAAACTGCAACTACCTCACCACCTACCCCCAAGGTGCTCTATATCCCTTCCCTGTTTTGTTTTTTACCAAAATAGTTATCATCATTTGATGTACTACACACTTTACTGATCTGTTTTGTCTGCCTATCCTCTACTGAAATGTGAGTTCAATAGGGGTAGGATAATTTTTTGACCATTTTGTTCCCTGCTAAATTCTTTAAATTTTCTAACTCAACTCTTAAAATCATGAAAAGGTGATTTTAAAAGACATGTGATTACATTTAATATCCATATCTGATTCTCTTATTCAATAAGGAATGGAAGGACACTATCTTTAACATAAGAAAAAGTATTTCAAACCAATAGGTAACATACCTGTTGATGTTAAAACAAGGCATTCCAGCTAGGGATAGAACAAGAAAGTATCATTGTCACTACCCTTGAAATAGAATCTTTGTCACTAAGGATAAAGAAAACTGGGGAGAGGTGGCTAAAATTAATCATGTTAAGGATTTTGTATCTCATTTGACATTGACAAAAACTCTTTAAGAACTACTATTATCTCCACATTATCTCTGAGTCCAAGAGATGTTAAATAATTTATCCTAAAATAATAATTGGGATTGGTAGAACCAGGGAGAAATCCAAGTCTCTAGCACAAAAGCCTGTGCTCTTAAACATGAAACTATCCTGGGAGTTCTAAGCCAGTAGAAGAAGACAAGAAAATATGTATTATAACTCATAGAAAGGATGGCACAGTTATTATTAGAAGATGTAGTGGTCACTTTCGTTGATTACTCGACATCTATTTCACACCAGAAAATTAGTCCAAGACAATCCTGATAATCCCATTCCCTTTGCAGTGACTCATTAGGAATGGGCAGATTTTACTTCTGGTCCATGAGAACTGAGAAGTAACTGGCTGGGTTAACATACGAGGAAACATAGTCCCCTGAGCCTTCTCTAGATTGGACTCCTAAAACTTCTGCAGCTATCCTGCTATCACTGCCTTATGATGAAGCCCACACACAGAAGAAAGCAAAGCTAAGAGGACTGCAGAGAAGTGGCATCTGGAGAAAATACTGAGCTCACCCTTCCTGTCTTCTGACTCCTGTTCAAATCAAGAACTGTCCGTCTGAATCAGGGTTCCCGTTACCTGTACCCAAGGGCATCCCAAGTGATTCAGAAGGTTATAAGATTGCCCCTCTTGAAATCAAGTAAGAAGTTATGTAATGGATTTCTCAAGTCTAAGAAGAATTATTACAAAAGAATTACAAATACTAAAGTAGTCAAACTCACAGAAACAGAAAGTAGAAGGTGGTTGCCAAGGGCTGGGAAAGAGGAAATGGAAAGTTGTTCACTGGGTATAGAATTTCAGTTTTCAAGATGAAATAGACATCTGTTGCACCACATTGTTTATATAGCTAACACTAATGTACTGTGCACTTAAAAATAGTTAAGATGGCAAACTTTGTTATGTTTTTACCAAAACAAAAAAGTTACAAATACCATGAGCTTTTCTTTATCAAATCAATAATCATTTAGAAAATGAGGAAACGATCCTATCCATAACAATACAATATATGAACTTAGGAATAATAACAAAAATATAAACTACCTATGAATAAGAAATGTATACTTGAAATGACAGAAATTATAAAGCTTTAATGACAGGAACAAAAAAAGACTTCAATAAATATAGAGTCATATCATATCTTTTGAAAAGCCTCAACATTTGATGTCTATTCTATCCAAGATTATTAGGACTTTAAGGCAATTCCAATATCAGAGTGCTTTCAAAGCTCAACTAGAAAAATGATTAATAAATTTTAAGGGGAGAAAATAATAAATTATGGGGATAGAACAACAAATGGTAATGAAGAGAAAAATCCAGAAATGGACCATAATACATTTAAGAAGTTGACATAGGATGAATGTGACATTCAATAATCAATAAAGGATAGACAAGTCAATAAATGGGATTGATTCCACTGGCTAACTATACAAAAAAGTAAAATTAGATCTCAACCTCTTATCAGCTTACATAATACATTCAAAATATGAAAGGTCAGTGTACTAAAAGGAAACTATAAAAGAATGAATATAGAATATAAACGATTATTTGATATAAACTTAGGCTCTTTTAAAAATAAAAGCAAAATAAGACACCACAAAGAAAAAAACTGATCTGACTAAACATTAAAAACACATTCTAATCATGTTGCATCTGCTGGATTATAATACAAGGCATCTCATTATTTACTTCACTGAAGATTACTAGGCCCCAATTTCTACTTTCTTGTCATGTTTATGGCTACTTGATATAAACAAAAAATGCCATTTCTTGTTCTTGATAGTTTTCTTACCTACAAAGCCTTTAGTTGGTTTTAAACTATAAGATAGATTCTTTTCTTATTTCCTTATAACAAATTAGGTAAAAACTTTGGGGGTTGAAACAAAATTATATAGGATCAATTATTCTTATAAAATTTCTATAAAACAGGAAAGAATATATATTATTCCCATTTGACAGATAAGCTTAAGCTTAAAGTAATATACCTGAAGTCACATTAAAAAATGGTACAGTTATGACTAAAAATGAGACTTCTAATTCCAAATTCTAGTTTTTTCACTAAACCACAGAATGCATTTATGTAACATAAGCACACCTTCTTACGTGTGTGGGTGTGGATGTGGGTGTAAATGGGAAATATGGAGGTGGAAGAGGAAAGTAAGGGAATGGAGGGCAGCAGGGAGAAGAAGGGGATGGTGGGAGAGAGCCAGGGACAGAGGGGAGGAGTGGGGAAGGAGGACGGGAGGAAAGAGGAGAGGACAGCACACGAGAGCGACCATACATACACTCACCGTTATTGAGTCAAGGTTTGGATCCCCTCAAAATTCTACTTTGAAACCCAATGTCCAGTGTTATGCTATTTGGAGAAGAGGACTTTGGGAGGTGATTAGTGTGTCAGGATGCAGCCCTCATGAATGGGATTACTGCCCTTAAAAGAAGAGGTGAGGGAGCTAGCTTGTCGTCTACCACCAGGTAAGAAGATAAGAGTGGTTTTCTGTAATTTAGAAGACAGTCCTCACCAGAACCCAACCATACTGGTGCCCTGATCTTAGACTTCTAGCCTCCAGAGTTGTGAGGAATAAATGTTTGTTATTTAAGCCATCCAGTCTATGGTAATTTGTTATAGTGGCCCAAATTGACTAAGACACTCATATATATTTCTGTCTTGCCATCCTAGGAGTTATAAAGAGATACTACTTTACCTGGGGAGTAGGTCTGAATGTTTTATAAATAAAGTAAGCTACCAAATCAGGAAGAAGAAGTCCATTACATAACACGGATGTAAGTGAATTCCAAGTGGCTTAAAGAGTTCATTGTTGCTAATTTCCCCAATATCCACCTATAAGTGTTCACCTATTTAAAAAAAAACAGTAAGTGTTCAGGATTTTGAACACATTCCCTGGGGAATGGTGAAAAGGGCAAAAGAAAAAAGAAAAGGAAGCAAACAAGCAAAAGAAGCCTATAAAATTTAATGAATTTACTGTATAGCAGCAGTTAAAAGAAAACTTCTATAAAACCCACAGAATTAATATTTACTTTCAAACACCCTAAAACAGATTTAATAATGAAAACAGATTACACTGCCCATGTCCACCGCAGTATGGCTGTGCCCTGAGAACTGACTTGAAACAGCAAGTCAAGGGCTTACTCTGAGCCACATCCCCCGCCCAATTCTTTCGACATGCAAAGCACTGTGGGAATGCAAAATGGCCCTCTGCTGGGAAGACAGATTTGGTCACCAACGATTCTACCACCAGGAAAGCTGGCCTGGCTCTCCCTGGAAGTAATAATCATTACAATGATTAACGAGTCAGATAACTTAACAGAAAGACAATAATCACAGAATTAGCAAGTTTGAGTGATAAAGCATAAGAATGGCTAGAGAAAATAGAGACTTTAAAGAGGGTAAATTGGCCTTCTCACTAGTCTGAAGAGCTTGGGACGGCAGAGGCGGACTTGCACCAGAGTTACAGGAATGGGCGGCCTGGGGAGAGAACAGCAGCGAGAAGTGTCCTGACGGCCGAACAGCATCTGGGTCTAAGGAAAATGGGCATTTTGAGCAAAACTAAATGAAAGGTTACTGAAAGGAACTAAATTGTTTTATTTTTTCCTCCAATCATTATCAGTTAGTGAAACAATTATACCAAACCACAATGCCAACAAACTGATCTTAGCTTCAAATAACACGAAGCAATTGTTTAACATGACTTTTAATGATTCATTTCTGTCAATTAAAGTGTTTAAGAATGATTATAAAGTAAAATAGCTTCATGTATTAAACGTAAAAACTCAATTATGTTTGTCAAATTTATGTACGGTCATCCTAAGAAAAACTGCTATTGTTTCTGACATGAACTTTTTTTAATCTAAAAATGTGCTATCTTTTTGCTATCCAAATACTATGGGTACATATTATTAATGTCTTTTTCCAAGTTATAAATGATGAAAGAGTAAAACCCATAGAGGAATTGGAATAATAAGATCAGCAGCCAAAACAAGCAACACAAAGGAAGGGCTGTGGCTACTGGATTTGGAGCATAAACATTACATTAGCACAGCCATTACAGAGCAGTATGAAGCCACACCTGGAGACCGACTCTTACACTCCATTCCCCAGCCAATAATGAAAACATGACCGAAGCCAAAATGTGAAGATTCAATCACTTTATATCAGCTTTGGTGCCAGGGATCTCTTCAGCAAACAAGCAAAAATAACTTAGATTCACTTTGCCTGAACAAGACTATGCTTTGTCAAAAAGACAATATATTTGGCTAGTAGTTATAGGTCTCTGCTGTTATAGATGGTACCAATTTTATAATAAACTGTTCTACTTAGGAAATAAGTTCAATAAAATATAAACTGACCAAAAATAAATAATTGTTATATAGATAATATATGCACAATTATCTACATAACTGAACTTTTGGCCTATACATTTCATTAATATAATTTTTTCCAATTTCTATAGGGTAATGTTCCATGGTAATAAGAAGAGGGGGATTCAGGGAAGATGGCAGAGCAGGAAGCACCAGGAATCTGTCTGCACAAACTAGACAACTATTACAGGGGCAGAATCTGTCTGATATAACTATTTCAGAACTTTGAAGTCCAGTTGAAGGCTTGGAACTTTCAGGGGCAGACTTATATGGTAAATTGCAGTATATTTCAGCTCTTAGCACACTAGCAGCTACCCATCCTCCTACCACAGCCAGGTGGCAGGCCGCTGTGCACCTCTTCCTGGAGCATACAGCTTGTGGAAGTCATAGGGCAAAAGGGACCCTGTCTGCCAAATATTGGAGATCTGTGCTCACAACTGATTGCTGCTTCTGATCATCGAGGAGCAGACAAAAGGGTGGGTAGCCATTGCTATTGCACCTCCCTAATTGTTGCAAGCCACTCCCCATCTGGTTGAAGTGACTTCCAGGAGATCTGAAGGGCCAGTACCCTCTTTCCCCCCTACCATGTCATTTTTTGCTTTTTCTTCTCTCAGGAGCCAGACCTTAAAAACGAAGACATTCATAAACAACTGCATATATGAGAAAAATTGGAAAGTGACTACACATGCCCAGGGAAAGACTCAGAAAAGACCTGAGAAGACCTTAAGTTTACACCTCAGGCTGAACTCTGGCATAGATACAGTGTATAACAATCACTAAGCAAAATAAGATACAAAAAAACAGTAAACCCTGGAAAAAAAGGAGAATCTGTTTTCAGAGTTACCACATTACATTGAAATGTCCAGTGTTCACAGTCATATAAGGAAGTAGGAAAGTATGGCCTTCTCAAAGGAAAGAAAAACAATGAGAGAACGCATCCCTGAAAAACACTTTATTGCAGATAGAGATATAGCAGATACTTCAAAATAACTGTCAAAGATGCTCAGAGAACTAAGGGAAGATATGGAGAAAGTCAAGAAAATACTGTGTAAACAAAATAAAAATATCAGTAAAGAGAAAGGGGAACCTAAAAAGAAATGAAAAAGAAGTACAACTAATATGAAAAACTCACTAGAGGGATTCAAAGGCAGATGGAGCAGGCAAAAGAATGAATCACCCAGCTTGAAGATAAGACAATAGAAATATATATTGAGTCTGAAGAACAGAAAGAAAAGACTGAAGTGAGCAAAGCCTAAGAGACCTGTATGATCCCATCAAGCAGAATAATATATGTATCATAAGAACCCCAGAAGAAGAGAAGAAAAGGGGAAGAGAGAATATTTGAAAAAATAATGCCTGAAAACTTCCCAGGTTTGATGACAGACATGAATATCAACATCTGAGAAGGTCAACAAACTCCAAGTAGGATGAACTCAGAGACCCTGACCAAGACACATTATAATCAAACTTTTAAAAGACAGAGAATCTTGAAAATAGCAAGAGAAAGCAAATCATCATATTCAAGGGATTTTCAGTAAAAGTATCATATTTCTCATCAGCAACTTTGGAAGCTAGAAACAGTAGGTTGATATATTCAAAGCAGTAAAAGAAAAAGACTTGCAAACAAGAATCATAAATCTAGCAAAACAGTCCTTCAGAAACAAGGAAGATATTAAAACTGTCCCAGATGAACAGAAGCTGAGGGAGTCTGTGACCACTAGACCTGCTCTGCAAGAAATGCTAAAGGCAGGCTTGCAACTTGAAATGAAAGGATACTAGATAGCACCAAGAAGCCACATGAAAAAACAAACACCCCAGTATAATACAGGGACGATTATAAAAGCTAGTATTATTATAGCAATAGCTTATAACTCCACATTTTGTTTCTTGCATGATTGGAGAGACTAATGCATTTAAAATTATTATTGGTTTATGGTTCCAGCACAGAATGTATAAAGATGTCATTCTGTGACATCAACACCAGGCAACCTCTGATCTGTCTTTATACTTTTGCCTTTCCTAGAAATTTCAAATAAAAGAAGCTATATATTAGTCTTCATTAACTGATTTCTCTTTGCATGATTTTCTTTTTAAATTTATGCATTTTGATATGTATCAGTACTTCATTCCTTTTTATTTCTAAATAGTATTCCATTATATGGATATACAATCTCACTCATAAACTCATCACTTGATGTATATTATACTAGTGGTTGAGTAGTGTAACACTGTGATTTTAATGTATATTTCCCTAATGATTGATAATGTCGAACATCTCTTCATAAACTTATTTGTCATTCATATAACTTCTTCGATAAAGAATCTATGCCAAACTTTTTTTAACTGGGTTGTCTGGCTTTTTTTTTTTTTTTTTTTA
>JAQQAC010019963.1:10079536-10160273 GCA_029783875.1 Phataginus tricuspis
TGATATCTCATTGTGGTTTTAATCTGCATTTCTCTGATGATTAGCGATGTGGAGCATCTTTTCATGTGCCTGTTGGCCATCTGAATTTCTTCTTTAGAGATGTGTCTATTCATGTCCTGTGCCCATTTCTTAATTGGGTTATTTGCTTTTTGTTTGTTAAGGTGTGTGAGTTCTTTGTATATTTTGGATGTCAAGTCTGGCTTATTTTTAAGTTGTGAGAATTATTTATACATTATAGATTCAAGTCCTTTATTGGATATATAGATATATCTCTAAGTACATGCTGCCATTGGCTATATTTTATAATTTTCCTGATGGTATCTATTGAAGTTTACGTTGCTGTTTTAAATTCTCTGTAATAAAAATTAAAAATATACTTCCAAAGACTAGTGAATAAAGAGAAAAAATACAACATAATTTTAAGTTTAAAGAAAACAGAATTCAAACTATATTCCTAGTATGACTCTAACTATGTGAGGTATATATGCTACATGAATGTATATATATATATATAAATATACACACATATACATGCTTGGAAGGGAATTTATCAAAATACTAAAAAGTCTTCAAACACCTATAATTTTTATTCTTTTCCTTTTTAAACCTTACCATGTCAGCATTTTCTGAAAACAACCTGAATACATTTCTTAAAGATCAAACCAGTTCACCATTAGCTACACTCAGGACTTCTCAAATAATCAAGGTTCAAGTAATATCTGAAGGTAAAGGAACCAGGTAAAAGGATAACAAATAGTCATACAAGGTAGGATTCTAGTTTTAAAACGATAGCTAGGGCATCTCCTACACATATACATCCCTCCAGAACAGCACTGACCACCAGAGCTCGCTGGAAGTAGAATGGTGATGATGGACAGGTTCTCTCTGTTGCCTGATACAGTGGCAACCCATGACAGAGCAGTGCTGGCCACGGAGCACTGGAAACGTGGCTAGTGACTACATTGACACTGACATTGAATGTGACTGAGAAGCTGAGTTTTTTATTTAATTTTAACTCAAATAGGCACATATGGCTAAAACAACTTCAGGGGGAAAACCAAAGAGATTTGTGGCTCTACTGCTCATTTTCCCTTCTCCTTCCGGTCACTCATTAGTGGACTGATATTCTACAACCTCTCATCTCTCCCTGGGTATCCACCAAATCATAACTTACAAAAAGATCCTATATTAAGCTTCCTGTACTTTCTCTTAAGAATTAAACAAATGAAGGACACCAGGTACTCCAAGATATTCTGAGTAAAACCTCATCAGCCATTTATAGGTTAAACATAATTTTGTTTTTCTTCTTTCTAATTCTTCAGGGGCAATCTGAATTTCTGATCTGTGCTCTTCAGAGCTGCTCAGTCATCTGCTTTTTTTTCTTTTTTCTTTTTGTTTGTGGAAAAGTAAAAAGAAAGGAAAAGAAGTTGAAGTAACACAATGTTAACAGCATCGCTCTGCTTGCTAAAGTAGGATGAATCTAGCAAGTACACATTCATAACTAATAATGCTGTCATTTAGAAGCATTAATGCCATGAGTTTATTTTTATTTGTCTGGAATATAGCACGTTTTCCCTTTTGCTTAGGTCACTAGGAAGCTAAAAGGCACACTTAGGACTCACAAGTAACTCACTCAACCTGGTGTTAATTCCTTCTTATATCTAACAAATGAGTTTCACATATATATATATAATATGTAATATATTTTTTTAACTGTTCAAATTTATTCCTAAATTTTAGTAATAGCACTTAAAACTTTTTTAAGAGTAACAAAGTAATAAAACAGAAATAATAAATACAAATTACTTGAACAGATTTCTCCTAAGGTTTTGGAGTATCTTACCTCCAATAATGTCCAAATTAGAGGAGCCAAGATTTTTTTTTCTTCTGAATTAAAAAAATCATTTGAACAAAATAGAAGCAGTATCATTTTTGAACAGTGTGCCTTAATGATACTTCTCCAAACACTCAAAGATGCAGGCTGAGATCGGTCAGACCTTTCATCTTTTCATTTATATCCTAGGCAGATTAGATTATCAGTATTTTTCTGCTCATTCATTCTGTTTTAAATTATGTAACATACCTTGAATTTTCACGTTCTAGAAAACGTTGTGCTCTCAGTTGGGAGGCCACAAACAAGGCTGATGCTATCGCCAATAACTGGTGTCTCTCATCCTCTGTCAACGTGTGTCCTGAGGGAAATCAATCAATCACAGAATAATGTTAACATCTATGCTTTTATCTTATGGAATTATTATTAGTCATTTGAACAAGTATTTTATCAAGCATTTACTATGGAGCTAGTATCTTATCAGACACTGGGTATGCAGGGAAGGGGGAGCAGCACAATTGCTCGAATAAGACAAAACCCCTGCTCAATGGAAGTTTTTTAATTTGAGGGGGAGTTATGAAAAATAAACAGACGCACAGAACAAAACAATTACAAGTAAGAAGACCATCTTCCCAGGGATCTCTAGGGAAAGCTTAAGGCCCCTCACGTCTGCTTCTCATCACTCATCACACCCAGTTTGCTTCTATGGACAGTGAGGACAAAGGGCAAGCAGAAGAGGAGCTGCTGGGCAAGGACATTGGCGAGGCCAGGTTTTGTTGCATGAAGGACTGAAAGAAAATAAAAGTGGGATTTTCTTGCACTCAGGGTTTGAATCCCAATCAATCCAGCCAGCCAACCAACTAATCTCTCTCCCACTTCAATTCCTTCTTCCTACCATAATTTAGTAGGACCTGGGGCAATAGTCTAGCCTGACAAGGTCTGGGAAGACTCACTTGCCTGGCTGAGTGCTGTACAGCAGAGAAATCTGCTCTATTTGCACAAATCCTCAAGAGAGGTCTCCATACTCCAGATTCTACAGGGTAACACATGTCCTTGAGAACCGTGTAATCTCACCACAATCTAACACTATTTATCACAGTGCTATACACAGATAACACAGTTATTACAGGGAATAGTATGGGCAATTTGAGTGTGGGATCATAAGCAGTAGATGCCACGTACACAATTCAAAAAAAAATCAGATAGTTGTTTAAATTCATTCAAAAGAAACGAAGTAATTTGAACATTAAGTCTAAAATAATACTCAAAATAGACAAAGAATATTCATAATTAGAACAAAAGCACTTTCCAGATCTGCAGCATGCTTTTCTATGGAGCGGCCCTTCATGCCACTGAAAGGTGCACTGTTTCATGACACCAAAGGGAAGGGAAAACCCCAGTAATCTATCCCTCTTTGAGAAAACCTAGAAGCTCCATAAACTATAACACAATGTGGAATCTGGGAATTCAGTAACAGACCCACAATTACAGGCTTTGAAAAGTCCCTGATTGTCTCCAACACAAGCAATGATGAAAATATCCCCTATGATTCCATAACTACACAAATGAGGAGTACAGAAATCAGGTCTGTCTTCTTGAAACATACAGCCTATAAGAGCAGTCTCAAGTGTGGCCTGGGGACCACTGGGTTCTCTAGGAGCCCTTCAGAGATCTGCAAAGTCAACACTATTTTCAAAATAATGTTTAGATTTGCTTTTATTTCTCATTTTTTCAGGAGCATATCATAAAGGTTCTCTGATCCAAGAGAAACATGACAAGTTTTCTCTTGACATCACTGCTTTGATGTCAGTGTATAATGGATTACTGTTACTCTGAAAATGAATTGATAAATACATATTTTTATAGTTCCTAAATTTTAATTTATAGTATGGGAAATACACCTGACCCTGAAGAATGCAGGTTTGAACTACACAGGTCCACTTATATGTGGATTTTTTCAATAATTATATTGGAACATTTTTTGGACATTTACCACAATTTGAAGAAACTTTCTGTTTTTTGGCTTACTTTGTTGTAAGAACACAGTATACAATACAGATAACACAAAATATGTGTTATTCAACTGTTCATGTTATCGGCAAGGCTTCCAGTCAACAGCAGACTAATAGTAGTTAGGTTGTGGGGAGTCCAAAGTCCTACATGGATGTGTAGTGGCACACGGTTGGTGTCCCAACCCCCATGTTGTGGAAGGGTGTGCTGCAGCAATAGATTTAACCACAAGCACTCTTGGAGTCTGAAGGGGACCAGTGCTTTTCAAACTTGGCTGTGCATCAGAATCACACCTGGATTAAAGCAGAGGTTCCTATACTCCACCTGCAGAGACTGACTGGTAGTAAGTCTTGGGAGCAGCCCAAGATCTTGCATTTCTAGTGAGCTCTAGAATGATGCTGATGTTGCAGGTCTACAGATCTCACTTTGAATAGAACTGTTTTAGATTCATGTCTATCAAATTGTGTAATCCAAATCACTCAGCAGTTTATGAATCCAGTTAGGTGGGTGATGACCGGAAAGACAAATTATGTGAGCACTCTGCATACCACATTTTTTATGTTATGTATACACTAAGTCATGATGGATAATATACTTCTTACAGTGGTTCACAATCAAAGGAGACACTTCTCTAGACACATCTGCACTTGATATATCATCAGCAGAGAAAAAGACAACAAATTTTGGGAATCCTTTCAACTTTAAGATGCTGAATCGGCATTTCATTGGGTCTAATAAATTGTTGGCTGCACTCTCTCAGAAAATACTGAGAAAGGAGGTTCCCAAATAAGATCCACCATCATTCATCACATCTCACGGGAAAACTGGTTGATGAATATTCACTTCAATCCTTTTACTGAGACTGGAACAGATTCTCAAATTGTACCAATGATGAAATCCCAGTAAATTTCTAATGATATTGAAGACTTGTTTCCTCCTACAGTTTAAGTTTGTTTCTACAATGTGGTAATTTTGAGAGAAAAGAGCTGCAAAGATCATCTACTTCAGACTTCACGCAGTACAGATGTCTCTTCTACAGCATGTCGGACACATGGTTAGCTAGGATCTATAGGACTCTTCTAATAATAGGAAACTGAGAAACTCTAAGGATTTCTAATCATTAGCTACTTCTCATACTGAACCAGACTGCTTCTTTGTGACTTCCATCCACTGATCCAACTTATCCAATCTGAAGTTACATTGAACACTTGTTCTTTCCTACACTTGTACATTACCCACTGTGAAGGATACAGACTGCAGTTAGACATCTTACAACTCATTAAATAAAAGGGTTTTATATCCTGACTATTCTTGGGGTATCTAGCCATGTTGAAAAGAGTATTCAGGACCAAACTGGCAGTGTAAAAGAGATTCTATCATAACTGTTCTTATGATAATGGTTCTAGCATGAGACTAGATCATAGACCACAGTGGCATTGACTCCTGCAGGTTCCCCCATGGCCTGATACCCAATACATGTCTACCCTGGCTCTAACTTTGGACTTCCTCTGAATGTTCTTCTCCATTAAGACGCTCTCTGATCTTTCCCTTCCTGAAATCCATGGCCCAGTTGGTCCTGGTCTATATAAAAATCATTTTCGTATTTAGCTTAAATTAAGGGTCACAATTTTGTATATAATAAGAGGAAAAATTCCCATATATACTAATTCCTATTTATCAGTTCCCTATTCCATTACACTGATATATTTATACATTTTTCTGTTTTGTTTTCCTTCAAACAGTTCCTTTTTTAAGCTTCATATCATACTATTTAGAAACAGAGGCTTAGCAATACACTTTAATAATGGGAATCCAATTTTCCTCTATTGTTTTTCATAATTTTCTTGCCTACTTTCAGAAATTTATGATTACATACAAACTAGTAAATCACTTTAATGTAGCGAACCTTCAGAGTGGGTTCTCATCTGTCAAACCCTGCAGAGTTGCTGTGAGGAGAGCTGAGAACGCAGGTTGCCTGCTCACTCGCTGGAGCATTAAATCTCATGAGGGCAGCAAGTTCTTTTGCTTACTGATGAATCCTAAGCAACTAGAACTTTGGGACATGATGTGTATTTAAATACATATAGATTCTTCCCATTCCCTTGTTTAGTGTGAGGGTAACAAAAGAGAGCCATGCAACCTGACACTTATTTTTTGCCCCTCTGCCAACACTGAGAGAAAGGACTCACAGGCATAATTCTGCATGTCTGGGATCCCAATAGTGAGGAGGCAGAAAGACAGAAGCTCCAGCCTTGTACACAGGACAGACACAGCCTCACGCATCCTAGGAGCTGAAGTCTTCAATGGGAGCAAGTCCCTTGTCTTTTCTACTTGGAAGTAGAACCTTAGCCCAGAAGGAGTTCTAAGGTTTTTTCAAATTCATCTCTTTAAACTTTCAAGAGCACTTAAGCTTAAAATCTCTACTGTGCTCTCCAGTGAAGACATGGAATAAGGTGAAACTCTTGGTTTGAAAACCCTTTGAAATTGTTTTTAAAGTCGTTTCCCTGGGCTGCTACCTTTGACCTAATAGACTCAATAAGTATCAGTATTCTTCTAATTTAATGATTTAATATTGATAATCAATAATTAATATTTTTAATCCTTTGTGGCTCCCTTTAAATCTAGTGTCACATTAAACAATGCTGATAGGTGTTCTATCCTGAGCCATGCTTGTCCTGTGGTATATGGGATTAGCTTCGTATGAGGTCAATCTGTCTGGATCATTTTGTTGGGGGATCTTTAGGTAATCTCTCAAGGGCTGGTTAGGTTTCTCAGAGAAGGACAGTCTCCTATTATGCCTGAGAGCACCTTTTTGCCTGCCAGTACTTTGGGAGCCAAGTGGGGAACAAGGGAAGGGGGTGTCACCATATTTAGAATGCCCACATTCACTCAATCCTCTGTTTACCTGTGCTTTGTGTCATCCCCCATGCAAAGAGTTCTTTATTTTCTACGGAGAAGAATCATACAGCTTTTGCCAGGATGGAGGATAAGGAGTCACTCTGCTCGGAAGAATGTGGGAGAGGATTTGGAGAAAATCCTCCAGAGATTTTAGACCAATAGTCCTTCCTACCTTTAGAATTTACCAAGGTCGCTAAAGCTAATATTTACTGACACTTCTGAAGGGTTCCACAGGGATAATGAACTATTCCTCAGTTTTTCACATTGTCTGCTTAGGATTCAACTTTCTTAGGTTGTTAAATCAGCTAAGAAACACCTTCCAGTCTTTCATTTTCCAGAATGCTATCCCCTTTTTCCTTATGGGCTTGTGTCTTTAAAAAACTCAAATTGGTGGTGGGGAAATAAGCTATCATCTCTAGCTCAAATTGATAAAACACTCTCTTTACTAATTTCCTCAAAAAAGTGTGTGTGTGTGTGTGTGTGTGTGTGTGTGTGTGTGTGTGTATAATGATGCATTTTCTGAATCTTTACTTAAAAATCTCTCCACAATTAACAAATGACAGACATCTTAGTTGGGTATAGTATTCTTGGGTCAAGTTCTTTCCTATGAAGCAGACATTACTTTAAGATTTTCTAATTTGTAGTTTAGAGTTTGAAGATTATCTCATTCTACCTTCTTTGTATATAACTTTTTTTCTTTCTAGAACCTTAAAAGATTTTTGTTCTCAATATATATTTTTTTTATTGATCCTTTCTGAAATTCAGTCTTTTCAACTATACCTCAAGAGTGAAAAAAATCTCCCCTATAAGTTGTTTTTAAATTAACTTCCCTTATTTACACATTTTCTTATGTACATATAAAATCTCTTGGACCTTATCATTTCACACAATTTAATTCTCTTTACCTTTGTGCTAAATATTTTGATATTCTTCCATTTTTCCTTAGGGTCACTAATTTGGTTCTTAGCAGTGACCACCCTACCTTTCGCTTTGTTGAAATTTTCTATTTCTAAAATTGTGAGTTTTAGTTCATTAAAGTCTTTCTCCTCTAGTTTAATGTCCTTAAGTGCTCTTACTATTTTTCATTAAGCTCAGTCATTTGCCTCCCCTATCAACATTCTAAAACTGAGTACAGTAAACCTGTCCTCAGGGATTATTCTAGGTCTTCCTCCCTAGATGGGTAATCCTTTTCCTCTGTACACTCATGGCTCTGTTTGCTTTCAATAGGCAGTGGTTTGCTGGTGAATGTTTACCAACCAAATGGGGTGTGGAGGAAGGAGAAATACCCCAGTGTGTAGCATTTGCCTACGTTCTGGTGGAAAAACTTTCTTCAGGGCTGATTTTCTTGAAGTTGACTATCAACATTACATCAAAGAGGAAGAGATGAGTGCAACGGCTCTCCTGAGGCAGTAGGGAACCCCAGTGCCCCAGAGGAGTCCTTGAAGAGGTGTTGCAATAGCCTAAACACTACTTCCCCCTTGAAGCCATCCTTGGTTCCCGAAATCAGAATTGGCTTTTGTCTCAAGACACTTGGCTTATATCTTCATTTAGCACTTAAATGATTTTGTCCTGCAATGTAGTTAGTTCTTTACACGTTCTCATGATGCAAACTCTGTAACGGCAGTGAAAACATATCAATCATTTTTAATTTTCTTCTATAGCACCTACATCAATTATTTGTTGAATGACTTTAACAACTGAATTTTCAAAGGTAACACTATAGTCCAAACATTATAGTATCTCTTTCAAAGGTATAAAATTAACTAAATGCAAAGGAAAAAAAGAAGTACAATTAATGGCACACTTCTTGTGTGTATCAAACTTTCATTAAAAATCTGCAACTTTTCAGATGAGAAAGATAATTCTGATGGTTTCTTTTAATGGGACTGGAAGTTGAAGCCTAGCAAGGCAACAAAGAAATAGGTCCAAATTGTTCATTACAGGCCAATTGCAATTATAGTTCTTAAAATTTCTTCTCCCACATTTTCCCTTTACTCCAGATTCAAAATATCTTCTTCCCCATTTTCTATTTAAAATCAAAGGAAAATAGTTTTTCAATATCAGAATCTAATAAGTTGACATAGGAACAAATTCTTATGTATCCTTTTTTTTTAATTTTAGGCACAGTCATTTCAAGGTTCAATCTAAGAACCTTTATTAACTGGTGTAGTCCATACATAAATTTGGGATATTAAACATATATAATAGGAAATTTTAATGCAGTCATAAAAACAGGCACTTGCCTATAAACAGTGCCTAGGACAGCTGGACATATGAGAAGCAGACAAGTAATCCCAAAGGGGCAAAATGACCCAGCCTGAAGCATATGGAGAAGATCTGGGGGTTACTTCAGTTGCTACTTCCTGCTGTCTCCTTCAGGTACATATATCAAACAATCAAAGGTGATACCATTTTACCACATCTAAGACCTGCTTTGGGAGGAAATAGGGAAGGAGAAATAAAGGAACCAAAGAACAAGAGATAGTAGCCATTCCCAGAAGAATTAACATGAAAATAGTATGAGGAAATAAAATTAAGAGGTACACATTAAGAATGGCGAATACAGATGCAGATTTTTAAAGTCCTTGCAGGCACTATACAACATAGAGCATACTCTGAAAATGTTTTGATTTATGAATTTGAATCATAACCCAACTGAATGAGTACTGAAACAGGAGCTAAAAACTCTTTAAGTTCAATTTCTGCCTTTATTATATTATGGTCACGTAGCCTTATCAATCTCTCTGGGCTTTTGTTTTCTCACATGTAAAACGAAAACTGAGATTAAATAATTGCTAATGGTCTTTCTAACAACTTAAAACATCTTTAAAAACTGTGTTCCTATCTTGCATAAACATTAAGAAATAAAATTATAGTGTCTGTGCTGATAATTCCTATCACAAAAGAAATATAAATGTAGTAAGTTTATCAGAGAAAATTGCAATGCTAGGTTTTAACTAAATTTCTGGGTTCTCTTGAGAATATGGAACACTTTCTATTGCTGCTAAATATACTGCACATAGTCATCAGCTACAATTAGAAATTTTAAATGCTTCATTTTCTTCTCCATGGTAACAGGATATAATATCAAAAAGGTTCCCTAAAGTTTTCACCTGTTGTCTCCTTCTGCCTACTGTTTCAGGACACATAACCTTCACAGACACATTAGCCAGGAAGACATAGAAGCATATGGAAATCCTGAGTCCACTTCACAACTTACTACAACTTTCAATTAAAACTTTAGAGAGGACAAGAGGCTAAAACATTAAGATCAAAATAGAACAAACTGGTAATCTGGATACATGTACAGTTAATTATAAATATCCAAGGAAATCCTTCTCATCAATACTATGGATAAGATTCTTGTCATTAATTCAACAAATATTTACTTAGTATCTACTATGTTCTTGGTACCAAGGACATAATAAAAAGCAATGATGGAAGTGGTTCCCGGCTTCATGAAACCAATGAATAGTAATAAAATAATCACCCAAGTGTAAAACTGCAATCATGTTAAGGTTGTTCTTTGTTTTATATTTTTAAAAATTCAGTTCAGGAAAAAGAACCATATGATTCATTTTTAAGTCTTTTAAGATCTCAAATAAAAAAACATTCTTCATTTCCCTTGGTACTAATGATGAAATCCGGTAACGCTAAAGTTTTGAAAGAACAATCAAACAGTAATCTCCCGTCAGTCTTAAGAAAACTTTACATTGTTAAATTCTAAGGTAAGAAACTGCTTTATAAATTTATTCAATAGCTCAAGTTGATCTGAATCTATATACACCTAATATGAATGAGTCATTTTATACACTGGAACACTTTAACTGGATATAAACAACACTTGAAATTTATGAGAGACTACCCAATCTTCATATACCCAAATTCTTTGGAAATATATGAAGAGGTTTCTGGCTTTTGCCTGAATAATACTTCCATTAAGTCCATGTCAAGTCCTGTTGGTTTCTTTACATCACAGATTAACCATGTTTTCAATGCTCACTAAAGGTTTTTCTCTATCTCTCACATGATGAGCAATTTTTCTACTGCTGGAGACATTTACTGACGCAGTGCTAACTTCACATCCTACTCATTATTTTACTCAAAATATTTTTCAGAATAAAAACCATCATCTTTTTAGACATCTTCATTTTCATTAGTAGAAAGAGCTTCTGGTATTCTGAAATTTTCAGTGCTAATTTTCATAAAGATATCATTTTAATCAGTAAAGAGGAGTTCCTGTATATACCCATATCAGCAGGGGACATAAATCTGAATTGACTTTCAAACCAGAAAATTAGGTAGGCTAATGTTCTACCTACATGTTTTGCTTCAAAACTGGACACCCACAACATTCTACATAGTTGAATTCCTCACTCAACAAAATTACAGATTATTACACATTCACAAGTCCCTCATAAGAATACTCAAATTCATGAATATCAAAAGCATAGAACACTCTAAATATGTTAATAAATCATGTACAGAATAGGCCAAAAGAATATAGAAATATTCAAAATAGAAAATATTATACATTAAAGTATAATGATAACTTTGGCACATTAAAATACTTCAATGCATACAAACCTTTAAAGCCATCAGGATATACATCAGAAAGAAATTTAGTGTTGATGTCTCCTTTTATAAAGCGTGAGTTGATTATCACCTCTCGAAGTAATGCAATATTATGCGTAACACCTAAAAATAAAATAATATCAGATTGAATTAGAGAACAATGAGCCTGTTAAAAATCTAACTCTTATTATTTGGAGAAAATGGTCATCTGTGTCCTATGGCCTGCAAGAACCATGCAAGATTACTCACCTCCTTGACTTCAAGTAACAAAAAAAATGTCCAAATTTGAGGTAGTAATAAAATGCTAATGTAAACTTGAGCTTGTGATTGTCAAGTCAATTTAACAGGGAAAATAAATGCCTTTTTAATAAGTAGTACTAGACCAACTAGATACCATTTGGGAAAAAAATAAAATGAACCTCAACCCTAACTCACACCATACACAAAAATTAACTCAAATTCACAAATTCACAAATCTAAATGAAAAAACTAAAACTGTAAGACTTACAGAAAATATAGGAGAAAAATATGATATTTACATAGTACACAAAAACCATGAACTATAAGAATAAAACCAACAAATTTTAGTTCACCAAAATTTAAAAGTCTACTCTTCAAAGGAACACAGTTAAGAAAATGAAATGGCAAGCCACATAGTGAGAGAAAATATTTCAGAACACATGTCAGACAAAGAACTTGTATCTGGAATATAGAATACTTATAAGACAAAAATAAGATGACAAACCAAGTTAAAAAAAAATGGGCAAAACACCTGAACACACATTTCTCAAAAGAAGGTATACAAATGAAAAGATGTTCAACATCATTATCATCAAAGAAATACGATGACACACCCCCTGTGAACAGTAAAATGAAACGGGGTCAAGGCGTTTTTAAATGGAGCCGAGAGACAATTAAGAATATGGGCCAAAGGCACATCCGCACTGGATGAAACCATACACTTTGAATGGGGCCAAACTGCAAATAGTCCAAGACTCTGCCGGAACACCTGCCACTTGCTCCAGCCAGAGACTGCTTAGTGATAGTCCTGCCAACCAATCCCATAGGTTCTAAGGTTCCCAGTCTACTGGTTCTATCAATTCCAATCCTATTCAGCCAAGATTAGTTTTTTGCTGCCAACATCAATAAAATTCTTTGTAAACAATATATACAAGCATTCCGTTTTGTCTTCAAAAGCCCCTCACTTTTGTTCTCTAGTGAGATACAATTTGGGCTGCTACCTGAATCTGTGGTCTCCGAATTGCAATTCTAAGACACCAAATAGATGCTTTTGTTTTACATTACTCTGCCTCTTTTCTCAGTCAACATCCCAAACACCAATTTAAGTGGCTAAAGGTTAAAATACAGATAATACCAAGTGTTGGTGAGGATGTGGAGCAAATGGAACTGTCATACCTGTGAAGGGAATATAAATTGGTACAAACACTGTGAACTACTTGACAGTTTCTTGAAAAGTTAAACATACACTTGCACATATGATTTAGACAAATTACTCCTAAGTATTTACTTACCCAAGCTAAATAAAAACATATATGTACACAAACACTTAAATACAAAGTGTTATTTGCAACAGTCAAAAACAATCTAAATGTCCATCAACAGGTGAATGGGTTAACAAAATGTGGTTTGTCCATAAAATGAAATTCTATTCAGCAATAAATAGAAATGAGTCACTAATATACACATGTATCTCAAAATAATCCTGCTGAATTAAACAAGACCAAAAATAATGCACTTAGTATGATTATATTAATGTAAAATGTTAAGTTATTAACACTGGTTGGCTCAGAGATAGGAAGTTATATTGAAAAGTATGCCCTTCTCCTCATATGTATACACTAAGGTACATATCTGACATATTCTCCTGGGAAAATGGCCAGGCTGCAGACCAAAGCTGGGGTGTGGACAACACTGATAGAGAAACGTAGCTGGACATGAGAGAGACTTGGCAGACAGATAGGACCTGGTGATTCACTGGATGTCAAGAATGGGGTAGATGAATCGAGCACAACACCTGAACTTCTGGTTCTGTAATGTGACAGAAGATGCCATTTACAGAAAAGCAGCAGATTGAGATGAAAAGTCTGATACGTTTTAGGGTTAAATTTGAGATGCCTGTGGGAGGAGTATGTTTGATAATGTACAAATGATCAGAGTTCAGAAGTGCAGGCCAATTAAAATGCATATACACCAAAATATAAAGTCATGGAGGTGGAAACAGAGTGGTACACAGAAATGCAAAACAAAATGAGCAATAAACAAACTTTTCATATATAATAACTGTTTTAGAAAAAATAGTATCTTAAAAAAGGAACTGGAAAGGATGAAAGTTAGAAAATCAAAGTGCAGCTGTGTTATTTCTGAAAAAAAAGTGTTAGATACAAATTAACAATTCAGAATGTTTCAATTTACAAGCTTTTTTGCATAAGTAATAATGTAGAAAGGCACCCTATCTCTCAAGGTTTCTGTCCCTTCCTCCTCCAGTCAAATAAAAATAATACTGTTCATTTTATATACTTCATATTTTATATTTAACTTTCCTGGCTTTCTTGTTACAGCTTAGGGCTGGCATAAATTTTCTTGCTCTCTGTGTGGCCAATGTCAAAATAGTAGGCATCAGACTCTGACTTAAATAAAAAATGACATAGCTTTCAGAAATAATGATAGTTTGGAAAAAATCAGATTATTTTCTGATACCCAGTGATCAATTTCTGACTGATGACATCCAAAAAATGAAAATGTATGCAGTTTTACAGGATAAATGATATGTTGTATTTTTATTCCGTACTTGAGGTTGAAAAAGAAGTGCTGGTTTTAGAAAATGTAGCTGACAGGAATTATAAGCAAATATTAATTTATATTTTGGATATCAAAGAACAGAGCCACTCAAGCACACAAAGGAAGCATGGACTTTAAAAAAATCTTTCACCTTGAATAGTAAATAGAGCATGAAAATATAGACTTTTATCTTGCTAAATGATGTTTGAGAGATAAAATGAATACACAAAGGCATTTTCTCTTTAATATTCTCTGAGTAAAATATTACATGTTACTATGCAATATCAAATCACTGTGTTTCCTTCCCTAAGGACTGTAAGGTGAAGCAATGGCAAATGGCAGACAACCAAAATCAAGGTGCCTCAACCAACAGCTCCCAAAATGACCAAGCATTCATTAATTCTAAAGCCAAATGAAAATATCAAAAAACTATTTTATACCTAAAAGCTCAAAAGATCACATAAATGGGAAAAAAATTATTGAACTGTTCAAAGATGTCCTACATATGTGAAAGTTACCATGTTTTACATAGTTTACTTCCTCCCCATTCCAGGGAAGACAATGCTACTGAAACTGATCCTTGTTCAAAGAAGCAGCGGATCACAGAGGCTCACTGAGACTTCTTTTTTAACTTCAACAATAATATTAATCACATAGTCATAAAAATTATGACTCTGAGTTTTAGACTGGGACTTAAGGTTGCCCTCTGCCAAAGGTCACGAGGTGCCATATGTATGGGAAATCACGACCGGGAGAGGACCCCTAGGAGCAGCTTTCTCCTGACTACCTGCTGCTTCCCAAACACTGGCCAGACATTAGCTGCGCACACTGCCAGGATCAAACAGAGGCCAAAAGCCACTGCTCATTTCATGGGGGCTCAGAAATTAACTTTAACCAAATTACATTTTTGCTCAAAAGATTCTTTATCTGAACAAAAGCTCAAAATCAGCTCAGGAAAAAAAATTCATTTTGAACAACTATGTAGTTCTTCCCTTTCTGTCCTTCATAAAATAATGGTTTTACCCACCCCTCTATCCTTCGGAATTAGTCACATGGATGGAAAAGAAGCACAAATCACAAATGCGCCCATTTCATTCCTTGAATGTTAGTGTGGGGGTGGGGGGAAGTTCCTCTTCACCTATTTTTTAAATTTTTTATTTTGGAATAATTTCAGAATAATAAGCTCACAAAAATAGTGCCAAGAATTGTTGTGTATCCTTTCCCCAGATTCTCCAAAAGTTAATATCTTACCACATTTATTTAGCATTTGTTTCTCTCTCTCTCTCTCTTTACAGATACACACACACACAGAATTTTTTTTCTTAGGTAAGTGAAGGTAGGTTGCAGACAAGACGCACTTTACCTCTAAATACTTCAGTGTCTATTCTTAAAATCAAGAAAAGTCTCTTTTGTAATCACTGTACAATGACCAAATCTGAAAATTAACTCTGATAAGAGTAGCATTATCTAACCTACAGATCTAATTTAAATTTCACCAACTGTTCCATTTACGACCCTTACTACAAAAGAAAATCATCATTTTCAGGTTCAGAAATTAATCCAGGATCACATGTTGCATGTAGTTGTCATGTGCCCTTAGTGTCCTTTGATCTAGATAAGCTGATCCACTCTTCTTTGTGTTCTTGAACATGACGCACTTTTGAAGGGTACAGCCATTTGTTGTGTACACTCTCAGTCAACTTGGTTTGTCTGATGTTTCCTCATGAATATATTCAGGTTATACATTTTTGGCAAGAATATCACAGAAAAGATGTGCTCCTTTCAGTGCATGATACCAAGAGATGCATGATGTTGATTTGCCTCATTAACAAAGATGCTAATTTTGATCACATGGGTAAGCTGCTTGGTTTGTCCATTTTAAAGGTACTGTTTTTTCCCGTTACAGTTAATTAGTATTGCCGGAGGAGACACTGTGAAACTATGCAAATCCTTGTTTCTCATATTTTTACCTACTAATTTAACATCCATCTTTGATGAGTCTTACCTAAACAGTTTGGTTTGCCAATTGGGATTTTTCTACATTTATTAGTTAAAATTTTACTTAAGGAAGAGCTGTGCCTCTTCCCTCATTTATCTTTTGTATCTATTTATGTCACTTTGGAACTCATATAGACTCTTATTTTATTCCATGGATCTTAATCAATTGCTAGCATTATTTATTTTGTAGCTAAAGTATTCCTAGATTGGCTAGTGGGAACCTCTTAAAGTTGTCTCCTGTGTCTTTTGACTTACCATTTTTTTGAGCACTTCATGACTGAGTTATACAAGATATTTCAGGCTCATCTTACACTGTTCCTGAAATCAGCCATTTCATCAAGGAATACTCCATTTATAGGAGAATGGTATTTAGAAAACAAGATCTGGGTGTTTGGTGTGCTCACTGCTGAGTCCCAGTGCTTCTACGACCGCTCAGCAGGGCAGTGGTTCTCAACTGAGGCAATTTGCCCCCCAGAGGACATACAGCAATGTTTGGAAATATTTGGTTGTCACAACCAAGAAGATGCTACTGTCATTTAGTGGGTAGAGGTGAAGCATGTTAACATCCTACATTGCACAGGACTGCTTTCCCCAACCAAGAATTTTCTACCCTGAGATGCCAATAGTACTAAACAAGAAATCTGAGCTACAGAATATGTGTACGTATGTACATGCACCCGTGTCCATACAATGACCCTTATTTTTCAATCTATGTTAAAAACCATGAGTTCACATTGATAGCTTCAATTTCAACCCAGCACCATAAGGGTTCATTCTCCCCTTGCCCATTCCCACACCTGTTACTCCTTTCTCTAACAGTAAGAAACTTAGTTCCTCTTATCCACAATACATGCATTTATTTCCTTAACCCAGAATATACATAAATGGGTTTCAGAACTGCTAACCTATGAACTTGGAAAAACAAACCTACTGACTAGAGTTTAATATTTGTTTATACATACAAAATCCAAGAAGTCTCTCCCCTTCATCCCAGGTACTGTTTCCCATCCCATTTCATTTCCACCAGATCCTCCTTTCACCTCCTGTAGATCTGCCATCTTACTAGTTCTGGTCTTGTACATGTGTTTCCAAAAATGAGCAGATATTATCAGAGCTACTGTTATCAGAGTTAATTTTCAGATTTGGTCATTGTACTGTGATTACAAAAGAGACTTTTCTTGATTTTAAGAAATAGACACTGAAGTATTTTGAGGTAAAATGCATCTTGTCTGCAACCTACCTTCACTTATCTAAGAAAAAAAATTCTGTGTGTGTGTGTGTAACCTAAAGAAAGAGAGAGAAAACAATATGTACATATTCTTATTTAATTAGTCATCCACCAATATGTATTCTCCCTTCCCTCTTGGTAAAAAGAGAAATGCAACTTTCTATCTAGGTATATGGCCCCCTTGGCATCAACTACATCTTCCTAGCAGCTAGATATGACTGTGTGACAAAACACTAATAAGATGGTAGCAGCAATAAAGGCAGCTTTCTAGATTATGCCCTGAAACAAAATGGGCATGAACGTCCCCTGCCACCTTCCTGCTGAGGCATGACAATGCGCATGAAATCAACCGCTTTGGGCCCCAAAATGAAACCAATCTGCTGTGAATGCAAGAGTCACCCTACTAGGCCTTGACAACCTCCCTTTCTAGACTACCACATGGCAGAGAGATTAAACTATCTTTCTTAGGCACTGCATTTTTTAATTCTCTTTGTTATAAACGCTTATACTATAGCCTAACTATGAAGGTCCTCAAGTGAAGAGAGGATGGCACATCCCAGAAAATGAAAACAACAGTGAAGTAGGAAAAAAGAAGGCATGAGAGAAAGTGCTGCCAATGAGACCACAGTGTCCACACAAAGGCAATGAAAAGACACTGAAGAATTTTAAGGAAGTATTAACTGGGTTTGTACTCTAAAATGTTTATTCTGTCCATACTGAAGAATGGACCGGCGCAGGTAAACAGTATTTATAAAGAACCGTTCGGGAAGCTACTGGCTAGTCCACAATATAGCCAGCAACAGCCTGGGACAGGAGGGCCTAAGTAAATAGAATGCCTTTGAGGCCATTTTTCTTTGAGGCCCAAGTACTTGCCTTCTTACAGGTTCTTAAGGAACTCTGCATTCATCGCTGGAAGTACAAGCTTCCCTGGTCATCCCTCACCCTCAGAACCTCAGCTGACCGAACTACCCCACTTCCCCAAAACACCTCTTCCCTCTTTTCCAAGCCATTCCACCATGTCTTCTGAGATGGCTGCTCTGTGGTCAGGCAGATCTACTGTAGGTTCAGTATCTTCGTGGAACAGTCCCTTCATCTCCTTGCCTCACCAAAATCTCAGTGCCTTCAAGGACCTCACTTCTCCAACAACCCTCACATTCTTTTCAGTGATCCATGGTCACTTCCAGAACAATACCACTTGTAATCCTTGGAGAAACCTGTCATCTATCAACATCCTGTCTCAACCCAATAGGCACTACAGAATTTATGTTACCTGACTCATGATGCTCCTTTTGATCCTGATTTACATCACCCTGTGTGGATGACTCAATGACTCATGCAACATCCATACCACTCAGTTATTACTATCTCATTTCAAATAATCTATTCTTCTACTAGACACCTAGTCCCAAAGTCACACTTAGAAATCATCTAATGTTCAGTAACTGCACCAGGTTCAAAATCACCACCCAAAATAAATCACCACCCATCTTAGTTCATTTCCCTTAGGCTTTCCACTGGACCAGTACTGAAACTTCCAATCTAGAATGTGAAGCATTCTGTAAGTCAACTGCCCTGGATTCTTCTGGCAAGTTAATGAGAGGAAATACAAAAAGAGCAAGATAATGAGACACAACCATGAACAATGTGTCAACTCTGATTGGACCATAGGTAGGGTTAAGAAAACAAATAAAAAAGACACTTTGGGGGACAAATGGGAAACCTGAATATGGGCAGTACATCAGATGACACTGAGAGATTCCTAATAATTTCCTGTGATCATGGTATTGCGTTTGGTAGGAACATGATCTTACCCTTAAGATGCATGCTGAAGTATTATGGAGTGATGTGCCGCAATGTCTGCAACTTTCTTTCAAATTGTTCCAAAAAAAACAGAGAGAAGGGAGGAAGGAAGGGATGGAGGAAGAGTGGGGAGGAAGAAAAGGCAGAGAAAAGAAAAGATGGAGGAAAAAAAGCAAATGTAGAAAAGCTTGACCATCTAGGTGAAAAATGTATAGGTATATACAATGTACTATTCAGTCCATTTTTCTCTGGTTTGAAAATGCCTAAAATAATGGTCTGGAGGCAATGTATCAAGAAAAACCCATCTCTGATAAATCTTTTGAGCTTTAAAAAAAATCATATACATATAAAATAGGTATATATATATCGCCACATTTTTCTCTGTGCTCATCCAAACACAACTGTGAATATTTTTTAATGGGAAGGTGGCTTACCTAATATGAGGCTGCACTACATGTTACTCTGCAAACTGCTTTTCTGCTCTAACAATACACATGGATATGCTTTCAAGTCACAGTAAAGATACACAGTCATTTATTCAATCATTAATCCATTTGGTGGACACTGTGGTTGGTCAGAGTTTTGGCTACTATCAACAATGCCCTTGTAAAGGTCTTTGTGAATATCACCTCACAATTCAGTCTTTTAAGGCTAGAGGACAGGTTCCTGAAAATTGAACTGCTGAATGCCAGATTATTTCTCCAAAAGACAATAGCAAGTCACACTCCAAAGACACCTGAGTGCCCGTCCCCTTTATTTCTTCTATACAGGAACATACCAGTCTTTTAAAAATGCTGCCACTCTGGGGAGCTGTTTGAAATAATCACAAAGTGAGGGACTCTCAAGTCACCTATAAATCCTAAAGCAGGACTCACATTACTTTCAAAGAACCAAAGGGGGAAGTGAAAAGAGAAAGCTACCCTCCACATCTGAATTCCCACTAAACTTTTTCACACCACTATTATAGCACTTACTAATTCATACTACCCTTATCTTTCTGTATTTTCATACCAAGCTTAAGAGAAATTCCTTGAAATAGGAATAGCATCACTCTATCATTCATTAATTCATTCAACAAACACTCAGTCAGCTACCATGTGTCACACACTGCTGAGCACTAGTAACACACAAGTAAATAAGACAAACACCATCACTGCCCCTGCACACCTAATATTCTTATGGAGTGATCCAATATTTAGCAATTAATTACATAATTAACACTTTAATTACAGTGATGATAAATGCTCTGAAGCAGAACAGGGTGCGCAGTGAAAGCATATAACCCAGCACGCGGTACTGGTTTGACCTAAAGTGGTTTTTCAATATTGTTCATCAATGGTTTAACAAATTTCACTTATCACCAACTACCTGATAGTAATTTATGATACATGATTCTAAAATATATGCTCTGTAACTGTAGCGAGAGAGGGAGAAAGGAAGATGGGAACTAAAGTTTCTGAGCTTGAGCCAGGACTGTGCCAAGGCCTTTGACAACGTTCGCCTCATTTAATCCTCATGGCTCACTTCTAAGGCTCCATTTTGTGAATGTGGAATATGAGATTCAGAGAGACAGTAAGTTGACAAAAATCACTCAGTGGTGTCAGGACAGGATATGAACCCAGGCCTGCTTTCCTTCTCCTATCACAGTACAAAGGCAGAAAGACTAAGCCTGGAAAAATCTATCTGCACAATAAAATACATTTTGTTTTACATGTGATACATGTAATTATAGTCAGGAGAATGACAGCAAGCCTATTTAGTATTCACATCACTTAATGTAAAAATGTACTAACTGCTGAGCCTATGTATAAAATACAGTAAGTGAAGTAAATAAATTGGTAGGAAACATTCCCTTAAATACACAACATGAAAGAATAGTAGTCTGTAAATATGAAAGAATATTCCTTTCAGAAGCTAGACAGAGTAGAAGAATACAATGCTAATGGAATATTTTGACAAACTGCCCATGTGCCATTACACTATGTTACATCAAAGTTCACTAGAGATGTGGTTTGACAAAACATTCTTAGATTAAGTACCTCAAATTCATGAATTTACCATCAAGCTCATTTGAGCAAAACTTACTTAACCAAAATCTAACAACAATCACACTGAAATATGCAAGATGGTGGGGATGGGGGTAAGAAATCTATAGAAAACTCTTTAAAATATTTTAAAGACCTCCAGAAATAATCTTCCCAAGAACCTGGTTTGTGTCTATGTAACACACACGTATGCACACCCAAATTATATATGTGTTCCAAACATATGAAGTAATTTGGGGGACAATATTATTTCTGTAAGAAAATGAACCCCTCAAGGCCTATTTGACCAGTGTATAGAGAAAATAAGTATCTGCTGCTGATGCTGGAACATGGCAGAGTTATGATACCAGTAAATACTACAGAAGGAACTCAAGAATGAGCCAGCAAGAATGTGAAGGGGATTTTTCAAATTTTTAGATGTTTTGGACATCGACTTACTGATTTTTGTATTACATCTATGTTTATTTGACAGCTTACAGCTTTCCTTTGGTTGATAGAAGTAAGATTAGACTAGACATAAGATTAGACACAATCATTGTCACTGCTCAGTTAACAAGCAAAAAGAAAAGAGAGTGAGAAGTGATAGCGAAAGGGAAGGAAGGGAAGAAATTTCTCTTGATCTAACAAGAGGAAAGCTGAAAGGAAAACATGAGTAAAACTGAGGACTATATGACTTACTTACCAATAGAAGAAAATGAACAGGGAAAGGCAGATGTGTAAAAATAGAGTCACTCAACTGTCCTGGGCTACTACAGTACAGTTGTACAAACCGTTCACTGCACAAAGGTCAAGGGGGCAAAGTAAGGGCTTGACATGCTCCATTGCTACGCTGAACTCCCTGTCTCAGGGCTCGATGCACCCAGAGAACAGAGTATTTCTTCTAATTCACACAAAGTTACAGTCCACCTGCCAAGCCTTGTGACCTACAGGCTGTGTCCACTTGAAGGGAGGCCTTTTGAACTTGCATAAAAGTTCCCTATGGGCTTGAGGGGGGCTGTGCAGTCACACTCCACCAATATTCTACCCCTTAAACCTCCAAAATCTAGATTCCCAGCCTCACTGTCATATTTAGTAAGCCATGAGAAAAGAGCAAAACTCTACAGGCCAGTCCTTGGGATATTCTTAGATCCATACTATTTATAATTCAAAATGAACTTACATTTTACAATTTAATTTGACATTACAGTCCATTATTCTGAAGTTGATAATTTGATCTTTTTGTTACTAATGAAAACTTGCTAATAAAATTTATAATGTAATTTTCTCCTTAAGGGGGATAACTTTGCTTTAATTATTTAAATATAATGGCTGCTTCTAATTCAATTGTCACTACACACCCTAAAGGCTTGTAGGCTCTCACTTTGTTAGGCATAATAACTACCCTGTATGTATATGAGATAACAAAATTGCATTTGCTAGAAAATATTGTATAATTTACTCTAATTTATAGAAGCAAAGAGCTATTCCCTCAGCTCTTGAATTAGTCAAATGTATGTCACTATAGTTTACATCTCCATACATTTTCAAGTTTCATATTTCAAGGGGGAAAAAAAAGAATAATATAGCAAATTTGCTGTCAAACTGAATTGGCCAATAGAAGACTTCAGAATAAAGAACCATTTTCCACAATACATATCTATAAAATAATAAATGCTCATCTAGGAAAGGTCACAAGCCATATAAGTTTAATTAAATAACTTAAGATGTGTAAGTAAAGTATAGGACTGTGAAAGAAAATTAAATAATTAGTATGTCAGTTTAATTATTCAAGCTTTTATTTCTATTAAAACACATAGTTAGCAAATGTTCTATCAAATTCTCTATTTAGTGAATCTATAAACTATTTTCTAGACTGGACACCACATATAATATAGTAACAGCATGCCAAGCATGTGTTGTTACCTCGAATAACATAATTATCCAGGGCATCTCCCATTCTCTTCAATGCTTCAGTTCTATCAGAACCATATGTAATCAGCTAAAAGCAAACAAAACACAATTTACACTGATATACATCTACTTACCTACCTATGAATCAAGGAATTCATCCTAGCAAAATTTAAAATATTTCATAACAGAGTTCCCAGAACACCTTTAAAATTTCACAATGGTTCAGGTTTTAATATAAAGTATGTCAAAAGATTTTTTTAAGTAAGTCAATATTAGAATGAAGCTTTTTCAGATTTTTTTCCTACATTTCACTAATACAGAAAAGACCTACTCAAGATAAACAAAAATGTAGCAAAAACAAGCATAAAAAATTTATAAGGAAAGATATCAAAACGTGAACATCTGGAACAATAGAGGATTAGGCAAGATTTGTTTTTTTCTATTTTTCTGTGGTTTCTAAGTTTGACACCCTGAATAGCTAACTTTTACACATAACATAGCACAGCAGCACAGGGTTCTTATATCAGAAAAACAGAAAGTTCTTACTGTTCTGATTTTGTGCCTATTTATAAGTATCATACAAATTAGCAATAAGAAATTAACAATTCATAAAAGATTTTTCTGGTTATGACATTAGTCTATCTGTAGTTTGCAATTATTTTAGTTCATTTTAGGAGCTCTTCAATATCAAGCCAGGTTGGAAATTAATTTGCAGGCCACTTTTCTCATCAGAAATGTGTTCATCTAAAAATGGAAACACAGCTATTAAAATCAAACTATACCATGATGTATTTTTATTTTTAATTAAATAGTGTTTCTCAAACAAAATACCTAAAGTTCACTTTAACAGTATTAATGTAAAAATGAAAAAAATTTTAAATGCTTTGTTTACCACAACTGTGTAAAAAAGTCCACTTGTGAGAAGGAAAACATCTTGAGATATGGGATTTTTAATAAAAAAGTCATCATTTAGTGCAGGTCTAACATTTCAGAGAACATAGGATTTCTACATAAAATCCATAGTATTAACTACTGCAGTCAGAATTTTACATTTTATAGGATCTTAAAATTCTAAAGATTTTAAAAGATCTAAAACTTTAGGTAGTATTCATGTATTCTGAAAAGTCAAATGTCAAAAAGACAGGTAGGCAAAAAGACATCTCATACACTTACATAAAATTTAATTATGTCAAATCCACATAAGCAGTGATTCATAGAAATTGAAAGATAAAGAGTACTCCAACAAATACATCCTATCACCCAACTTGTTGACATCACCTGCCATTCATATTGTCATCTCAAGCAGTTTTCAGAAATGACCAGCTAACCTTAATTCATTTTACTGCAATAGGCTGGACTGATGCCACTTTTTCAGATAAATTTGTTAATTTTCAGGGCAGGGGGTGATAGTTGGGTTGGACTGGGGAGGTGGGAGTGTTGCAAACTAACATGAAGTTGAAATTTCTTTCTTAGAAGAAAGACTATCTTCTCTGCTTTCACTTTTCAATCAGTGTGCATTTACTTGTTTAATTACAGCAGATGATTCAGATAAATTTCAGACTTTTAATTAAATGTGTCCATTGTCTTTTCAGAAGAAAACTGAAAGAACCCATTAAGAAATCGAACTAACTTTTGAAATCATTGGATCATAATAAATGCTAATCTCACTTCCTGGTTGAATGCCGCTGTCAACCCGGACCTGGGAGAACGAAAGAAAAAAATGAATGTAACTTCATATTGTGCAGATATTTTTTTAGCAAGAAATTTAATTTCCATGTAATGGATAATTTCAATTTCAAAAAACATTTCAGCTTCTTGAAAACAGAAAAACAATCTGAAGTATCTAGACACCAAATTATCTTGATCTGTTAATATGCAGCATAACATATTTTTTGTTCTCCCACTTAACAAAGGACCTAAGTAAGAAACCACATGTGTGCGCGTGCACACACACACACACACGCAAAAACTTCATACGTCACTATCCTGGGATGCGTTTGTAGCTATTTGATGGTGTCTTCCGACTGAAGCATAGCATGAATAATACCCCTTCCAGTCCCCCTCCCCATTGTCCCCTCCTGAGGTTCCAGTGAGGACCCCAGTTAAGCCATGCAGGGGACAGGGCGCTCTGCTCATCAGCTCCACGGGGACGCTGGTCCTGTGGCTTTCATGTCTGTAACACTTTCCTTTTTTGCCTCACCCTCTCAACTGTAAAACGCTTTTTTTTCTGTTACTGTTAGTCCCCCCGAGACTTTAATGTTTACACAGCTTTTCTCATGGCTTTGCTTTGTAAAGACACAGCCCCAATTAGAGTTCTGATTTTGTGATTTTCATGGGGGGAAAAAAAATAGCGCAAGTTCAAAATATTCTTTTGAAGAGCCTGATAGCTGTTAACCAGCCAACAAGTTAGTTAGTACATCGCTGATTCTTGTTTTCATCTCCCAGTTTGATACCATCAGGAAGGCACAGAGGTTAGCCATGTAAAACTTTTTAAATGAGCAGTTGCAGAGGATGAAATATTTATTAAACTATTGTGCCTAAGCTTTGGAATCTGAAGTATTTAAAAGCTAATCAAAATACTTAAGACTGTCAAGAATGTCCTAGGGGCGTTGAGGATGGAGGAATTTAATCGAAGCTGCTAGAACAGCAGGACTTTGATGCCCGACATTGTAAAGGGGTGGGGAGAGAAGAGCGGAAGCTCACATAGCTCTTCACCTGTGGGAAGAAGGCTTCCTAATAAACAGCATCTCATCTGTCTGCAGCAAGGCACAAAAAGGTCAACACAGCGGCTGTTGGGCCTTTAATATTTTAATTTAGGCAATTATCAAGGGACCCCATGTAGAACCTCTTGTCTAGGATATCCACATGAGGGTCTGATGATGGCTTTATTATACACTGACATCAAAAGATAAAGCATAGTTTCATTCTCTTTAAAAAAAAAATCACACTACTGTTATTCTCTTTGTAAGGTTTTAGAAGATAACATCATAACACACCCAGAATGCCTTTATTTCTGTATTTGAAAACACAAATTATGGATATTGTACTTTCATTCACATTCATACATGATAATATTAATTTTAAGTGAAATCCATTCAGCTCATTTAAAACATATATTTAGCTTCCTATTTTCTGAAACCATACTTCAGACCATAAACTGAAGTTCTACAAAATTCAGTGTTAAAAAAAAAACTAGAGAAGAATTAATGGGGCAGCTGTGAAAGCAATAAAATCATAATCTTCTCTCTCCCCACATTTAAATAGCCCCAAAATGGCAAGTTGCAATTAAGTCACATAACAGAAAAGACATCCCTGAACTTGCGTTTTCTTAATTTTAGGAGCCAAAAGTTAAAGAGCTCATTTTAACACTATGTATTATTTAAAACCATAGCATGCTTGCTAAAGCTGTGTTTTAAACTGAAATTGTTAGAAGCTCTAAAACTTTTCACTTTAAACATATCCTACTATCTGCTCTATAAACTGCTACAAAGCTAGTGTGGTACTCTGATGTTCAACCCACTGGCAAAATAACATAGACAATCAAGAGCACTTACTATATTCTTCTATAGTTCATAACTTAAAATTTTAGTTATCTTGAATAACACAATCCTAAATAGTAAGTTACCTAGGGCTCATACATAAAACTATGTCTTTGTTATTTATTAAAATTATGATCACATAAGGCAAGTCACTTTAAAAATACATAGGGTAAAATCAAAATATATTATACATAGCCAACACATACATTTGTATGGGCAAATCAACATTTCTAATTTAAAACTGTAACAAAACATGAAGACTCTGACTTATATTTACTGTTCATGTAGCTTTTTCCAAATAATAATCAGCTTTTAAAACATTTCTAACAATGAATTAAGACAAATTAAGTCTCGATCCCTCTATTGAAACAAAGGCTATACAAAAAAAAATATTTTAGTTTTTGCAATAACAGCTTTAAGAATAAAGTCAGATGGAATTGTAACCAAATTTCTGAGCAGAACAAAACTGTAGTCTGAAAATAACAAATTTACAAAATATGGTGATCAAAAATACAATCTTCATTTTTGTCATATAAATAAATTTTAGGCTTAAAGAAGCATCTGAAAAGTACAAACTGCAAGTTAACTTTAAAGTATGTATTTTGGAGACCAAAAAGGTAAGAGCCATGACGGATTTCCTAAGTTAAAACTAACTGGTGTAGTTTCAGAAGGCAGGGAAGAAAAAGCACCACCCCTACCCAGGCACCTGGGTATGACAGTCTCAAAACATTGCTCAGAAATCGCTTGCATAATTTAGATGTCTCTCTTCTGTACCAACAGCGGACCGTGTGAAACTATCAGCCATCTCCCACCCTTCATTCTCGATTCACCTCTCCCCCTCAGTACAACTCCCAGCCCGCCATGTCTACCTGACAAGTGACAGCCCAATCTGATTAAATGCTTCCAAGGGAGGGGACTCATGGGCCTCCATGACAGGCCAAAAGTGATCACCATGGAGATACATAATTACAGCTGTCAACGCATCTACTGTCCTGCTGACATCAATTTGATTGCTCCCAGCAATAATGATAGACAAAGCTTAGTGTGCACTCTCCCGCACCCAATCACGTTATCTATTCCTTGGTCCATTTAGCTGACATGCAACATTCACACAAGCAAATAACAGCAGTAAGCAGAACATTTAAGGCATTTTAATTGTTTTTTCTTTCTATGGATGGCTCACAACCGCAAATGTTATTACATAAAACTCCTGCTGCAGCATTAATTGAAGAAAGATTTGGTGGGACAAAGACTGTAGGGGGTATAGTTTGTCCATTATCACTTGTACTTTCAACAGGTCTCACGTTTGAAAATTGCAAATTGCAAAAACTTGCAAGGGCAAAATGTTTGACATCCTGTTAGCTATTACAACATGGTAAGAACTTCTAACAACTACAATAATCATTATGAATTCTTATTTAATACTTTTTTTGTTTGATTAAAAAAATATTTAGATATGTCCCTATGATACTTGTTTTCTCATCTGCTATTTAACATCACACAATGCCTGTTAAATCTTTACAATTTATTTTCTGCCTTCAAGCTTTGAACACAGCATGGAGTCTCTGAGCCTAGGAAGGGTCAAGTCCCTTTGGAAAGCACATGGGCAAAAACAATTTAAAAAGTGAAATAAATCATATATCCAATAACATCTTCAAATTTAGAATTCTTCCTGTAATCTTTCACCATCTTCATGCCAGTAATCAAACTGAGTAATCAGATTTACAGATGGTGCAGCCTTGTCATCCACTAGCTAACATAATGTCATATATATGCACTTATTACCTCGCTTAAGAGAAAGGGTATGTCCTTTTTATGCAAGAAAAACTATTTAAAGAACGGCTATTAAATACAGAAGAACTCTCAATAAAGTGGACAGGGATCACTTGTTTTTAACTGGTGTAAGTAACATGTACTTCTGAAAGTCCATGACACTTAATAGAACGAGGCACTTTGTTTTCCTTAATCCTTTTCCATTAAAGAGCTGATTTTGTGCTTGAATTTCTTGACATCTGACTATACAGGGAAACTGATTAGATTTATTGAAAAGATTTAATTGTAATACAGAAAAGTCATTTCCCATCCTTAGGATTCCATATTTTTTCATCACAATTTTCAAGGGAATTGGGAAGACTGTAGACTCTTTTAGTTAGTAGTCTGATGTCCCTGGACTTCTGTCCAGTGAATTTTGACTTTCCCGCATATTATGAAGGACAAAATATTAAAAAATTAAAAACTGTGGTTCCCATGAATTTCACTTGTCCTTCAATTTGCACCCTTTGGCGTTGAAATGCTTTAACATAAAAGTCTGACATAAATCAAGATTTTAACCCCCTCACTTGGCAGTACAGCTTAATGACTTACACCAGGTAGATGTATTGGTTCTTGGTACTGAGACAATCTCCCAATAGACGGTAAACCAAAAGACTTGTAGGGGTCCTGAAAGTTCAAAGGAAAGGAAGCACAGTCTTTGAAATATAAATCATCACTAGTAAGGTTAAATATTTATACATTTAAGGAGTATTTATAGTCTATTTTCAACATACAGTACTTACCACTTCACAGATTTCAGAATACTATTGTCTTATACTCACTGTAGACAACTTAGAAATGTATTTAAAAATCAAACAGAACTATAAGCAGAATTTAGCCTGACCTTGATCATACTTTATTGAAATTGGTAAAATTCCAACTTAAAATCTTCTTAGAATGCCTTGGGCAAAAATAAAATAACCTAGGCGCTACATCAAAACATACTCAAGTTCAGAACAACAAATGTAGTGCACTAAAGATATTTGTTTTTCTTACACTCAAAACAGCTCACACATGGTAAAATTTGAGAATTTTGGTTCTTCAAATAAAGACCTGAAAAGAAACTTTTCACATGCTGCTGGAAATATGTTCCATCTGTAAATACCTTAGATCATAAGAGTAATTACTAAGTTCAATGTCATTAACAGTAAGAAACCACTTAATTCTCAACATCCTTAAAAAACATTTCAAAACAACTTTCAGTATTTTTAAACAGATACTGCTAAATTTATTTTTTATTTCAACAGATAGGTTTCGATGTCTAAAAGATAATATAAATGGTTCTTTGCATTCTTGTTTTAGTCGTTTAAAGAAAGCATTTTCAGATGTTGACTGCTTAATTATCTAACTTAATATTTTAATATAGTCATAAAATAAAAGTATCAAACAAAGTTTATGAGGAAAATCTGTAACTAAAATTATGAATGAAAGCTTTGCAATTTAAGTTTTAGTTGTTACTTTCATATAATCATAAAGGATAGGCTTATTAGCAAAAACTGTTGGAAAAAATTTAAGTAAATATTGAATTAACAACTAATGTATACACAGGGTAGGCTCTTTTCAAAAAAATATAAAAACACACAGAAATAAATGCTTCTGTTTATTTCAAATGTGGTTTGAAAACAAGCAAACAAATAAAAAACCATGGCTCATTCAGGATCAAGAATATTTAAGTAATAATTTAGTGCTCCTAAAACCGATTAGAAGGTATTTCTCCATCCGAAAAAAAAAAAATACATGAAATCTCATTACACTCAATCCTTTAAAACTATCTTGAATTTTGTCAAAATTATCTAACCTTTTCTCCATTTTGATTCTGGATTACAAAAGCAAATACTTGACATAGGTAATAAACCCTAACTTCACTTTGTTGTTTGGCTATACCTGTTCCTATGACTTGGGACTCCCATCCTTTCTCCCAACATCATTCATTTTACCTCAGCATAAACCCGACATTCAACTGCCCAGCCGTTGATGGGGATATCAGCTTGTGTGTGCCTGAGAGGGTAACCCCTGGCAACACGGATCATTTCTTGGACTAGGTCCAGGCCAGTAATGCATTCTGTAACAGGATGCTCAACCTGCAAGACCAATATCTGCCAGTTACAGGGTGTAGGAAAGGGTACATACATAAAAATAAGCAAAAATAATTTCAACAATTTCTGGGTAAAATGAGGTTAATTATATTTAACATTCAATCATATTTAACTAAAAAACTAAGAAAATACAATTAAGTAGACACAGTATAGTGCAAAGCATGATAAAAAAAAAACAAGCACCTAAAAAGTATTTGTAAACTATCTGTATTACTTTTCCCAGTTTTCAATTAGACGTGATCCAGCAATGTTTAATACTTTGAATTCCGAAACTAATTCTTAACTATAAATTACATACATAGCTGCAATCCTCAGTATGGCTGATAATCAACCTATTCTGCTACACTTAGCATGGCATCTATAGAGGCAGCTTGTGATTTTCCACAGCACTAGGCTAGCCTAGTCTCCCCCACTCTCATGCTTTCACTAACCTGTCCTGACAAGCAACCAGATTAGCGTACTCTTACATCAATGCAGTGTAGCAGAAAAGAGCAGATGGATCCTGCAGGTTGTTTTCCCTCCAGACTTACGTGGGGAGTGCTTAGCATGCACAATAGCAAAAATGAGCCAGTGAAATCACTCTGCTCTCTCAGCAAATTGCTGATAACTACTTTGGATGATGCTGTCATGTGGATCCCTGGCCTTCCACACTAACACATGGGATACACATGTACAAAAACATGCACCGACATAGAGAGATACTAAAAGCACTTCACATCATTATAAGTTTGATTGATGGCTTACAAGTTCCTAAACTTGACTGAGCTAAAATAATGCCACTTATGGCACAGGTAAAGAGCAGATAATCTGTCTTTCATCTAAAACCTTGAGCATGTTTAAAAAATTTATATAACAGTGTAGCCACTTTTGCTGCTTTAATACCAATTTATTCTCTCATAAAACTTTAGCATGTTCTAAATTCACTTCACAAGAGCTTCTTTATCAAAACATGTCATATTTCATACACTTGGACACAGAAAAAGGTCAATGAACAAATGAATTGTCTTCCCATCTTCAACTATACTAATTAAAGGGTAGGACTTAGTCATTCTAATAATCTTGAAGCTTATCACAAGCAGACAATGCCATGGTCTTAAAAGAAAAAAAAAGCTTTGTAAAAATAAACAGATGGCATCCATAATTAGCTCTGTGTGTGTTATGAGTTTGTTTACAGTTTCAACAACATTTTAAGACATTTTGACATAATTTTAATGACAAATCATCACTAAAATAAGCACCTACTCTTTGTAAAATAAATATGACACTAAATAAAGATCTTATCAGATAGTTTAAAAAATATATTTTTGAAAGCAAATTATGGTTTGGCGAGAAACAAGATTCCATATGATAAATAAAACAACAAAGGAACATGTGTAAAGCCCCTCTATTATTGCTAGAAAGAAAATTCACCTAAGAAAGCATGTAACCACTCTTCAAGAGGTGAACCTACTACATACCCAGCACTTTGTATCAACAACTACTCACACATCTGTTAGGTGAGAAAACAATTTTAAAAGCTACGTGAATGGTTTAATTTGATCTTTCTACAACTAGTGCCCAGAAAAGTATATACTATATACAAAGTAAAAATATATATTGTAAATCCAGAGCCACAAATTCAGTCACACCTATAGTAAGTGGTAGAGGTATGGCTGGAATTTATGTCATTCCAGAGATACCATGATCTTCTTGTTCATCCTCATGGAAGAATGTATATGAAAGCATGTAGGAAATATAAACAGCTATATAATTATGTGTTGTCTTTTATAAAACATATTATAATGAAAATTTAAAGATCCACATCACTGTAAGACTGTTTTACCTTAGAAGACCTCTCTAAAACTATGTAGAAGAAATAATACAATACAGTCACATTGAATGGAATCCAAAAATGGACCCACTTTCACCCAATTTAGAGTTATTTAATAGAAACTTAACAAATTTTACAATCTAAATTAGTGAGCTGCAAGTATTTCAAAATAAAATAATTCACAGATAACTAGAATAATAACTAGCTGCTGAAATCATTACTTACAAAATTTTAAAAAATATATCCACTTAGGCTTAAGCATTGTTAAAGTCTGCAGAATAGTCTAACATACCTGAATTTTTCAGGTAACAGATACACATCTTTTTTAAAGTAAAACTTAAAATTTTCATCCTTTTTGAAAGAAATCTTTCTAAAAATATTTTAATAGAATTCCAAAGTTATTCAACAGGATATATGAAACATTTCCTTTAGATCTTATGTTATTTTTATTATCAGGAATCTTCTAAGTGTAAGAGTTTTATTAACCATGTATATCCCCCATCCCTGAGAACTTAGAAATGGTTTCCCTTTACAACTTAAACTGAGCACTTAAGAGATCAGAACAGAGATACACAAAGACACAAAATAGTTCCAAGGCCAAAGTATAATTCAATAGAAGTTTTAAAAATATCTTTAAAGAGAAAGGAAGGGAGGAAGGATCAATGGAAAGTAAAGGTGGCTAACTGGGACAAAAGATTATAAAAAGAAAAAGAGAGTCAAAGATTAGTGTCTGGTAAGCCAGCAAGTTCTTGTCCCACCTAGAAGAAAAATCTAACTACAAAAGTCTGATGCCAAATACCTATTCTGAGAGCTATTATATGGGGCAACAAGAAAAAAGATTTCTGTGTCACTCCTACTTAGGGAACACTGTGTTAACCTAAGTTAAACTGACTTTTTAAGAAAGACTCCTCAGACCTATTACTGTCAATATGCCTTGGACTCTCGAGGGGAGGATTTTGTACAGCACTTAACCACACACCTCCTTCTTTGGCAGAGTATACATAAGGGTTGACAACTCCATGGAAAATATTTTTAGAAACAATGCCTTAAACACTCAAAATACAAAACTGAATTCCTTTATTTTGACTCTACCCTCACCAAACAAATGTTTGACAACCTGGTTCACACATGTTTTCCTACCAACAGAAATGTGTACTAGTTTCAAGAAACACGAATAAGGGATCTACCAGACAGCATGATTGTGCACTGGAGATTAATATATTGACATTCTGGTTTGTAAATCTTGATTTGCACCGCAAAAAAAGTGGGCGGGGGGGCAGAGAGAGGAGGGGAGGAAAGAGATCACACATGCAAAAACCAAAAAGGGTAGGTAAGCCCTATCACGTGAGGATTTCTGGGTCCTAAGAGGCAAATTACTGGTATGTCCATCAAGAGAGTGACCCTGCAGGGTCTGTTAGTAGCTGGTAAATCAGTTTGTACTGGCAAAGCCCCATCTCATCATGAATCTTCTGCTCAGACAAGTACAAACAATGACAATCTTCAAATGCTATATTATGGGACAGCATCACACACAAGGACTACAATGAGTAGATACAGTTCCATATGCCTGTGTTAAGATGGTCACAAACGGCTAGCTTTTTACGGATTTACTTGCTATTTTAATTATGTTTTGTCTTCTTGGTCACCATCAAGCGAATATTGCCAGTGTTTTAGTCCACACCTCTTGCCACTCTCTCTTACTAAACTGCTGTTTTAAATGTATTTCCCCAAAATTAATAAATAACTGAGCTTAGCAAATGCCAAGTGAGGTAAATTAGGTTTTTCGCCATCTCTGAGCTCTTAATGTTTCAAACTTCAATGGTAATGAACTTAGAAAAACTAAGTCTTTCTGGCATTGTTGTCATTTATCTTACCTTCATGATCCTAAAAGTTATACTCAAGTTCTGCCTCTGCCACTGTATCCTTTAGCCCTATTACTCCTTAAATACAAACCAGGAAGTAACTAAAACTAATGAGTAAAAATATACTGAGATATCTCCAGTCTCAAAGTTATCTCCTTCTAAGATACCTTATTAATAACAAAAACAAAAACTGTAACTCTATGGTGGAGAAACATGGAAGACACCACCTTAACCAAGCCAACATCACCAGTTACAGGATAAATGAACATCACGTGTCTCCTATGTAGTACTCACAGAAGCACAATATCACTTCTATAATGTTCCTGCCAAAATGAAAAGCCTAAATATAATCATGAGAAAACAGACAAATGCAAAATGAGAGACATTCTATAAAATAAATGGCCCGTGCTCATAAAAAAAAGTAAAGATCCTAGTTGACAAAAAAAGACTAAGGAACTGTTCCAGATGGAGAGTAAAGAGATATGACAAATGTAATGTAGGATACTGAACCAGAAAATTTTTTTCTTTTACTATAAAAGACATTAGTGGGACAGCTGGTGAAATCTGAATTATCTATAGATTGGATGATCGCAATATGTCAATGTTATAATATCCTGATTTTGATAATGGTACTGTGGCAATGTAAAAAATTTTTCTTGTTTTTATGAAATACAGACATACTTAGGAATTAAGGGACACAGAGATTGTAATTTACTCTGAAATGTTTCTGGCAAAGACAAAATAGATATACAGATATAAGGATAAAGTAAATGTTAGTGAAGAGTGTTCAGAAATTCTTTGTAACATTTTGCAATTTTTCTGTACATCTGAAATAACTTCAAAATAAAAGTTAATAAAAAGTAAAGCAATGTTGCTGGGCAGAGTTTTGTTTTCTATTACCAAACATTCTTAAAGATGCCTTGACTTATCAACATTACTGTCTCTTCCACCAGAATCCACCCACTGTGTTAAATAAAAATAGCAGCAAATAATCTGTTCAATATGTCTGATCTGACTTAAATGTTTAAATATATTGTTTATTTATCTAATAATTCCTAAGACTTTAAGTAAAGGTAATAGGTAAAGGCAGGTACCCTCAAGAGGTGCAAGATTCAGGCAAATTTCAATTACACACTTAAGGTAACTCCAAATGAAAACTAACACTGAGGGAAGTTGAAGAGGAAAAAGTCACAGAAAGAGTGGAGAGAAGTCAGATCAACGAAATATGTGTTAACTTGACCATTATAGAGAAGGAGGGTGATGAAGGTGATGAAAAGTATTCGAAGCTCCTTGAATGGAGGGATATTTGGTTGTGATGATTCGTCAGCTGGTGAGCCAGGGCCCAACTGCTTAGTCAAAGCAGAGGCTGTCCCTGAAAGAAAACCCAGCGTACATACCATAACAATATCTGTCCAGCACAAAACTTTACAAAACCCCTCCACCTGCACGAAATCACTCCGCAATACCCCACTGTCATTTCACAGATGAGATAGTCAAAAGAGGGATAAGGTGAGTGACTATTAAGAAATTCTAATACTCAAATAATGTTATTTTTAATTAATATAACTTTAAGTCATATCTTTATTAAATACATCAAGTCTAAAGTAACAGGTATTATAAAGACTTGGTATGTGAAGGCTATCTTTTGTAAGCAGAATTTGTTAAGATTCCACTGAGCAAACCACTATAGGTGTGACTACCTATTGAAATATGAGGAAACCTGTCCTGTTATATAAAATTGAGTTTCATAATGTTACTTGGCATAATAGGTCCCCATCTTTTTAGTTTGTTGTTATTTTAGCCTAAAAGGGTAACTGATGCCATTATTTTTGGTTCAGAGAGATTCTTTGTCAAGAACAGAATCTAACATATACCTATTAAAATTCTGAAGCTATACCTCCTGAGAATACAGGATTTCAAAATAAAGATCTAAAGTTATTAGATTTTGACTGCAGGACTCAAAGATAAAAAGCATGTTGGGAAATAGGCCCCAACACATCATCCCTGTAAACTCACCTTGAAAATAGTGGCTATATTCAAGAGTGGCAGTGAAAGCTGAACAGAGTCTATTATAGAGTTTCCCTGTTGACCTCAGCACAAATAATCAGATGAAGGTAGGATAAGGGAACTGTCAGGGGCTGAATCGTGCCCCCCACCCCACTCATATGTTGAAGTCCTAACCACTAGTAAATCAGAATGTGACTGCATTTGAAGAAAGGGTCTGTAAAGAGACAATTAAGCTCAAATGAGGTCTTTAGAGTGGGCCCTAATGCAACAGGACTGAATCCTTATAAAAAGAAGTTCGGGCACAGACAGCAGACAGGACGGAAGAAAGACCACGTGGAGACACAGGAAGATGGCCACCGGCAAAGCAAAGGAAGGGGCCTCCAGAAGAAACCAACCCTGCCCACACCTCGATTTTAGACGTCCAGCCTCCAGAACTGTGAGGAAATTAAATTTCTATTATTTAAGCTCCCCAGGCTGTGGTACATTGTCATGGCAGCCCTTGGAAACTAATACAGGAATGAAATTGAAAAATTAAAATCTAGATAAGAGTCCACCAAAATAGTGTACAATATGCTTTAAAACAATAATAATGACAAGAGTAATAGTAAACATACTAACAATACTTAACAAACATAGCATGCAGAATATTACTGGTAAGAGGCTCAGTTAGGAAGAAGAGTAATGCTTATTATAAACCAGGCACTGCTCTACACATTTAAGATGTATTAACTCACGGAATGCTCAGGATCCTATGAAGCAAATGCTGGAATTACGGTCACTTTACAGATGTGGAAAATAAAGCATAGAAAAGTTAAAGAACTTGCTTATAGTCGGTCACACATCTCAGAAGGAGTAGAGCAAGGATTTACTTGCACTAAGTGAAAATAGTGGCTGTTTGCCATCAATGAAAACAATGATGCAGTGAATTTCCCAATAGTCAGCTACAGTTCTGAACAATTTTAGGGTCAGAACTTCAATGACTTTCCCCCCTAGAAAAGTGTGAATCTGGTTTCCAAGGGTCCAGACTCCCCTAAAACTCGTTAGAGACCCAGATAACCAGGGTGGATATTTTTGCTTTGGGAAAATGGCAAAACCAACATGGTTCACTACTTCTCCACTCCAAATTCCATGGTCTCTACTTTATCAGTCAGTGGGCAGCTGAGGATATTCAAAACACAGAGATATGGGGAAAAATGACAGGCAAGAACAAGTAATGGGCTCTTCTCTCTTGGGCTGAGTGAAATTTGGAAATCAGCTGTGGAAAACTGCAGAGAAGAATGGGAAAAGGAACAGATCACAGAGACAGTGTGGCCTGCAGAGACCCATAGACTGTGGAGAGGAAGTTACTAAAAGCTCCAGAAGAGTCCCTGGTCTCTTTGCCAAGGAGTCTGAGTAGTCAATAAATATTAGCTGAATTCTGTCCTTGAGACAAGGAGAATGCTAGGACATATGTGCCCTTCCTGTCCTCAGGAGTAGATATGGTTGTGTCTTCAACGACTTGAGAGACTGCTACCATTCAGAACATTACAACAACCAGAATTCAGTACTGACAACCCAAAAACAACCACAAATAAAGCATAAGTAGGGGGCTTACCCATGAAAGAAAGGACAGCACTCAGAGTAATGATTATATATGCCAAGTAAAACAGAGCAGTTGAGAGACAGAAAAACACTATCTAAAAAATAGCTGGGGCACTTAGGAACTTCAAAAGGAGCAATACACACACATGCACCCCTCTATGCAATCAGAATTTCGGGAGTAAAATAACATGATTTCCCAATTATGCAATTCAGTCAGTTAATTAAAGGAGAAGATGATTACTGCTGTAACTTGAATTAGTAGCCTGGAAGAGCAACATAAATAATATCATGAAACAGAACACAAATACAAAATAAGAATAATCATGGGAGAAAAGATATGCCTTACGGGGCTTGTCCAGTATATCTAACCTGCAAATAACAGGAGTTCCAGAAAGAGAAAACTGATAGATAAGGAAAAGAAATAGCTAACAGAAGAAATTTTCTCTGTTATGAATAAACATTTAAGTCTGTACACTGAAAGAGCACAGAAAATAAGAGGCAAAATTGATGGATATAAATATACATCTTGGCATATCCTCATTGAGGAAAAAATAAATTCCTGAATTCCAATGATTAAAGAGAAAACTGGACCACCTTTCAGATGGCACACATTATCTACAATGGAAGAGAAATCGGGATGACATTAGACTTAACACTAGAAGTATAACACAGTAGAATGCATAAACTACTTAAAGAAGAGAACAGAAATCCAAGAATGCACAATCAAAGCACTCATTCCCTTTTTAGGGCTAAAAAATATTTGAGGATGTGGCATTTCAGAGCACATCATCCAGTATTCCAGCTAAGGAAATTCCATGAAAAAGTTTCTAAACTAATTAGCCAGGGCAAAAATCTCAAGAAAAGGGAAATAGATAGAGAAACTAGTAAATGAGAGGTATGTCTGGAGATGTGTGCACAGAAACTAAAAAGGGACTTTGGAAACAGAGGAGATAAACTATAATAAAGTCAAAAATAGTCTAGAAATATAACATTATCTCAGAGTATCTTTAGTGTTGGGAAGTTGGAGGAATCAGTTAAAGAAAAAATGTCTATCTGAATATGAAACTGAACATAAATAAAATTTTAAAGGACAACAGAACTTCCAATTTATTAATTGGGAACAAAAGGAATAATTAGCAACTTAATTCAAGCAACAAATAGAAAATGAGAAAAATAGGAAACAATATTAATTTAAAACATGAGCAAAGATAAAATCATCTATTTAAAATTACAAGGACTAAATTTTCATACTAAGAGTGTCAGATTGCTTTTTAATTTAAACTTAAAAAAACACAATTTAAAATAAATATAACGAAGGCTTTAATATAAAAACAAGCAAATAAAACCAAAAAGCAGGAGATGGAACATGATATGAGTCAAACTGGAATTTAAGATTAAAACCTTTAAAGATAAAGATATTATGAAATGACAAATGGCACACAATTCATGTAGAGTAGTTGCAAACCTATACATATCAGATTATTGCATGGATAAATATGTAAACATTAGAAATGCAAGGAGAACACAGAAATGTACACTGAAGTAGTAACACATGAAACCACATAATGTCTGAGCTCTGTGGTAAAATACTCCAGCCGACAGGGGCAAGAGTAAGGAAAAGATGGCATACATGAAACAATACTGGCAATATAGGTACGCAACTGGGTTACAGACTCATGGGACTTTACCTGCTACTCCTGGCTACTCTCAAGTACTTTTGTGTGTTTGAAAATTACCATGAGGAAAAGAAAGTGACAGAAAGACACATGGAGTAAAGAAGGAAAAAAAAGGAAGAAGGGAAAGAGAAAAGAAGGAAGAAAGAGGGAAAGAGCCAAAAGAAGACATGCAAGGATGTCTTGGATGTAAGAATTTTTAGGTCAGTGAAACTCCTCTGCATGATACTGTAATGGTGGATACATGTCATTATATCTTTGTCCAAACCCATAAAATGTACAACACAGAGTGAACACTAATATGAACTATGGACCTTAGTTAATGACAATGTGTCAATATGGCTTATTGATTGTAACAAATATACGATGCTAATACAAGATGTTAATAGGGAAACTGGGAGAGGGCGGAGTATACATATATGGGAACTCTTTCTATTTACTACTTATTTTTTCTGTAAAACCAAAACTGCTCTAAAAATAAAATCTATTTTTTTAATTATGATGAAAACTTCACTTATCTCTCGCTGAATCAAATAGATCCAATAAAAATAAAACAAAGATACAGAAGAGCTGAATAAAAAAATTAATAACCTTCAATAATCTTGATTTTGAGTAGATATTACTTCATAAGATATCTATGGTCTAACATAGAAGGGATTAGACAATGTTTAAAAGCTACCAGTGAGAAAGATACTAGTAATTAAATGGATTCACACCAGAGTTCTAACTTTTAAAGAACAGATAATACATATTAACTAGACCTGAAAAAGAAACATACTCCCATAGTTAGCTTAAAAAAAAAGAAAGACATATAACTTTATATTCAAATCTGGTAAAGACAGTATTAAAAAAAGAAATAAAAAGCCAAAATAATTATATTAGCACACAAAGTCACTCAGTCTAATTGAAATTCACTCCATGAATGTAAAAGAAATGTATAGAATCTATAATACTGATACATTAAAATATAAAAGCCATTTTTTCTTTATCAGTAACAACTGCTACACATCTAGCAGTTTTGGCCACCACTAAGGACAAAGATAAGATTTTACAAGCTTCCAGAGAGAGAAAAAAATTTTAAACAAATGATCAATAATCAAAATATATCTTAGCATCAAGAGAAATTAAAAGAGATTTGTATTAAAAGACTCTAGCTAAAAGTGCCAAGAGAAAGGAAAAGAAGATACGCATTAAACAATTCACATGAGCCTTCAAAATGCTAAAGGAAAATTATTTCCAATCCAGAATTCTACATTCAAAAATCTAGAAAAATATGTAGGAGAAAATTTTCGTTACCTCAGGTTAGGGAAAGATTTCTTAGGAATGACACCAAAAACACAATCTATAAATGAAAAAAATTGGTAAACTGGGCTTTGTCAAATAGAAAATTTCTGAGCTTTAAGTGACACTATTACAAAAAATAAAAAGACAAGCCACAGAGAAAGTATTTGCAAGTCATAATCATATCAAGAATGTATAAATTCTTACAGCTCAATACTAAAATTGGTCAATGGATGTGAATAGACATTTCAAATAAAAGAGATACATGACTGACCAATAAGTACATGAAGAGATATGATATCACTAAACATTAGGAAAATGCTAATTAAAAACACAGTGAGAGAGCACTTCATAGCCACTAGAATGGCTATCATCAAAAAGACAATAAATGACTATGGTGAAAATGTGAAAATGTGGAAAAACTGGAACTTGTACACATCACTCATGGAAATGTAAAATGGTGTAGTCACTTGGAAAACAGCTTGACAATTTCATAATTTACCATACAACCCAGTAGTTCTGAGGTAGGGCAGGGAATTGGGACATACACCATGATTAACTTTTCCTGCCTATGCTGAAAAATGCCAAGATATAAACAGCCATAGTAAGAACAGGAGGAACTCCATCTAAAGGTTAAAATTCCATTTTAAAAATCAGGGAGTTAGGAGGTAAGATTCCTGACATTTTCTTTGGCAATCAGCCAACAACCTATCTTAAGCAGGGCAAGCAGCCCTAAATGACATGTTCCCAGTGCTTGAGGAAATCACTGTCTTGGAGAACAGGATCAGTAAATTCCTCCTGTTAAGTTAATCTTACAGAATTATCTAGAGGGCTGACTGGATGGTGACATAATGTCTCTCACCAGAGAGAGACATAATGAGACCACGTGTCAAGCCAACACCATCCCCCACGCTCCTGCTCTTTACCCCATTCTTGAAAACCTTAAAAGACGGATCCTAAGCCCTTAAGCACCCTCCTCTCTGAGGTTGCCTGCACGCCCCTTTCTTTGAGTGTGTACATTTTGCCTTAAATAAAGACTTCTCATGGTTCAACTTACTGTGTTTTATCTCTGCACTCTTCCAGTGGTAAGCGTCTTTGTTACTTTGCTGTTTCATTCTATTTTCTAGACTTAAAAACAAGTCTTTTCTCTCTCTGTTCTACTTCAGACAAGTAGGAATGCTTCTGAGACCTCTGACTTGGGCTGGCAAGTTCCTGTCTCCTGGGTGACCCAGTGACCCAGCTGTACAATCATGCTCTTTAGTAGCCTGGCTGAAAATCTTCTTTCTTTGCCTTTGGGAGGTTCTCAGAACAAACTCATCCATCCAGTGCTCTGCAGCTCCCCCAAATCCTGGGGTGGTGGAGACTTAGTTCCCACACCACGCAGATCCAAGCAGACATTGGACACCAGGTGACCCTGACTTTAGGGAGGTTCTCAGAACAAACTCATCCATCCAGTGCTCTGCAGCTCTCCCAAATCCAGGGGTGGTGCAGACTTAGTTCCCACACCATGCAGATCCAAGAAGACATTGGACACCAGGTGACCCTGACTTTAGGTGTTGGCAAGAGATTTGCCCTATGCCGAGGAGGAGTTCAACAAGCTTCCCTTTCCTCCCTCTGCTCTTCCTTGCTCTCTGCTGCCTGCAAAGCAACTGCCATTCCCTACTGCTCTTGCTTTAATTAATTCTTTCATTACCTACACTTGTCCAACCTGCTTAAGAATTCTTTCACATTCAGAGTTAAGAATCCTCCCCTGTCCAGGTTGAGGTTTCACCTGGTGCACAGGGAGAGACCTCCCCAGACGCAGCTGCCTGACAACAGTTCCATTCTAAGCATCTACCCAAGAGAAATGAAATAATTTGTCCATAAACTTATATGTGAATGTTCACAGCAGCATTATTCATAATAGGCAAAAATCAGAAACAATTCAAACATCCACCAACTTGTGAGTGGGTAAGTAAAATATATTATATCCAGAGAATTGAACACTATTCTGCAATAAAAAAAGAACAAATGACTGAAACACACTACAACACAAATAAATCTCAAAAACATGCTAAAGAAAAGAAGTCAGACACAAAAGACCACATATTGTATGATTTCATTTATACAATATGCCCAGAAAAGGCAAATCAATAGCAACAGAAAGTAAATTAATGGTTGCCTGGGGGTGGGGGAAAAATGGGAATGACTGCAAACGTGCACAAGGATCCTTATGGGGTGACGGAAATGTTCTAAAACTGGATTCTGATATTACTAGCACAACTCAGTATATTTACTAGGACTCATTGACTTGTTGTCTTACTCCATTTGGGCTGCTGTAACAGAGTAACATAGACTGGGTTGTTTATAAACAACAGAAATTTATTTCTCACAGTTCTGGAGACTGGGAAATCCAAGATCAAGGGGTCAGCAATTCAGTGTCTGGTGAGAGCCACTTCCTAGTTCATAGACTTCTGTGTCCTCACATGGTAGAAGGGGGAAGGGTGGACCTCTGGAGCATCTTTTATAAGAGCACTAATCCCTTCCATTAGGGCTCCACCCTCATGACCAAATAACTTCCCAAAGTCACCACCTACTAATACCATCATAATGGGGGCTATGTTTTAACATACGAATTTTGCATAGACACAAACATCCAGTTTGTTACATTTGCATATTTAACCTGGGTGAATGTTATGATATGCAAACTATACCACAATAAAACTAATTTTTTTTCCAATAACAAATTAATATAGAGTCATTTTCACTCATGCAAATTTTCCTTTAACTTAGCTCCTATGCACTGGTTCTTAGGAAGCTAATTAAAGGTGCCCCAGGAAAAAAATGGAATAAACCAACAGTATTTAAGACAAAAAACCCAGGAGAAAAGAGACCCAAAAAAGAGAGAAGTATAAGGAATCCTCAGGACAAGGTATGGAAACCTCAGCTAGAAAGCCAAGATGCAAATGTAAAAGGCAACCAGTTCAGACTACAGTAGATTGAAGGAAACCAGAGATCTCTACAAAAAGGCAAAAGTGACAGAAGACTCAAATGTGTTTGAATATAATGAAATACAGGACAAGTTTGTGGATAAATGAGTTGTATATACATGGAAAACTAAGCAAACAAACATAAAAAGGCAATTTTTAGCTATAGAGAAAAAAAAATGGTGCAGGAAAGTGAAAGTAATCTTAGGTGACATGACTGCTGAGAATAGCATTCACGCTGTGATCATAATAAAATCCCAAATACTGAGCCAAGCCAAATTATGACATAGTGATAGTAGTATGAAGGGAAGTGAGCATTTGTACAGTGAATGTGGCAAGGAGGGCAATGACACAGGTCATCTTTCAGAAAGGGAAGTTGATAGAATAAAATGGAAAATCAAGAAGGGCCAACATAGGGTTGTCTATGAAAAAAACATAAAAAATATTAAGAGTCAGCAATACTAATTAAAATCAGTCAGAACCATCAATGCCAGGCTCACCTGCGAGGGGCAGGCAATAACTGTCCCTAACCAAAGGCAGAGAAGAGCTTTCCTCCCACCCTCCCATCCTCCCACGGTGCCCTCCCACTGCAATGCTGGGTGTTCCCTGCCCAAAGCTCCAGTTCCCACACACATCAGTTCAAAGAATTTTCCCATTTCTCCTGTATTTATTTTTCCTTTCTTTCCGGGGTAGGGAGGAAGGGTTGGTAGTTACTCAAGGATCAAAAAGCCAGTAACATGTTAATTTGGCTGTTTCAAACACCATAATTTTATACCCAGGTTAAAATTCTTCAAATATAAGTAATTCTTATACCCATCTAAGAAGTCAAAGAATACAGGATCCTTGGATACCTCTCAAAGGTAAGTTTTTGATTAAAAAAAAATAATAATAACCATAAGGTGAATCAAAATGAAGAAATGATACTCATGAAGCTATGGTAAATACTGTTGGTGACCATGGAAACAAGTTAAAATACAAAAGTAAAGTGAAAACACTTGTGGACTCACACCTGAAGAAAATAAAGCAATGTTACAATAATGTAAAACTAATAATAAAAACAACAAAAATGAGTTAAGGAAGAAAGACAGCAGGATTAAATATAAATATGCCAATTTCCATTTGTTTTTGTAAAAGGGAAACAATACACTCTTTCAAATTGGAAAACAAAGAAATACAACAAAAATATAAATGATTTCAACAATTATTTCTCTTCTATTAAGAACATCTTTTAGGAGCTAATATCTCTAGAAATTAGAAACACTCATCTAACAGTTCAGCAGTTTCAGCATTTTAATTTCTTGTTTTTCTGTTAAATAAGCTAATTCAAAACATCATACAGAAAAATAAAGAGTAATGAGAAAGGAATAGTCCTACTGGATACTGTATTTTAATATACAGATAAAATATCTAAAGCCTCCAGAGGAAAAATAAATGGTTGCGATAAAAACATGGTATGGAGAGTACAATGTATACTCTTTTAAACCATTGTGGGTTTTTTTTTTTTACTAACTATTGCCAATTCTTGGTATTATAATTCAAAATAAGAAATTATTCAAGCAAAATCACATGTAATTTAGTTTGTTAAAATAGCATTTCAATAAAATCATATGTTTCGGTAGAGTATTTCTCTAGCCATCTTTCATAAGAAAGAGAAGGAAAATGGAAAGATGAGTGCAGGGGGATATATATGTGAACTTCTGTTACAGGAAGTGAATAGAGACCATTCCAGTCAAAGGAAGTAACAAAGGCACACAGAAGTCATACTGAATGGCATTTTCAGGGAAAGGACAGGAGTCTCTCTGAACTAGTATATGGAGATTGGCATTGGCAGGAAGGAGGGCTCAGAAGGAAGCTTACAACCACAGAGAAAAGGGATTTGTGTAATGTAAGAGCATTTGAATTTTATCTTTAAGTACCAGAAAACCAGTAACTTTAAAAACAAACATATAGGACGATAGCACAGATAATTCTGATATCTAAATTTCTGACCAGACTGAAAACAAAACCAGTCAACTGAACCAAGGATTATTTTCTACCTGTGACTTTCTCAGTTATATCTCTAAGGAGAAACTGTACTTGCTATTTCAAATTTCACTCTTAAGGAAATCTAGCAAACTGAAGATGCTACTCACAAACATGTAAGTTCTGAAGCTAGAAAAGTGACAGTTCAATCAGGAAATTTCAAGGAAAAAAAAAGAAAGAAAATTACAGTCCTACAGGCTCACACTGAAACACTAATTAGAGATAACATATATCACAGAAGATAAGGATTTGGTGAATGTGCCCTAAGTATTATAATTTAAGGTTAGTAAAGAAATTTGAAAGTTAAAATCTACTATTAAAAGAACATTTGAATTGTTTAAAGAATATCAGAAAGAAGTCTGAAAAGTGCAAGAATGGCTTTCTGCATATTATGAAATCCAAGATTCTTCTTCAGGTTCCCGTTCAGTCACAGCCACCACCACCAAATATCCCCCCATCACACAGCTGCTTCCAAAAAATCAAAGTTAATTCATCTGGTAACTGAGAGGATTACTGTCACTGGAAGTAAATGCACAGTAAAGCAATATTATTAAACATTAGATGAGAGATGCACATTAAAGTGTAGTAATAAATAGCACAGAATTAGATCCTATCAGATCTAATATGAAGAAATTCTTAATGGATTTAATTGTTTTCCTGAAGCTCCTTTAAAATCCTTTTTGAAGCTATAGAACATAATTTCTTGGTAAGCCATCCAAGATACAAAATGTAAACATAGGTACTTAATGATTTTGACTGATTGCATAGAATTATTTCTAATACCAAAGCCAACCATGGGATAAACTTGAAAAAACTAATGGGCTGAGATAAATGAATCAGAAACAAATGGGGGGAAAAATGCAAAAAACTACAAGAACATAGTAACACGGTGCCCTAAAAAAAGACACTGGATATTAATTCTGTAAATTCTGATAAGTACCCCAACTAAACAATCTCTTATATCTAGAACAAAATACAAATGTTTTATAGTCACTTCAAATTGCCTTGAGAATCATATTACAGACTATTATTCTCATCCTAACATAATAGTCTCAATTTTAATAAAAAATATGATTATCCAGCCAATTATCTAATTAGATATATTTCATTATAGACATCTTTTTAATCAAAATCAAATTAGTCCCCAAAAGGCAAAATTCTATCACTTCTAAAGATACTCACATCAATAGAATACAGGCTAAAAAAATGACTTCAAACAGAAGTATCGTAAGTTTTGAGCAACAACCACTGAGGTTAATACTTACACAAACTCTACAAGTATGTGTGATATTGGTCTCAAATGCATCTGGATACATAAATTCTACTACAGTAAATGAAAATCAGTCCCCTGGTGTAATCTCATAAGCATAATTTGACAAAAGAAGCCAGCCAGGTACAAAAAATGATATATGATCCCACTGATTTAACATTTAAAAAAGACACAGGAAAAATTAATTATACTGCTTAGGTGTGCATAATTAAATGGGAAAACAGTAAGAAATGCAAGGAGGTCTTAAGCATCCAGTCAGAACAGTAAACAGCTCTAGGAAGATGGAGGAGAAATAACAGAAGGGGAAGAAGTTGGTGCGTGGGGAGTAAAAAGTGCTGGCATTTTGTTACTTCTAGATCCAGTTGACACTTCACATGGAGTTTTTGCTGTAATTATTTTGGCTACACATTTATGTCCTATGTACTTTTCTGCATGTGTATTTTAGTTTACAATTTAAATTAAAAAGGGAAGAAGGAAGCAAATAAAGCCACCAGTTATGGCACCAGTGGGTTCACGAAATCTTGATTGGACTTGAAGAATTATGTCCTTAAAGTCAACAGTTCCAGGGGCAGCCACTTGATTTCTCAACCTCCTAACTGTGGCAGAGGTGGCAGTTCCTCTAGAAGCTAGGTTGGATGGTTTAGTTCTGAGGGTCATTCCTGAAAGTTCAGTCTAGTAGCCGTCCTTACAACATCCCTTCCAAAGATCTGTAAGTACTTAATCCTTTTCTATTTATCATATCTACAGTAGTTTCTCATAACAGTACATGAATCCTAACTAATGCAGTTTATCAACAGACATTCAAGGAAAACCCCAAACTGGAATTTCCAATATGAAGTATTAACAGTAACAAAGTAGAAGGGCTAGACACTAACCATTAAGTAAACCTGATACTTAACTGTCATTCCTAACAGATGTCTTCGCACAACCATAAAAACCGAATCTTTAACATTCTATGGAACTTATAAAACAAAAAGGGGTAGGAGAGTAAAGGCAAAGTATAAAGGCAACGAGGAATGAAAAAGAAGAGTTTTTGTTACCTGGAGTCTTGTATTCATTTCCAAGAAATAAAAATTCTTCTTTGCATCCACAAGGAATTCTACAGTTCCAGCAGAAGAATACTTTACTGCTTTGGCAAGAGCTACAGCTTGTTCTCCCATTGCTCTTCGAGTCTCAGAATCCAGAAAAATGCTACAGATACAGAAAGAATAATCTACATTTTGAACAAAAACCAATTAATATTTTGTGTGTAGTACATAAAAATTTTAATGTTTACTCAGATATGATTTATTAAAGATTGCATATTATATGCTAATAAATGCTTGTTATTATGTATAACATGCTTAAGAAATCAAGTTCAGATTTTTATGAAACTCATATTTGAACTTTCCATGTGATAGTTGAACTTCAATCAACTTAAAAGATATGCAACTACTTTAACCCAAGTAGCTGTTTTCAACAAGTAAAATTCATAATTTCTTCAAGCTAAAATTGGGAGATGTGTCTTATGGAGAAAACAGGTGCATTACATGAGCTTCATTTTTAGGCATTTGTTTTAGTGTTTCTGACCAGGATTGTAAATTCAATGTTAATGAATCAACAATGCATATTAAGTAAGGTTTCTTTCAACAGAAACGCACATAAAACAAGGTTATTTATTGATTAGTTGATGAAAATGTTCTGACTAGAGGCTTGCAGGAACCTACCTCTCTATTTCCTCTAGGAGCAATGCTTCAGTATTCACTAAATTCTGTGTTCACAGTGACTTTATAGAACATAATTACCACAAGTAACAAGAGTCAACTGTACATCTAATAAATCCTTAAAACTTTTCTTTCACAATACCAAAATCACCTTCCAGCAGGCCAGTAAAGCTGAAAAGTTTTCAATGAACCCTGAAAAGAACATTATTAGATCATTTCTGCATTTTCGTATTTTGCTATGATGCAAGAAAGTCTCTGAGAAACAATAAATGTTGACTACTTTTCCATTTGTGGATTAAAATTATTCTCAAATGTGTAACACTTTGATGACATTATATAAAATTTTTATTATAATAGCATAATAAACTTGCACACATCTGTTTCCTATGACTAACAATGATTAATATATAGCTACTCTTGTTTTATCTATGCTGCATGTCCATTTTTCTACAAGGCACACCCATTTTTTTTAAAGCAAATCCCAAATTAGGTATCATTTCATCTGTAAAAACTTTCATACCAGTTCTATAAGTACTCTTTTGTAACATAATCACACTTTTAAAATTAACAAGAATTCCTTAACAGCATTTAACATCCAGTTAGTATACAAATTTCCCCGACTGTGTCAAAATCTTTTTTACAGCTAATTTTTTTGAATCAGGATCCAAATGAGGTCCAGTCACTGGATTTCATTTGTTTTTATATCTTTACAATTCTTTATCTTGTAATGCCCACTTCCCTTTTTTTAAGTCAAGGAATTTGATCATTTTCCTCTCATTCTTCACACTCTGGGTTCAGCTGCATGCACCTCCATAGTGTCTCTTAACATCCATATATTTCTATTTCTAATAAACTTCTGGTTAGATATAGAGCCTTGAACAGATTTCAGATTGGATTGGTCAGGGAGAGGCAAGAATACTGCACAGGTGGAAGTATACTTCCTACCACTTCCCTTTTGGTGATGTTAGGATTAATCACTGGATTCAGGCATTATGAATCTTATTTACCTATTATAAATAACAATTTTGCATCAACCTAACAGATATAGGCACAGATGACATTTCAACAATAACTAGCTATTGGAAGTGATAAAACAAAAAAGAAAAGTTTAAGAGTGGTGTGTCAGAGACTATTACTATTCTCCCAGCATCCCTCATCCCTTTCTTCCACATGGCTAGAATTTTAGCTGAGTACATGGTTACTTTAAGGAAGAAAGACATTTCCCAGCCTCCCTAGCAAAGTGCCTAACTTCAGATCACCACCAAGTAATCAACACTGGCAGGTTTTATAACATCAACACAGGTTTTATAACCGTTCCTAAAGACACAGGTTTTGGCTTTTCTTCTTCCTTCTCACATTCTGGTCCTGGGCACTGAGATAGAGGGCCACACCCAATATAGGCTGCAGAGGGCTGTTCTTCACAGCATGGTGGCTGGTTTTTAAGCATAAATGTCCCAAGAGACTGGAAGTGGAAGCTGATACTTTCATAAGGCCTGGGTACAGTGTCACTTCTACAGCGTCTATTGGTCAAGCAGTCAGAGGACAGAATCAAGGGGAGGGGACATAGGTCACTCCTCCACTCTTCAGTAAAAGAAGTAGCAAAGGATTGAAGATGATGTTTTTAAATCACTTCGACATACCACATATTAAAAAATTAATGTTAACTGAAGTAGGATTTTACCTTTACCACTACCCTGATTGAAAATTCACTCATATTCACACCTACCCTTTTCAGAAACTATACATACATTATATCAAGGCATGCTGACCTTGCTGATTAAAGCTACAATCGGCTATATTCCTATTCTACAACTGGCTATATTGCCTAGTTATTAATAACAACATACATTCAACAACATGAATTCAACAATTCATAAAATCAATGGTGATTTTTAAGAACTAAGAGAAAACCAGAATATAAGTAAATACCAACTTATTATCAAATTGGTAATGAAGTTCCATGAACTTGATATACCAAACACATGAAAGATAACTTGGAGAAGTGCCCAAAGTAGTTTTGATAAATCAAGGAATTTCTAAAACTCATGCTCCAGAAGGCTTTTCATGGTAAGGTAAATTCTAGAAATTCAGGGCCAACTTTCTGAAACCTTCACCAATAAGAAAAGTCTAGGAGGCACAGATCCCAGAAGAAATGTATAAAATCAGACTATTATAACATTCACTAGGACAAACTCTTACCTTGGTGCTTCCTCTACCACTTTCTGATTTCTCCGCTGAATTGAGCACTCTCTTTCATTGAGCCACAAAGCATTCCCATGTTTATCACCTAAAACCTGAAAGAGCATACCACTTGAAAAATTGTATAGCCATACCTATAGAGTATGAGCTCAGTTAACATATTCTGCATTAACACCCCTTGGTTTTTAACTCAAATTTCATAGAACATACATACCTTTCAAATGCATTCTTCATTTACTTGATGTTAATAAAGGAAAATTTTATACTTGTAACCCCACAATTCAATAATACACTTTTACTAAAAAGACAAGGGAAAAGTCTTGTGTTACATTTCCAATACAATGGGTAAAAAATCAGAATCAGTTGTGTAAGTTTTGTGAAGAACATTAAGTGTCAATAAAGGAAATATACATTCTAGATGTCAATGGTGCTTGGGAGAGCCAGGAATGTTATTACAAACATCTGCTTGTTGTTAACATTATTAAGTGTCTATTGGTCAGGAAAAGCTATTTTATTTACATCCAATATGTAGTCTGTTACTTTTATACAGGTATTTTTATTGTGTTTTATTTTTGTTACAGAAACTGATAAAAGGTCTGGGGTTAATATATAACATATTATGATTTTTCCCATTTGTAATAATGGGAAATAAACTAAGGTTGCCAGATAAAAAGCAAGATGAAACCCAGTTAAAAATGAATTTCAGATAAACAATGAAAAAGTTTTAATAAAAAATATCCCAAATACTGCATAGGACACACTTAGCTTCAAAAAAAAAACCTGTTCATCTTAAATTCAAATTGAACATATATCTTATCAGCTATATCTGGCAACCCTAAAACATGCTCTTTGCTAATAATGTTCTTGTATGGGATGTTTCTTTTTCAGGAATAGATTCACCTATTCATCACAATTAAGGAGTAGTTGCATATTATTGAATGCATATATTAAGTTTACAGAGGTAACAGCTCTTCTAGAAACCAAAAGACTAGGCACTAATTTTAGCTCTGAACAGCTCTGCAGCCTCGCTTGGCAAGTCACTCTGGTTCCTTTTGCATTATAAATAGGAGATGCCATCATCTTAATATTTTATATAGGCACCGAACATATCAAATCAAAAAATATCATGGCTATAGCAAGTATAATAAACTATAAAATGAATAGTAAATACATGGCTGCAAAGTTAATTTTTAGGAATAAAACCTAGCTAATCCTCAAGAATGATTCCAAACAAAGGAAAACATTACAGTAATGAAAAGCCAGTAAGATGAGATTTTATTTCTAAGACTCAAAGGTAGCTGCATAAAGTACATCTAAATCAATGAACTAGAATATATATTCTCATTTATTTAGATCTTCTTTAATCTCTCAACATGTTTTATAGTTTTGAGTGTAGAGATTTTATCTTTCATTAGATTTACTCCTAGACATCTGATAATTTTTATTATAAATATTATTTCCTAAATTTCTTTTTTGTGAGCAGTCTACTTCACAAAATAAGATATCCAGGTGGTCAATAATAAACTTTTAAAAAGATGCTCAACATCAATACTCATCAAGAAAATGTAAATTCAAACAAAGAGACACTGTTACATGTCCACCAAAATAGCTAAACATTAAAAAACTGAGAACACTAAGTGTAGAAAGGATTGCAGGAGAAACTTTCATATAATCACTGATGGGAGCATACATCAGGACAACCACAGCATCTACCAGAACTAACCACAGCCTTCACACGCAATCCAACCACACCTCTCCTCAGTATATCCAAAAGAATGTTTCTGTCCATAAAAAGACATCACAGTTTATTCATAAATATCAAAAAACTGGAAACAACCAAAAGATCCACCAGAAAAATGGCTAAACTGTGAGTTATTCAAACAAAGAAATGCCACAGAGCAATTCTTAAAAGTAACTAACACAAAACCTCATGGAAGAATCTCACAGATATGATGTGTCAAGAAAGCCAGACACAACCAAGTACACATTGTATGATTCCATATACATAAAATTTAAGAAGAGACAGAAATAATCTGTGGTGTTAGATGTCAGAACAGCAGGTACCTTGGGTGGGTATGCGGAGGAACTGACTGTGAAGTGGTATGAAGGAATCCTCGGTGTCATAGAAACGTGCTATATAGAGAACTGGATGGTTGTTACACAGCTATATGTGTGTGTATAAACATTTTATTCAGCTCTTAGGAATTGTGGACTTCTTGAATAGATATGATTTTCAATTTAGTGTGTCTAAAAACAAAAAGCCACAACCACCACCAACAAAAAAAACCCTGCTAGGCTTAGAAAGAAATGTATTATGTTCAATGTTTTAATACTACTAACTTATTACATGTTTGCACATCTTCTCCCACTCTGGAAATTTGAAGGATGTAGATGAATATTTTCTATCCATAAATAGTATCTACATAAAATGATAATTAAACTTTAAAAACACATTGACAGAATATAGGACTTTGTATTAAATTATGCCCATCAGAAGCTAGGCAAGGGCAAAAAATAACCTTGAGTGTTGTTTAGTTTTCTGGATGTAGTTTTCTGGTTTTCTATGCCCATCAAATTAAGAAAAATATATACTTAAATGACAATGTAATTTCTAGTTTGATATCTACATTTTATCATTTTTAACTGTTACCTATCAATTCATAGCCACAATGTATAAAATTAGAACGAAGATATTTCTAAGAGAAAAATGAAAATTTCGGTACTTTTCTTTTGTTTTATTTCAGAAAACCCATTTGTTTTGCTAAAATCCACACCTGTAGAACCACTGTAACAGTTGGATTAAAATCTTAACTTGAGTAGAATAAATTATTTGTTCATTCCTATATTAACAGCTCCTAGCAAAACACCCGTCACAGGGAGCCACATGCACATTTGGTCAATGAAATGACACAGGAGTCCAGATCAAGCACTTTTCTTTTAAAAATGCCCCCAAATGACCCAATCTTACAAGGGGATTCAATGAGTCTCTAGGTAGAATATGGTTAGTCTGGTCAGACATCTGGGGACTGTGTCTTCCTTTTGTTTTTGTTTTTTTTATTACGGTATTATTGATATATACTCTTATGAAGGTTTTACATGAAAAACCAATGTGGTTACAACATTGAATCATATTATCAAGTCCCAACCCATGCCCCAATGCAGTCACTGTCCCTCAGTGTAGTAAGATGCCACAGATTCACTATTTGCCTTCTCTGTTCTACACTGTTTTCCCCTTGATCCCCCACATCATGTGTTCTAAACATAATACCCCTCAATCCCCTTCTCCCTCCCTCCCCACCAGCCCTCCCACACCTCTCCCCTTTGGTAACCACTAGTTCCTTCTTGGAGTCTCACAGTCTGCTGCTGTTTTGTTCCTTCAGTTTTCTTTGTTGTTATACTCCACAAATTAGTGAAATCATTTGGTACTTGTCTTTCTCCACCTGGCTTATTTCACTGAGTATAATATCCTCCAGCTCCATCCATGTTGTTGCAAATAGTAGGATTTGTTTCTTTCTCATGGCTGAATAGTATTCCATTGTGTATATGTAGCACCTCTTCTTTATCCATTCATCTACTGATGGACACTTAGGTTGCTTCCATATCTTGGCTATTGTAAAAAGTGCTGCGATAAACATAGGGATGCATATGTCTTTTTGAATCTGAGAAGTTGTATTCTTTGGGTAAATTCCAAGGAGTGGGATTCCCGGGTGAAATGGTATTTCTATTTTTAGTTTTTTGAGGAACCTCCATATTGCTTTCCACAATGTTTGAACTAATTTACATTCCCACCAGCTGTGTAGGAGCATTCCCCTTTCTCCACATCCTCACCAGCATTTGTTGTTCCTAGTCTTTTTGATGTTGGCCATCCTAACAAGTGTGAGGTGATACTTTGTCTCTTGTGACTTTCTTTATGTTGAAGTCTATTTTGTCTGATACAAGTACTGCAACTCCTGCTTTTTTCTCCCCATTAGTTGAATGAAATGTCTTTTTCCATCCCTTCACTTTTACTCTGTGTATGTCTTTGGGTTTAAAGTGAGTCTCTTGTAGGCAGCATATAGATGGGTCTTGTTTTTTATCCATTCAGTGACTCTGCGTCTTTTGATTGGTGCATTCAGACCATTTACATTTAGGGTGATTATCGATAGGTATGTACTTATTGCCATTGCAGGCTTTAGATCTGTGGTTACCAATGGTTTAAGGTTAATTTCCTTACTATCTAAAGTCCAACTTAACTCACTTAATATGCTATTACAAACAATCTAAAGGTTCTCTCTTTTTTTTTCTCCTCCTTTTTCTTCCTCCTCTATTCCTTATGTATTAGGTATCATATTCTGTACTCTTTGTCTATCCCTTGATTGACTTTGGGGATAGTTAATTTAATTTTGCATTTGCTTAGTAATTAGCTGTTCTACTTTCTTTACTGTGTTTTTATTACCTCTGGTGACACCTATTAAACCTTAGGAACACTTCCATCTATAGCAGTCCTTCCAAAATACACTGTAGAGATGGTTTGTAGGAGGTAATTATCTCAGCTTTTGCTTATCTGGAAATTTTTTAATCCCTCCTTCAAATTTAAATGATAATCTGACTGGATAAAGTATTCTTGGTTCGAGACTCTTCTGCTTCATTGCATTAAATACATCATGCCACTGCCTTCTGGCCTGTAAGGTTTCTGCTGAGAAGTCTGCTGATAGCCTGATGGGTTTTCCTTTGTATGTGATCTTATTTGTCTCTCTAGCTGCTTTCAATAGTCTGTCCTTATCCTTGACCTTTGCCATTTTAATTACTATGTGTCTTGGTGGTGTCTTCCTTGGGTCCCTTGTGTTGGGAGATCTGTGCATCTCCATGGCCTGAGTGACTTTCTCCTTCCCCAGAGTGGGGAAGTTTTCAGCAATTACCTCCCCAAAGACACTTTCTATCTCTTTTTCTCTCTCTTCTTCTTCTGGTACCCCTATAATGAGAATATTGTTCCGTTTGGATTGGTCACACAATTCTCTCAATATTCTTTCATTCTTAGAGACCCTTTTTTCTCTCTGTGCCTCAGCTTCTTTGTATTCCTCTTTCTAGTTTCTATTTCATTTATCGTCTCCTCCACCGTATCCATCTGCTTTTAATACCCTCCATTGGGCTCTTCAATGATTGGATCTCCGACCAGAATTAATTCCTGAGTTCTTGAATATCTTTCCATACCTCCATGAGCATGTTAATGATTTTTATTTTTAACTCCCTTTCAGGAAGATTCATGAGATCGATGTCATTTAAATCTTTCTCAGGAGTTGTATTAATAATTTTACTTTGAACCAGGTTCCTTTGGTGTTTCATATTTGTATATGGTACCCTCTAGTGCCCAGAACCTCTACTCCCTGGAGCTGCTCAGCCCCTGAAGCAATGTTGGGGGTCTCAGGGGAGTGGTACTGGTGTCTGTGGGGAGGAAAGAGCTGTTTCCTGCTTCATGGCTGCTATGCCTGACTCCACTGCCTGAACCAGTGGGCCGAGCATACAGGTATAAGCCTCTATGCTTTGCCTTTGTAGTTGCTGTAGACAGATCTTCCTCTGGCCAGCCTAATGCCAGGGTAGCGTTTGCCAGTTTGTAAGCCAGGTGGGGCTTGCCATGAGAAAGTTGCAGTAGGCTGCATATCCCAGAGGGGGTCCTTGATCTGTGTAGCCAGCCAGGGAGCCAGAGAACCTGAAGATCGTGAAAGCTCCCAACCTGTTAGGCAGCGGGCACCCGGAAAATTTTGTCTACCTGTCCTTTCTCCTGAGCAGTAAGCTCTGTGCAATCCTTGCCCCTTTAGAAGCCCTCTTTCTAAGGGCTTCCTTATTAGGAAGTCTCTCAGACTGCCCGCCTTTCTTTTGTCCCAGAGCAGCCGGATATGGATCTCTGCTTTCCAGAAGTGGCTGGAATCTCAGTCTCTCCAGGAATTCTGCCTGTCTTAGTTTTCCAACCCCCTACCCATGACAGTACCCTGCAAGCACCATGAAATGTAGGTTTGTGCTCCCAGAGCAGATCTCCGGAGTTAGGTATTCAGCAGTCCCAGGCCTCCACTCTCTACCCTCTCTGTTTCTCTTCCTCCTGCCAGTGAGCTGGGGTGGTAGAAGGTGTTGGGTCCCACCGGGCCACAGCTTTGGTATGTTACCCTGTTCCATGAGGTGTCTTTTCTCCAGGTGTATGCAGTCTGGTGCAGTTCTCTTTCCTGTTGCTCTTTCAGGAGTAGTTGTAGCAATTATATTTTCATATTATATGCGGTTTTAGGAGGAAGCCTCTGTCTCACCTCTCATGCCGTCATCTTTAATCCCTAGAAAACTGACTGTTTCTTTCTTAGGCAGGGTTTTTGTATCATTCCCCATCCCAACCAACATCCTGGCACTTTGCCAAAAAGTGTAACAGTGTAACAAAGATAGGTTATCAATTTATGTATATTCTCTATTTCAGAATGACTTAAATATGCCAGAACAATCCACAATCATTCTAAATGGAAGAAAGGATGTATTTCCAGTAGGAATAAATTATTTTAAAGCCATAATTAGAAAACATTTTAGCATCCACCAACCTGGATTTCTATATGACGAGGGTTATCGATAAATTTTTCTATTAGTAACCTATCATCGCCAAAACTGGAAACAGCTTCTTGAGATGAAAATCTAAAACCATCTCTGTAAAGGAAAATAAGAAAACGGTCAAACTAGCAAAATAAATATAGTCCTCAATATAAAAGAAATCAATTATTTATGTAGTTAGGCTCATTTATAAACAAAGCAGAGAAAAATTCACTTAATGTATAAATAACTAAATCAACTTTGAACTTGGATGAGTGATGTAATGTCCCTGATTCTAGATTTGTATTTTAACAAACCATACAAATGATATGAAATTCCACTTCTCTTGATGACAAAGGGGTAGCAAGAGAAACCCTTTTGGGTGATGAAATTGTTATGTTATTTTGATTGTCATTGTGGTTATTATACAATCTGTGCATGTTTCACACAGACCTATAGGCCCAAAAGTGTACATTTTACTGTATGTAAAATTAAAATACTATAATAAAAATCAATTCTAAAATAAATTAAAACCTTGAAAAAAAATTTCACTTCTTCAACCCTGATATACCTTAATTCCACTAATAAAAAAGAAAGATGCATATTAATTTGACACAAAAGTCAGAATATGCTTACAAAAATGCAGACGGCCTAGCCAACTGCATGACTGGGGCAAAACTGCAGTGAGAATAAAAACACAATAGAATATCCTCAAGAACATTTCCTGATATTTTAAATATACACCTTCAAATGTGATTGCCTCCCACACACCCATATAGAGATCATTACAATGTTATTGTCTTTAAAGTTGTTCAAAATCAATTATTTAATGGAGAAAAGTATAATTTTTGAAAATACAAATATGGATATAATTATTGCCTCATATTTTATACCATAAGTTTTTATGTAATTTTTATTAAAATATGCTTATTAATTCATACACTATGAAATGGGCTCAGTCACTCTATTAAAAACTCATACTTGCTTATCTAAAACTGAGTATATCATTTCCATTCACTGATATACTCAGAATATAAAATTTAATTCCTTTTACTTGCAACTGATAGTCTCTTAATCTTCCAATTAAATACCTGTATTTAATGTGCAACATTAAAATCCTTTCAATCCTTTAATTTGCAAACAGTCCTTTCTCTTTTTTTTTTTTTTGTTCTTGAAAAATACAACATGGAAAGTAACCAGTGACTGGAAGGCAAATTTCAAGCCATATTGAAAAAATTCTTATTTCTCAGAATTCTCAGAGAAAATATCAGGCTTTCTTAGTCCTTCATTACTTCCTTGATTTAGGTGAATGCAGGTGAGATCTCAGGAGACTGCAAACCTCAAAGAAACTAAAGCACAATGAATCACTGTTCTCAGTACCATATAAGCAACTTTTTATGAGATGGGATAGCATAATTCACAAAGGAAAAAGAAACCTTAGTCTCTTGATACAATGACTGATAGCTCTCATTTCTCATTTAAACCACAAACACCAAAAGTAAAAAAATCAAAGTCACCCAAATAAATCATCAAGTTTGAAAGTATCATGAACATATCTGGAACTCAAGTAAAACAGCCTGAAGAACATCATTTGTTACACACTCATTCAATAAATATTTACTAATTACAAAACTATGGGCTGGGGCATATTTAAGTGATGGGACTACAAAAATAAAACAGAAACTACCCTCATAGCATTTCAAATCTAGTGGAGGTATTCCAAAATGTATACATGATCAATTTTCCATTCAATCCATAACATTTCATTTAAATTTGAATAGGGAAAAGAGAGCCAGGGGTTATGAAAATATGAGTCTACTTACAACAACCTGCATGATTGTCACCCTAATTTATTATACAACAATAATAAACATGACTCTTTTAAAAGTCTTTCAGATTTTCTAAACATTCTTGGAGAAGTCATAGATGTTACTTCTTTGAAAAACTTAGGAAAGATGCTACAAGAGGGAGACACTCTTTAGGACAAAATAATAGAAGAATTAATGGCTATTAAGTTTTCCTCTCAAAGAATGCTAAAATTTTGTGGATAATGTAAAAAAAAATTTTCTTCCTCAAGAAAGGAGGAAGGAGTGGATGCCATGTGACATGATGTTAACAGGCTCGAGAAGATAAATACATGTTTTCTGGACTGTTCTCTCAGTTTTTCTGTAGTTTGAGTTTTCCAAATTACCAGAAGATACAGAACAACTTTTTAAAATGAGGAGCATGTATCATTAAATCAAATAGTATCACGCTTGATTTCACTCATCTGTGGAATGTAAGAACAAAGCAAAAACTGAAGGAACAAAACAGCAGCAGACTCACAGAATTGAAGAATGGACTAAAGTTATCAAAGGGAAAGGGACTGGGGAGGATGGGTGGGAAGGGTCGGATAAGGGGAATAACGGGCATTATGATTAGCACACATAACGTGGGGGTGGGGCACGGGGAAGGAAGTATAGCACAGAATAGACAAGTAGTGACTCTACAGCATCTTACTATGCTGATGGACAGTGACTGTAATGGGGTATGTGGTGAGGACTTGATAATGGGGGGAATCTAGCAACCACAATGTTGCTCATGTGATTGCATATTAAGGATACCAAAAAAAAAAAGTATCACATTTTTGTTCATCTCAATAAAATTTCATAGGTGGTTTATTTATCAAGTTGAAGAGAATAATATTTTAGGTAGAAAATTATTTATTCATGTATCTTTATTAATTATATGAACATGTGTCATTTACTACCCAAAAAAGATTTAAGTTATTTACCAAAAGATGCCCAACATATGAACAAATATAGTTACTTCTGAAAATACTGAATTCTTAATTAAAATCCATAGGTTAACAGCAGTACAGTAAATCTCACTGCCAAGAAACTAAAGAGTAATCCTAACCGTCCATAAAAGAAGATGTTACAGCCCTGGAGAAGTGGCTGATAAAAAACCCGAGATCCTAAGAATAATGAAAAATAAGTACCAAGGTTTTCAAGGAAATTGCTATAAACAAAAGGGGAAAAACAATGAGAAAAATTAAGGTTCAAAAATCTCATCTCTTGCAAAACCATTAAGTCACATTTAGTATCTTTATTACATCATTCTTTCCTACCAAGAGGCTAGCACAAATTGCCTTTTTCCAAAAATGGCCACAATCTCCCATTCCACGTGCTTTTGTAAGAGCCCTGCCACTCCCGTATGAAGAAGTAGGGTCTAATTCCCCTCCTCTTGCCTTTAGGTGGAATTTGTGGTCATTGGTAATCAGTAGAATATGGTGGAAGAAAACCTGTATAACTCCTGAAACTGGATCACAATAAGTGATACAGCTCCCATTTGGATTTGAAATAATTGTCCTTGGACCTGTGGGTCACTATGTAGTGAATTGAAAGTCACTTTACTGTGAGAAAGCCCAAGACACCCATGGAGAAGGCCCAGTGGTACACAGAGGTTACAAATAAAGCACAAGAGGTAGTTTCCACACCTGAATTTTGAAAGGCAAGAGCAAAGTAAGACAGATTGTGGTAAAAATGGGCCTAAGTACACCTCCTCCCCTCACACTTCCATCCACACAGAGCAACCAGCCAGCCCGACTTCAAACATTCCTCATAGCTACCAATGCTATAATATAAAGGTAAATCCCCAGTTTCAAAAGAAACCAAACCAGGCAAATAGTTCCAGAGAGAGGCTAAGAACCAGACCATTCTTCAATTAAGCATGCTTCAATCTTGGAGGTAAAAGCCCTCGCTCTGACCCTAACTTCTCAGCATTTCCCAAGAAATTTTCAAGAAAAGCAGTGTTGTAGCATATGCACTTAATTCATATAAATTAACACTAAAACTTAAAAGCGAATAAGAGCAAAAAAAGTAAGATAACTTAAATAGTTCTTGCAAGTCATTTTCCAGTGCTCAACACTCTACATCCTAATCACTCAGCAAACCCTGTTGCTCTACTTTCAGGTTTTCTTATCTCCTCCACCATCATGCTGGCCAAAGATTCCATCACCACTTTCCTTGCATGGATTACTGCAATAGCTTCCCAACTGGTTTCCCTGATTGCAGGGCGCATGGTTCTCCCACGCCAAGTCTATTACCAACACAGCAACCAAAGTAATCCTTCTCAGACCTGTCACAAAATCTTGATAACTCATTAATCTGGATGATACATATATAGAAGTTAATTATATTCTACTTTTCTGTATGTTTGAACATTTTTTATAACTAAAAAATGTACATAATGTTAGGAATTTGTTGAACTGCCATTGATTGTGACTTCTCTACTCAAAGCCCTCCAATCACTCCCCATCTCACCAAGAATGGCCTATAAGGTCACATAAGCTGTCCCCTTTCCACCCAAATGTCCTCTGCCCCATCTCCTTCTCCTCCTCCCTTCTACCACCACCTGGCCACCTTGTTGTTCCTGGGTCTCTCTAGCCGTGCTCCTGTGCCAGGGCCTCTGCACTCACCCTTTTCTGGCCTGGATCCTTATCTCTTTGCTCAGATATGCCTTCTCCGGGAGGACGGCCCTGACAATTCTGTTTAGAATGGGAATTCCCTCCAACATTCCCCATGTCTCTTCCCTCCTTTATTTTTCTTATGTTATTTATCACCTTCCACAACATTATATGATTTACAATGATTTTGTTCGTTATTTGTCTCTTCCTACCAGAACAGAGATTCTGAACCTTGTTTATACCATGGATCCCTTTTGTAGAATCATGCAGAATAAGAACCTCTTGTCCAAGTAAGGCTCAAAATTATATGAATTGCAGAAAAGAAAATGTGTAGGGCTGCATACAATACAAATTATCTTGCAATATAGGTATCAAAATATTTTTTAAAAATAAATTTGGGATGTATTACTATATGTAGTTCTTTATTCATTAATAAATTCCAACAAGTCTAATAATCATTGTAACTTCGAGATAATCTGCAACAATAACATAATACATGTCATTTCCTAAATGGTGAAAAGTGCCACAGATACTACTACTATTGTAATCCTCTATTGGAGAAGACGCTAAATTACAGTTGAGGATAGTGAAAGAAATATGTACTTTCTTTTCTCATTCAGATGCATGAACCTCTCCTGAATGTTATGGGTCCATGAATTTAAGTTAAGACTCCTGATCTAGCATATAAACTACATGGAGGAATGGATTATTCTGTTTTGTTCATTGCTGTATTCCTGGAACTTTACTAAAATAATGCCTGTCACACAGTAGGCTCTCAACAAATATTGCCAATCCATGCAACAGATTTATTCTTGCTGGCAAGTTTCAGATGGGAGAAGAGAATCTGATGCTACCTCAGGCAATATCTAGTATTAGTGTCACTGAAAGGGAGACTTGGATGGAAAGACCTAAAGGTGTAAGTCATATATAAAGACATTACATATATCAACCCCCACAACACAAGTCATTTACTTCTTCTGAAGTTCAACCAAAGAAATAATGATGTTCTGAGACACTTTTCTTTTAGAGTTAAAACTACCTATAAAGTCTGCCAAATGGTGCTTCCCGTAAGATTTTAAAGGTTAATATACTGCCTATAGATTTTTACCTTATTTTTTCACTTTAGAACCTAATTTCTGAATTAGGTTTGTACTGGAGGATTTTCACACCAACTACTACAGATTCCTGTCTTTAAGAGATTTGGAAGAATGGAGAGGAAAGGAAAAGGAAAGACCAGAAATAACTATTTGGAAGACCAAATACTTCTGGGTAGAAGAAGGGGAAAAAAGGCAACATTAAGAATAATTCAGTGACTTTTTTCACACACCTCCCAACAAAATGACATAAATCTCTCTTGTTGTGAAACCTGAAAATAAATAAGAAGGCAAATCTGCATAGAGTCCCATAAAACCTAGGTAGTTCTGTGCTAGGTAGTTTTCTATAAATTACTTTCTAATCACCATGATGTCCATCAATGTTTTAAAAGTCACTTTTGACTTCTAAAGCTACTAATAAGAAAGTGGTCTAAGTTTACAATGGAATGCACTGCATATAAAGAACATACAGTAATTTCAAACTCAAAAGGAAATATATTTCACACAATAGAATCATCAAGGTAGTTCGCTATTTCTGTAGACAAGCAAAGGAAGGGAAGTGAATACTGAGCAATACAGAAACAAATGAAATTATGACTGCTTTAAATATATATTTGGTTCAAATCTTTGATTACATTCAGAATTATACAGCACCAATGCTAGTAATTTTTGCCTAGAAAATAGAATCATGACTTTAGTAATCTTTTTAAATACACGGTAAAAATAAAAAGATAATCCTTTGTTAATGCTTAAGAAAGGAAAACCTTTCTATAATAGGATATTCATCATCAAAATATAAATTAGTTTTCTGCATAATTTCAATTTTTTTCCCATCTAAAAAAGAAAAAATAGATGGTTACTGTAATTATTGTATTATATTTTTGGTATCTGTTTACTTGTCAGTTTAATAAAAACTCTAGTAACTGCAATTTTCATCAAAAGTGTATTTTGGACAGCATCTCACCTGGTCTCTTCATCATCCCAAGCGATTCGCATGCCTTTCCCACCACCACCCGCTGAGGCCTTGATCATGACAGGGTAGCCTAACAGCAGGGAAGAATTAGACAGAAGTTCAAACTTTGATCATTTGGATGCATGAACATGACAACTGACCACATGTTCAATAACGCAGAAGACAATAACTAATTTATTTAAAAGATACTTTCTTTAGAGTCAGGAAAATTACACCAGTATAATGATCTCATATATATATTTTTTTTTTAATGTATAATCATTTTAAAAGAAAAAAAGCTATTTGTATCAATAACTATAACATTTTCCCCAATAATGAAATAAAAAGCTAGGAAAAATAAGTATTTGACATGGATTCCAAAAATGGAAGTAGATACAATATCAACTAACCAAAGATATAAGAAGCAACTTACAATGCATTGAGGAAACACACACACACACAATTCCCCAAAAATTGTTTGACTGCCTAACAAATTAAATGCCCTTTTTTTCAAAAGTAATGATTTACAAGTACTTGAAATTTCTTCATTTGAAAAGTTACAGGGAATCCCTGCAGCTTTTAATAACAAGAACTGACATGATGTTTTAGAGAAAAATTAAGTCATGGCTATTATACTATGGGCTGGAGCAGAAGATGCAGGGCTCTTTGCTATTAACAGAGAAGCTATTAAACTATTTCATTCATTTAGAGGGGACTGCCTAACTAGTGAGCATTTTGAAACTAAAAAGTCAGGCCCAAAACAAAAGACATTTCCAGCTAAAGTTTTAGAAGAGTAAAAATCATAGAATTGTTGTTAGTTAACAGGATTGAATAGATTCATTATTACAAAGTAACAATCTTGACAGTGTGAGTCATCTATAACAATTTATCAAGAAAAGTTGTAAAGTTTCCTTGTTTAGAGGTTTCTCTGAAAACAAGGTGGAGATATTCAATGTCTGAGACCACTTGTTTATGGTCTTTTCTAAAGAAAGGAGAGGTCAGTGAGCCCTTAAAGGACTCTTGATGGCCTGTGAGGCTCTAACAGCACTGAACTCTAGCTATAGGATCTTAGAGGAAAAGGGAAAAGAGGGCCAAATGTCACAGACCTTTGACCCCTAAACCACAAACCATCACTCTTGAAACTTCAACTTAGTCAAAACTGCACTTGCTTCTGTTTCATAATTAAGTCTATTTTTAAAATTCTGATATTGATTATGTTTATGTGGGACAGATTTATGTGGGACAGGATTTTAAAAGCAATGCTAGATGCAGTGAGAGGAAGAAAGATTTTCACCTTGGAAGCCTAAAAATATAGGAAGAAAGAGAGAGGTAATTCTATCATTGGGAATGTAGAAAATGATCATAGGAAGGTAAGAGAAAAGGGACTAAGAAAGCACAGTTATAGAAAAGGCGATTTACATGAGGCTATGAAGAATGAGCAGGATTTGAACATTTTAAGCAGAATAGCAGTAACAAAACAGAAGCCAGGCAGCATGGACCAAGTTTAAGAAATGACTGCAGCAATGTTAGTTGAAGTAGGAGTAGTTGTAGGATGGCAGAGGAAAAGAGAACTGAAAACATAAATTGGGGCCCAAGTATATGACATACTTTTACATGCCTCAGATCCTGCACAAGAGTGACAAGAATAGTATTCACCTACTCAATGCTGCAGCCTCACAATGAATGCCACAGAAAGGAGTTAGGTTGAAATCAGCAAAGAAGAATTAGCCTGCTTTTTGCAATGAAGAAACAATATCTAAAAATAAGATACTGTTATATTTAATTTCTCATTAGAAATGAGAAATTTCTAAGATCCCTTTTCCTCTAAGATCCTATAGCTAGAGTTCAGTGCTATTAGATTTCTCATGCCTGAGAAATCATTTTTACAAAAACTTGAGGGTTCTTTTTAAACAAACACGTCCATACCCACCAAAACATGTGTTACCAATTCACCATCATAAACTATTTATCCCTGTAAACAGGAAATCACAAGAGGTATGAGAGCCACATCCCATTCCTCTAGTATTTTCAGTTCCTTCAGACAATGAGAAAATTTGCAGTTGTTCTGATTCCAGTATTAATGTCACTTTAGCCATTTACTATGGACCCTGACTATACAGTGATTTGTGAGGTTCAAAATAAGATTGGAAAATTATCCTTGGTCTTAAGGAACTAGATGGGGAACCGAAACACATAAAATAATCTATCAACAAGAAATATATAATATGGCAATTACAATATGTTCCCCCAAAAGGAAGCGATGCAGTATTAGACCTGTGAATACATATAACCGAGGAAGGCATGATTCCCTGACAAAAATCAAAAATGCCAAATATAAAACCAGAAGAGGGAGGGAGAAACTAGAAGAACTTAGTGACTTCATAATCACTCAATCTAAGTTTTCAGCAATAACTAAAAATAAAGGCAAGGTTTTCTATTCAATTTTTTATCCCAAATAAGTCACTGAATTTCAGGTATATTTTTATGCAGTCACCATGTCACGGAAAAACAAGACCTAGCCATTTGAAAGGGACAGTAAAGAATATTCCACACAGATGATGTTAAATAATATCAAAAAGCCCAGTCCCTCATGCCTATTTTCTTATTGTGCCTCTGCGGTCCTAACTAGGACTAAGTCATGGGGTGCCAGGAACTAGAAGAAAAAGGGGAAAAAAAGATTCAGCCAAAAGTTGACATTCCCAGAAAAATCAGGAATGATCAAGTTGATGCCTATCACTAACCCTCACTTTACCTACTCTGGACATGAAATTGTCACTGATGTTCTCTCACATTTTTTATCCATACTCACACTCCAGTGTTCCATTTTTGTCCATTTAAGGTATTTCCTTAATTTTATATTCTTCAGTTGACATATATTTAAAACAGAACAACCTTCCTTATGATAACAAAACAAAATTCTCCAAAGTTTTTAAAAGGAGATGAATCTCTTGATGGGAGAAGATTGCTTTAAAAAAAGAAAAGAACAGGCCCTAGTGCTGTTTGCAAGTACTTCCTCACCTGAAGTTCCTCCAGTATCCTCTCTCTGGATGGATGCCTCCTCCCACCTCCTGACCCCACCCTCCCAGAGCCAGGTATCTACATGACTCTCCTACTAACACTGCAACCCCAACATGCAGAAAGTCTCCATTCCTTATTTCTCTTCTGTATAATGCTTCCAAAAAGAAAACTACTAAATACTATGCAAGAAAAAAATAAGTATTTTTAAAAATACAGAAACTTAGATTAGCAACATATTAAAAGACTTTTATTCATACTTTTCTGTACTCAACCTCCAAGGGCAGGTTTAGCTGCAGGATAAGACATTCTCAGTGGTTTCCTTTCCTCCCAGCAATCAGCATATCTTACCTTCCACCACAAAGCAGCAATCCTCTTTCTAACTCGACCATCAAATTCTCATTCATCAACTCAAAAATATATACTGAATAAATACTATGTGCCAAACAGTGATCTGGCTCTGGGGGATACAAAGATGAACAATTCAGAAAGTTATCTGCTCTCAAGGCACTTACTATCTAGTGAAGAACTATATATAAATATACATATACATATGTATACAAGTATGCACTTACTATCTAGTGGAAATCAATGCATAAATATACATGCACCTAAATATAAATACATACATATATGTACAAATATACATACATATAAGCTTATATTCATACAAAATATACAAGGTGCTGATAAGTGCTATAATAAAAAACAGAGGGATGCATCAGAGTGATCAGCAGTACTTTTCCTTGAAAAGCCTTAAAAGGCTTTCTCTGAGAAAACTGGTATTTAAAATAAGACCTGAATAGCATCTCACTACGCTGATGGACAGTGACTGTAATGGGGTTGGTGGGGGGGACCTGATGAAAGGGGTAGTTTAATAACCATAATATTGCACATGTAATTGTAGATTAATGATACCAAAATAAATAATAAAAAAAAAGACCTGAAGGAGCTAGAGCCAGACTCTGAAAATCAATGAGAAAGGAATATTCTTGACAGAAGGAACAGTTTGGAAAGGTTATATAGTTGAGGGCAGCAGTGACCTAATGTAGTATTTTTTAGTGTCATTTTGTCTGCTCTGCAAGGTATGAATTGTAAAAGAGTAAAGGTGTGAATAGGGAGCTTATTAGGAAGCATTTGCATTGGTGCAGGGAGAGACAGCTGTGTTCAGGGCTTGGCTGGTAGGCAGACACACAAGCAAAGTCCTGAAGTTTGTGTTAAGGTAGAGTCAGCACAACTTGGTGATGGTTTAGATATGGATGATGAGGGAATGAGGGAAGACTCCAGGACATTAAGCACTTTAACATTTAGTTATGGATTCCAAATACAAAGAAACTACTTTTTGGCCAACTAATAGCATCATATTAACATACACAAGTCACAATGTATAACCTCCCCTTCAAGCAAAACCTTCCCCTATACAAAGGAGCATAACCTGCTAACTTAAAAGCAGATCAAATTATACCTTAATGACAAAATAGTCATAAGAATCACATAATAGCAAATTTAACAGTTTTTCATCTACAATTGCTTGATTAACACTTAATAGAATACAATGACTGATAGAAAGGAAAATATAAAAAGAAGGGAAAAGTGAAATATTTCTTGGGGAAATGTCCTATCCCTAATCTGGTGGTGCTAATCAGAAATCTCTCAAGGGTCAAAGAGAAGGTGTGATTTTTTTGTGCTTTGGGTGGAGGGGAGGTCACAGAGGGTTGGCTGCTTCTTTTAAAAACATTTGGGAAACATGTAATTAATTGCAGGGCTTTTATTTCCTAATGGAAATGAAAGCTATTTCAGAGTAGGACAGTCCTCTAGATGGATGAACAGGCTCTGATAATGGGATCTCAGCAGGGAAAATAAAAGAACCAGTACTAGTAGGGGGGGAGGTGGAATTTGAGACAGAAAGGACGGAAATCCTGAAATGAAAGTTGTGCATTATAATTACAGGAAAATCAAGTAGTATGCAATGCATTTGTTATATTCCTTTACTCTCCTCCTTTAATTTAATAGTTCACTTCACCTTTTAGGTTTGTGGTTTCTTGCAGAGCAATGAGGGTGAAAGATTTTTTTTTAAATCTTAAGTTGTTTTACACAATATCCACAACTTAAATTTACTTGATTATCTAGGAGTATAACTGCTAGATGGTATGCAACTCTTAAAAACTTTTTGTTAAAAAAAAAACAAATTCTCCACTTTTATCTCCATTGTCACAACACTTACATTACCATCATCTCTTCATAGGACTCCTGTAAGTCCCCTAACAGAAATCCCTACCACTACAATTGGTCCCACCAAACTACACAGTAGTCTGTGAAATTCTTTAAAAACATATATAACGAATGGATTCAAGATGGTGGAGTGAGAGGTGAGACAGAGAACTCTGCTAAAAACATACATAAAAAATGGATTCAAGATGGAGGAGTGAGAGGTGAGACACAGAACTCCTCCCAAAACAACATGTAATGCGAAAATATAGTTAATACAACTAATCCAAAAACAGCAACAGTTAAGATGGCTGCACCAGCCTGAATACACCTGAAGAACAGAGCAGAACCCATGTAAAAGGGAAATGTACCAAAGCCTTGATCAGGTGGACCCAAGCCCCTCCCCCACCCCAGCACACCTGAGGGAGGAAGAGAAACGAAGCAGAGAGAGGGTGGAAGCCTAAGACGACTGAACACCCAGCCATGAAGATATGCTTTGGAGCACAAACCTACACTGAGTGGTGCTCCGGAGGTTTGTGGGTTTAGGGAGCTGGGACAGGCAGATTGCGTGACAGACTGGGGCAGTTTGTGGAGGACAGGGATCCACATGTGGCCACTATGGGAGAAAAAGAAGGAGGGTGGTCTCAGAGGCTTCCTAGCAGCGAGAGGGCTGCTGAAAGGGCATGGTTTGAACGGAGCCTGCTGCACAGGAGAAGGGATACATGGACAAGGTTGTTTGGGCACACTCTGCCCAGCAGGTGGGAACTTTGAGGAGCTTCAGATGCTCTATCCCCCTGGCTGCCCAGTCAGTTCCAAGGCCCCCCACTATGATACACAGCATGCCAAGCCTTCTTACTGGCCTGCAGGCACCTGCTCGCAAACCAGCAGTCCCTGCACAGGCATCAGGCCAGACAGAGGGAGGCCCCACCTACAACAGGTAGAGATGCAAATAACAGAGGCTTATACCTGTATGCTCGGGCCACTGGTTCTGACACTGGAGACAGGCACTGCAGCCGGGAAGCAGGAAACAGCTCTTTCCTCCCACAAGGGACCAGCATCACTCCCCTGAGACCCCCAACCTCACTACAGGGGCTGAGCAGCTCCAGAGACTAGAGCTTCTGGGCACTAGAGGGCGCCACAAAGAAATATGAAATGTCAAAGGAACATGGTTGAGACCAAAATCTCACAAACCCCCAAAAAAGGACCAAATGAAACTGAACTCATGAATCTTCCTGAAAGAGAGTTCAAAATAAAAATCATAAACATACTCATGGAGGTACAGAAAAATATTCAAGAACTCAGGAACGAATTTAAGGTGGAGACTCAATCATTAAGAAACTCCACATCTTAAATGAAACATAAAATGGAGGGATTTAAAAGCTGATTAGATGTAGTAGAAGAGACAATAAATGGAATAGAAATTAGAGAAGAGGAATACAAACAAGCTGAGGCATAGAGAGAAAAAGGATCTCTAAGTATGAAAGAATATTGAGAGAACTGTGTGACCAATCCCAACGGAACAATATTCGCATTATAGGGGTAGAATAAGAAGAAGAGAGATTAAAAGGGATAGAAAGTGCCTTTGAGGAGGTAATTACTAAAAACTTCCCCAATCTGGGGGAGGAGATAGTCTCTCAGGCCATGGAGGTGCACAGATCTCCCAACACACAGAACCCAAGGAAGACAACACCAAGACATATAGTAATTAAAGTGGCAAAGATCAAGGATAAGGACAGACTATTGAAAGCAGCCAGAGAGAGAAATGAGATGACATACAAAGGAAAGCCCATCAGGCTATCATCAGACTTCTCAGCAGAAACCTTACAGGCCAGAAGGGAGTGGCATGATGTATTTAATGCAATGAAGCAGAAGAGTCTCGAACCAAGAATACTTTATCCAGCAAGGTTATCATTTAAATTTGAAGGAGGGATTAAACAATGTCCAGATAAGCAAAAGCTGAAAGAATTTACCTCCCACAACCCATCTCTAGTGTATTTTGGAGAGACTGCTATAGTTGGAAGTGTTCCTAAGGTTCAATAGCTTTCACCAGAGGTAATAAAACCACAGTAAAGAAAGTAGAGCAGTTAATTACTAAGCATATACAAAATTAAATCAACTACCCCCAAAGTCAATCAAGGGATAGACAAAGAGTACAGAATATGATACCTAATATATAAAGAATGGAGGAGGGAGAAAAAGGAGGAGAAAAAAGGAACCTTTAGATTGTGTTTGTAATAACATATTAAGTGAGTTAAGTTAGACTCTTAGATAGTAAGGAAGTTAACCTTGAACCTTTGGTAACCACGAATCTGAAGCCTACAATGGCAATAAGTACATACCTGTCAATAATCATCCTAAATGTAAATGGTCTGAATGCACTAATCAAAAGACATAGAGTCATTGAATGGATAAAAAAACAAGACCCATCTACATGCTGCCTACAAGAGACTCACTTTAAACCCAAAGACACACACAGACTAAAAGTGAAGAGATGGAAAAAGATATTTCATGCAACTAATAGGGAGAAAAAAGCAGGAGTTACAGTACTTGTATCAGAAAAAATAGATTTCAAAACAAAGAAAGTCACAAGAGACAAAGAAGGACATTACATAACGATAAAGGGGTCAATCCAACAAGAAGATATAACCATTATAAATATCTATGCACTCAACACAGGAGAACCAAAAAATGTGAAACAAATACTAACAGAATTAAAAGGAGAAATAGAATGCAATGCATTCATTCTAGGAAACTTCAACACTCCACTCACTCTGAAGGACAGATCAACCAGACAGAAAATAAGTAAGGAGACTGAACAACACATTAGAACAGATGGACATAACAGACATCAACAGAACTCTACACCCAAAAGCAGCAAAATACACATTCTTCTCAAGTGCACATGGAACATTTTCAATAGATCATATCCTAGGCCACAAAAAGAACCTTGGTAAATTCAAATAGATTGAAATTGTACCAACCAGTTTTTCAGACCACAAAAGTATGAAACTGGAAATAAATTATGCAAAGAAAATGAAAAATCCCACAAACACATTGAGGCTTCACAGCATGCTCCTAAACAACCACTGGATCAATGACCAAATAAAAACAGAGATCAAGCAATATATGGAGACAAATGACAACAATAATTCAACAAAGCAAAATCTGTGGGATGCAGCAGAGGGGTGCAGCAGAGGGGGTGCTAGAGGAAAGTATATTGCAATACAGGTCCACCTCAGGAAAGAAAAACAATACCATATGAACAGTCAAATTCACAATTAACGAAACTAGAAAAAGAAGAACAAATGAGACCCAAAGTCAGTAGAAGGAGGGACATAATAAAGATTAGAGCAGAAATAAATACAATCGGGAAGAATAAAACAACAGAAAGAATCAATGAAAGCAGGAGCTGGTTCTTCAAGAAAATAAACAAAATAGATAAACTCCTACACAGAGTTATCAAAAAAAGAGAGTCTACACACATAAACAGAATCAGAAATGAGAAAGGAAAAATCACTATGGACACCACAGAAATACAAAGAATTATGAGAATACTCTGAAAAATTATATGCTAACAAACTGGATAAACTAGAAGAAATGGACAGCTTTCTAGAAAAATACAACCTTCCAAGGCTGACCAAGAAAGAAACAGAAAATCTGAACAGACCAATTACCAGCAACAAAATTGAAGTGGCAATCAAAAAACTACCTAAGACAAAACTCCTGGACCAGATGGCTTTACTGCTGAATTTTATCAAACATTTAGTGAAGATCTAATACCCATCCTCTTTAAAGTTTTCGAAAGAGTAGAAGAAGAGGGAATACTTCCAAACTCATTCTATGAGGCCAGCATCACTCTAATACCAAAACCAGGCAAACACACCACAAAAAAAGAAAACTGAAGACCGTATTCCTGATGAACATAGATGCAAAAATACTCAACAAAATATTAGCAAACCAACTTCAAAAATGCATCCAAAAGGTCATCCACCATGATCAAGTAGGATTTATTCCAGGGATGCAAGGATGGTACAACATTCAAATATCCATCAACATCATACACCACATCAACAAAAAGAAGGACAAAAACCACATGATCATCTCCATAGATGCTGAAAAAGCATTTGACAAAATTCAACATCCATTCATGATAAAAACTCTCAACAAAATGGGTATAGAGGGCAAGTACCTCAACATAATAAAGGCCATATATGACAAACCCACAGCCAACATTATACTTAACAATGAGAAGCTGAAAGCTTTTCCTTTAAGATCGGGAACAAGACAAGGATGCCCACTCTCCCCACTTCTATTCAACACAGTATTGGAGGTCCTAGGCACAGCAATCAGACAACACAAAGAAATAAAGGCATCCAGATTGGTAAGAAAGAAGTTAAACTGTCCCTGTTTGCAGAAGACATGATATTGTACATAAAAAACCCTAAAAAATCCACTCCAAAACTACTAGATCTAATATCTGAATTCAGCAAAGTAGCAAGATACAAAATTAATACACAGAAATCTATGCATTCCTATACACTAGCAATGAACTAGCAGAGAGAGAAATCAGGAAAACAATACCATTCTCAGTTGCATCAAAAAGGATAAAATACCTAGGAATAAACCTCACCAGGGAAGTGAAAGACCTATACTCTGAAAACTACAAGACACTCATGAGAGAAATTAAAGAAGATACCAATAAATGGAAACACATCCCATGCTCATGGATAGGAAGAATTAATATTGTCAAAATGGCCATCCTGCCTAAAGCAATCTATAGATTCAATGCAATTCCTATCAAAATACCAACAGCATTCTTCAATGAACTAGAGAAAATCATTTTAAAATTCATATGGAACCACAAAAGACCCCGAAAAGCAATCCTGAGAAGGAAGAATAAAGCTGGGGGGATTATGCTCTCCAACTTCAAGCTCTACTACAAAGCCACAGTAATCAAGACAATTTGGTACTGGCACAAGACCAGACCCATAGACCAATGGAACAGACTAGAGAGCCCCGATATAAACCCAACCACATATGGTCAATTAATATATGATAAAGGAGCCATGTACATACAATGGGGAAATGACAGCCTCTTCAACAGCTGGTGTTGGAAAAACTGGACAGCTACATGCAAGAGAATGAAACCGGATTATTGTTTAACCCTTAAACTAGAAATGGATCAAAGACCTGAATGTAAGTCATAAAACCATAAAACTCTTAGAAGACAACATAGGCAAAAATCTCCTGAAGATAAGAATGAACAACTTCTTCCTGAATGCATCTCCTCAAGCAAGGGAAACAAGCAAAAATGAACTCATGGGACTACATGAAACTGAAAAGTTTCTGTACGGCAAAGGACACCAACAACAGAACAAAAAGGCATCCTACAGTATGGGAGAATATATTTGTAAATGACATATCTGACAAGGGGTTAACATCCAAAATATATGAAGAACTTACACGTCTCAACACCCATAAAACAAATAACCCAATTAAAACATGGGCAGAGGATATGAAAAGACAATTCTCCAAAGAAGAAATTCAGGTGACCAATAGACACATGGAAAGATGCTCCACATCACTATTCACCAGGGAAATGCAAATTAAAACCACAATGAAATATCACCTCACACACACCAGTAAGGCTGGCCAGTATTCAAAAGACTAAGAACAAGAAGTGCTGGTGAGGATGCGGAGAAAGGGGAACCCTCCTATACTGCTGGTGGGAATGTAAGCTAGTTCAACCATTGTGGAAAGCAATTTAGAGGCTCCTGAAAAAACTAAAAATAGAAATACCATTTCACCCGGGAATCCCACTCCTTGGAATTTACTCAAAGAATACAACTTCTCGGATTCAAAAAGACATATGCACCCCTAAGTTTATCGCAGCAGTGTTTACAATAGCCAAGATACAGAAGCAATCTAAGTGCCCATCAGTAGATGAATGGATAAAGAAGAAGTGGTACATATACACAATGGAATAGTATTCAGCCATAAGAAAGAAACAAATCCTACCATTTGCAACAACATGGATGGAGCTGGAGGATATTATGCTCAGTGAAATAAGCCAGGCAGAGAAAGACAAGTGTCAAATGATTTCCCTCATTTGTGGAGTATAACAACGCAGCAAAACTGAAGGAACAAAATAGTAGCAGACTCAGAGACTCCAAGAAGGGACTAGTGGTTACCAAAGGGGAGGGTTGTGGGAAGGCTGTTGGGGAGTGAGGGAGAAGGGGATTGAGGGGTATTATGTTTAGTACACACAGTGTGGGGGGTCACAGGGAAAACAGTATAGCACAGAGAAGGCAAACAGTGAATCTGTGGCATCTTACTACACTGATGGTCAGTGACTGCATTGGGGCATGGGTGTGGACTTGATAATATGGGTAAAAGTAGTCACCACATTGTTTTTTCATGTGAAACCTTCATAAGACTGTATATCAGTAATACCTTAATAAAAAATTTTTTTAAATATATTAACTACAAAAAAAAGTTTATTGCATTCCTATATATCAGTAATGATAACTTGGAATTTGAAATTAAAAACACAATACCATTTACATTCACACCAAAAAAAATAGAATACTTAAGCAAAAATCTAACAAAATACATATTGTACCTATGAGGAAAACTATGAAAATCTGAATGAAATTAAGGAAAAATCTAAATAAATGAAGAAATATTCCATGTGCATGGGTAGGAAGACTAAATATTTTTAAGGTAACAATTCTACCGAACTTGATCTATAGACTCAATGCATTTCCAATCAAAATCCCAGCAAGTTATTCTGTGGATATCAACCAAGTGATCTAACATCTGTATGGAAAAGCAAAAGACCCAGAATGTCCAACATAATATTAAAGGGGAGTAACAAATTCGAAAGACTGATATTACCTAACCTCAATACTTATTATAAAGCTACAGTAATCAAGTCAGCATGGCACTGGTAAAAGAATAGACAAATTTGTTAGTGAAACAGAGAGCCCAGAAACAGGCCCACACAGATACAGTCAACCGATCTTTGACAAAGGAGCAAAAGCAATTAAGCAAAGGATAGTCTCTTCAACAAACAGTACTAGAACTGAACATCCATATGCAAAAGAGAAATCAGGACACAGTCCTTACATCTTTCACAAAAGTTAAAAGAAAGTGGATCTTAGGCCTACACAGGCAATACAAAATAATAATAGTTCTTTAAGATAAATAGGAGAAAATCTAGGTGACCATGGGTTTAGCAACAAGTTTTTACATACAACACCAAAAGCACAATCCATGAAAGTAAATATTGATAAATTGAGCTTTATTAAACACTTATGCTTTACCAAAAAAAAAAAAAAAACTCTTAAGAGAATGTAGACACAAGTCACAGAATAGGAGAAAGTATGTGCAAAACATATGCCTGATAAGGAATTTGTATCTAAAATTAACAAAGCTCTTAAAATTCAACAGTATGAAAACAAATCACCCAATATAAAAATGGGTAAAACATTTGGACACCTCAAAAAAGAACATACAAGATGGCAAATAAGCATTATGAAAAAATGCTCAACATCATATGTCATCAGGAAAATGCAAATTAAAACAAGATACTACTATAGACCTATCAGAATGGCCAATATCCAAAATACTGACAACACCAAATACTATCAAAGGTGTAAAGCAACAAGAATGCTTATGCACTACTGGTTGGAGTGCAAAATGATCTTATATGAAGTTAAATATAGTTTTACAGTATGACCCAGCAATCATACTCCTAGATATTTATCCAATAGAGTTAAAAATTTATATCCACACAAATGTTTACAGCAGCCTTATTCATAATCATCAAAAACTAAAAACAACCAAGATATCCCTCAAAAGGTGTATGGATAAACGATTGTATATCCACACAATGGAATATTATTTGGCAATAAAAAGAAATGAGCTATCAAACCATGAAAAGACATGAAGGAACCTTTACGTGCATATTACTAAGTGAAAGAAGTAATCTGAAAGGCTACACAGCTACTCCAACTCTATGACATTTAGGACAAGACAAATATATAGATATAGCAAAAGAGCAGTGGGTGACAGGGGTTGGGGAGTAGTGAGTGGAGAGCTGAAAAGGTGACGGGAAATATTCTGTATGAAGCTACAATGGTGGATACATGTCATTATGTATTTCTCAAAAGTCATAGAACTATGCAACACAAAGAGTGAACCTTAAGGTAAACTATGGACTACAGTTAATAAAGAAATACCAGTTTTGTTTCATTAATTGTAACAAATGTACCAGGCTAATTCAAGATGTTAACAACTGGGGAAACTATTTGCAAAAGTCTGGAGTGAGGGTGTTTATGGAACCCCATGTACTATCTTTTCAATTATTCTATAAGTCTAAAACTGCTTTTTAAAAAAATAAGTCTATTAATCACTTTCTTTAAAAAAAGGGAGGCTAAATATTTGAAAAGAGAGTTCACCAAATAAGATTAATGAATATGGTCATTAAGCATGTGAAAAGATGCCCAACAGTATTAGGTATTAAGGAAATAAAATTTTAAATCACAATGAAATAAAACTACACATCCATCAGAATGATGAAAATTAAAGACAGACTGTCAGAAGCTTTGTAACTGGAACTCTGCTAGTTGAAATGTAGAATGGGCAAAGGGACATTTTCAAAGGGGGCTAGAAATGTTCTGTATCTTAATTGTGATTTTATTTATAAAAATTCACTAAGCTATTCACTTGAAATCAGTAGATTTTTATCCCTAATAAAGTATACCTTAATAAAAATGAGTTTTATGGAGCAGTCAAAAATAACAGGTTGGAGAGACTTCCGGGAACATGGCAACGTGAACAGACCAGCAGAAAAATTCCTCCCAACATTATATTTATTCACGAAAATACAGCAAATACAACTATCCCTAAAAGAGAAACCAGAATACACAGGAAAGTGCACAGCGTACAGCTACACCTGTGAGAACTGGGCAGCCGGTGAGGGGGACGGGATACGGAGCGGCGACCTGGTGGGACCGAGCGCTCCCACCCCCACAGAGCTCCGGCGGCCAGACACTCCGGACAGAGGACTCGGGACCCGGCGAGGCGGGATGGAAACACGATCCAGCGAGACCAGAACGCCCCTCCACCTCAGCACTCCGGCGGGAGTCCCGGCAAGGCGGGTAAGGTACGGACCCGTGAGCGGACCGAGCGCTCCTCTTCCCCAGCGCTCCAGCGGGAGGAGAGGATTCAGAGCCCGGAGGGAGTGGAAGTCTGCGCCGGGAGCGCCGACACACAGCCTGCGGTGTAGCGGAGATAGGAGAGACAGAGGGCACAGGGTCCCAGCCCGGAACGTGCAAGTTGCCCGCGGCACGCTCCGGGAAGGAAAAAGAAAGGAGAAAAAAGGGAAGAAAAGCGCGCGCTCTACCTCAGCGGTCTTAAAGAGACAGGAGCTCAGTAGAGTGGCCGGATAGCCCCGCAAACTGAGCCCAGCACGCTGGGAGTCCTGGGGAGCTTTGGACACCTTGGCTGGTGACTGGGAAAGGGTGCCTGCCATTGAGACCCCTACGGAGATCAACAGCTTCCCATTGTTCCTAACCCAGCCAGAACTATAGAGTGGCACTGGAATAGTGAAGCAACAGCGCCACCTACAGCACTCGCGTGGAACCCACTCTCAGTGGCTTTTTTTTGTTGTTGTTATTGTTTTTTCTCCCCTTTCTTTTCCTTTTTTTCTTTCCCTCTCTTTCAACAGCCTCCCATTCATTCTCACCCTGGCCATAGCTTTAAAGGGCCGTGTGGAGCGACGTGGCCACGGCTCTGGAATAGTGGAGCAATAGCGCCACCTACAGCATTCACACAGAAACCACCCCCGGTGGGCGTTTTGGTGTTTTGTCTTTTTGTATTTTTTTTGTTGTTGTGTTGTTGTTGCTGTTTTCTTTTACATGTTGCTGCTTACTCTTTTTCTTTCTTTTCTTTTCCTTTCTCTCTCTCACCTTTTACTTTCTATTAGTAGAAATTTCTTTTTTTTTTCCTTTCTCTCCTTTCTTATCTCTCCTTGCTACCAACAACCAATTCTATAGTCATGAGAAGACAGAAGAATATGATACAGACAAAGCTTCAGACAAACACCACGCCAGAGAAAGAAGCTGAAGAAATGGACATGCAGTCTTCCAGAAAAAGAATTCAGAATAGAAGTCATAGCCATGCTGACGGATCTACAGAAAAATGTGCAAGAGCTGAGGGAGGAAGTGAGGGAAGTGAGGAAAGACAATGCAGAAATGAGACAAGCCATTGACGGGCTCAACAGCAGATTGAATCAGGTTCAACACACGATCAAGGAACTACAAGACAGGGACCAGGAATACAAAGAAGCTGAGGCAGAGAGAGATAAAAGGATCTCTAAGAATGAAAGAATATTAAGAGAACTGTGTGACCAATCCAAACGGAGCAATATTCGCATTATAGGAGTACCAGAGGAAGAAGAGAGAAAAAAAGGGATAGAAAGTGTCTTTGAAGAAATAATTGCTGAAAACTTCCCCACGCTGGGGAAGGAAATAGTCTCACAGTCCACGGAAGCGCACAGATCTCCCAACACAAGGGACCCAAAGAAGACAACACCAAGACACATAATAATCAAGATGGCAAAGATCAAAGACAAGGACAGAGTATTAAAGGCAGCTAGAGAGAGAAAAAAGATCACCTACAAAGGACAACCCATCAGACTATCACCAGACTTCTCAACAGAAACCTTACAGGCCAGAAGAGAATGGCATGATATATTTAACGTAATGAAACAGAAGGGCCTCGAACCAAGAATATTGTATCCAGCACGATTATCATTTAAATATGACGGAGGGATTAAACAATTTCAAGAAAAAAGAAAGTTGAGAGAGTTTGCCTCCCATAAACCAGCACTATAGGATATCTTAAACGGACTGCTCTAGAGGGAAACACCCCTAAGGCTAAAAAGATGTCACCAGAGAAAATAAAAGCATAGCAAAGAAAGCAGACCATCCAAATACCAACTAAAGGCAAAGAATAAAACACCTAATATATAAAGAAAGGAGGAGGAAGAATAGAAAGGGAGAGATAAAGAAACATCAGACGGCGTTCACAAGAACTTAACAAGAAAGTTAAGTTAGATTCTCAGATAGTAAAGAAGCAACCCTTGAACCTTCGGTAACCACGAATCTAAAGCCTGCAATGGCAATAACTGCATATCTATCAATAATCACCCTAAATGTAAACGAACTGAATGCACCAATCAAAAGACACAGAGTAACAGAGTGAATAAAAAAGCAAGACCCATCTATATGCTGCTTACAAGAGACTCACCTCAAACCCAAAGATATACACAGACTAAAAGTGAAGGGATGGAAAAAAATATTTCAAACAAACAACAAAGAGAAAAAAGCAGGTGTTGCAGTACTTGTATCAGATAAAATAGACTTCAAAACGAAGAAAGTAGCAAGAGATAAAGACGGACATTACATAATGATAAAGGGGTCAGTCCAACAAGAAGATATAACCATTATAAATATATATGCACCCAACACAGGAGCGTCAGCATATGTGAAACAAATACTAACAGAAGTGAAGGAGGAAATA
>JAQQAC010019963.1:10160773-10207198 GCA_029783875.1 Phataginus tricuspis
CAGCAAAACTATCTTTGCATAAAAAATGCAAAACAGACAGTTTCGTGTAAGTAAAAATTGAGTTAACTACCTGTAAAAACTTCTAAGGGTTAAATTCCAAGAAAAACAGAAATAATCCTACTAGTAAAGTCAGGGATGAAAGAAGGAACAATGAACAAAAAAAAATAAGCATTTGGGTAAAGCTAAATAAACACTGGCTATTTATGTCCTATAATAATGTCTAGTGTAGTAAATGAAGGAAGTAAAACATAAGAAAGCACACAAGGGATAAACAAGTAAACAGAATTAAAGTATCTGCTTCTTTGATATAAGAATAAACTTTAGATTAAAATTTAAAATAAGTGAACATTTTAAAAAGTTTAGAACAAGAGAATGAAGGACACCTGAAGGAATGTCTCCAAGATGAAATTTTATAGGTAACAACTGAACGAACAGAAATAAAGAGTATAAAATTTCAATCACAGTGGAGATGGGTGGGAGGGGAAAATGGAATAAAACAAAAAAAAGAGATTTAAAAATAATCTTCATCAAAAAGCAGCCAAAAAAATAGAATCTAAAAAATGGAACAAAGGTCAGACAATATAAATAAATCAAAACATAGTAGTAATGTACACAGATTGAACTCTAGTTAAAATATACTGTCAGTCTGAATAGGAAAAAGAAAACCAGTATCAGTCCATATACTTACAAGAGATACACCTAATGAAATAGTTTACTGGTTGACTGAAAAGATGGAGGAACATACAAGGAAAATACCAAAATAAGCTGTTTTAGGCATTATTAATATCACATCAAATCATGTTTGAAAGAAAAAAAAGCCATACATTTTGACAATAAGAAAAATTAGCCAAAGAGACACTTCAGACTATAACAGTGTTATGTTACCTATTAACTTAAGAATATACAGAGGCAAAACCTGACAACCTGGGAAAACCGCTTTCCAAAATTGATCAAACAGACAAAAACATCACTGGAAAATCTGAACATCCTAATGGGTAGGTTTGACCTGTTGGTCATGTATAAAACACTGTGTACAATAATCTGAGAATACACTCTCTTTGCAGGCACACATGGAAGATGTATTTAAAGTGACTTATTCCTTGGCCATAAAGCAATTCTCATCAAATCAGAAAGATTCTAAATAAAAAGGAAATAAATAAATAAAACAAAAGGTTGAAATTTCTGTTATTTTTAAATGCATTTCTAAATAACATGAATCAAAAATCATAACAGGTATCGGAAAACATTCAGAAATGAACAATCATAAAAAATACACATAAAAAATTATGAAACAGAGTTATCTACCCAGATTACTACTCAAAGCTGCTGCAAGTATTGACAACTGACAGCTGGCTCATCCTCAGCTTTCTGCTTAAGGTTTTGATGCTTCCTAGGGGCAGCACACACCCACTGGTTTACTGATACAGGTGTATAAAGCCTCAACTCCCCTTGCCCCAGTTTGAGACAGCTATAAAAGATCGACCAATATTCAGAGCTCTCTGCAGGACTGGCTAAGGACTTTGTGGAGTCTTCACCTCAACTCAACTCAACTTCTCTTTCTTTCAGTCCACTTTCCTTCATTCCCTCACGCACATTGGTCCCAAGAGTATTCCATAGTCTGCTCTCAAAGGAATCCAAGCTGTGACAGAGAGTAATTTGAAAGGCTATTACTGTGATCTCGGCAAGAGATGACACTAGTTTACAAAGAGCAGTAGGAGAAATGGAGAGAAGATAATGAATTCAAGATTCGTACAATGATGCACAAATTGCAAAAACATACAATGAAGTATAATAATGAACACTGAATCACGGAAAAAGCCTCATTGTTGATACCAAATTGAGTTCTCTCTACTTCCTGCCTCTGTGACCCGCGACACTGCAGATGGTAGAACCTCCATCAACCTGAATATTCCCTGAATGAGGCTGACATATAACAGAACTCCTTCCTACCCCACAACCTGACCAATGGGAAGTGAATATGAAGGAAAAAGAAAAAGTAAATCTTTGTTGTTTAAGGTCACAGGAGAAGGGCAATAATAATGGAGAATACCAGAGCTCTGATCAACTAATAAAACAATTGCATAGACTCAAATAAAAATGAGCACATCATTAGTTTCCCAAGAAAGTATAATTCAGAATCTACTGGGAAATTTGGCTGCCATACAACATTTGGCTACACTGAAAATTTCCTATTATGAATACAAAGGAGATAGTTTAAATTCAAGCAATTCAGAGAAACAAATTCCATTATCAGTGTATTCCCATGTTGTGTTTATTTGGTCATAATTTCTGCTCTTTGTTCTCTTTGAATAACAAATTAGTTCTAGTTTAGTTTTATCATTATCAATTTAGTTCTGGTGTACCTTTTGGATTAGCACACTTCAGACTAAGGTGCACATTTGCATCCTAACTTTCTGGGATCTCAAATTATCCAGTAACTAGAATGTAAACCTGTATATGTTGCAGCCCAACTATTCATTATTCACATCTGCTACAACTGCAGATAAATGTAATCTCCAAAAAAGATACCTGTAGGGGATCGTTATTACCACTGAGTTTTTCCGATTGTAAAACGAAAGAGTGTGAAGTGGACATAGGATACTTTGCCTTTCCTAAATTGGCTATGCATACACATAAATAACTGTATAAATACATTTAGTTTACATAAGAATGAACCAATATTGTACACATAAAGATAGAGTCAAGATGTGTTATAAGCTAAAGTAAACCAATAAATACCTAACATTGTTTTGATTTGGCAAAGAAAGGCTATATATTATACTTTTAGGAAAAATGGATCTTGTCTACCTTTTTCCCTCTACTCAGCAAAGAATACTAGATACCTAACTCTGCTGGCAGGCTCAGAAATCAAGCACACATCAATGTTTAGGTAGATCAGAATGGAGAGAGTTCACACACATGAAGTTTCCAAACAAAAGTCAAAGACTTGATGTTTACACATTACTGTCTGAACATAATGCAGAGCCTTTCAAAATAAATAGAAAAAAGAAAAGATATGCACAAATGAACAACAATAAAACTAGAGAATAATGATGAAGGACTGAGGAACAGAAAGAGAGGTAGTGGGAATGAACATAATATGGTAAAATACGGAGAGAATTTGAATGTGTGCTTAAACGCAGTATGTGAATGTAGGAGTAATAAAAAGAAACGTAAGTGCCCAATAACAGTGGCAAAAAAGAAGAAAAGGGATCCAGAAGACATGTTCCCATCTCCCAGGGACTATCACTCTGACCACAAATGCCCACATTGCTTCAAAAATAGGTAAACAGCAAAGTAAAAATCTCATTTTTAAATGAATTTCATAAAGAATGAGCTTTCTCTTCAACATGACTTTTCCTTAGGCATTTCTTATAAATCTTCTACTGAGGACAAAATCAGAAAATAACATGATATAAGATTTTTAAGAAGGTATAAACTGTAACATTTTTCCAAATGTTTCTTCAATATATCTTTAGAGTCAATATATCACTTGTGAAAAATTTTCTAAGCAATATGAAGTAAAAAGAAGAAATAGAAGATTTCAGGGCTCAGACAAGTATTTTTATCCCTCTTAACTATGAACAATTTGTTCTTCTATATTAAAAAAATGAACAACTTTTTTCCTAATGTTAATACCATGACAAAAGGAAGATGGGAAGGAAAGACCAAGGAAAACAACCAGGACACAAAGGGCAACCACGGTTCCTACACACTCATCAGTCAGAGGCCAAGGCAGTCTGAACACTAGTATCAAGAAGAAACATATGGAAGAGTCTAACTTGCAAAGACCATAAGGTGTCACCATCGTAAGTTACTGTGAGGGCAAAAAGGTTCAGTAAAAGACTCTCATACTCTGAGTCTTAGATTCCTAAAAACTTTCATTAGTCCAGCCTCATTAATCCAAGAACAGCCTACAAGAATGGATGAGTACTAGTCATTAACAAGTACATACTAAATTTACTTGAATAATCCTACATTTTTTTAATCTAGTTTCTGTGAGTTTATCATGGTTTACTTAATATATCTGTTCCCGGGTATCTCCATTATCGAAGATGAGGGGAAAAAAGTGAGAAAATTATTGTCAACTCATGGTCCAAAAATATTGTGAAAAACAAAACTTTAAAACGGGTGATTACTTAATTCATTGCCGTATTTACATATACATTTCTATTTGGATTCATTCATTGACTAACCACTTGCTGCTGAATATATGTTATATGATAAGCACTGTCTTAAGTACTAGAAATACCAGGGCAACTAACCCACAGTCAATTTTACTATGAAAGAATAACTAAATGAACATAAAATTGTTTGCAGAGATAAACAGAATGTATTTAATGCAGGAAGTCCCACATTATTTTAAGAGAATAGCAATAAATACATCAAGATAATTCAATAAAAGGGTCAGCAGAGTACTTCCTTATCAAACGAAGCCCCACAGAACAAGGAACACACCATGTAAGATACTGCTCCGTTTGGTATTACTTTCTCCTCTCCTTTAAAAATTATTTATAACTCAATTGTTCACTCTTCCACTCTTCTTTACCAAATAGCTTTTAAAAACGTGTATTCTTCTATTCTTGGTACAGTGTTTTATATATATAGTTTAATTGGTTTATAGTGTTTGTCAAGATCTCTATTTCCTTACTGATCCTCTCTGTAGATGTTCTATCCATTATTTAAAGTGTGGTATGGAAGTCTACCACTATTATTGTAGAACTGCCTATTTTTCCTTTCAATTCTGTCAATGTTGTCTTCATATATTTTGGGGTCTTTGCTGTTTGGTGCATATATGTTTATAATAGTCAATATGTTTATAATGACCAATATGTAATGTCTTTGTCTCTTGTAACAGTTTTAGACTTAAAGTCTGTTTTATTTGATATAATATAGTCACCCTAGCTCTCTTTTGGTTACTATTTGCATGGGGTATCTTTTTCCATCCTTTCATTTTCAAACTATATCTGTCTCTGGAGCTAAATGAGTTTCTTATTGACAGCATATAGCTGTATCTGTTTTTCATCCATTCTGCCAATATCTGCCACAGTGAGATATTGCATACACACTAGGATGGCCATAATGTTAAAAAACAAACAAAACAGGAAAATAACAAGTGTTGGCAAGGATGTAAAGAAATTAAGAACACTCATACATTGTTGGTAGGAATATAAAATGGTTCAGCCATTGTGGAAAACAGTTTGGTAACTCCTTAAAAAGTTAAACATAAATTTATCATATAACCTAGCAATTCCACAGCTAGGTATATACCTAAAAGAATTTAAAACAGATACCCAAATACATGTACATGTATGTTCATAGCACACTATTTACAATAGTCAAAATTGGGAAACAACTCAACTGTCCATCCATAGGTGAGCAGATAAACAAAATACATACAAAGGAACACTATTCAATCATAAAAAGGAATTAAGTGTTGATACATGGTAAAATATGGATGAACTCTGAAACATGACTAAGTGAAAGAAACCAGATACAAAAAGTCACATTACGTATGATTCCTTTATGAAATATCCAGAATAAGTAAATCCATAGAAACAAAGTAAATTAGTGGTTGCCATAGAGATGGGGAAATAAGGAGTGAATATTTATAGATACAGTTTTTTGGAGGGATAATAAAAATATGCTGGAATTAGACAGTGGTGATGGTTGCGCAACCTGTGAATACACTAAAAATCACCGAATTGTACACTTTGAAAGGCTGAATGTTATATTTAAATCTTATCTCAATTTTTTTTTAATCTAATTTTTAGTATAAAAATTTAGAGCAGGCTGTCTCCAGACCTGGAAAGTAAGGAATGACTTGGAAGGAGTATGAAGGAACTTTCTGGAGTGACTCTCTAGAGTCCAATATCTTGGTGGGGTTTTTAGGATACACAGATTATGCATAGATCAAAATCAGCAAAGACTTGAGATTTGTTCATGTCACTGTATACAAATTTTGCCTCAAAATAACAAAATTGTATACAAATATTGAATTCAATTAATGACATGTATGTTAGTCTTCAGTGGGATGCAAACTGATATCCACAATGTACTTTGAAATGCACCAAAATTAATATGGACTAACAAATGGATAGGTACGTGATAAAACGAATTTAGCAAAAGATGAATAGCTGAATCTTGGTGTTGGGTAAACAATGTAAATTCTTTCAAAATATTGTATGATTGAAATTTTTCAAAATACTTTGAGGAAAAAGTTAATGAACAAGAAAAATACCCAAAAGTTATGAGTACTACCAAGATACTTACAAAATGGTTATAAGACACAAAATGACCAAGTGGCAATATTAGACTGTCTTCTCTTGAAGACATGACATTTAAAGCAAAAAATGAAAGGCTACAAGGAGCCATCTATATTACTATATCAGCAAGAGTATCCAGGCTTCCCTCCCAACCCCCAAAACATATTCTAAGGCCTTGAAGTTTGGTATGTTCAAGAAAGCCAGAGTGAGTAAAGTATATTAGGCAAAAAAGAAGTGGTATAAAATGAGATTGGAGAGAAAGGCAGGTGCCACATCATTTGGGGTTTGTGGTCAGGGTAAAGAATTTTTATTTTATCTAAGTGCAATAGAAAGCCATTAGAGGGTTTAGAGCAGGTGTGGGTATGAGATGGGGTGTGTCCTTATTATTCAGACTTTAAAATATCACACTGTTGCTATGTGAAGAATCACTTTGAAGTGTTTAAGAAAAGAAGTAGAGAAACTATTGCTGTAGCCCTGCAAGGATAATGGTAGTGGGGAAGAGAGTGCTGGTAGTAAGATAGTGAGTAGTGAATATGGGAGATATTCTGAACGAATTGACAGTATCTATTGATAGACTGACAATACGTTGACCAGGATAGATCTTAGGTTTTTAGCTCTAGCCACTGAGGGAATAGAGTGAAATTTACTGGAATGTAGAAACTGTGGAAGAAGCAGGTTTGGAGAATGGTGGACTTGAGGATCAAAAAAATGTTTAATTGGGCATGATTTGCAATTGTGAGAAAAGACAGGCAAAAGAAAAGAATCAGAATAATATGGAAGTCATTAAAAGACAGGTTTTAGATTTACAATTTCTTTTCCTTTTAAGGAGCAATTTTGGCTTGATTGTATTAAGGACCTTAGATCGAGTAAAAAGATCAAACTTTAATGCAAATCAAGTCCACTGATTACTGTTGTCTATCTCTGGGGTTAAAGATAAACTAGGGATCAATAGCCTTGTATCTCCAAAGTTAGAGAGTCAAAGGAAAAAATCAGGAGCGAGACTGAGGGAGACAAGGAAGACCAAAAAACAAGTGCATAGATGTAACATATTAAGTCTTGACTGTCTCTCACCCCGTCATTGATAAGAGGTTGTCTGCTTCTTTAACTCCTCATATAACATGCTCATAAGCCTTACAGTATTTTACACTAAGTAGTGACTCAAATTTTAGCTCTCATCCTCTAATCCCATTAGTTTAGCCTTAGTATAATGAAAAATCCATGGTCCTTGGTGCTAAATGAACCTAAATGTAAAGCAGGCCCACCACTCAGTAGCTCTGTGACCTTGAGCAAATTACTTACCATTTCTAATCCTTAGTTTCTTAAATGTAAATGAAATAATTAACCCAAGAATTAGCATTAGAAATAACATTCACAAAGCGCCTGCTTACAAGGAAAAAATGCTCCATAAACAAGAGCTGCTATTATGTAAAAGGCACCTAATTCATCAGTGCTCAGTGCACTTAGTTTCCTCCTTTGGCAGCAGATTCCTGTTTCCAGAGAAGTAAAGACAAAAGAGAGGATGGAGCCACATGAAAGATGATCAATTTAATTTTCAGGGCGTAACACAATGAATTAAAACAGAAAAGTCTATGAATAGGTATGACACATGGACAATCCGCAACTTAGAAATAGAGAGGTTTGAAGGTCTGATTATAATTCAGTTGTTTAGAACTAAAAGCATGCTTTCTCGTGGAATCAATGTTCAATTCACCTGACATGAGCTCACAAAGGCCCATCGAAATCATAATGTAGTTTAAATGTTATATATCTCAATAAAATTAGTAGAAAACAAAATGGAAGAACCACCAAACAATACAGAAAACCAAGACACTTTAATATTAGGTAATTTCATTTATTTTAGAAACTGGCACCTGAAGGAAAGGTTTTATGGGAAGTTTCCTTGGTGGTTCAGAAAGGGCTTTCAGAGAAATTCCAAAAGCTTTTATAAAGCCCAGGACCCTCGTTCTTTACTATGCTTTATTTCACCTCAAATTTTATGGTTTCCCTTTTCTTTCGGCATAAGTAAACACCAGCACTCTTATAGTTAATAGCCGTGGTTGCAATCATTTCTTTCACAAACGAGAAGGAATCATTGGGGAAGAATTAGAAGATAGGAAAGAGGAAAGAGTCATAAATGATGTGCCCAAATATAAAGAGCCTTAGATTGAATTAGATTGAAGTAGAAAACTGAAAAGGAGTAAAGCACAACATTAAAATATTAAGGGAAGAAAGCCAAGTGATGAGAACTGGCCAAAGTATCTTCATGATTAACTGGTTACTTTAAAAGTCGCAGATTAAAAAAAGAAGAAAAGGGCAGAAGAGATGAAAGCAAGCAAAACAATCTGCAACCTGCCAGTTATACAAAGGAACTGCCCAGAAGTTGAAGAATCATAATTCAAAATGTGGCACTACCAGTGTAATATAAGATTTTCTTCTAAGCCCTCTAAATTCCTCCAAATGTATCTACATAAGTAGACAGTATTGTGGTAACAAGATTACTATCCTGTTACGCAGGTAATAGCAACATCATCTAAAGCAGAAAGACAACTTCTGAAATCTAAAAGTATGCAACAGAATAAAATGAAATTGCTTTAGGAAAAGTCTTCTCCAAAGCCAGCAGGTGCTGCTACATGCCTCTCAGACCATGAGGAGTGCCAGTGATTGCAAACCACAGAGAGAACTTTTGCTGTTCTCCATGAAAAACGTCAGTTCCATGCAGTCCAACATATTCAGCAATCTAGCAAGTCTTCCTGTGAAGTACGGAAATGTTTTTTGAACATGTTGATGAGTCTGAAGAAATGATTCATGAAGAGACGTTATAGTCAGATAAAAGAAGGCTTTCTAGGGTCTGGTCTTAAGTCCAGGATCTATATCAGTAAGAGAAATATTTGCAAAACAAATAAACATAAAAGACACTCAACAATGAGCCAAACCCAAATAATTTCGCCAGACCCAACCAGAAACGAGATGCAATGAGCCCAACAGCTTTTCAGATCACTAAGGAACCGCCAAGTTAGCTGGTTCCTACTGCAAAGAATTTACTTTTGACTAATGCAGGCAGTCACTTTCAGACCAGTGAGATATTTCTACAGATCACAACTATGTAACAAACTTTGTCAAATCAAATGCTCCCCAAATGAACAAAATAATTCTAAATAATCAATCTTAATGAGAAAACAGGACTAAAGAAATGCTAAAATGGGACACTGAAAAGCTTGGTCCTATCAGGGCAGGGACGCTAAGAAGATGCTGTGGATCCCTGACCACCAAGGCATTGTCTAATTTCTCTTACATATCTACAAATCTCTGTCAAATGTATGTAAATACTAATTCCATTAATAAAACTGTAAAATTATTTAATAGCATTGCTCATCCATGATAACAGAATGCCCTCATATATTTTCTTAACAAGCAGATATTGAACATAAAACTGTCATGAGCACCAGAAATATTTTTGGAAATAAAAGATGATAAACACTGCCCAGTACAATATATCTAGAACAGTCAAGTAAAACACTCAGGAAAATGTCCTTCAGCTTATCTTGTACTCCCATTTAAAATATTCGGTTCTAATTTCTCACACTGTTTTTTCTTTCCTAGCAAGATTACTGATATTGAACATCTTAGGAAAAGGTGAAAACTTGAACAGCTTTGTCAAGTACAGTATCTTCATTTTAATCATGCATGTCCTTTAATAAATTGCATTCAGCTTTATACATATAAATTCACATCACATCCAATCTCAAGAGTTAAGCCAGTTCCTTCTTTCAATTAACCAGTGACTTCATCTTACAAAAGAACTATAATTAAAGTCAAATTACTCTGTAAAGTTCACTTTAACAATAGAAAATGGTCATTCAGCTGATAAATCCTTCCAGAGCAACAAGTAATTAGAAATGTAGAACTATAAAATATTATTTGCTCATTGGGAATTAATTATTACATGTTTACTCCACCATATCTGCTGAAAGACATAGGAACTCTACCAAAGTTAATTTAAGAACTTACCAATTTCCCTTGCAATTCTGACAGCTTCATCTACATCCTGGAAAAGCAGGAAATGAGACTCAACATTAATCCCAGCAGCCATTGCACAATGTCTTTAGGGCAGTCATATATTGCACTACTGTCTCCTCTGATTCATTTAATGTCCAGTTTTACAACCTTCTAACTCTTTTCATTCAGAGAAATGTAAAATTAATACCATAAGTGGAATGTAAATTCTACCTCATCATTACTATATTAAGAAACTCAAAGCAGGTTGAAATGAGCTGGCAGGAAGCACTACCAGAATTGCCAAATGATTTGGTGCAGTTGCTAGAACTTAATGGCAGAATTTAGATGTTTACAATCAATACCGAATCATAAATCAGATCATTAAAGCTTGTCCACAGCCCACTCGTTTCTGTCCTGATATTTATGTCATGTTTTCCTAGATTCTGTCAGCAGGGGGAGTTGATTCTCTATTGTTTGGGAGGAGCTCAAGATTTTCCAGAAATAAAGTACATTTCCGGTATCTGCAGGAATTGCCAATTCGCCCCCAAATCCCCACCACCACCAAATTTGCTTTAGGAGTCTCCATTCTTTTTTCTTTTTTTTTTTAACTTCTTCCTTTTTTCGGGTACATATTTTATCTTTACCAGTTACATCTTACTACATAACTTAAAACCTTAAATTTAACCAACCAATGGGGGCAAATTTCCAAAAAGCCAAGTTAAGAAATGCATTCCAAAACAGTACAAGGTAAGAGTTTATGAATATAAGGATTAGTTATTGCTAAATATCAACCAATGTCACTAAAAGGACAAAAACTTCATTGAATCTAAACCATTTCATTGATCATTAACTCACCTATAACACACCCAAACAGAACACTCCTGATACATTTACTTACTACATAACAGTAAAGACAAAGTTGAAAAGGTGTTAAATCCAAGCCTCCTAGAAAATTTAACTTTTTTTTATAATTCAGTGACAAACTAAAACTAAACTAGCACAAGGGATGACAATAATGTTTTGAAACCACCAGAGGTAAGAATACCTGAATTTTTAGAAAGTCACTTTAAAATATTGAAGTGAAGGCTGGTATTTTTTTAAGTTTTTAAGCTAATGCTTTAAAAAAGTAGAATAACCATGTTCAGAATCCTCCCCCAAAAAGGGGGGAGGCGTGGGAGTGGGGACGGGAGGGGATGTTTATAACTGGTTCGTTTATGTCTAAAAAGAAAGTCTTCAGTACCTAATAACATCCTCTGAATACAGAAGTTGGCAGGGGAAGTTGTCAGAAAAATTTAATTTCCTTTCATTAGCCAGTCTGCTCCACAAATAGGTGCTTGTTAAGTTCAAAGCAGTCCTGAAAGCGACATCAGTTTTAAGTCTTTTTTTTTTTTTACCCCAAGCAGTCACATCTGCTAATGAGATTTTCCAAATAACAATTGTTTTCCAGTCAGAGATAAATCTATACCTCCCACTCTACTCCAAAAAATCAAGGTTTACTGCTTTATTACACCTTACTGTTTTCACTGACCCTACATTCTCCAAATTTTAGCTTAAAGGGATAAAAATCCATGAAAAGGGTCATTTAAGAATGTTAGTGGTTTCCACACACTGAGTTTGAAGGTTCTTTGTTCAAGCCAGTGACAGTTATTGGAGAATACTTCCCCTTAATAGCCTCTCTGTCAGGAAGTGTTAAACCTGCCAAACGCGGACAATTAGTGCCTCGCGAACAAAATACAGGAAGAGTGCTGGCTGAGGGAGACTGGATTATGAGAAGCCTCGAAGGAAACTTTTAACATGTCTTTTCTCTCAAATGTGTAATAGTATATTTGCAAAAGATATTCTGGGAGAAGATACACTGCTGTCTAAAAAGTTCATTACCTTGACAGAACAGCCAAATGTTAAAGATAATTCACAGACTTCAGTAGTTGTATTTGTCCTTATTTATATATATATATACACATTATGGATATTATGTGTGTGTATAGAAAGATATATATTTACACAAAGCAAAACTTCTAAAAATGATTTAACTGCCACAAATCCAACTTCTATAAACTAACACAAAATACTAGTCTTTTAATCATTATGCTTTAAGTTTTCTTATTACTATGAAAAACAAATTCTACTAAATGAACTTCCAAGTAAAATCAAACTGCTTTAAAAGTTAATTTTTCACTTCTCATTTATTCATCCCAAAATATTTCATTGAGGACACATGATGTACAAGACATTTAAAAACTCTTATTAGATTCAACATTCAACTATTAAATATACTCAGCTCTAATATGTTCTTTTAACACGTTTAGTTTTATTATCAGGCTATATAAAACTACTCTTTATTTTAGAGATTTTTAAAACCCATACAGCTCCAAATTCAATAACACACATATTGACACACTGTAACTTCCTCATAAGGGTAGAGGTAGAAAAAATTTTTTAATGAAAAACTTGAATCAAGATCAACAATCATCAGGAAAAATGGGCAAAGGATTAAGTAAGTTTACATAAATGAAATCCAAAGGATAATATGTAAGTATGTTCAACTTTGGTCATAATTACAGGCATACAAATTAAAATAAGACACCACTTTTCGTCTGCCAAAACCTGATGACAGCCTGAAACGACGACCTGAAGGTAAACCAGCACTATGCTCACCCTGGCACAGTACAAAATGGTACAATCTTTTAAAAAATACATTGTCAGCATCTATCAAAAGTTTGAGGACATAAATCTTTCAACCCAGCAACTTCATTTTTAAGAAGCTATCTTATAGATACACTCATGTGCATACACACAGAGATTTACAAAGACATTTTCTATTGTCAGTGCGTTGGTGGTACTTTAATAAGAAAATTAGAAAAACAATTTAAAAGGCCTCCAGCAAGGGATAGGTACAACAAATGGTACAGACATAATATGGAGTATTATATGGTCTTTTAAATAAATGAGGTTGATCCCTATGTTCTTATCCATCCATTTACATATCCGTTCAATAAATGTCTACTAGGCAATACTACGTGAAATAGTTTTTACCCTCAAGTAGACAAATCAATTAAGAATTGAAATAAATGTTACATGGAAACAGTACCAAGGGAGAGAGTAAGAGGGACAAACTGTTTTAGACAGACTGCTCAGAAAGGGTCCTTCTGAAGTAAAATTTAAACTAAAAATTTAAATCACAGCTAGCTGCCATGGGAAGCTTAGGGTGAAAGGAGTCCAGCAAAAGGAACATGAACAAAACCACTAAGTTAGGAAGGGACTTGATGTGTTCTAGAAAACACAAGAAGGTTGATGAAGCAAAAATGGAAGCACAATAAGGAAGCAACAGAAAAGGCCAGACGTACAAGTGGGAGGCGTGACTGTTTCGGCAGGGCCTTGGGGGGCGCAGGACAGAGTTCCAAGTGCCCTGGCTCCACGCAGAGGAATGATGACTCAGATGTAGGTTTTAAGAAAACAACTCTTACATTCTGAAGATATGCAAAATATAGTATACATTGTGGGGTGGGAAATAAGTTGTAGGATAATATATATAGTACGGCCTTACCTACATTAAGACAGAAAAACACATTTGAATGTTCATGAACGCTTATGTATGGACATGTATAAAAAACTCAGCGTGCATTATGCTCAAAAACAGGACTGAGAGTTGCAGAAAAGGGGGAACATTTATTCATCATTATATACCCTTAGGCATGCATTAAACTTTATTACCATAAAGATGAAAATTTCATACCTCATACTATTTTCATAATTTAAGAATGAAACCAGCCACACCTGAAGGTGTTTTGCAAATTATCTAATTTAATGATTTCCAAGATACTAAATGTTATCAAAACCAATATCCCCAAAAATCTGCTTAAATTTTTCATGACTCCCCAGTATCTTAGAATCAAATTTAAACTCTTTTAGTTACAACACTTGATCCTGCCCACCTGAGCCTCCAGTCTCATCCCCAGAACATCTCACCTTAACATTCAGTCCCACCCTGGAAACCCGGCCTTCTCCCCAGCCTGTGCACATCCTACCCAGCTCACTCAGAAACACCGTTCTCTTCCACGCCCCTTCACCAAACCAACTCTTATTACCGTATGCCACATACTAGGCCCTGAAGACACAGGAGGGAACAAGAAAGGCACCATCTTCAAGATGCCTGTCACCCAGAAGAGAAGAGGGCATGTGACAACAGGGGATCTGTAATTCAAAAGGAGAGTTCCAGGAAACTTGTCAGGCATTGTCACTTGGAAGAGACCTAACAAATGAAAGCACATGGGACACAGTCATGGTGCTGGGGCCTGAAGAATGAGCCCTCACAGGCCACATTAAAGAGACTGAACTTCAGCCTAAAAGCCAAGAAATGAGGGGTCTCACTCTGGTTGTGTTTTGAAGATTTCAGCTTATAATTTATTTATTAGCGTACTGTCTATCCTCTGCTTCTTCCTACCCCATTAAAATGTAAGATTACATAAGGACAGAAATCTCTGTCTCATTAATTCTGTAACACATTTCAAACCCCTAGAACAGTGCCTGACACACAGTAGTTCTTCAATAAACAGCTGTTGAATGAATGAATGAATGAATGAACAAATGAATGGCTTAGCGAGAGGTAAGAGGGATGTAAGGAGTCCAGTTGAGAAGTAGTATTCTAAGTTAGAGAAAAATTACCATTTTCCCTTACAACTCAAGGGGGCATGCTCAGGTTTCACCTACATGTTACTTTCTTGAGAACGCCTTCGCAGTCCTCCTATACCAGGTTAGGCGCCATACACTCTGTCCTTCAATTATTACAGACCCCGCCAAACTTAATCTCCATGATAGCAATGACTAGCTAGCTCTGCTGGTGCCCCCCTCAATTCCCAGAGCTTAGCAAAATCAACACACTCAACACATTATTTGTTGAATGAATAAACTATCTATCAGCTTCCAGAGAAATAAGGCTATTATAACAAGACAGTCTCCTAAATAATCTACTCCAATGCCAAAAGAACATATCTCCAGAGCATCAATATTACTAGTAACTTGTATCCAAGGAGATGTAGTGGCTTGTTCAAATTCACATAGCTAAGTGATAGACAGCAAGGAAATGCCATACAATAGTTCAGAGCAGAAGCTCAAGAACCAGATAGGCCTGGATTTTGCTTCAGTTTTAAACAAAGTACTACTTGATGAAATATTGTTGACATTGGGCAAAACGAAGCCCAATATTTACCCTTGTTTCTTAATTCTATGTCAAGCACTTTTTTCAGGGCATCATGCAGCTTCCAAAGTTTGCAACACAGGTTTCAAAATCTATTCTTAAAATATATATATATATATAGTGCTACCCAAATTGTAATTTTTAAATAAATATTTCAGTAATTAAAAAAATCAAACTTCATATGACAGTAAGATTAAAATTGAAGGGCCACGAGTTTGCTATACTAAAAAGTAAGAACAAGCAGGTTCATTTCAATTTACAGATATTAAACTTTAACAAAAACATAAAGTAAGTATTAGGCTTTATTTACCAAATTCACTTTGCTCTTTATTTATATAAAACAAATCTCTTTCAAGCAAAAGATTATTACTTCCTCACAAATCCAACTTGGCAATACTTGAAGAAAAAGCAGAATTGATTCCGCTTAACACTCTTTAGAACATTCTTTAGACAATTCTCCCATCTATTGATCATATGACATGCAATTTACGAAAACACTAAAGGGATTAAAACAACAGACTCTGTTCAAGTATTGTTCAATATAATAACATTAAATAGTTTATAAAGACAAAATTTTAACAAATGTGACAGTAATTCCTTCTGAAAATGGAAGAAAAGTCAAATACAAAAGGAATAAAACAAATTTGATACTACTACTGATTCCCTTATACAATTTGCAGTTGAAGTATTTAGAATAATGTTCTCACGTTCATATCAAATGTTGTAAGACTGAGAAAACACAGAGAAGTATAAAAATAAATGAAAAAAAATTTAATGACAATAATGTTCCTGAAGGCTTCAGATTAGGAGAAAGGAAAAAGGAACAGTCAACAATATTGTTTGATTCTATCCTTCTAAGCAATCAAAATCCCTGGGCTTCACTCTGCACTCACAGCCTGTCTTGAAAGAAGGCCCACCCCCGCTTCTGAAGTCAGTTAACACTTTGGAACACTGTCAAGGAAAGGGCTGCAGGAAAGTATTATGCTATAACATCCAAGAAATGGAGAAAGAGTAAAGAAGCCAATGGAACCAGTAACCATTTCTTTTATTCTTCTATTTCAACACAATTTTACATTAAGTGAACTCTTACCATCCAACTCCAGAATGAAACCGGGGTGTGTGATGCTGCTGTTAAGTAGATCCTAAAATGTAAAAAGGAACTAACAAAGCCTCTCTTATTTGTGAATGCACGACAGCACTACCCTGCCAGGCAGTAAAGCCCACTGGCTACACACAGGTGCTGGAGCCAGAAGCGAGGGCAATACCTGCTCTGTGTCAGTGAACAAGTTACCCGCCAGTGTGACTCCCTGGACCTGGGCTTTCTCACCTGTGAGGTGGAGATAACAACAGTATCTAGTTCATGGAGTCATTGAGAAGATGTAATTAGTTAAGGCTGAAACGCACTAGAACAGAGTCAGGCACACAGTAAGCACTCACTTAAGGTTGGCACAATAACAATCCCTACGCAGCCCACCACCCCAAACTACCAAGGTTGTTCCTTGTCTGCCTGGCCTTGGTTGTTAAGTCCGTGGTCACCACTCCCCCTCCAGGCCTGTATAATAGAGAACTAACACTGACACCACAAGATGGCAAAAGCCATGCACTTTCACCTCTACTGGATCAGATGATCTGCAGACTCATTATTGCTGGTGAGCACAGAGGAAGGGCAAGAAAGGGAGGCAAAAACTGTAACACAGACAGGCAAATTCAAACAGTTCTCCCTGATGCTAAACATCCAATTTCCACAGTGATGTTTGTGCCAAACACTGACTCTACCATCCATGACTCAGACCTCACCTCTCCTTCCTTACTTACTATATACAGCCTACACATTAACCCTGTCTGCTCTCAGTGGATGAGAGTCATGCTTTTCATTCATATGGCAAGTTAGTTTACTTTCCTCAGCTAGTTCTAGAACTGTTTTTGCAAACAAAAACTATAAAAACTTCGCTTCAAGACACTACAGGTAAAAGCTCTGTAAACAATTCCGCATTCATATATAAACGGCCCTTACATATACAGAAAAGTAAAACATTTAACAATGCTGGGTTCAGGAAATAGGTGCCGGCTGATTGTTTTCCAGATAACTCCAAGTCAAGCAGAACACTGTTTTACTATGCTTTCAAATCTTTCTAAAATTTAGTATGTGTTCCTATCATTGTAAAACAGCATAGTAAATATAACTGAATCTTTTTTCAAAAATGTAAAACCTCTGGGCATCATCAGGAAAGTTATTCTTGGGTTAGCAGGGAACAGGATACTGATGTGTAATACTGTATAATTACTAGGACATAGCTTTTCATTTTTTGGTTGTTTTTTTAAATGATTCCCGTTCACAATAGTTGGTGGTGGTGATTATTTGGCTCTTTCTGCTAAAGCCAGAGTACAGTTCTTAAAGTCTGGCTAATTAGATGACAAAAACAAATACTACTTTAAACCTACACTGCATAATACAAACCTCATTCAAATATATTACCCTACTTTGCTCTGAGATTCAAATGGGTATTACTCTTCTCTCTTAAAGGACAAGAACTCTAAGGAGTTTAATAAACTTTCCCCCAAAGCAGTATGCTGATAGGTATTACAACCAAACACAGCAATTTAATCATTGTAATTTCTACCTCTGCTTCTCACCTGATACCTAACAGATCCCAGTATCCTACAGATTCAACTTCCACTATCTCTCGCCACATGGTCTACTTTGCCCCATCCTAATACTGTATTTTAAGACCCTATCACATCTTGCCTGGATTAGAAGAGCATTCTTAATTCATCTACCAACCTTGGGTTTTACACTGCTCCAACCCATTTACCACATCACAAACCAAAATAAGCTATCTAATTCCACAATTTTATCATGTTAACTCTTCTACATGAAATCATTCAGAGGCTCCCAAAGCCATAATGACCTCCAAACCAGTGGCATAGCAGTCAATGCAATACGCCTGTGGATCCTGATTTTTTTCTCCAGCTCTCTTACTACAGCCCCTTACAGGGCATACCTGCAGTCATCTAATACTTCCACAGTCCCTCAACAACAAGCTTTTATAAACAATAAGACGTTTCACTGACCACAGAGCTGTGTCTCCATCCTCCTCCTCACACTTTGGCTAAAAATGCAGGGATCACTAAAATACAACTTCCACTGGAAGCTCTGCCGCGATGCTCTCCCACTAGTTCAGGTGCCCCTCCTACACAGCCCATGCACTCTGAGCCCCAAGTCATGAACATGTATTTCATTGTCTGTCTACCTGTAGGTCTCCCTAAGGGCAATGGAAGCTCTTTGAAATCAGGGTCTGTAGATTGTTACTCTTTGCTAAACAAGTGGGCTGGGATCCCATACCCTGTCTTCCATCAGCTTCAAATGCACACTCTTCACCTCCTCTCAAGTTCCTCAGATCAAGTTAATAAGACATTGAATAAAACAAAACTTGTTAAAGGCAAATACCTTATACCAGATGACTACTTGCCAATTACACTTTAAAATAATATAAGCTTCTCTATGATAAAAAGGATGATTCAAGAACAAGATATACAAAAAACCATTCCAGAAGACACCTTAAGTAATACACACGGTGTTTTAAGAGTGTGGAAGGACTTGCAAGATGGCGGCATGAGAGGTGAGACGGAGAGCTCCTCCTAAAACCAAAATTGTACAAAAATATACTTAATTAATACAACTAACCGTAAAACAGCAAAGAGAAAGAAAGCTGAAACAGACTGCAAACAGACCTCACGAACAAAGCAGACCTCACGAAACAGGGTAATGTACGAAACCGTTAATCTGGTGGGACCCAAGCCCTTCTCCCACCCGAGCTCACCGGCGGGAGGAAGAGAAACGGAGCGGGGCAGGGGTGGAAGATTGGGACTGCTGAACACATAGCCCTGGAGATCTGCCTTCTGAGCAGCATCCTATAGTTTGTGGTGCTTTGGGAGTTGGGAAGCTCGGATAGGCAGAGTGCTTGAAAAATTGACATTCCAGCCAATTGTGGAGGACGGGATCCACACCCAGCCGCTCTGTGTCAGAGGAAAGACAGGGAGTCTGAGAGGCTTCCTAGCAGCCAGAGGGCTGCTGAAGGGGTGGGGTTTGCATGGAGCTTGCTGTGTGGGAGAAGGGAGAGCTGGACAAGTTTGTCTGGGCCCGCTCTGCCCAGCTGGATGGGAACTTTGGGGAGCTTCAGGTGCTCCAATCTCCCTGTCTGAATACTCAGCTCCAAAGCCTCCCACTGTGACACACACCGTGCCAAACCTTCCTACTGGCCTGCAGGCACCTGCTTGAAACCGGCAGGCATGTGCAGGCGTCAGGCCAGCCACAGGGAGTTCCGCCTACAACAGCAAGAGACGCAAAGCACAGAGGTTTACACGTGTGTGCTTGGCCCACTGGCTCTGACAGTGGAGACAGGCACCGCAGACAGGAATAAGGTAACAGATCTTTCCTCCCCCCAGGCAACAGCTCTGCTCCCCTATGACCCCCAACCTCAATCTAGGGGCTGAGCAGCTCCAGAGACTGGAGTTTCTCTGCACTAGTGGGCACCACACAGAAATATGAAACAACAAAAGAACATGGGTCAGACTAAAATCTCACAAACCCCAGAAGAGGGTCAAATGAAACTGAACTCACCAATATTTCTGAAAGAAAGTTCAAAATAAAAATTATAAACATGCTTATGGAGGTACAAAAAAATATTCAACAACTCAGGAATGAATTTAAGTTGGAGATTCAATCATTAAGAAATTTCATATCTGAAATGCAACATACAATGGAGGGATTTAAAAGCAGATTAGATATAGTAGAAGAGACATTAAATGGAATAGAAATTAGAGAAGAGGAATACAAAGAAGCTGAGGCACAGAAAGAAAAAAGGATCTCTAAGAAGGAAAGAATATTGAGAGAATTGTGTGACCAATCCAAACGCAACAATATTCACATTATAGGAGTACCAGAAGAAGAAGAGAGAGAAAAAGGGATAGAAAGTGTCATTGAGGAGGTAATTGCTGAAAACTTCCCCAATCTGGGGAAGGAGATAGTCTCTCAAGCCATGGAGGTGCACAGATCTCCCAACAAAAGGGACCCAAGGAAGACAATTAAAGAAATATAATAATTAAAATGGCAAAGATCAAGGATAAAGACAGACTTTTAAAAGCAGCTAGAGAGAGAAAAAAGATCACATACAAAGGAAAACCCATCAGGCTATCATCAGACTTCTCAACAGGAACCTTATAGGCCAGAAGGGAGTGGCATGATATATTTAATGCAATGAAGCAGAAGGGCCTTGAACCAAGAATACTTTACCCAGCAAGGTTATCATTTAAATTTGAAGGAGAGATTAAACAATTTACAGATAAGCAAAAGCTGAGAGCATATACCTCCCACAAACCACCTCTACAGAGCATTTTGGAGGGACTCCTATAGATGGAAGTAATCCTAAGGCTAAAAACATGTCACCCAAAGGAGGACAAACAGTAAAGAGTATGATTCATAACATACAAAGAATGGAGGAGGAAGAAAAAGGAGGAAAAAGAAAAAAGAATCTTTACATTATGTTTGTAATAGTATACGAAGTAAGTTAAATTAGACTATTAGATAGTAAGGAAATTGCCCTTGAACCTTTGGTAACCATGAATCTAAAGCCTGCAATGGCACTAAGTACATACCTATCGATAATCACCCTAAATATAAATGCTCTGAATGCACCAATCAAAAGACACAGAGTTACTGAATGGATAAAAAAACAAGACACATCTATAAGCTGCCTACAAGAGACTCACTCCAAATCCAAAGACATACACAGACTGAAAGTGAAGTGATGGAAAAATATATTTCATGCAACTAATAGTGAGAAAAAAGCAGGAGTTACAGTACTTGTATCAGTTAAGATAGACTTCAAAACAAAGAAAGTCACAAGAGACAAAGAAGGACATTACATAATGATAAAAGGGCCAGTCCAACAAGAAGATATAACCATTATAAATATCTATGCACCCAACACAGGATCACCTACATAGGTGAAACAAATACTAACAGAATTAAAGAGGGGAAATAGAATGCAATGCACTCATTTTAGGAGACTTCAACACACCACTCACTCTGAAGGACAGATCAACCAGACAGAAAATAAGTAAGGAGATAGAGGCACTGAACAACACATTAGAACACATGGACCTAACAGACATCTACAGAACTGTACACCCAAAAGCAGCAGGATACACATTCTTCTCAAGTGCACATGGCACATTTTCCAGAATAGACCACGTTCTAGGCCACAAAAAGAACCTCAGTAAATTCAAAAAGATTGAAATTGTACCAACCAGCTTCTCAGATCACAAAGGTATGAAACTAGAAATAAATTACCCAAAGAAAACAAAAAAGCCCACAAACACATGGAGGCTTAACAACATGCTCCTAAATAAACAATGGATTAATGACCAAATAAAAATAGAGATCTAGCAATATATGGAGACAAAAGACAACAATAATTCAACACCACAAAGTCTGTGGGATGCAGCCAACGCCATGCTAAGAGGGAAGTATATTGCAATACAGGCCTACCTCGGGAAAGAAGAACAATCCCATACAAACAGTCTAAACTCACAATTAATGAAACTAGAAAAGGAAGAACAAATGAGGCCCAAAGTCAGTAGAAGAAGGGACATAATAAAGATTAAAGCATAAATAAATAAAATTGAGAAGAATAAAACAACAGAAAGAATCAATGAAACCAGGAGCTGGTTCTTTGAGAAAATAAACAAAATAGATAACCCCCTAGAAAGACTTATCAAGAAAAAAAGAGAGTCAACACACATCAACAGAATCAGAAATGAGAAAGGAAAAATCACTACGGACACCACAGAAATATAAAGAATTATGAGAGAATACTATGAAAAATTATATTCTAACAAGCTGGATAACCTAGAAGAAATGGTAAACTTTCTAGAAAAATACAACCTTCCAAGGCTGACCCAGTAAGAAACACAAAATCTGAATAAACCAATTACCAGCAAAGAAAATGAAGGGATAATTAAAAACTACCTAAGAACAAAACTCCTGGACCAGATGGTTTCACTACTGAATTTTATCAAACATTTAGTGAAGACCTAATACCAATCCTCATTAAAGCTTTCCAAAAAGTAGAAGAGGAGGGAATACTCCCAAACTCATTCTACGAGGCCAACATCACTCTAATACCAAAACCAGCCAGAAACCACAAAAAAAGAAAACTACAGGCCAATATCCCTGATGAACATAGATGCAAAAATACTCAACAAAATATCAGCAAACCGAATTCAAAAATACATGAAAAAGATCATTTATCAAGATCAAGTGGGATTCATCCCAGGGATGCAAGGATGGTACAACATTCGAAAATCCATCAACATCATCCACCACATCAACAGAAAGAAGGACAAAAACCACATGATCATCTCCATAGATGCTGAAAAATCATTTGACAAAATTCAACATTCATTCATGATAAAAACTCTCAACAAAATGGGTATAGAGGGCAAGTACCTCAACATAATAAAGGCCATATATGACAAACCCACAGCCAACATTATACTTAACAGCGAGAAGCTGAAAGCTTTTCCTTTAAGATCGGGAACAAAACAGGGATGCCCACTCTCCCCACTTCTATTCAAGATAGTTCTGGAGGTCCTAGCCACGGCAATCAGACAACACAAAGAAATAAAAGGCATCCAGATTGGCAAGGAAGAAGTCAAACTGTCCCTGTTTGCAGATGACATGATAATGTACATAAAAAACCCTAAAGAATCCACTCCAAAACTACTAGACCTAATATCTGAATTCAGCAAAGTTGCAGGATACAAAATTAATACACAGAAATCTGTTGCATTCCTATACACTAACGGTGAACTAGCAGAAAGAGAAATCAGGAAAACAATTCCATTCACAATCGCATCAAAAAGAATAAAATACCTAGGAATAAACCTCACCAGGGAAGTGAAAGACCTATACCCTGAAAACTAAAAGACACTCTTAAGAGAAATTAAAGAGGACACTAATAAATGGAAATTCATCCCATGCTCTTGGGTAGGAAGAATTCATATTGTCAAAATGGCCATCCTGCCTAAAGCAATCTACAGATTCAATGCAATCCCTATCAAAAACTGACAGCATTCTTTAACGAACTAGAGCAAATAGTTCTAAAATTCATATGGAACCACAAAGGACCCCGAATAGCCAAAGCAATCCTGAGAAGGAAAGATAAAGCAGGGGAAATTACGCTCCCTGGCTTCAAGCTCTACTACAATGCCACAGTAATGAAGACAATTTGGTACTGGCACAACAACAGACCCATAGACCAATGCAACAGACTAGAGAGCCCAGATATAAACCCAACCATACATGGTCAATTAATATACAATAAAGGAGCCATGGATATACAGTGGGGTAAAGACCGCCCCTTCAACAGCTGGTGTTGGCAAAACTGGACAGCTATTGTCTAACCCCATACACAAAAGTAAACTCAAAATGGATCAAAGACCTGAATGGAAGTCATGAAACCATAAAACTCTTAGAAAAGAGCATAGGCAAAAATCTCTTGGACATAAACATGAGCAACTTCTTCATGAACATATCTCCCCGGGCAAGGGAAACAAAAGCAAAAATGAACAAGTGGGACTACACCAAACTAAAAAGCTTCTGGACAGCAAAGGACACCATCAGTCTAACAAAAAGACATCCTACAGTATGGGAGAATATATTCATAAATGATATGTCCAATAAGCGTCTGACATCCAAAATATATAAAGAGCTCACACATCTCAACAAACAAAAAGCAAATAAGCCATTAAAAAATGGGCAGAGGAGCTGAACAGACACTTCTCCAAAGAAATTCAGATGACCAACAGGCACATGAAAAGATGCTCCACATTGCTAATCATCAGAAAAATGCAAATTAAAACCACAATGAGCTATCACCTCACACCAGTTAGGATGGCCACCATTCAGAAGACAAACAACAACAAATGTTGACAAGGATGTGGAGAAAGGGGAACCCTCCTACACTGCTGGTGGGTATGTAAAATAGTTCAACCATTGTGGAACGCAGTATGGAGGTTCCTCAAAAAACTCAAAATAGAAATACCATTTGACCCAGGAATTCCACTCCTAGGAATTTACCCTAAGAATGCAGCAGTGCAATTTGAAAAAGACATATGTTTATCACAGCACTATTTACAATAGCCAAGAAATGGAAGTAACCTAGGTGTCCATCAGTAGCTGAATGGATAAAGAAGGGGTGGTACATATACACAATGGAATATTATTCAGCCATAAGAAGAAAACAAATCCTTCCATTTGCAACAACATGGATGGAGCTAGATGGTATTATGCTCAGTGAAATAAGCCAGGTCAAGAAAGACAAGTATCAAATGACTTCACTCATCTGTGGAGTATAAAGAACAAAGAAAAAACTAAAGGAACAAAACAGCAGCAGACTCACAGAACCCAAGAATGGACTAACAGTTTCCAAAGGGAAAGAGACTGGGGAGGATGGATGGGAAGGGAGGTATAAGGGGGAAAAGGAGGCATTATGATTAGCACGTATAATATGGTGGGGGGGACACGGGACGCCAGTATAGCACAGAGAAGACAAGTAGTGACTCAATAGCTTCTTACTACGCTCATGGACAGTGACTGTAATGGGGTACATGGTGGGGACTTGATAATAGGGAGAGTCTAGTAACCATAATGTTGTTCTTGTAACTGTACATTAATGATAGGAAAAAGAAAAATACCAGTCTAATTTTTTTTAACTGTAGGGATTTAAAAAAGAAAAAATTATCTACAATAAGCACATACTTTTTTCGAATGCAAAAGTATTGCTAACACAGCTGCCGAAACCACAAGGTATACAAAATTTACACTATTTATTTGCATCAGCAAATCTCCTTCTGCATAGATAGCCTCAAAAGTAATCTTTTAACTAAAAAGTTTAAACAACAACATGTGAGAAGTAGTGTAGTTCCAATGAATGTGGAGTTAGCAAAAAAAACTAACAACCAAACTTCAAAGAAAATTACATACAACCTCTTATCAGAAATAATTAAAAGCAAACTAGAAACAAAACTAGTATTAAAATTTATCAGAAAAACAAAAGAGCATTCCTTTAAATTACTTTTAAATACTTATCTGAAAACTATAACCTGTATACAGGTTCAATTGTGGCTTAACTAATTCAGACAATAGGTGATAAGAACTGTATATCATTGTTAAAGTTAACACAGATAATAGAACCTATCATTATCTGAGTGTATAATAGTATCTTAAAAATCACCTAAAGCATACAAGAAGACAAAATTGAAAAGATAAGTGGATTTATTTTCTTCTACTTTCTACGTTTCCCTATTTTCCAAATTAACAGATTGCAAATTCAACTGCAGATCATCAAGTGCAGCCTCTCTGAAAAGACAACCAAAATAACCTGTTGAACAAGCAAAACCAAGTTTATTCCTTACTACAACAAAGGATACCATCACTTTTGGGCAATCTTAGAAGTTCCACTGAGATCTGTTCAAGACCCAGTCAAAGGCAAAGTTTAAGACCTAGATTAAGGAACTGCAGTGCCCCTCAGATGCCCACTGACCACCAACGTACAACAGCAGTGAGAGAGTCACACACTGGAGAAAGCTCGTTTCCTTTCCAGAATCCTTAGGAACGAGGAGCCCTTTGACTTTTCTGATCAGATTTGAAAATGTTTATTATTGGAAGAAACCATCCTTATTAAGTAATAAAATATCCTCAATATTTTTTGTTCTAAGTCCATAAAACAAAGTTGATATGGAAGAAGACAAGCATAGGACCTATAAATTCATCTTCATGCTGGCTCCAGGAACCAATGAGTTCAGACAGTTCATCAGGCTGGTACCCAGATAAGACAAAATCTGCCTTGAAACGCACATTAAAACCTCGAGAACTTTCCCCTGTCCTGACTTGTTCTTTCCATGGGATTCTGGGTCTGTGAGACATCTCCCCTTCAAACGTTAGACCACCGAGGTGCTGCAAGTGATCAGGTTTGCATTTAGAGATGGCCAACCGTTAGGTTCAGGGACCAAGACAGGAAGTACATAACAACATATTTGATATGCAATTACAAGATTCTCATGGGTTTGTCTCAGGCTAAGTCTGTGCTTGCTCTGAGTCAGACTTCTTAAATGTATCAAATCTGCAACTCAAATTTATGTTCTTATGACATAACTTCACCATGGATAATTAAGAATTACACTACACTCTTTTGTAAGCTTTTGATATGAATGGTTCATTTGAGATGCACCTTACCAGGAAAAAAAAGGGAGCAAAAATCTTAAGCACTTAGTGCTCTGCATTTGTTAATGAACATGAGGAAGCTTCCAAAAGAAATTCAGATTCCAGAATTGTTTCCTTATGAAATTCAAAGGGAAGGCAAGGTTCCTGGGGAAGAGGAAAGACACAGGAAAAGAGGGAAAACTTAAAAACACTCACAAACCTGACGGTCTTTATCCTACTATTCCTTTTCCTCCACCCTGTGCTCCTCCATTTCCCCCTGCCCTGTTCTTTCATTTTCTACCCTGCTGTTTTTCTACTGGCTTTCCAGAAACCCTCAAAACAACATTACCTTTTAAAATTAAGCCCCTGTCAGAATAGGCCAAGTCTCTAAGGATGAATTAAAACTTTGGTCACACTCTGAACTGAAACATATTACCAAAGGCTTCCTAGAGCCTATATAAAGGAGAGAGAAATTTACAGAGAAGTTGAGAATATTCTAGGAGTATATAATCTAGAATCCCCAGATTTATATCAATTGGTTCATATTGCTAGTAAGAACCTCAGACAGAAAATACTGAATTAAAGGGAAAACAGGAAAATCCTGAAAGTAACTTGAGGCCCCTTATAACACAGGAAACCAGAGAGGTTTAGAAAAACTAAATGATGGACAAGGTCCTTGGGAAGCTACCACCAAAATCCTTTCTGGAAAATAGTCTGGATTCTTATCCAGTTGTGTTAGCAGAGAAAGGATAAGTTCATTGCAGACTTCAGAGATGGGCTCTCTAGTACCTATAGATAGCATTCAGGAGTACACCCTAAAACAGTTGTGACCCCAGCTCTCTCCTCATTTTTTGTGAGCAGCCTTAAGCCAGAAAGAAAAAACTTGATAAGCAAGCAAAAACTGGATGGGCAACAGTCACACTGTCAGATATACATTTTGAAAGAGCATGAAAACAAAAGCAGAATAAGATCCAGAATAAACTAATGGTCTTACAGATAAAACTACATGCTCTTACTCCAGAAATTATCAGTCTTTTGATAAAGACACCTGTAGATATGGTAAACAGAAGTGCCAATGGATAAATAATTGTTCTGTTTTAGCCAAGAAATGAAGAAAAAAAAAAAAACTCATGTTCCAAAAGTGAATTAAGTACCCAGTTCCTATTTTATCCATTAACAGAGAAGGAGAAATTTCAATAATTATTAATTATTGACACAGGTGGCACACTATGAACCTTAAATCCTGCTGCTGTTACCCAAGTGCTCTCTCAGAGTCAACAAAGTACTCAGACAGTTGGGTTTCTCTGCCACTCTTCCCATTTCCCATGTCACAGCCCACAACTGTCACCTTCAGACCTTTATTCAAGGACCATTCCTTCTTCCTATGAGACACTACACCCAAGGACTTCATAAGAAAGACTCTATGGTAGCGCAAACAACAGAATTTCTAGCTCTCCTGATAACCTCTTCCTGAACTCCTGAGGACTGAGCTACTCATGATCAAGGCAGAACTGATTTGGACTGACTCATCACTAACCTTCTGACTAAATCAAGCCCAAATTGAAGATCTCAAGGCCAGATTTCTCGTTAGAAAAAGTTACAATTATACTAGTAGAAGTATTGGGGTTGAACAGGTCAAGGTTCTTAATGACACATCCACACCACTATCCAAACTTGCATAACTCTCTAAAACGAGAAGGTAAAGAAGGACTAAAACCCAATAGTGCACAGCCTAATAAAGAAAAGACTGGTCATACTCTGCTCAGGTCTCTCATGGCTGCAATCAAGGTGTGGACGAGACTACATTTTCATTCGGAGGCTCAAATGGGGCAATTCCAAGCTCATTCAGGTGGTTGGCAGAATTGACTTCCTTGTGGCTATATGACTGAGGGTCCCACCTTTTTTGCTGGCTCTCAGATGGAGATCACCCTCACTCACATCCTTACAAGCTGCCTGCAGTTCACTGCCATGTAGGCTTCCTCAACATGACTGTTTACTTCCTCAAGCCAGCAACTAGAATCTGTTCCTCAGTCTCCTAAGATGGAGTCTTATATGAAGCATAATCACAGGAGTGACATCCAATTACTTTTCAGTGACTGACAGCCCATAACTTTTGCCTTATACTATAACCTAATCAAGGGAGTGACATACCATCACCCTTTGCCACATTAGTTAGGAAGGCATATCATAGGCTCTACCCAAATTGAAGAGGAGGGGATTACACAAAGGCTAGGACACCTGTTGATTTCTCAGAAAGTTAAATGTAGAATTATCATATGACCCAGCAATTCTACTCCTGGGTATATGCCCAAAAGAATTTAAACCAGTTACTCAAATAAATACTTGCACATAAATGTTCACAGCAGCACTATCTACCATCACCAAAAGATGGAAATAACTCAAACGTCCATCAGCTGATAGCTGGATTTTTAAAAAGTGGTATAGTCATATAATGAAAAATTATTCATCCATAAAAAGGAATGAAATAGTGAAACATACTACAACATGGATCCTATATTCTGCTTAGTTTACTGTTAAACCTATCTAAAGTCCTTATTTTCCTTTATCTGCAGTTAATAGAATCTCAATTTAACTTTTTTATTGATTCAAATTCTCGGTGAAATTTTTTATTTGCTTACCTATTTTCTCAGCATTTTCCTCAAGTTTCCTTAACACACTGATCAGTTATTTTACAGTCCTTATCAGCCAGCTTCAGTATCTAGAACATATGTGATCTATTTCTATTGCGTTTTTTTCCTTTTGGTTTTTAGTTATGTGTTCCTTTCTTTAGCTGTCTAATACATACGTACCAAATGAAAGATAATGTGTATACAACAGTCATGTGTGTAAAATTTACCTCTAGAACGTTAATCATCCAACAAGCATTTAGTGAGCACAATGTGCCAGCCACCACGTGCACGTGACTGCAATGATAAATGGAGCACAATCCTTGCCAACAAGGAGCTTACAACCCAGTGTAGGAGGTAGACATTAATAACCCACCATTAAATGACCAAAATGGCTAATAAAATCTGAGCTCCCTACTATACATCTTACCTCTCACTTAGTTCTCTCTTCCTTAGCACTCCAGTCACATGATTCCTTGCTGTTTGTTCAACAACAAGTGCACTTAAATTCAACACCATTGCAGCAGTTATTATTATTTCTGCCTAGTATGCTTTGCTCTTCTCCCTGGTATCCAGAGGACTTGCTCTGTCACCTCTTTAGATGGTTTGTAAAACCTATCTGAAATTGTGACTAGACCCCACATTCCTGCATTCCTTTCCCCCACTCCCTGTCTTATGTTTCACCAGAGCACATACTATATATTTTATTTGTTTATTGTCTGTCTCCTTTGAAAGCATAAGCTCCATGAGGGTGGGATTTTTTTTTTTTTGGTCTGTTTTGTTCACTATATCCCCAGCACTTCAAATAATGTTGGGCAAATAGTATACACTTGTTAAATATTTACTGAACAGATGAATGAATGATTCAAAATGTGATGGGTTGAAGTGCAGGGTTCTATCGGAAAATACAGCAGAGGGTCTAATCAGATAGTCAAGGAATAGGTCTCTGTGAGGGTTGTATGTTTAAGCCAAGACCTAAACAATGAGTAGGAGACAGGAATGAAGACAGAAGCAGAATCAATACACATATGAGAGAATTAAGTACAGAAGTTTTAAGAATCTGAAAGATATCATATATGGTTGGTACATACAGTACAAAGGGTAACCTGGCACAATACCAGTTGAAGAGAGAAACAAAAGCCAGCTACTTTAAAGGATTTAAATAAACAGTCATTCAAGAGTTTTTAAACACAGGCATAAGATCAAATCTGGATTTTTGAAAGATCACTCGAGCTGCACTGTCAAAAATTAATTGGATGGGACCAAGACTGGCTGGCTATAAGGAGACCAGTTACAAGGTTGGTGAAGTAATCCAAATTACATGATGGTAACAAGAACTTGGTGTTAGCACAAGGAAAAAAAGTAAATGGATCAGAAGATAAGTTAAGTGAATTCTCTGTAACAGTATTTATCAAGAATGACTCCAAGTTTCTAGCTTGAGAAACATGTGGAAAATACCACCACATTCTCAGGTGGGAAAGAATGAAGCATGAAAAGTTTATAGCAGGAGTCAACAAGATTTTTCTGAATGGGCCAGGTAGTAAATATTTCAGGCTTTATGAGCAATATAGCCTCTGCCGCAATTACTCAGCTCAGCCATTATAGTGGAAAAGCAGCCACATATATAATATATAAAGGAATGAGTGTGGCTGTGTTCCAATAAAACTTTATTTACAAAAACAGGCACACATGGAGCCAGTTTGCCAATCCCTTGTTGGAGAGAAAATGAGTTCTGCTTTCAACCTGTGACTTTCAAGGTGCCTTAAGGGCACCAAGTAGAGCTGTTTAATAAGCAACTGGATATACAGTTCTGAAGTTCAGAAGAGATATCCAGAACAGACATATAGGTTTGAGATTTGAAGCCACAAAAATAAGTAAGATTTCCCAGGGGAAGTCTGCGCACTATGCCCTACTCATAACCCAGAATAAAACCAACATTTAAGGAACAAAGATAGGAAGAACAATCAGCATGAAAACTACAAAGGAGCACTCAAGCAAGCCAAAAAATACAAAAACAAAACTAGGACTGAGTAGTGTGCGAAAGTGAGTATTTTGAGAAGGTTAAAGGTGACCAAGAGACTCAAATGCTTCAAAGAGATTGAGAAAGATGAGGATTAAAAATTATATATTGGAGTTAGAGAGCTGGAGAGGTTGCTGGTAGCTTTCCTCACAAGAGAAATTTCAGCAGGAATGAGGAAAGAAGCCAGACTTCAATACATTAAAGATGAAGTGCAATGAAAGCGAATAAAGACAATTCTTCTAAGGCGTGTGGCTGTGAAAGGGAAGTTAACTAAGGTGGAATGACAAGGGGCAATTGTGCTCTATGAAGAGGAGGAACACATATTTCTCCCCACCAGACTGGAACCACCATGATGTGAGGAATCATGGGTATCTGGTTTACCACCATGTGCTTCCCACTACGGAGCCCAGGGATCACTACATTTGTTGACTGACTAAGCATTTTTAATAGCAATGGTCAGGGAAAGGAGCTAACAGACAAGGAGAGTTTTATGATGTGGAATACAGAAAAGATAACCTGTGACGATGTAGCCCAAAGAGGCTATAAAGGGTACATCTGGAAATAAGAGGAAGAACAGGCTTTCCAGAGGGTGGGGAACACCTCTTCTTGTAGGAGAGAAGAAAAATGGATGAATACAGGTTAGGTAAATATGGGCAAGAGGATGAGGACACCTATCACGCAGGGGCCAAGCCTGTGAACTGTCGTGTAACATTTTAAATGATCCTACACGATGAAGAACTGCCCAGCCCAAAGAGTAATAGTAAGAAACACTGAGATGAGTTCTTGCAGATGAACTCAAATCACAGGTTAAAGTCTATACAGACTCTTCTAATGAGAAACAAATGGATAATTTTTCCAGACATGGGGCTGGGAGAGGAGGAACACACACTCCAATTTTTGCATTTCTTAGAAGCCTTCAGCTGCAGAAGCTGCTTCTGGTTGAGGAGCTATGTTTAGCATCTATAGTCATCCATAACTATGCCACTTTCCACCAAAAACATGTTGACATTTCACATTTTATGCATATGGACAAGAAGTTCAACCTAAAGATACACAGAGATCATAATATTTCAAACATTAAATATATACCACTGTTAAATGAAATCCAGAGATCTAATAGCACATTTAAAAATTTTTTACCAAGTTTTTTTCCTATGACAGTATGAGTCAACACTTACCACTAAATATAGTGCTTGAGTGGTTTCTTGCTCTTTTTAACTTACGCCACTTAAAATAATCCAAGTACAAACTTTTTTTAACCTACACATGTATATTTTAAAAAGCAATTGAAAAAACTGCATTTTATCTTACACTTCTGACAAAATGGTTGACCTGAGGATATGTACTAGAAGGATTAGAGTGAAATAGTTTCTCACCTTAACTACTCCATCAAAGCCAGGGATTGTATTAACCTTTGCATTTTTAGCTAGTAATTTGCTTTCAATCTTGTCACCCATGGCTTGAATAGCACGAGTGTCAGGTCCAATGAAAATGACATCTTCTGCTGCCTGTGGAGAAATCAAGTAGAAATTTGTAACAAAAAACATTACAGTGCTTGATATGGAGTCATAATTTTATAAAAACCCAATATGCATACCTACTAATTATTTACATACCAAAAACTGAAAAGCAAGCATTTGAGAAAATACATTAAAGTATTTAATACTGTACTGCATATAGTACATGTGTACAAAGATATATGAAACAAAGGCCAGATGGAAGAAAAATAACTAAAAGCAACAAAGAACTCCTGCTTGATATTAACAGGATTATTTGGAAAAGCAACTTCTATGGTATCTTGCCACCCAATCTCATCATTAAGTTCACTTTTAAAATACTTTGTATATCTTAGTATCGTCAATACCCTTCAGCACAGTGTATTGGATGTAGTTCAGCAAAAATACCCATTTTTACTGAATACCAACTCTATGCCAGGCTTTGCACTAAATGTAGAGGATAACAGGGATGAAAGCCACAGGACATAAACTAATCCAAGGGAACATGATCACTGACACCTCAGAGAAATACACAAAATAAAGTACAGAATGGCAATTAAAAACTCTGTTAGTCATGCTGACAGACAGTAACTGCACTAGTTGGGGTGAGGATTTAATAATATGGGTAACTGTTGAACCACTGTGTTGTATACTTGAAAATAGTATAAGCTTGTATAGCAATGATACTTCAATTTTAAAAAAATCATTAAAAAAACTTGTTAGTCATCTATTACTACTACTGTTAAGTTCTACCTTCTTCTTACATTATCTGCCTAGGATCTATTCCTGATAAATCTAGTTTGATAATGCTTTTTATTTTCTGATACATTGGAATTAAACTGTTTTGTGTCATGATTCAATAAGAGCCCATGAGACAAAATTTTTGCTGTGTCTTGCTCACGTTTTAATAAAATTCTGTAATGTATCTCAATGTGTCAATTGGGAATTTTTTCATATCTTAAATGTTACATTATTCTAAGTGTGTATGTGGAATACACATTCTTTTATTATAAACATTTGCAGCAAAAGTACATAATGTTTATATCTTTGTGATTATAAGAAATGAGTCAAGAATTGGGACTTTACCAGGTAGAGTTATGATTTCAATAAAAACTGCTCTGCATAAATCACATTTAGTTCCTCCACAATGGATCCACCTCTTGTGTTTACATTATTGCAGTAAAGAAAATGCTAACAAAGTAAATACTAATTAGGGACAGAACAAAATACAGGACAATTAGCACCACCGTAGACATGATCTAGGAGGAGTCTGGGCATAGATCTAAAGGAGGAGTTTGTTGTGGTAAAGGATTAGGTAAAGAAAGGAGGTTAAATATAAAAAAGGGAAAACCAGATTGTATGGTGGGCATCACCATCATCGACTCTCCCATGACCTGAGGTCAGGGTCTGTACAATGAAAAAGTGTATATTTTACATCTCATAGTCTATCTACTGGTACTGCTGCCTGAAAAGACTCTTGACTTGGGAAAGGAGCTCCATTCTCCTGCTGACAATATAGCTGACCCTTGACCAACACGGTGTGGATCGCGCAGCTCCCTTCCACACCCATTTCTGACTGCGAGGGGTCGGTGCCCCTAACCCCACATTGGGCAGTGCTCAACTATACTACCCAGAGTGACAACTGCAGTGTGTTTCTTGGATTGTCCTCTTGGTCACATGGCCCAAGAGGATTACACCCACTCAGAGCAGGAAGTAGAAGTAGAACAGGGAATCCACAGAAGGAATATACGAGGAGATTTAATATATGGGAGTTGAGATGATAACTTCAACTTTGTACATGCTGAGTTGAAATGCCTGTTCTGGAAGCAGACGGAAAGCTCCAGGGGTTCTCAGAAAAGACCAGGCTGAGATACCGATTCTTAAAGGCATCAAATATAGGGAGGAATTAAAAGTTGTAGATGAAATCATTCAAATAAAATGTACAGAAGTCAATGCCTTTAAACTCAGGATGTATACTTTCCCTCCTGCCCAAGAGCAAGACAGAAGAAACTGGAAGTTTCAGATTCTGAGTTAAAGCCTCCTTTTGTTTGTGCAACAATGGGGATAATAACTGCCTTGCAACTTTGACTGAAGGACTGAATAAAATAATAATGTAAAACACCAAATGAGTGCCACAACTGTTAGTTCTTGTTCCCACCCAGAAGTCCTGATAAAAAGAGAACACTAGAATAACAAGATAGCTAGGTCCATGGGACCCCAAAATATATTACCGGAACCCAAATATCTACAGTTATGGTGTTACAAATGGCAAAATGCTAGAGAAGAAAACTCTTCAGCTGTAGAGATGCTCATAAAGTACCACTCTGCCAAGTGGTTGTATGCAGTTTAAATAGAACCTTATCTTCTTTAAAAGAAAAAAAAAATCACATGTGAAACTCCAAAAATGTAAAATACATGAAAAGCAGAGCTGCTCTGTAAGAGGGGCAAGTAGTGGTAGGCCTACATCTCCACATACTCTGCCTCCATCTGGACAAACTGGTCATTTTAAACCACAGCAATAATCGTACTCATTTCTCTTTATCCCAAACAATCATGTTTCAACTATCAACTGTCTTCACATATTCTTATTTTACTTACTAAGATGGAGGAATTTTTATTATAAATGCTGTGGTATTTTAAATGCCGCTATGCCAAGTAGATGTAATCAAGCAATCAGAACACTCGCACAGGGTTGAAAAAACAACACAAATGAGAACACCCAAAATATGTTATCATTATACAATAAAACTTCTGTTTAACAGGAGCCCAATGACCAGAAACCACTGATCACCCAGATTTCCCTCATGCATTCTAATTTGAGGAAAATTACTCACCCCAAAAGCAAATCACCAAGAAAAAAAGTTCACATTAGTAAACCATTCTTTGACCCATCCAATAGAAAAGAAAAACAACCAGTTTTAAGCTGGGTAACTACCTGAACAGAGGTTTCAATGAACTAACTTCCTTTTTATCTATATGTTTTGGTAGTACTCCCTGGGTTAGTCTTTAAATGTAATTAAAGCAAAATGAGAAAGCAGTATCTTAGCTCCTAACTCCCATAATTCTTTGACTAAAAAAGCAAGGATGAGGTAAGGGTAATACAGCACGGTAATTGCAAAGTGATGGAGCATGTTTCAAAAGTCCTCAGGTTCTTGAATAAAGTCGTTTGTATGATTTAGAATTTAAGGCCAGAATTTATCCCCTAGTAAACTTCTGATACTCTTCTGTTAATCCTGTATCTTTTGTTATCCATCTAATTATCCATTTCCCTTAATCACCAGTAAGTCTTTTTCACATGCAACTGCAATCAAATTTACTTGTAAAAATATGCTTTTTAAGGTCCTTCTAAATTTAATATGAATAATAAATACCTGAATGCAGATAAAAGTCTTATGATCATGAAAAAAGTAGGCATTTTTTTAATCATCATTGGAAAACACTTTTAACAGTGATATACAGGAAAGACATTATGAAAGCTGAAATCACTGCTCTAAGATTCCTTTAATTTTCTAGACTCCATGATTTCATGGTTCTTGGCCAAATTTTGATAGAAGAATGGGAAAAATGGTTGGGTTTGAGTAGTATGTTAGGAAATAATGAGATTTAATTTACAATAGGTTTTATGTTGCAAATGAAGGACAGAAATAATAATCATCTATAAAAATTAAAATGTATGATACATATTCATTGTTAGAAATACCACAACAGTTAAATTGCTATACTACAAATTCATATTTCATAAAAACATACTCACTTTATGTTCACCAAGAATTACTAATTGGGAAACTATAAAAGCAGGGTCAAATAGGAGAAAGCCATGGAAAAACTGGGTTGAACTGCTCAATAGACGCAGGTTCTGAACATTAATGTATTTCCTGCTAAAAGAAAAGGGGTTTCTCATAGAAAAGGCCAGTTCCAAGACTGGTGCAGGGAAGTTAAGCACATGAGACTTAAAAAAAAGTTGAATCAGTGAGAAAGCTTTCAAAAATGAGTAGTCATCTCAAAAGCACATAGTTAACAGATAAAAAGGGCTACCCACTGAATATAATAACAAGATAAGCAACCAAGAGAATAACAGGGGGATTACAAAGTTAATTAATCTTTTCAAGACCTCAGAATAAGCCTTTTCCTGCTATTACTTGAACATATATTGCTTATTTTTTTAAATGAATGGCTCTTTTTAAAAATCAATGTAGAGGAAAACTAATTTCACACGTAAAACCAAGTAAAATAAAAGTGTCAAGGTAAAATCCTGTACAATGTTTTAAATAAAAATAAATAACGAGGACAGGCACAACATTCATGGAGAAAAAAAGCACAAGAGAAAGACATGGCAACATAACAGATCAAAATTGTTACCTGCTATTTCAAAACAAGCTGAAAGACATTTTAAAAAGATAGACAACAGGGAATAACATAAATCAAAATTAGAAATGCTCAGAAATGTGTGACAGACCTCAGGATATAATTAGAAATGAAAAATAAAACCATATCAATAATAAAGACTAAATTAGAGAGATAAGAGTGAATACAGAAAACAGATAATGGTTTACAAGACATAGAAAGTGAAAAGAGGAAACTTTAAATTTAAATATAAGAAAGAAAAAATAGTCCAGAAAAAGTGACAAATACTTAAGATAAAGAACACCCAACATATGGATAAGAGGAGTCTTTGAAGAAAAGTAAAGCAAAGAAAAAGAATGCTAAAAATTATAACTCAAGAACTTTCTTAAAATTGAAAATACATATCAAAAGAGCATATTACAAGATACCCAAGAAATTCAAACTGGAATGACCAACACTGCGATATACTCTAGCAAAGTTTCTTAAGGGAAAAAAAAAACAGGAAAAAAAAAGAAGAATGTGACTTATACAAAAAGGAAGTTTAAATTATCACTAGACTTTGACAGCAATAATTCATGCCAAAAGGAAATGGAATCATGTACTCCACTGAGGAAGATATTCAAGAAAAGGAAGTATGAGCCAAGGATTTTAAATCCAAGAAAACTTACTTCCAAGTACAAAAGGCATGTAACACAGAGAGAGTAGGTAGAGCATGCAGAGCCCAGAATTTGCCAGGTGTGGCAGAGCTATGGTGTGTTTGAAATAATAAAACCAAGTATAAAAGGCAGAGAAAACATAACATGCAAGAATTCATTACCTCTTTCTGAGGAACCTAATAAAACGGGGTTTGCAAACTACTGCCTACAGCCCAAATCTGGCCTACTATCTGTTTTTGTAAGTCCACGACCTAAGAATGGATTTTATATTGTTGATTGTTTGTGAAAAAAAATTTTAAGACTACTGTTATCATGACCTGTGAAAATTATATGAAACTGAAAGACAGTTACATTGGAAAACAGGCATGCTCGTTAGTTTACATGTTATACGGCTCCTTTCTCGCACCAAGATAAGACAGTACTTGAGGCAGGCCCTATGGCCTGCAAAGTCAAAAATATTTGCTATCTGGCCCTTTCCAGAAAAAGTTTGCCCACTCCTGTTTTAGAGAACGAGCTTTAGGAAACCAAATAATTAAAGAGATCAACAAAAAGGGCCTGTAGTTACTTGTAGAACTAAAACTAAGTGAAAGCTTAAGGAAAGAGTATAGTATACAATGGTTGTATGTTCTGACAATACAGATAAAATACAGCTATTTTTTAAAAGGGGGGGAGAATAGGGAGGTGATGTGTAGAACAATATTTTCAGTAATCACATTGGTATTAATATTGTTATCTTTGGACTGCTGTGTGCATTACTGACTAGACAATTATGTGGTATTCTAACTTTATCATTTCAGAATTCTAAATATGAAAACTGAAAATAGAGGTAACAAAGAAGAGGTTAAGTGAAAATTTTCTATCTTGAATGTTAATTCAAAGTATCTTATGAACACAGGAGATATCTTTATCTCACATAAAATATAGATTTATTATACTTTCATATCATATTATATATTATACTTATTAGAAAAATGTTTATATATTTTTATTAATATAGTATGTATATAACTATAAGTTAAACTTACATTATATCCCCTATTTGGGGTTGGAGTTAGCACTTGTACCTAATTACATATGAAATATATTGACATGTTAAACATATTAACTATATTAATATAACATAGTTAACATGTGCATTATATGTAATAAACATATATAACATAAAACATGTTAAAAACTTGTCAATACACATGTTTTATTTCCTAACCCTATAAACAAAAAAGGCCAAGAAAAAATAACCATCAGTAGCAGTGGCCAAGCCTGGCACTCCTACTGAGTTCTCCAAATACCATTAAAAGAAACCAACGCATCTTGAAAAGATGGCTGATCAACAGTCTGGAGCAGGAAATGTAAAACATGAGCCTAGAATATCTTGTCAGAGCAGAGCAAGGAAGCTATAAAAGATTATGAGGGTCAAGTCAAAAACACCATGAGCCAACATAGGCCCCACTGCCAAAGAGGGACACGAGCTTCACTAATGATTTCAACAGATTTAAACCTACAAACATGTTTAAATCTATGACTTCATAATGATATTTTTAAAAAGAACTGTTTAACTTTGAAGTATAAGGAACAAATTCATTACCTCAAAAACTAGTAAATAAAGGTAAAAGAATTATGTACTTATCTTGCTCTTTCTATAGGCATTGTACCACTAAGTAACCGAACAGTAAATGAGGTGAAGAGTCTCCTTATAAATATATTCCAATTAATGAAAAAGGTGTTAGAATTAAAATATCACCATTTTGTAACCCAGTGAAGTACTAGACATATGCAGTAAGCATTAAAGCCTGCTTACTTCTTAAAAAGCGCCAACAAGACATTATGTGCCTCCTACCTACACTCTTGGCCAAAGGGATGAAAACTTGAGTCAGATCCCATCTCTGATTCCAGGTGCCAATTTGTAGGAAACATCAAGAGTAGAGGAAAACACTGAACTGCACCATGATTATGCAATCAGCTAAGGCAAGATTGAGAAGAACTCTACAGGTCGAATGGCCCACAGCTTTTCAACAGATAAAGTGCAAGGAAAAGAAAGGTACACATAGAGAACCTACAGATTAACAGAAATGTAGAAGACACATCAAGTTAAAATAAATGGGCAAAACGAATCACAGCATCTAAGAATGCACATTTGGACAATAAACTTATTTTTAAGTGCAAGAAAATTATTACTATGAAAGTGAAAGTAGCGATTACATATAGGAAGGGGTTAGAGGCTAGGAGTGAGATGGGTCACATGGACCGTCCTTCTGGGATTCTGGGCAAATGTCTGAACCTATGTAATGATTATATGATTATTCTCCTTAAGTAAACCACACCTTTGTTCTGTGTAGTTTTTCTATATCTGTCTTTTATTTTACAATAAAAATTTTCAGAACGATTTCAGAGTAGCCAGCAGCTTGTGGGAATGATCACACCCAACGCCTGGCCCAGGGGCAGCTACAGCACCCACGCCACTGACCGGTCTGCTAACCTCTTCAGGAGCCTCTTTGGCTTTAAGAAAAAAGTGCATTCTTACGTTTGGCTGGGATGCTTCACTAGGCAAGTTGGCACTTGGGCTCCAAAGATTTATTGTATGAAAAAGGGAAGGTTCGGCCTCCCAGCTTAGGAGATACGTGTTGAAACATATTTTGGCAGTTAGTTTTTAATGGGCACTCTGTGTAAATTCTAAACTATTAAAAAATAAGGAACATTTAAACACACAGATGGGAGAAGCATTCCTATTGCAGTTTTTGTGGTGATAAGTAAATACCAGTTGGCTGGATCTTTTCCCAAGATTGGGTTCAAGGTGTGAACGAGCATTTCCACCATGACTATTCATCATTTAACGGACGTCCCAGGCTGGGCACTGTGACATTGCACGATCAGAGAAGACTGGCCTACAAATCCTAATTCATTTTCCCCAACCCTAACTGTGGGGCAGCAGTAAAGAATAAAGGGAGGTGCAGACCAACCCTACAAGAGAGTGCCGTCAGCCTCGAAGCCCCTACATTTACAGGAGCCATTTCTTTAAATGAAAGTCAGCCCACTGTAAATTAAGAACACAATTTGTATGACTCATTAGGTTAAGAACATTAAGGAACCTGACTTTATGGGGGATGGAGGTGGACGGGCACAAAATGGTTCTGTTTTTAAATTCTCAATATAAATTTATAAACCAACAATGTTTTCTTAATTTGGGATGCTAACTACAAGATCAATTGAAATCTAATGACATACTTACAAACTGTATTTAATTTATGGAACACAGTATAAGCTGTGACTTAGTTTAACTAAAGGAATCCATGTCTTTCTCTTTCAATATTACCAGTATCTGGATCTCATTCAGGCTAATGTGTATTTTGTATTAAGTGTCTACTTGGCACAGTGAACTCAAATAATATTACTTCCAGATGATAGCCATGTACAATATTTAGTTAGGGAAGTAGAGTAGTGGTAACTTTCCTATTGTAACAATTGGCAGAAGTCAGGTGTTCCAGTTAAGGGATATATTTAAGCATAAAATCTTGTTTTTCATGCACAGGAAGTACATATTACAGCAATAGAACACTTTCTATTTCTAATATTTGACAGTGGAATGGTTTCCATTTATGTTTCTCAGCTATTATTAAGTCAGAAAATTGTCAAATTTCTTTTATTAAATACTTTGGGTTTCTCACAATTGTACTAAGGGCAAAGAAGAGCTTTTTGGTACTTATTTAATAAAAACCATTTAAATAAACAAACTATAAATCTCTGAATATCTTTGTACTTCTTGAATGAGCTTTTCAAGCCTCTGGGGAAGATATTTTATTTTTTAAAACTCTAGTTACTATATCTACATTAATTATGGATATGTTCTTTCCATTTTAGAAGACTAAGATTAAAGTTTGTTCATGTTTACCACTTCTTTTGTGCGTATCCGATTTCTTCTTTTTTATTTCCCTGTAATCAGCACTGATATCTATTTCCAGAGTCTGACTGATTGTAAAGAAGAAAAGAGGCTGGGCAATTAGGCTTCCACATTCTCCTCTCTTGGTGCAGATCAGGACACTAAAAAGAGATGAGTTAACATAAACCTGAGTGGGCTGTTAACCTTTTTTTTTTTTCTTTGGGGAAATGTAGATGCAATAACATTTCCAGCTGAAAGACCCATTCTAAGTTCCTAATGTTTAAGAATGCAAATGAAGTATTCTGTCTTTTCTGTGCCTGGAGGTGTTATGTGAGAAAACAGAGGTTTCTAGGATTAGTTCCACAGATTTCCTTTATCATGTAAAATTTTAGATTGGTTGTACCGGCAAGAATAAAAGAAAAGCAATATATAACATACCCAGTGAAAATGAATTAAACAACTCCTTTAGCAATAACAATGAAAATTAGAGGCAACTAAAAAGTCAGGCTTTGAGATAAATTTTAGCCTTCCTCTTTTAAAGAAATTCTAGTTTTAATATAAGAACTTTTTTTAAACATACACTAGCAAAACATTGGTAATAGTTGAATGACACTAAATTTCCTTGGGTGAAATTGTTAAATTTATCACTCAGCTACCTGGCATTTTTCAAGAAGTTTATTTTTCCTTTACATTGTAATAGTAATAATGCTATAGTTAAAGATGCAAGTACAAACTTTAAACTTTTTCTTTTAGAATGTATCTTTTAAAAGTATGAGGCTAGAAGCTCCACATTTAAACTCTTTTTTTACATATTGCTACGATTCTCCTCATGTAAACTGGTCATAGGAATTATTTGGTTATGAAGTTGTAATTTTACTTTTTTGCACTTCACATAAAATACTTTTATTTATTTTATATCGTTACAATTTGGATATTAAAAATGAGTTGCTTTCATTCCTCCCTGATCCAATTATTTTATTGTTTCATGAATACTAAAATTAATTGTACTTTGGGATTGAAAACTAATATTTTTCCAGTACAATTTTGGAATATATCTTGCAAAAATTATGAGCAATTTTACAGTTTAAGTAAAAAAATTTAAGATTCAATAATACTTCAATTAGCAGGAGGGGATGTTAATGTAGATGCCTCATGACTCACCTTCCTGTTGGGTCCTCACAGTCCATTAATATTTACTGCTGGTAGTGAATAAGAATAGTAAGCTGGGAAGCTGGTGAAAGGCTTAAGATCTTTTGTTTCGTCCATATATTAGATATTTAATTTTTAAACTTTAATTGGTCTGGAAATTATCTGAATTATGAACTTTTTCTATTTTCTTTGAAAATATTTATGAATTTCTTTTAAAATTTACTACAAGTATAAGTCCTTCCACACTACTTGCTTAATTTACTGCTTTCTGGAACACATCAAGTTTTCAGTACCACCCCTGGATGGAAATAAGAGTCATCTGGTTTGAATAAAGCATGCTCTACCTACAATTGGGATAGTCTTTTTTTGTTAGCACATTTAATTGCTGTGCTGTAGGAGAGCCGACATTATAAGCTTATTTCAAATACTGAATGGAATGCTAAAAAAAGCAGAGATCATGATTTCCAATTAATTGCCTTGAGCAACTGAGTAATTCTTCACACTACTCAGCACTAGTCTAACCTGCCAACCTGCTACTTTCCACCCTTTGTTTTGGTTATTAACAAGGATGTGATGAAATGAAAGTGACAATAAGATGTAGTGGAATGACCCAAGTAGAGATCAATTCATCTCTAGGTGGGAAACACGTTTTTAAAGGGAGCAAAGGAGAGTGAGGGATGCAGTATTACTAACAATAACATTTATTTATTTACTTACTTATTTAGTACTATATACAAGGCATTATATTAAGGCTCACTTTATCCTAAAAACTATTTTATAGGCAAACATTCAATCATCAGGTTCTAGCTTGTTTACAAAGTCAGAAAGTCTTCAATTTATTCTAGAATTACACAGTAATACCTTATATAATATGACATTTCAGTTTTAACAGGGTTTTTTATATCACTTTTTCCCTCAAAAATAAAATAGGGCTAAGAAACCAGCAGGACATAAATAATCATCCCTATGTAATGTGTCAGTAAAATGAGGATCTAAGGGATGAAATCAATGCCCATGGTCACTAAACAGATAAGGCGACAGAAACAAGACTAAGACCAAACCAGGGTATTTATCTGTGACTCTGATATTTTCCATGCCTATCTCACATGCTTATGAACAGGTTCAGGTGGCCAGTGCTTATTCAAAAGTCAGAGCCTGTATGCTGACTACTGGGAAGTGATCATATATCAGGTTTGCCTGACACAGTCCCAGATACCCTACTACCACAACAGCCCGCTCTCGGAGGAATGGTTTGGACAGACCTGCTGTCTGCATACAAGGGCTTATAGTCTAGTAGAACTAACAGTACATCCTGAGCAATAGAAACCATACAGGTAGAAAGTAGTAAATGGACTAAAAGAGGTCAAACAAAACAAAACAAAAAAATCCTAGGCACTTAGTGTGACCAGAGTCCAATGTGGGAATCAAGGAAGGACTCACACAAAGGACAGCATCTGAGGGGAAAAAGGCAACTAGAATTTGGAAGAATACCATGGGAAAACAAACACTTCAGTATACAGGGAAACACTTCTCTATAAACAGTTCTATGATCATCTGAGAATAAGGATGAGGCTAGTGCAACCAAGGCTCAGCCAAAAGGGTCTCCTTTCTTCCTCTGAAGTCCGACAACCAGATCTCCATACTTCTTTGGCATCCTACTTAACACTTACAGTCATGCATTCATTCTACAAACACCTACCAAGTACCCACTCTGTGTCCATCACAGTGCTAGGTCCAGGAATACAATGATGGACAAGGCAGAGATATATCACTGACCTCTCTTAGTTGACAAACCACCCAGGAGGCCGCAATACAAGCAATTAAAATCACAATAAAGCAGGGGTACTCCGACACAGCAAGTATGCAGTAGTCTGGGAAGCTCAGGATGGTAAGTGGAATAAAGCAAATCTGGGAGGAAAATTTGTTACACAGCCTTTTGAAGTTCTGAAGTTATGACTGACACTACCTACCCTCATTTCCCATGCCACGTAAGTCATACAAAACAATTGTCAGAGAAGATTTTAAATTAAATTCTTGTATAAAAGAAAGGCAGTAACTAGAAGCAGTAGAATGCAATGGTTAAGAACCAGGGGACTGTGGCACCTGCCTGAACTCCAAATCCACCACCAACTAGTTACCTAACCACTCTGTGCCTTAGTTTCTATACCTGCAAGGGTTACATGAATTAATATATATAAATAACGGAGCACAGAGGGACCCATAGTAGGCTTTTACAGAAGTTCAAAGGAATTTAGAAGTCACAGTAGCACAACAGGTGGCTGGTGAGGACTCTCGCCTGCCTTGCTGAGTGCAGATATTTAACACATCTCAAGAGCCCTGTTCCTGAAATGATAATACTGCTATTGGCCTCTTCACCATAAGTAACTCCGACCCTTCCTGAAGAAGCGAAACCGGTGTCTTCCCCACACCTTTAATCTTTTGCTCTCAACTGGTTCCCTCCTCACAGCCTAAAACCCTACTTGTCTGCAGACTTGCTCATCCCTCCAACATGTGGCTAAAGAGAAGTAAGTGCTCTTCCAAGAAAAGAGCAAGACACTATTCTCCAAAAGGAAAGATGTTGCACAGATGAAACTTAAAATGTCTACCACAGCACAGCAGCCAGGTATCCCCTGGCAACAGAAGTTACAGAGAAGATAAGCACAGGCAGGGCTGAAAGACAAACAGAAATGAAATTATCATGAATGCCAGCTTGAGGAATACAGGCTCTCTAGACAACAGTAAGCCACTGAAGAATGAGGAAGTATTTCAGGAAGGCCACTGTGGGAGCTGAGGTGGCTCCCAGATGAAGAGATCAGTGGTCCAGGTAAAAAGGAGTGAGCAAGGAACACAACAGCACTCGGAATTTCGTAGAGAGAAAAGAGGTGAGGAGACTGGCAGTAATACTAATAGTAGACCGGACAATGGATTCAGGGAGAGTGAATAAATTAGGAAGTGTAAAGGGGAGGAGGAGTCAAAGACTACTGTGAGGTTTTTTGGAGCAGAAAACTTAACTGAAATAGAAAACAAAAGAGTACCCCCCTACACCGCTGGTGGGAATATAAAATAGTTCAACCATTGTAGAAAGCAGTATGGAGGTTCCTCAAAAAACTCAAAATAGAAATACCACTTGATCCAGGAATCTCACTCATAGGAATTTACCCCAAGAATGCAGCAGGCTGCTCCACATCGCTAATCATCAGAGAAATGCAGATTAAAACCACAATGAGATATCACCTCACACCAGTGAGGATGGCCAACATCCAAAACACAAACAACAACAAATGTTGGCGAGGATGTGGAGAGAGGGGAACGCTCCTACACTGCTGCTGGGAATGCAAATTAGTTCAACCATTGTGGAAAGCAGTATGGAGGTTCCTCAAAAAAACTCAAAATAGAAATACCATTTGATCCAGGAATCCCACTCCTAGGAATTTACCCTAAGAATGCAGCAGCCCAGTTTCAAAAAGACAGATTCACCCCTATGTTTATTGCAGCACTATTTACAATAGCCAAGAAATGGAAGCAACCTAAGTGTCC
>JAQQAC010019963.1:10207208-10257246 GCA_029783875.1 Phataginus tricuspis
CTATTTACAATAGCCAAGAAATGGAAGCAACCTAAGTGTCCATCAGTTGATGAATGGATAAAAAAGATGTGGTACATATACATAATGGAATATTATTCAGCCATAAGAAGAAAACAAATCCTACCATTTGCAAAAACATGGATGGATCTAGAGGGTATTATGCTCAGTGAAATAAGCCAGGTGGAGAAAGACAAGTTATCAAATGATTTCATCCATATGTGGAGTATAAGAACAAAGAAAAAAACTGAAGGAACAAAACAGCAGCAGACTCACAGAACCCAAGAATGGACTAACAATTACCAAAGGGAAAGGGACTGGGGACGATGGGTGGGAAGAGAGGGATAAAGGGAAAAAGGGGCATCACGATTAGCACACATAATGTATGAGGGGGCACGGGGAGGGCTGTACAACTCAGAGAAGACACGTAGTGATTCTATAGCATCTTAATATGCTGATGGACAGTGACTGTAATGGGGTATGTGGTAGGGACTTCATAATAGGGGGAGTCTACTAACCATAATGTTGTTCATGTAATTGTACATTAATGATAGCAAAATAAAAAGAAAGAAGAAAACAAAAGAGCAGGTTTGCTTTCATTTTGCACATAAGTGACTTGTTAGCAGGACAACCAGGAGGAAACTTCTATGGGAAAGCTTCTTACATGGACCTGGAAATGTCTTCAGTAAAATCAGAAGTCAAACCAACAGCTACAATTTCTTGGGATAAACCACTCTGCACTTGAAACCTTAAAAATCTATGATAACACATTTACCTGAATAACCACTATTCATGTGCTGCAAAGGACTTCTGACAGATTTTAAATAGTTTACTCACACAGTTATCACCCTGAACACTTCACTTCCAAAACAAAGGTGTTTTGGAGCACTATGTTCATGCTCTAGTCTCTGTGGCAAGGATGCTTTCAGTTCTGAAGGCTCAATTTTCACAGTGCTGTTACACTACTTGACCAAAAACTCCAACTCTGACATAAGCATGTTATTTAATTACAAATGCACTTCAAAAGTCTTTTTTTAATTTTTGGCTTCAATATCTACATTAGAAGTCGAATAGAGAATATTTGAAGTCAACAAAACATATGAACTTATCAAGGATGAAATCCATCATCGGAGATGACATGCCAAGGCATTTGCAGAGTACACTAAGGCCTACCCCAAATAACTATTAGATGACCATGCTCTGACAATGTAACAAAATTAGGCCAAGTAATTTTCAACTATCAGAAGAGGAGACTACACTCCAGTTAAGACCTACTATAAAACAAAGGCCAACACCTCATGAAATGCAACTAATTTGAAATATATTCTTCTGTCTTCTTTAGGTTACCTATAATGGAGCCCTAAAGAGATTCAGACCTTTCCCAATATGGTTTTCCAACTTAAAAAGAATTTTCACTTAACAATATGTAAATTGATTTCAGAGTTTTTTGATCAGAGGACAGCACAGAAATTATCTTAGACTAGAAAAGCATGATGGGTTTATGGGTTCCAAATAAAAACCTTACAGTATTGGGAAACAAAAAATTATAATCATTGTTGACACAACTTGTCAACATACTCGTGTATTTTACAGATGAGTATATAAATACTCATTTTAAACATACTCATCTGTAAATTTCTAAGTAAAATAGAAAATAGTTCTTTCAAATAATTTAAGTCTCTATTGCAACAACCTGGGATGATGTCACAGGTCACCCAGAGATGACATACATCACCCCGCCCATAGGGTCAGCTTCATGAAAATGAACAGACTAAAAATAGCACTAATTCTTGTGTCAGCCTAAAAAATCCTCTTCTAGCATTTATGTCACAGATCTTATTTGACTTTTTTTCCCCAAGAATTCCTTTTTCCCACATTAGTCTCAACATGCTAAGATATAACTCTGATTCTTTCTAACATGCTTACTCTCTTTCTCCAAAGTTTTCACCACAGAATACCTAATCCAAATTTAAACATTAATAATCAACAGGTATGAATTTATTAAACATCCATCACATGGGGTATTTTTAAACCTTTGGTGCTTCAACTCTATATCCATGAGGGTACCAAATCCTACATCACTCGATCTGAGAGTGGTGATGAGGGAGTGGGGCCCTGATTCTTCTAGAGCCTAATTTAAATCTTTTGGGAAAACCAGAAATTTTATAAATCTAACATTAATTTTACATAATCCTTATTTTACATATATTTTATCAATGTAATTAATTCTCAATTATCCAAAGAAAATTTTTAATTCTGAAAATAATTTCTACCCAGCACTTTGGAATTCATTGTCCATACTCTCAATTGGCAAGCACTAAAGAGAACATAAATCTAATGCTATGGAATATGATTATTAGGCCTATACATTTAAATTACTCAACACATTCTCAGATTACTTCTATATTATCCCAATTTTTTACTTTCCGTATTACTAAACACTCTCCATGCATTTGCAGAAATAACCATACCATGTGCTTTTTTATTCACGTTGCCCAAAGTCTCTTTCTAGTGGCCATAAGTACATGTGTGCTTAAAAACAAGACAGTGAAATATGTAGTAAACTAAATGCATTTGTACAGATATCTAGTTATTTCCAACACCATACCCAGATCATACAGTAGTCGATTTCATTCAACTAAAAAGGGACACTTTTAAATAGTAATAATAGTCCACATGTTAAATTATATAAAATTCTAATTGTAGCATACATATTATTAGTTATTATATAAATATTATTATCTGACCTTTTACAGAAAAGTTTGCCAAGTGCTGGCCTAGATGATAAAAGCATTTAAACTTCCAGTCGTTAAAACCATGAGCATCAGCTGAATAACCATGGCCAAGTGGCCTTACAAGTAATTTCTGTATTTATAAACATCTTTTACTTAAGAGAATCAGTCTTTATCCTTTAATATTAATAGACACCATAAGCGGCCCCAAAATAAAGCTAGACAATCCACCTCTTATTCATTTGCTCCTTAAACAAATATATATGAGCCAGATGCTGTTCTAGACACTGAGGAAATAGTAATGACATAAAACCCCTCCTGTGGTTGTGTAAGTTGTACTCCAGCGGGAAAGATAAACAAAATAAATATATATGAGGCAGCACTAAGAACTTTAGAGAAAAATAAATTAGGAAATGGGAATTGAGAGTGTGAGGTGGTAGAAGATGGTAACCTGCGATTTTAACTAGGACAGTCAGGGTAGCGGCTTTGAGAAAATACCTTGAATAACAACCCATAGAAGATGTATCTGAAGGTGTGGCCATACAGGCAGAGAAAGTAGCAAGTGAAAAGGCCCTGAGGCTGTAAGCCTATCTTACCTCAAAGAAGAGCTAAAACACAGTGAGAAAGACAGAAAAATAATTAGGTCAGAAGGAGGGGACCGAATGTTGAAGGACTTTTGCTCTTACTGCGAGTGAAACGGGAAGCTATTAAAGGCATTTTGTTGTTTGGATTTAATGGAGAAATGCTTCAGTATGTGACTTACATGTTGACAACCACTGACTGGGTTTGAGAACAACCCTAGAGGCGGGGGAAGCTTGCAGACCAAATAAAAAGCTAGGGTGAGGATGCAGATGAGAGGCTGGGCGTCTGGAATAAATGGTAAGCCAGTAGTGGTCAGGAGCGTCAGCTTCTAAATTTATCTGAAGGCAGAGCCAAGGAAAAAACTGCCCTTCCTTCGATGTCCTTTCCCCTTTTGTGTCTCCATTCTCCTCCTCTATCATCATCTCTCACTACTACCTATCTTCAATGCCACCTTCTCCCTGAGAGTTCCCTAGACATTCCGCCCCCATCAAAAGCACTCCCTTCAGCATCTGACTTCCCCACCAAGCCTTCTACGACTGAGTTGCACTCCTCCCTGTTGCATCTCCTCCCGATAAACTCAGCAGGCAGGTGAGCCTGCCTCATCTTTGTATTTTACCAGTATCTGCCACATCAAAAGTTATACATCAAATAATCAAATTAGGTAAGTTCTAAGTTTCTCGTGGCTCAGAAAGTCCATGATTTCCTTCTATATGTGTACTTTATAACAATGACGATGCCACAATTACAAAACAGCTTTGAGGCACCCAGTTTTTATGATATGAGTAATTAGGGAGGAGACCAATAGCTACACAAATACAAAATAGTCCTTTAGTAAGCCTTTCATACACACACACACATATACACGCACACCTCTTATACAAAGTTTGACCATTTTCTCTCTGGTTATACCCAACCCCCAACTCACCAGAATTAACCACTACTTTCACGCAGCACCTATGCTAGATATACTTTGGTGCAGTTATCATACTGCCCTACAATTATGTGGTGTGACAGACATTTTGTGACAGTTAGCCACTAAAAAGCCAGCTCATGCCACAGCATAAGACCCCACAGCTGCAGCCCTTCCAAACGATGTGATCTTGCCCCAGAACACAGATGATTGTAACCAAAAGCAGCTAACCCAAACTAGATCTATTGTAGTTCCTTTCCTAGGACTGGGGACAAAGAGAAAGAAGAGGCTTTCCTCTTTTCAGGATGCCAGGCCCAAAACACAGAAGCTCAGGGACTCTAACTTGGCGTGTTCCCAAGACTACAGGTGCTGCAGAGGCTTGCAGTAAGATTTTCAAGAATGAAGCATAAACACGGAGACAAATAACACCCAACAGCTGGCCAGTCTCTGTTTCCAATACTTTCTGCTAGGCCACCTATCTTCTCACTCTTGGATTCCTCAAAACACCCATGTTTAATATGCAGATAGTTCTGGCTGCCCAATAACATCATTATAGCAACTCACAGCCCTGATAATGGTTCCCTAATAAGTAAGAGTTAATCCTTAAAGCTCTGGGTTTCTAAAATTTTCAAGTGAATATTAGTAACTTTCCTTTCAGTCCCCAAATCCAATACAAGCTACAGTCAGAAGAGGAATCAAAATCCAATACCCATAAGCAAGATTCCTGGAAAAGCAAGTCCTGTGCCCTACTTTATTTTTTAACTAAATTCCTCAGAGTCTAGCATAATAAGAAAGGAAGACTTCAATAAATATCTGATAAAAGTAAAAAATGCTAGCAATGAAACACCCTTACTCTCCCCTACTCCCAACACATGCCACACCAACATTTTTAGACAGAAATTCTTCTAAAAGAGTGTTTCCCAATTTTGGATTTGCCACTCTCTCAGGTCTGCCCCATTCTGTAAATCAACTCAATCCTTAGGCTAGCTATCCTCATGGTCACAGTATGGCTGCCAGCAGCACCAAGCCCTCTCATGCAGGAAAGATGCAGCGTTGGGGCAAGGGAAAGAGAAGGGAGAAAGCTTGAGCACCAAGCCCCTGTACCTGCACCTACCCTTCCCCCCCTCTCTTAAAAATGAGAAAGCTTCTCTCCCGGGAATCCCAAAAACAGCTTCTCATGTTTCATTGGCACAAACTGTCTTATACCATCGTTGTTCACCCCTGAATCAATAATTGTCAGGGTATTGATAAGACAATCATAACTGGCTAAAATGAATCACCCATGGTGGAAAGGATGCTGGGAAGGCAAACTGTCCACTGGACATGACAGTGAGTATGCACACATGCACGCCTGCCATAAAAAAGCATTCACTTAAGCATATGTGTGTGGTATAACCATAGCCTGCTAACCAGACAATGTTAAAGAAGCATATCAGTAATTAACACTGGCAGGAACATGTCAAAGGAGACAGACTTTACATTGGCCACCTTAAACTGACTGGAATACCTCAATTACATACCAACAAATATTCTCTTTGAATCCATACGTACCCCCTAACTGTTCTTAGCACTTGAACGGTCAAAGGTCCCCATGGGCTGTCTTACTGGAATGTTTTTAAGACCAAATAATGCAGATTTAGGGAAATTAACCATTGTGAGAAGAGGAAGATTAACCAATCTAACAGTAAGGGTGGGTTTGGGGTTTTCTGAAAAGTAGACAATCTGCAAAGTGTAAATTAGAAGACAGCTCTATTTGCACAGAGGGATGTGGTAAGGGACAGTAGGAGGAAACTAAGGATGAGGACTTCTACAGGTGGACTGGCACACGAGGCTTAACCTTCTTCTATGGCACTGTTTCTTCTCATATCTAGCATATAGTTTAAGTTTTTCTACTCCTGTTATCATAACTGCTTTTAATCACATAATTCTTCAGTCTGATATGCCTGCTTTCTACAGCGATATAGAAGTACATCACTTTATGTCACTACATACTTAAAATTCCCCCAGCAGTTCCCTAATGTGGTTTAGATTACAATCCCAGCCTCTTACAATGGCCCTAGATGATCTGCCCTGAGCCTGTCTTTCCAAACCCATCCTATACCACATGCCTCTTCATTCATTATTCTCTTGCCACACCAGCTTGCTTCTCAACCCAACATGCTAATCTCTTTCCATCCTCAGAACATTTATACCTGCTCTTCCTTCTGCCTGGAGCAAGCTACCCTAGATCTTCACGTTAGCTGCTCCTTCTCATATTGCAAGTTATTTCAGTTCAAAATGTCACAACCTTCTCTGCACCCCACCACCACGCATGACCCCCATGACACACATATCCACATCCAACCCCACTCGAACTGCCCCCCAACTCACACAAACGCGCACACACACCCTGAGCTATGACCCTTCTACAGATGACTGCCTTTGGGTCAGACACTAATCCCTGATACAATCAATTATCAATAGAATGACAGGATAAAGAAGGCTGGGTAATTTAAATAATAGGAACTGTATGCAACAAGGCAAAGAGAAGCAAAAATATAAGAAGCCAGGAGAACCCTCCTACACTGCTGGTGGGAATGTAAACTAGTTCAACCATTGTGGAGAGCAGTATGGAGGTTCCTCAAAAAAACTCAAAATAGAAATACCATTTGATCCAGGAATTCCACTCCTAGGAATTTACCCTAAGAATGCAGCAGGCCAGTTTGAAAAAGACATATGCACCCCTATGTTTAGCACAGCACTATTTACAATAGCCAAGAATTGGAAGCAACCAAAGTGTCCATCAGTAGATGAATGGATAAAGAAGATGTGGTACATATACACAATGGAATACTATTCAGCCATAGGAAAGAAACAAGTCCTACCATTTGCAACAACATGGATGGAGCTGGAGGACATTATGCTCAGTGAAATGAGCCAGGCGGAGAAAGACAAGTATCAGATGATTTCACTCATCTGTGGAGTATAAGAACAAAGCAAAAACTGAAGGAACAAAACAGCAGCACACTCACAGAACCCAAGAATGGACTAACAGTTACCAAAGGGAAAGGGACTGGGGAGGATGGGTGGGAAGGGAGGGATAAGGGGAGAAAAGGGGCATTACGATTAGCACATGTAATGCAGCGGCAGGGGACACGGGAAAGGCAGTATTTATAGAGAAGACAAGTAATGATTCTATAGCATCTTACTACGCTGATGGACAGTGAGTGTAGTGGGGTATGTGGGGGGGACTTGATAATAGGGGGTCTAGTAACCATAATGTTGTTCAAGTGATTGTACATTAACAATACCAAAATAAATAAATAAATATATATATATATATAAGTAGTCAGTATTAGAAACCTAACCGAGCTGAAAACACATAAATGATTAACAAGCCAAGCCTATCATGATCTGTTTCCTAAAAGATCATTAGAGCATTTAGGGCCAAGATAGTAAATTATTACTCCAATTCAAATACTAGCTAGAGCTTTTAGACTTCTTTCCAGTAAAATACAAATATCAACTGTTTCTCTTAGTCCTTAAAAACACAGCAAGCATAAAAGTATGACATAAAAGTCACTTTGAGCATCTCTAAGACAATGCATCCTTAAGATATTATTCATCAATATTTCTCATCAGTATATAAATTATACTTATTAATAATATGAAAGTCATTTACAGAAGCAACAATTATTTCTTTAGGGTACTTCAAGGTACAAATATTTAACTTTATAATTATATAATATTCAAGGTTAAAAAAGCATATAAACAAAATTTTAAGTGAGTAGTGAAAAAATGTGATTAAATCTTACATCTAAAATGTTTTAATAAAGAGGCATTAAAACAATTCAAATAAAGAAAAACATTGTAGAAAACAGTAATTGTATATTTGAAAAAATAAAAAACACCACCATAGCCCAGGAGATACTGCCTGAACCTCCCATCCTTCTAAATTTGGGGTGTCCTAAGAGAGTCTGCCAGCAATCAAAGCCAGTGCTGAAACACACCTATAGCAGCCCACTTTCAAAATTCTTAAAAGCCCATTTGGGGTTTGTCAGTGGGAGGTAAATTAAAGCCTTATGTATGGAGAAGCAAATAATTTGAAAAATGCACAGGGGCAATGAATCCGTAAGTTATCTCGCATCAAAATGACTATAAAAGTTTTGTGTAGTTTAGCTAGATCTAAATTTTCTATTTTTCAACTGTTAATGTGTAAGAAGTGCAAAACTTGGCCCTCAAGCTTAAGATGTTGCTTATCAACTGTATATAAAACTATTAATTTACATAACCATCTTTTCTACTTTTTAAGTTGAAATAAAGTCAACACATCCAAGTCACTGAATAGCACAGCTATTCTGAATCAAATTAAATAACCGAATAATTTTCTGGAAGCAAAAATACATTACTGCAGAAAATATTTATCAGCTCTTCATAAGTGGGAAAAAAAAACCTGAATTAAACTGAAGCCTGGTAATATTAAGAAACTAATCTGAGAAATGTTCCTATAAATTCTAACCACTTCTAAAACAGAATTCTACCTCTAATATACAGATCTATTCAAGTAGGAAAAAAAGAAACTTTTATTCTTTTGTTAGAGATTAGCAAAAAATAAATAAAATAAACTTCACAGTTGAGTTTGTAAAGACACTTTACATAAAGAGACTATTTAGTACTATGCTCAAATTTTCAGTAACTAAACTAAAATGTAATCGGTATGATGGAAATATTTTCTTTGGTCTTTCTTAGTTCTGAGAATATCCAAAGTCTTGAGTTATTTTTACATGCTCTTCTTGAACTGATCTCTTTATCCTTATATTTTGTATCTTAAAATGGTTTGGAAATGGTAAAAACAGAAATAACCAATTTTCTTTTCCAACAGGGGCCCATGCGAGGCTTCCTTTGCCAAGATTCAAATAGATACTCCCTTCTCAACACATGAGTATTGTAAAGGAATACCATCTTGAAGTTCACTTGTAGATTTTTTTGACTTTTTCTTAACTAAAAAGAACTTAACTAAGGTGTTTACTAAATAAATAACAGACTTAAGACACAGAAAAATGCTTTGTTGCCTTATCTGACCCTAATCCTACCAGGCTACCACTAAAACTAGTTAAACATTCATTATACAAGAGGCAATTTGCCAGTAACCGAAAAAAGCCTACAAAATTAACCAATGAATACTATTCTGACAGTAGAAAGCTGGCAATGGTTATGGAAGCTTTAGCCTTCGAAAACCACCATCAGAACTGGGACGATTAATCAACATTTTAACACTTCCCATCTGTACAAGTGCTCAAGGTAGTGCTTACTGTCACTTGACAAGTTGCTTAGCATTGCAAAATCTGATAATTCACGTCTTACTGAATTTTTACTGACTTGGAAGAAAATAAAACACCAATTAAAAGCAGATGTCACCTTCAATTCTAACTGGCTGACAAACTTCTAATTTTTTTACCCAATGCAGAGACTGAGCACATGTAGATGACAGTTTAGACAGTTAAATATTCAAAGTCACTGATATCCCCCACAAATTTGCAAGCGATTTTCCAGAACTTAATCCCATGGGGCTTTTATCTGGCAAGCATCCAAAAAGAATAGTTTCGAGTAGTCACCAGAAGGTAAATTTATTGTTACATTTTTGCAAAGGCTACAAATACTGATCAGAACATTATTAATATTCTCAAGATTAACATCTTTATCTTCATACACATAAAAATTTTTCCAAAAATCATGTTTGCTCCTCTATGAAACTCTAGCTAATAAAAAAAACAAATATAAAGACTTAATAAACTGTGTTTAACATGCTTTCATGTTTAAATGACTCAAGAGTTAAATCACATCAACTGAATTTACCATAAAATAATCACAATCTGACTTGAGTACTTATTTTTTCAATGTCTTTCAATACTGTATTGTTAGTCGTAAATTCACTCACTTTTGAGTCTAACCAAGAATTCTGAACAAAACTTATATTCAGTTCTTTGAAAAGCACCACAAAAATAAATTAGGTAAACAGACAGCAGATGATAATACAAAAACACACAACTGGCAATATTGATACCTACTTTTTTGCAATCCAAAATACATGTGAACATAAACTTAAAATACAGATTACAACATTTTTAATCTTCTAAAGATAGCTAGGCTAGTATTTCCTAGTGCTACTCACTCTATGCATGTAGTAACTTATAATAAAACCCTGAGTTCTAATAATATACCAAGTTTTCTACAAAAAGAAAACTTCTGCATTTTCCCAAAAACTCTAATTTCAAAGACAACAGTAACGCATCCTGTCCCTATGTCCAGGAACACTGACCACAGCCTCCACACATTATCTTTTAATGATCAACACAAGCTTTCAAAAGCCAGAACAAGCTGGTACCAATCAGGCAGAGAGGGAAAAATGAATCCCAGAAGGCATCACCACAGAGATCCCAATCACAATAATGGGGTCCCTAGGAGCTGTAAAGCTGATCGAGCCCTTTGCTTCTGTGGACTCACTGTGTACCAATCAGACTTGGCTTAATAGTTAGAAGGAGTAAAGAAGCCAGGTTGATCCTCTATTGATTGCTTCTGAGGTCTAACAGAGTATTTTCACTTTAACAGAAAGTCTGCCATGAAAAAAGAATTTGGGGAAGATGAAATGGAAAGGGGATTTACAGGGATATCCTACCTGTGACAACTTTTGTAGGCCCCATCTTTGCATTTTCATCCTGCCTTTTCATGTACTGCTAATCAGAGATGCAGTGGAAGCTTCAGAACCAACTGGAAGGCCTGGCAGGGTATTTGGCTTTCAATTCTTCTACTCTGTTTATTCCCAATATATATTCATCGGGCTTAGAAACAACTCTTGAACAAGGGCAACCACTTAGCAATGAAATGTAAATTACTGACATGTGCTGAAACCTGGATTTGCCACCGCTAATGAGCATGTTAAAGGAAAACTGCTCATAGATGACCGCAACCTTCTTAGTGAACCCTGTGTGCACGCCTAGCCGCAGTTCAACATCAATTAAAAGGACTGGCTGCAAAACAGCAACACAGCAGCCCTGTCACCACTTTTAATACCTCACAGACCAAAAAGCTAACAGAACCGTGACATTTTTACACTTCATCAACTAAAAATATTGTGCAAAACAGTATTTGGTCAAGATTTGTGAAACGTGTTTAAAAGCTGCCATTATTTCAAACAGTTTCCTAAGAGTGAAAAGAAGATCTCTGGTTGTTTAAATAAAATAAAAAAAAAAAAAAGGTACTAATTCATTTGTTTATTCATTAATTCAGTCAACAAATCCTGGACTTAGTGATCTAAAGCTCACCAGAACTTGGCAAGACTGGAAAGTTTAGAAGTTTGTCATGAAAAAAATTTTAAATCATATAAACTAATGATTTAGATCACAAAATATTTGGTTTATATAAGCACTTACTGGGGCACAAAATATTAGTCTATTCACCATCATCTACTCTGCAATTTACAGTGGAAAAATCTAAAATGACATGAACAGATGTCTATTACCTGTTATTAACTTTTAAAATAAATTACTTTCCCAATTAAGTTTAAAATTTTTTAATGAATATTTATAAATGTGGCAACAGAATGAATTAACTAAAGGTATCATTAATGTGTTAATTTACTATTTTAATTATTGTGTGACAAGTATTTTTCCAAAGAATGCTGTAATACAAGTAAGCATTCATTACATTAACATGTTTGAATATAATTTTATCTTTCTCTGATGACCTAAAAAGAATACCAGATTCTTAAAGTCCCTAGAAATTAACCACAACAAATACTGTACAACACATTAAAAATCAGGTTGTTTTCTCTTTATGCTTTTTGGCTAAATATAACTTTTCCATAATGGTATGCAGTTAAACTCCAGTTTTTTTGAACCCTCAGGGCCTGGAAAAAAGAATAGACTTCAATCAAAAGAACTGATCACCTACCACTATGTGATTAGGAAAACCATTTTATTTTGACTCAGTTTCTTCATCTATAGAGAGAACTATACCACTGAGTATAAACAGATTAAAAGTAAAGCACACTTGGAACTGTTTTTCACACTATTTGGCAATCCCCCAATGACAGAATCATTAGCTCACTAGGAACCCAAGCCCTCATCATTCCTCATTAGAGACCCATGTAACAATGTCTTCTCTCCTGTTCAGAAGTAGACCTGCCTATGCCTCAGGAGTCCAGGACCTTTAACTTTCTTTCGCCTGAAGATAATGTATGCTTACCCAAGAAATATCCTCAGAGGATAAAAACATTTGCTACCTCTTATAAGGTATGTGTTTCTTCGTTATTGGTTACGTTTTAGCACCTCAGACACCTGTTTTATCTTCTATCTCCCCTAACTCCTTATTTGGTACCTTTCAATATCTGTACTTCACCACCCCCATTGCTGTTCTTAACCTCTACCAAATTCTGTTACTGCTACTCAAGACCATTACACCCAAATCACTAAAACTATAGCAGCCGAGGCATCTGAAAAGCGAGTCCTCCAGCATGTGTATTTTTGGTTGCTGATACAATTGCCACATACTGACTCAACCAGAACCATGGAATTACAGACTCCACCACAAACCACAATTGGTGCTTTACACCACTCTCTTTCCTCTTGTATATGCTTTCCTTCTTATTCCACCTGCTTCTTTTTCCAACTTCTAGCTGTTAGGGGGAAAAGCTGAAGTTTTCAGACAACTCTTTACACAGTCCCTTATAGGTCTGGAAAAGTTCTACAAGGTAAAGATGCTTAACAAATTACAATTATAAAATTGTAACAAATTATTAAATTATACTCTTCCAAGGAAAAAATAATGATGGGTGAAAAAAAGAAGAGTTGAAAACACTTAAGATTTTATTTTGTTTTGCTCCACAAGTTGTACAATCTCTTCTTCAGAAGGAGCACAGCCCAAGTTAGGAATACAGGCAATGCCTATGTTCCACTCTTTGTCCTGGGACGAATACCTGTGTGACCTTGAGCAACTTGGTTGAACACTCCATTTAAAGTTAACAATCAGAGAAGAGATTAAAGATGGCAGCGTGAGAGGTGAGACATACCCTTCCTCCTAAAACCACATATAATATGAAAATATAATTAACACAACTAATTCTGAAAGAGCAACAGGAAAGAGGACTGCACCAGGCCACACACACCTGGAGAAAAGAGCAGACCTCACAGAACAGGGTAATGTACCAAAGCTGTAGCCCGGCGGGACCCAAGCCCTTCCCCAAACCCAGCTCATAGGCGGGAGGAAGAGAAATGGAGCAGGGAGGGAGTGGAGGCCTGGGACTGCTGAATACCAACTCCGGAGATCTGCTCTGGGAGCACAAACTTACAATTCATGGTGCTTGCAAGATACTCTTGTGATTACGGGGTTGGAAAGCTAAGACAGGCAGAATTCCTAGAGAGACTGAGATTCCAGCCGCTTGTGGAAAGCAGGGATCCATATCCAGCTGCTCTGGGACAAAAGAAAGGCGGGCAGTCTGAGAGACTTCCTAACAAGGAAGCCATTAGCAAGAGGGCCGCTAAAGGGGCAAGGATTGCACAGGGATTACTGCTCAGGAGAGAGGGCAGGTAAACAAAATTGTCCAGGTGCACTATGCCCAGCAGGTAGGGAGCTTTGCCACATAGACTATCATATTCAAAGAAGAAAAATAAATCTTCCTCCTGAGATCATCTTCAGGTGCTCCAGCTCCCTGGCTGGCTACACAGCTCCAAGGATCCCCTCCATGATACACAGTCTACTGTGCCTTTCTCCCGGAAAGCCCTACCAGGCTCGCAAACCGGCAAACCCTACCCTAGCATTAGGCCACCTAGAGGGAAGATCTGTCTACAGCAACTACAAATGCAAAGCATAGACACTTATACCTGTGTGCTCAGCCCACTGGTTGAGGCAGTGGGGACAGGCATAGCAGCCAGGTAGCAAGAAACAGGTCTTTCCTTTCCTCCCCCCAGGCACCAATACCACTCCCCTGCGACCCCCGACATTGCTACAGGGCCAAAGTAGCTCCAGAGAGGAGAGCTTCTGGGCACTAGAGGGCGCCATATACAAATATGAAACACCAAAGGAATCTGGTTCAGAGAAAAATTATTAATACCACTCCTGAGAAAGATTTAAAAGACATCAACCTCATGAATCTTCCTGAGACTGCGTTCAAAATAAAAATTATTAACATGCTCATGGACATATGGAAAGATGTTCAAGAACTCAGGAATGAATTTTGGTCAGAGATCCAATCGTTGAAGAATACAATGTAGGGTATTAAAAGCAGATTGGATACAGTGGAGGAGACAATAAATGAAATAGAAACTAGAGAAGAGGAATACAAAGAAGCTGATGCACAGAGAGAAAAAAGGATCTCTAAGAATGAAGGAATATTGGGAGAACTGTGTGACTAATCCAACGGAACAATATTCGCATTATAGGGGTACCAGAAGAAGAAGAAGAGGGAAAAGGGGATAGAAAGTGTCTTTGAGGAGGTAATTGCTAAAAACTTCCCCCATCTGGGGAAGGAGATAGTCTCTCAGACAATGGAGATGCACAGATCTCCCAACAAAAGGGACCCAAGGGAGACAACACCAAGACTTACAGTAATTAAAATGGCAAAGATCAAGGATAAGGAAAGACTACAAAAAGCAGCCAGAGAGACAAATAATATCACATAAAAAGGAAAGCCCATCAGGCTATTATCAGACTTCTCAACAGAAACCTTACAAACCAGGAGGGAGCGGCATGATGTATTTAATACAATGAAGCAGAAGGGCCTCCAAGAACACTTTATCCGGCAAGATTATCAATTAAATTTGAAGGAAGGATTAAACAATTTTCACTGAAGCAACAGCAGAGACACTTTACCTCCCACAAACCATCTCTAAAGAGTATTTTGGAGGGACTGCTACAAATGGAAGTGTTCCTAAGGTTTAATAGCTATCACCAGAGGTAATAAAACCACAATAAAGAAAGTAGAACAGCTAATAACTAAGCAAATACAAAAATTAAAATAACTAAAAAGGCTCACAAATACATTGAGACTTAACAATATTCTCCCAATTAATCAATGGGTTAACGACCAAATCAAAACAGAAATCAAAGAATATATGGAGACTAAACAACAACACAAAGCCACAACTTCTGTGAGACGCAGCAAAGGCAGTTCTAAGAGGAAAGTATATTCCAATCCGGGCCTATTTAAAGAAGGAAGAACATTCCCAAATGAATAGTCTAAAGACACAATTACTGAAATTAAACAACGAAGAACAAATGAGGCCCAAAGTCACCAGAAGGACGGACATAATAAAGATCAGAGAAGAAATAAATAAAATTGAGAAAAATAAAACAATAGAAAAAAAATCAATGAAACCAAGAGCTGGATCTTTAAAAAATAAACAAAATAGATAAACCCCTAGCAAGACTCATTAAGAGAAAAAGAGAATCTACACACATAAACAGAATCACAAATGAGAAAGGAAAAATCACGACGATGCCACAGAAATACAAAGAATTATAAGAGAATACTATGAAAATCTATATGCTAACAAGCTGAAAAACCTAGAAGAAATGGATGACTTCTTAGAAAAATACAACCTTACAAGACTGACCAAACAAGAAATAGGAAAACTAAACAGACGAATCACCAACAATGAAATTGATTCGGTAATCAAACAACTACCCAAGAACAAAACCCCGGATCTGATGGATTCAGCTCTGAATTCTACCAGATAATAGAGAAGAAATAACACCCATTCTCCTTAAAGTTTTTCAAAACATAAAGGAGGAGGGAATTTTTCCAAACTCATTCTATGAAGCCAGCATCACTCTAATATCAAAACCTGGCTAAGACCTCACCAAAAAAGAAAACTACAGACCAATATCCCTGATGAACATAGATGCAAAAATACTCAACAAAATATTAGCAAACCGAATTCAAAAATACATCAAGAGGATCATACACCATTCAAGTGGGATTCATCCCAGGGATGCAAGGATGGTACAACATTCGAAAATCCATCATCATCATCCACCACATCAACAAAAAGAAGAACAAAAACCACATGATCATCTTCATGGATGCTGAAAAAGCATTTGACAAAATTCAGCATCCATTCATGATTAAAACTCTCAACAAAATGGGTATAGAGGACAAGTATCTCAACATCATAAAGGCCATATATGACAAACCCACAGCTAACATCATACTTAACAGCGAGAAGCTGAAAGCTTTTCATCTAAGACTGGGAACAAGAGAGGGATGCCCACTCTCTCCACTGTTATTCAACATAGTACTGGAGGCCCTAGCCACGGCAATCAGACAAAACAAAGAAATACAAGGCATCCAGATTGGTAAAGAAGAAGTCAAATTCTCACCATTTGCAGATGACATGATTTTGTACATAAAAAACCCTAAAGACTCCACTCCAAAACTACTAAAACTAATATCTGAATTCAGCAAAGTTGCAGGATACAAAATTAACACACAGAAATCTGTTGCTTTCTTATACACTAACGATGAACTAAAAGAAAGAGAAATCAGAAAAACAATTCCATTCATAATTGCATCAAAGAGAATAAAATACCTAGGAATAAACCTAATGACAGAAGTGAAAGACCTGTACTCTGAAAACTACAAGACGCTCCAAAGAGAAATTAAAGAGGACACTAACAAATGGAAATTCATCCCATGGTCTTGACTAGGAACAGTAAATATTGTCAAAATGGCTATACTACCTAAAGCAATCTACATATTCAACGCAATCCCTATGAAAGTACCAACAGCTTTCTTCAATGAACTGGAACAAATAATTCTAAAATTCATATGGAGCCACAAAAGACCCCGAATAGCCAAAGCAATCCTTAGATAGAGGAATAAAACAGGGGGATTATGCTCCCTGACTTCAAACTCTACTACAAAGCCACAGTAATCAAGTCAATCTGGTATTGGCACAAAAACAGACACACAGACCAGTGGAACACAATAGAAAATCCAAACAGTAACCCAAACATATATAGTCAATTAATATTTGATAAAGGAGCCTTGGATATACAATAGGGAGATGATGGCCTCTTCAGCAGCTGGTGTTGGAAAAACTGGACAGCTACATGTAAGAAAATGAAACTGTACTACTGTCTAGCCCCATACACAAAAGTAAATTCAAGGTGGATCAAAGACCTGAATGTAAGTCATGGAACTATAAAACTCTTAGAAAACAACATAGGCAAAAATCTCTTGGACATAAACAAGAGCGACTTCTTCATGAACATATCTCCCTGGGCAAGGGAAACAAAGCAAAAATGAACAAGTGGGACTATATCAAGCTGAAATGCTTCTGTACTGCAAAGGACACAATCAGTAGAACAAAAAGACATCCTACAGTATGGGAGAATATGTTCATAAATGACGCATCCGATAAGGGGTTGACATCCAAAATATATAAAGAACTCATGCACCTCAACAAACAAAAAGCAAATAATCCAATTAAGAAATGGGCAGAGGACATGAATAGACACTTCTCCAAAGAAGAAATCCAGATGGCCAACAGGCACATGAAAAGATGCTCCATATCGCTAATCATCAGAGAAATGCAGATTAAAACCACAATGAGATATCACCTCACACCAGTGAGGATGGCCAACATCCAAAATAGAAACAACAACAAATGTTGGCGAGGATGTGGAGAAAGGGGAACGCTCCTACACTGCTGCTGGGAATGCAAATTAGTTCAACCATTTTGGAAAGCAGTATGGAGGTTCCTCAAAAAACTGAAAATAGAAATACCATTTGACCCAGGAATCCCACTCCTAGGAATTTACCCTAAGAATGCAGCAGCCCAATTTGAAAAAGACTGATGCACCCCTCTGTTTATCACAGCACTATTTACAATAGCCAAGAAATGGAAGCAACCTAAGTGTCCATCAGTAGATGAATGGATTAAGAAGATGTGGTACATATACACAATGGAATATTATTCAGCCATAAGAAGAAAACAAATCCTACCATTTGCAACAACATGGATAGAGCTAGAGGGTATTATGCTCAGTGAAATAAGCCAAGCCGAAAAAGACAAGTATCAAATGATTTCACTCATCTCTGGAGTATAAGAACAAAGAAAAAAACTGAAGGAACAGAACAGCAGCAGACTCACAGAACCCAAGAGCGAACTAATAGTTACCAAAGGGGAAGGGACTGGGGAGGATGGGTGGGAGGGGAGGGACATGGGGGAAAAAGGGGCAGTACGATTAGCAGATGTAATGTTGGGGGGGGCACAAGGAGGGCTGTACAACTCAGAGAAGACAAGTAGTGATTCTACAGCACCTCACTGTGCTGATGGACAGTGACTGTAATCGGGTTGGTGGGGGCGACCTGATAAAGGAGGTAGTTTAATAACCATAATATTGCACATGTAATTGTAGATTAATGATATCAAAATAAATTATAAAAAAAAAATTAAAACAACTATCCCCAAAGTCAATCAAGGGATAGAAAAAGAGTACAGAATATGATACCCAATATATAAAAAATGCAGGAGAAAGAAAAAAAACAAAAGAACCTTTAGATTGTGTTTGTAATAGCATATTAACTGGGTTAAGTTAAACTCTTAGATAGTACAGAAGTTAACCTTGAATGTTTGGTAACCACGAATCTAAAGCCTGCAGTGCCAGTAAGTACATATCTAACAAATAATCACCCTAAATGTTAATGGACTGAATGCACTAATCAAAAGACATAGAGTTACTGAATGGATAAAAAAACAAGACCCATCTATATGCTGCCTTTAAACGCAAAGTTATATACAGACTGAAAGTAAAGGGATCGGAAAAGATATTTCATGCAGCTAATAGGGAGAAAAAAGCAGGAGCCGCAGTACTTGTATCACACAAAATAGACTTCAAAACAAAGAAAGTCACAAGAGACAAAGAAAGACATTACATAATGATAAAAGGGTCAGTCCAACAAGAAGATATAACCATTATAAATATCTATGCACCAAACAGAGGAGCATCTATATAGGTGAAACAAATACTAACAAAATTAAAAGGGGAAACAGAATGCAATGCATTCATTCTAGTAGACTTCAACACTCCACTCACTCTGAAGGACAGGACAACCAGACAGAAAATAAGTAAGGAGACAGAGGCACTGAACAACACAATAGAACAAATAGACCCAACAGACATCTACAGAACTGTACACCCAAAAGGAGCAGCATACACATTCTTCTCTAGTGCACATGGAACATTTTCAAGAATAATCATATACTAGGCCACAAAAAGAGCCTCGGTTAACTCAAAAAGATTGAAATTGTACCAACCAGTTTCTCAGACCACAAAGGTATGAAACTAGAAATAAATTACACAAAGAAATGAAAAATCCCACAAACACATGGATGCTTCACAACATGCTGCTAAATAACCAGTGGGTCAATGACCAAATAAAACCAGAGATCCAGCAATATATGGAGACAAATGACAACAATAATACAACACCACAAAATCTGTGGGATGCAACGAAAGCTGTGCTAAGAGGAAAGTATATTGCAATACCGGCCTACCTCAGGAAAGAAGAACAATCCCATATGCGCAGTCTAAACTCACAATTAACAAAACTAGAAAAAGAACAAATGAGGCCCAAAGACAGTAGAAGGAAGGACATAATAAAGATTAGAGCAGAAATAAATAAAATGAAGGAGAATAAAACAATAGAAAAAAATCAATGAAAGCAAGGGCTGGTTCTTCAAGAAAATAAATAAAATAGATAAACCCCAAGCCAGATTTATCAAGAAAAAAAGAGAGTCTACACACATAAACAGAATCAGAAATGAGAAAGGAAAAATCATGACGAACATCACAGAAATACAAAGAATTATTAGAGAATACTATGAAAAATTATATGCTAACAAACTGTATAACCTAGAAGAAATAGACAGCTTTCTAGAAAAGTACAACCTTCCAAGGCTGACAAAGAAAGAAACAGAAAATCTGAACAGACCAATTACCAGCAACAAAATTGAACTGGTAATCAAAAGCCTACCTAAGACCAAAAAACCTGAACCAGATGGCTTCACCGCTGAATTTTATCAAACATTTAGTGAAGACCTAAAACTCATCCTTAAAGTTTTGAAAGAGTAGAGAGGGAATACTTCCAAACTCATTCTATGAGGCCAGCATCACTCTAATGCCAAAACCAAGCAAAGATACCACAAAAAAAAAGAAAACTACAGACCAATATCCCTGATGAACATAGATGCAAAAATACTCAACAAAATATTAGCAAATCAAATTCAAAAATACATCAAAAAGATCATTCATCATGATCAAGTAGGATTTATTCCAGGGATGCAAGGATGGTACAACATTCAAAAATCCATCAACATCATCCACCACATCAACAGAAAGAAGGACAAAAACCACATGATCATCTCCAAAGATGCTGAAAAAACATTTGACAAAATTCAACATCCATTCATGATAAAAACTCTCAACAAAATGGGTATAGAGGGCAAGTACCTCAACATAATAAAGGCCATATATGACAAACCCACAGCTAACATCATACTTAACAGCGAGAAGCTAAAAGCTTTTCACCTAAGATTGGGAACAAGACAAGGATGCCCACTCTCCCCACTTCTATTCAACAGAGTACTGGAGGTCCTAGCCACGGCAGTCAGACAACACAAAGAAATAAAAGGCATCCAGATTGGCAAGGAAGAAGTTAAACTGTCCCTGTTTGCAGATGACATGATATTGTACATAAAAAATCCTAAACAATCCACTCCAAAAGTACTAGTGCATAGGGGGGTGTATGTCTTTTTGTATCTGAGAAGTTGTATTCTTTGGGTAAATTCCAAGGAGTGGGATTCCCAGGTCAAATGGTATTTCTATTTTTAGTTTTTTAATGATCCTTCATATTGCTTTCCACAAAGGTTGAGCTAGTTTACATTCCCACCATCATATGCACTAGAATTCTAATATCTGAATTCAGCAAAGTTGTGGGATACAAAATTAATACGCAGAAGTCTGTGGCATTCCTATACACTAACAACAAACTAGCAGAAAAAGAAATCATAAAAACAATTCCATTCACAGTTGCATCAAAAATAATAAAATACCTAGGAAAAAACCTAACCAAGGAAGTGATAGACCTATACTCTGAAAACTACAAGACACTCATGAGAGAAATTAAAGAAGATACCAATAAATGGAAACACATCCTGTGCTCATGGATAGGAAGAATTAATATTGTCAAAATGGCCATCCTCCCTAAAGCAATCTACAGATTCAATGCAATTCCTATCAAAATACCAACAGCATTTTTTCAACAAACTAGGGAAAATCGTTGTAAAATTCATATGGAACCACAGAAGACCCCGAATAGCCAAAGCAATCCTAAGAAGGAAGAATAAAGCTGGGGGGATTATGCTCCCCAACTTCAAGTTCTACTACAAAGCCACAGTACTCAAGAAAATTTGGTACTGGCACAAGAACAGACCCATAGACCAATGGAACAGACTAGAGAGCCCTGATATAAACCCAACCATATATGGTCAATTAATATATGATAAAGGAGCCATGGACATACAGTGGGGAAATGACAGCCTCTTCAACAGCTGGTGTTGGAAAAACTGGACAGCTACATGCAAGAGAATGAAACTGGATTATTGTTTAACCCCATACACAAAAGTAAACTCGAAATGGATCAAAGACCTGAATGTAAGTCATGAAACCATCAAACTCTTAGAAGACAACATAGGCAAAAATCTCCTGAATATAAGCATGAGCAACTTCTTCCTGAACGCATCTCCTCGAGCAAGGGAAACAAAAGCAAAAGTGAACTCATGGGACTACATCAAACTAAAAAGTTTCTGTACAGCAAAGAACACCATCAACAGAATAAAAAGGTATCCTACAGTATGGGAGAATATATTTGTAAATATATTTGTAATATCCAACAAGGGGTTCACATAAAAAATATATAAAGAACTTACATGCCTCAACACCCATAAAGCAAATAACCCAATTAAAAAATGGGCAGAGGATATGAAGAGACAATTCTCCAAAGAAGAAATTTGGATGGCCGACGAACACATGAAATGATGCTCCACATCACTAATCATTAGGGAAATGCAAATTAAAACCACAATGAGATATCACCTCACACCAGTAAGGATGGCCACCTTCCAAAAGACTAAGAACAACAAATGCTGGCGAGGATGTGGAGAAAGGGGAACCCTCCTACACTGCTGGTAGGAATGTAAGCTAGTTCAGCCATTGTGGAAAGCAATAAGGAGGTTCCTCAAAAAACTAAAAATAGAAATACCATTTGACCCGGGAATCCCACTCCTTGGAATTTACTCAAAGAATACAACTTCTCAGATTCAAAAAGACATATGCGCCCCTGTTTATTGCAGCCCTTTTTAAAATAGCCAAGATATGGAAGCAACCTAAGTGTCCATCAGTACATGAATGGATAAAGAAGATGTGGTACATATACACAATGGAATAGTATTCAGCCATAAGAAGAAACAAATCCTACCATTTGCAACAACATGGATGGAGCTGGAGGATATTATGGTCAGTGAAATAAGCCAGGCAGAGAAAGGCAAGTGCCAAATGATTTCCCTCATTTGTGGAGTATAACGATGAAGCAAAACTGAAGGAACAAAACAGCAGCAGACTCAGAGACTCCATGAAGGAACTAGTGGTTACCAAAGGGGAGGGGTGTGAGAGGATGGATGGGGAAGGTGGGAGAAGGGAATTGAGGGGTATTTTGTTTAGTACAGATGATGTGGGGGATCACGGGGAAAACAGTGTAGCACAGAGAAGGCAAATAGTGAATCTGTGGCATCTTACTTCACCCGAGGACAGTGACTGCATTGGGGTATGGGTGGGGACTTGATAATATGGGTAAATGTAGTAACCACATTGTTTTTTCTTGTGAATCCTTCATAGAGTGTATATCAATAATTCCTTAATAAAAAAATTTTTTTAAATAAAGTTAACAATCAGAATGAACAGTTTTATGACCAATAAATTAGTAAGAGTGGAAATGTACATTTTTGCAAATCTCTAACATCTGGCTAGTAGAAGACAGCTGGATTCTCCTATCTGGTTCTTCATTCAACCTGTTATTACATACTTCATGTAGCCACTGAAAAACTCTACTGCATAATCACAAGAGAATGAGAGGGGAAAAAACGATTTGAGTCTCTGAAATGGTCTCCAGGACGCCCAGGAGCCAATGCTGTACTGCAACACCAACTCGTATCTTCTTTACAGCACTCATCATGATCCAACTTTGTTCATTAGTTTATTATCTACCTTCTTATACTAGAAAATAACCCCATGAGAACTCAGATTTTTGTCATTTGCCCTGCATTTATCTAGTATCTAGGAAAGTGTCTGGCACTCATAACTCTTGCCAGAGGCATGACATAAACATCTTAATGTAAAAGATATAATTATTTCTTTTCCATTTTTGTAACCTATTGGATAGTAATCCACATAGATTCTCTCCCTTTGCTAGAGTTCATCTGTTTAGTTCCTTGCAATTAAAATATATATACACCAACCGTGGAAAGTTCTCATCCTACTAACTACATCATTTCTCCAAAGTGTGCCAAGTGTTAATGGATATTCTGTGAGGGCAGAGAATTAATGATCTAATACAGTAATATGACAAAGTAAGGACTTAATTTCTCAAATTCTTACTCTATTACAAACAAAATGCAAAATGAATCAAAATGTGATTATTTCTTTTGGCAAGTAATCTGGACTGGTGATACTTTTTGTCTACTTTAATCCAAGCACATAATAACATAGCAAGGTAAAAGCTCTTTGAGAAATTCAGTTCTATGTCATAGGATAATCTTAGTAGAAGTAGCTTATCATCATGGAACATAAAGCATAAATACTTTAACGTCACGTCTGGAATATGGAAAGTTATTCCTTACCGCTCTAGATTAAGCCCCTTGAGCAGGTGTTTATTTTTTTATAAGTGACATCACCAGGAAGGAGTTTCCTCTTATATCTCTCCTTCTAGCCTAATAACCAATTTGTATACATGGGAAGGGTATTTCTTAGTAACTCTTTATGATGGTCATGCTTGAGCCAAGATGCCATAAACCAAGATGGGCTGGAAAAAGTTAATGTTCTTAGACTGTATACTGTGTCTATTCTATTAATGTTAATGGATAAAGACAAAACATTGTTCTCTTTTTCCTGGTCATGAAAATATCATATTTAAGTGATGAGAGTAAAAGCAGACATTTTGGTAAGAGGGGACCATTTCAAAGACAGTGGCTGAAATCCACTCATACTGGATGTGAAGAAAAGCTTTAATGTCTTTTACGTTTATTATATTCTCCAAGATAATCAAGTTTTAATGCTGAACCCATTATATATTCAATGAAAATCTGGCCTCCCAGAACAAAACAGGATATAAACACATACCTCTTCTGGGCTTAATGTATTTCCTTTTATAGAATTTTTTTTAATGAATAGTTTCTACATAATCAAAAGTAGCCAGGATGGTATAATAAATCCCCAGTTATTCTTCACCCAGATTCAAAAATTATTTTAAAACTGATTTTAAATTTGCATTTCATCAGTAACATGTTAGCCCTCTGAATATTATGCCATTGTACAATTAATAATATCAAACACTGAGTTAATGCATGCTACCCTAGTGAAATATACTAACATTTTATATATAATATGTAAATATATAATCAATTCTGTCTCTATATTCAACATATTTTATATAAACTGGGGCATTATAATCAAACATCTCTAAGGGCTGTCATTATTTATCAAAACATTTCCTTATAAATAAAATATAATGGTTAAGAAATGTAACATAATTTTTATCAAGTGAGTTTCTTATTTCTCTTAACACCTGTATTCAACTTTGGACTAGAATGTGAAAGACTAAATAAAAAGCTAAGACAATATACACATGTGCACACATGCAAGGATACATAAAATATACCATAAGTATGTTGGGAAGTAACCACACACAAGAAAAGAATACTCTGCCTAGCAATTAGCATATCACATACTGTGCACCAATATGGTGCCTCAGGAACTCTGTAACAATACCTTTAGATAAGGTCCAGTCCAAAAACAAAACCCCAGAATCATCTTATTATTTCCTCCTTTGTCTACTTAAGAAAGTGTGCACTTAAAAGTTTAATTTTATAATGTACTTGGTGCAATGAGAATCATTAACTATATATAACATTCCTAATTAATGTTACTTCATTTAATCCAATGAAATCCTCCATCTATTACCTTCACTAGAGCATCTTTCCTACTGAATTCCAAGTTTAGGGGTTATTTCAAATAAATGGATGAAAATAAATTTTAAGAGATCACAAAATTACTACAAATCAAAAACAGCATTACAACACAAAAATACAGGGAGGCTTCTCAAAGTGCTCTTTCTACATTTATTTCCAGAATTCTAAATTTTAATTCGGCAACGTCTCCCACCTAACAAATAGTTAATAAGCATGTCCTGAAAGCTTCTTGAGTGACACAAAAGAATGAAAAAGCATGATTTCAGCCTTCTACTTATGTATAATCAACTGATGATGGCACAAAATGCGGTGTACCCATACAATAGACTAATATTCAGACTTAAAAAGCAATGAGATTCTACACCTGCTACAAGGAATGAACCTTGAGGACATTATGCTAAGCGAAATAAACAGACAGAATACTATATGGTTACACTTACATGAGGTACCTAGAGTAAGCAAATTCACAGAGACACAGCAGAACAAACATTACCAGAGGGTGCAGGGGGCAGGGACAGGGAGTTACTCTTTATCAAGTACGGAGTTTCAGTTGTGGATGATGAAAAAGTTCTGGAGATAACAGTAGTGATATTTGCACATTATAAATGTATGTAATGCCACAGAATTGTACACTTTAAAATAGTGAAAAGGGTAAATTTGTTTTAAAAAGCAAAAACTATGACATTTTCTCACGGAATTTATAATATATGCAGATGAAATACATATGACAACTATCACATAGAGGGAAAGAGAAGGAGGGTAGCAACCCGACTGCATGACTTCCACATTTCACCTGAAATGCATGATATTAACTCTAACTAGACCATATAAAGTGAAATACGTACATTGTAATCCTTTGAAAAACCACTAAAAATGTGAAAGACAGATCCAATAGATAAACTGAAATGAAATTCCAACAATTAAAATAACCGAAAGACAGGAAAAGAAAACAGAAGGAAAAAAGATAGACAACCAGAAAACAAAAGGGTGGATTTAAATCCAGTCACACCCATAATTTATTAAATGTTAACAGATATAACTGAAATTGCATAGTGGTGATGATTATACACCTCTGTGAACATACTAAATATCCCTGAGTTATACTGTAAAAAGGGTGTTATGTGAGTTATTTCTCAATAAAGCTGTCATTAAAGAAAGTAAGCTAAGACAAAAGAAAAAAATAGACTGAACACTACAACTAAAAGACACAGATTATTAGAATGATGAAAAAGAGTGATCCAACTAAATGCTGGCTATAAGAAATACTTCAATATAAAGAAGCAGATGCAGAAATACATATCAGGCAAATGGTAAGCAGAAGACACTTGAGAGTGGTTAGAGTCAAACATGAAGCAACTAATCCAAGATCACGTCGCCACAAAGTAGCAGTGCAAGAGGTTTAACTCTGATTCCAGACTTGCTAATAACAAGGGGGCAGGAAGGAGACAGAAGAGGAAGGCTCAAGTATAAAATTTCAACTCTAGCTTCAAGCACAAGGAAGAAAATCCCAGCCTCATCAAACCCCAGTTTCTTAACCTGCCTATTGAAATCACCCCCCAAAACCCTAAATATAGTTGCCTTATCTACATCCTTTAAAGACTTCTTAAAAATAAAGAAAGACTTCTCCTTTTCAGGTATCCCCTTTAACAGTATTTCTACTCAACAACATCTTCAAACCCTTCAACAAATATTCTAGAACCTCAAATTCAGCATGCAGGACAAGAAACATTTTCTCAAACATTTTCAAAGGACGATCTGTTATGATAATGGTTTTATGAAGTTTCTTTCATAGTTTTTCATACATTTTTTGAGTCATATTTAAGAGTCACAATTAGAAATAAATTATAAAATTGTTGTCAAAAGGAAAGAGTCATCAAACTTTCTCCTCTAAATCCGGTGAGAATTGAATAATTCAACACAAGAATATCACAAAGTAAAAGGCATCAATGACTCTATTCTATACTTCTACCAGCTCACTCAAATTCTTTACTTATTTACAAAGTCAGCAAATTCCAGTGAAGACCATTAGTTTCACCCGCATCCAAGATCACAAGATCAGAAAAACAAAAGAAATAATTCTGTTTTTAGACCTTAACAATGATACACCAATGGGGAGAAAATGGAGCAGAAAGAGAACAGCCTCCACCAACAGCTAAAATAGATGCCAGCCAAAGCTATTAACTAAAAAACAAAACAAAACAAAACACTAACAACCCAGTCTACTTCCAGTTCATCTCAGAAGCATCTGGAACACTGTGGAGCACGGGATTTGCAGTCAAAAGACTTTTGTTAGAAACTATACTCTCAATTACTAGCTGTGTGACATTGGGCAAGGATCTCTCTTCTACAAATCCAAAAATGATTAATAAAAATATATCCTAGATTGTCATGAAGATCAAATGAGAATGGTGCAAATGTGTGGAGGTGTTGCCTACTTATTTTTAACAGCCTGAGAAAGGGAAGAAAAGTTCTGTCTCTCTTCTTTTCTTATAAACAAATAAGATCCTATTTTAACAAGTAAGAGTCCCTATATTAACAAATCTACATCAAAATTCTAGCAGACACACACACACACTCACACTCACACACTCCAGAAGAATATAAATATGGTTGCAGTGGTAGTCTCTAGAGATTTAAACTTGGGACTAGGGTCAGACATGCACTGAAGGAGGAAACCTTAGTTTTCAAAGTAAATTTTTTAAGATTTCATATTCTCAAAAGCTTTAAATTTTAACATAAAATTAAGATCTGTGTTTATAATGGAAAGTCTAATGGTGTTAATAAGAAAACATATGTAGTTAAAACTAGATGTCTACAAAATACTACAGAATGTCTACAAAAAGTAGTAACCGTTCTCAGACTTTCTTGAGCCAGGACATACATAAATAACAATAGTCACACACAAAACATACTTCCATAAACTATACAGATCATAGCCAATGCACATAAATTCAGTTATATATAACTCCAGACTTGCAAGGCCTAAGCCTCTCCTTTTTCCCCCCTAAAAAAATTTTTTTTTCCAAATATGGTATTATACGAATCACTCTAAACTACTTTAGTTTAATTCACTCTAAACTACTTTGAGCAAAAAAATTGTTAAATAAAATCAGTGGCAAATTTGCTAACTTCAGAATTTTAGTATTAGTTACAAAGTACTTAAAGCACACTTCTCAACTGTAACAACACATCATGGATTACAACCTCATAATTGAAGACCAGTGACTTAGCAAAGGCTTTCTTCAATTTTCTATCTATCCAACAGTCGTTTTCCTATAACCTGCTCATGTGCCGCTTTGGCCAAGTTTGCTACAGTTACCTTAAGCTGTTCTGCTTCTGTTAGAATGCCCTCACTCTTTCCAACCAAGCCAATTATAATATTTTTTAAAACTGCTCTGTACTTAAGGTCAGCCAACAAAATCAAGTCCTGATTCTGTGACTTACTAACATAGGGTGATTGTTGGCAAGTCACTACACCTGGATCTCAGTTTCCTTTTTTTTAGAGTTAATAATATCCAGCTTTAATGGTTACATGAATTAAAAGAAATTATGTAAGGCAAAGTACTTTGTAAACCACAGTATCATGCATATACATACATAGTAGTATAATTATATTATTAATCTCAACTGGAAAAAAATCCAAACTCACAAAATACACATGAAAACTATCAGATTAATTTCCCCAAAACACTAATTTTAACTACCTCATTTTCCTGAAAACTCTTCAAAATATCTCCCTGTCTATTAAGGTAGTAATTATTAATACCTCTGGTTGAGGTGATTCACCTGGCAATGCCAGGCTTCATGTTAAGTTCTTTATATGTGTTGTTTCTCATCTTGCAACGCTATATTTTATTCTCATTTTAAGATGAAAATCTTTTGAGCTTTTTTCCAAATTTTGCTATTACAAACAATTTACAATGAACATTTTTAAAAGTATACCTTTGTAGGTGAAAATCTTAAGAGAGTAATTGTTGAGTCAACGAATAAATACGTTTTAAATTTTGATAGATACTAGCAAATTTCTGGCCAAAAAAAAGGCTGAAGTAAGTCACAAACCCAAGAACAAGACGATTTTCCTGTATTTTTTCCTACATTGGGTGTTATAGCTAATTTTTAAATTTGGGGTTAATCAAATGGATAAAAAAGTAATTTCATTATTGTTCTTGAAATAGTTTTCTTCCTTATCTTGCTAAAAAGTTTCCAACAGAAGATGATAAAAGAATAATCAAACCTCAAACGCAACAGTTCCCTTCTATATCCTCAATGCTGAACATTCTCGATAGATCTATATGCATGTGCATGCTTATCTTTTAAATACATGGGTAAGACCCAAACCATGAAACACAAATAAATAAATCTAATAGGTAAATTTCTTATAAAGCTCATTACTGTACCTTGCAATTCTGTGCTACACTAAAATATGACATAATATGAAAATAAAACAATATTTTAATCTTTAAACCAATATCCCCTTTTTCCAGGAACAGGTCATTTCACTTTCCAAAGCTTTGATAAACTTCGACAGTATTTCTTTTCTTAATCCTAACAGCCCTCATAGCTTCCCACCACTGTTCCTTTACTTCTCAGAATACAAGGAGACCTGAGGAAAACAGAGTGAAAAACAATTTGGAAATAAAATGTTTGCTCAGCACATTAAAATTACTGAAAATTGCTATTCCACAGGAGGGTTGTTTGTAGCTTTGTTTTTTCCATGAATTATTTGAGAAAAACAAACATGATTTTGTTTAAATCAGGTGCAGTAGGGATTCTATGTAATCTGATCCCATTTCATGTAAACTAAGCATAAAGAATAGTCTTGTAATGTACATTGTATAAAGCAAAAAGCATAAATTCAGAAAAAAAATTCAAGAAATTTTATTCACAGCTGTTAAAAAAACAATAATGTATCAGATGATAAAACACAGTTTTTCTATAAACAAAATAAGTATGGTCTTTGAACAGCAATTTAAAAAATTAAGTAATGGGAAAAAAATCTCCCACTTGATTAAATCTCAAACACAAGAGATAGTTATTACAGTAAAGGGGTCTCTACAATATTAAACTTAAAAAAATTTCTTTTCCATCTTCTTCCAGTATTCCTTGCCAAGTTGCCACGAACATTGTAATCTCTCACTACTATGCTGAAATCAGATTCCTAAGAATATACTCAGTTTGGGATAGTAATTATCAAATTTCAATGACTGCTCATCAATCACACAATGTTTATATAACATAACAAAATCTGTAAGCAATTTCATTTCAATACTGTATTATTTTTATGAAACTTACCAACTATAACCAGATATTCCAGAAGGAGCATTTTAAATAGCACACTTCAATGGGAAAAGATTTTAATACTAATAAATTATATCCTAATTAAGAATCTTATCGTTATGCACAAAAAAACAAGAATTATCACTAGTTGCATATTTTCATAGTAAACAAAAACACAATGCAATACTGCCTTCTAGTTACAAAACAGTCTTTTTTGTGATAGGAGGATTTTCTGGAAGGTTATTTTTCTATAATTCTTAATCTAATGATTATTTAATGCTTTCATAGCATTCACTGACTTACTATGTAGAAATCATTAGGATAGAAAAAAGGGAAACAAACTCTGATAAGATCAAGTCTCCTGTCTCAAAAGAGATTAAAGTAGTTTTAATTGTAAATTAAAATACAATTTTAACATAATATGGAAATTGTAATGCCAAATAAGAAATCTGAAAAAAAATTTAAAGCCTCTAGAAGACAGAGAGAAGAGATTACTTCTCACCAGAAGGATATGAAAAAACTATCCTGGTAGAAGTAACATGTGAGGATTGATAGGACTTAGAAATGTGGGACAGGAGACCAAGTGTGCCCGCTGGGGAAAGTGATGAAAAGGACGGACCAGGAAAGACCAGCCATGTTAAGCCTGGTGGTTAAGCCTGGTGGGTTTCAGGCACTGCATTGGTAAAGGAAAATGGAGGAGATAAGATTAGAAAAGAAAATTAGTGAGAAATGAAGTTAGCCATACATTCTAAATTCTTCTTTAACATGAAACCCTGATGGAGATAATCTTTCTTATCTCCACTTACAGGGCACTTGAACTTCGTAACATTTCTTCCCTGAACTGAAGTCATTTGTGTAGTTGACTTATCTTCCACAACATGACTATGAGCTCCTCATGAGCAGGCCCCACCTCTGACTGATTTTTCTAACCTTCTCAAATGCCTTGAACATAGATACTAAATAAGCATTTTTTTCCTTTTTTGCTCATTATCTTCTTTTCTTATTAAAGTATTGTTGATATACAATCTTATATTGGTACTACTGTCCTCATGACCAACTTATATTGTGACCGAGAATTACTGTGCCTCTTTATCCCTTACCCTCCCCCATACCAGCCCCAACCCCTCCCCCTTGGTAACCACCAGTCACTTCTCAGTGTCTATGAGTTTACTGCTAATTTGTTCCTTCTGTTTTGCAAATAAGCATTTTTTTAATGACAAATTAATGCATGAATGCATATACTGGCATATCATTAACTTCTCTGGGACTCAGATACTCAGCTACACCAAGAGTTGGCAAACTTTTTTTTTTATTAAGGTATTATTGATATACACTCTTATGAAGGTTTCACATGAAAAACCAATGTGGTTACTACATTCACCCATATTATCAAGTCCCCACCCATACCCCATTGCAGTCACTGTCTATCAGTGTAGTAAGATGAGTTGGCAAACTTTTTACCAAGGGTCATGGGGTAAATATTTTAGGCTTTGCAGGTCATTTGGTCTCTGTTATAGCTATAGCTAAAGCAGCCAGAGACAACAAATCAATGAATGAGTGTGGCTGTGTGCCAAGAAACAGGCAGGAAGCTCCATTTAGCCAGTAAATCAGTTTTTAGACTGCTCATCTATACAAACTTAAATCTAATACATTATATTGTACAAGTACATTTAAACGTATTGTATTCAAATCATTTTCTTACATAATGACAGAACCTCAGACAAAATTTCAAACAAGAAGATAATAAAAAGGGGTATAAACAGGAAAATGTGACTAACCCTGGTAAATCTGAACCCTTGGATACTTCCACCTAATTTGCCCTCTCCAGATACTTGTTACTATTAGCCATGTGTGTGACCTGAAGTCACAATTTCTTTAGGCCTTAATCTTTAGGCCTTTAATCTATAAAGTAAATTGGTTAAAATAGGTAATTCTAAGCTAGAACTCTATGATTTTAAGAATTGTCCAAATTAAGTGTATGGGTTTTAAGTGGAAATTTCATCTACAAAATGGTGATTATATTCATAAATAAATATGAATCCATGGAATAACAAAATAGAAGCAAAATATAGCCTATTAGAATAATAAATTAAGATAATTTAATATCTGGGATAATTATATCTAATAAGCTTTTTGAAATATTGTTCAAAATCATACTTTAGTATCTGAAAACTAAGGTTTCAGAACCATCTTGAATATAGTTATAAATACACCTGGAAACTCAGTTTAATAACAAATATAGGCTTGCTATTAAACCTGCTAATCAAGATGGTGATATCAGAAGGATACTCAGATCATAAAGAAATCTTTTCCCAAAATAGAGAAGGCAGTAAGAATTGATCTTCAAGGCCAAAATATGCAATAAAATTTAAAAAAATAGAATCTTACTTCTGGCTTCACATTCCATGCTCATGGTTATAATAAATAATAAATCACTGGATTCCCTGACATATTTAGTTAAATATCTGAAGTTTTTAATTTTAAAAGTAAAAGTCCATGAAATATATAATAAACTAGGTGTCACTCATTAGGCGTAAAGCTTAATTTTTACATTAAGTAGTGGTGATTGTATAACTTTTTCAATTTTACTCTTCAAACCAAAAGTTGGGTTACAAAATAAAAATTTCACTTATCACAAACTATTTTCAAATAATTGGTGGGTCAGTTAAGATTCTGTAATTCAGCACTACCCACATTTACAAAAACAATACCATTACACTGCTTTCGTTTTTGAAACGTAAGTGAATAGTTTCTGGTTCATTACAAACTTACCAAACATCTGGCAAATTCTTTGTTTTCTGAAAGGAATCCGTAACCTGGATGTACCTTAGAAATGAAAAAAAAAACAAAACACTTTCAATTTTACCATATTACAAAACTTTTGTAAGTAAACTAGAGAGTGCATTAATGTGTTTATTATTCACAGGCCCCTGAATAAGCTTTCTTCTCTTACATACTGATCAGCTCCCACTCATATTCCTGAACACAGACCCAAATTCCAAGAAGCTGCCTATTCTGTGTTCCCGTGCATGCAGCACATTACTCCTGTCCAAACCACAATCAGGGCCATTTCCCTATATGTCTTCCTGTCCACCTGCATCTGACTGTGCTATTCAACACAACTCAAACTCTCCCTACCTTTTCTTACCCTAACTTTGGCCACAGTTTGGAGAATTTTCTAATGGCTGGTGGGTCAAAGAGGAAACCTTGTTGCAAATGGGATGAAAAACTCTTAATCCTCCTTTTTTTATAGTGTCAAGAAGTACTTTCCAAAACCCCAGCTACTAAGTCAACTAGCATTTTGTTCCTGACAACATGAATATACTCAGCCACGACCTAAATGAGCAATTTCTGTCAAATCTAACTAAAATCAAAGTTTGGTTTTACGTTTTCTCTGTACTCTGGATTTTTCTTCTAATATCTACTCTACTTTCCCTCTCACCCCACTTAGTCACTCAAATCACTTTATGCCATCTGCTCGCAGACGCCACACTGCTACAGTCTAAATTCTACCATCCTGTTCTAATCAAGCAATTTCTTACTCTACCACCCTGGCCAAACATAAACTTAGTCACTCTATTATCAGAGTACTGAATATATTTCTAGGAAAACAGTTCTGCTATAAGAAAAGTCAAATTTCTGAAGGAGGCAATTTCATAATCTAGAAGTTGCTACACTTCCAAGATTTTTAAATGCTGAACTAAGCTTTAGGAACATAGCACAGAATAATTTAAACTACTGAATTACAGGAAAAGAGTTTTACTGTACCAATTTCATTTTATATAAACATTCAACTAAAGATTGTATTCTGACAAGTTATAGTTAAAAGGTTAAAAAGAGTTTTACCTTCATTAACTCTGCTAATAAACTGTAAACATCTATAATATGGGTTCATGAATTCAGTTTTTTATTTCAACGTGCACCTTACTAAAACATTTCTTTCAAAAGAAACATGATCACTAATTGAAGCACTCCAGGCTAACTGCTGCTGTTGGCTGCTTCCATCCAATTTTGGAGACAGCTCAGCATAGTTTTTAACATTATATGTAATTAGTTCTTCAATATAACATACATACACAACAAAACACTATTCCCAATGTCAGATATAACATAAAACACATACACACACACAACACAACACTATTCCCAATGTCAGAAACCAGTTTTCTCCCTAAACTCCACTCCATTCAAACAGAACTGGAGGTGGTTAGAAGTACTGATTTTTCCGTGTAAATTAGGTGGCATTATCAAACTAAGTTATGAAACTAAAATAATTACCAGTTGCACAGTTTTGTTTCCAAAAGTGAAACTAGGGTGCACATAATTTTCAAACGATTAAAACAGAATTTAAAGCAGGGTCTTCTGGCTCCTGTCTATAATATGGGTTTTTTTTTTAAGGCTCTTATTACAATGAAAGGGTTAATACTCAAAACTAATTGCGATTTCTTTTTTTTTTTCCTTGCAAATTTAGAAATGAACTGAAACTGCTCCCTGGTGTGAAAGCTGAATCCAGCAGCCACCTGCAGGATCAGCGCCCAACACCGCCAGATGCTACAAAGCCTTTGATTTCCAGTAGTGAATTCGGCCACATTTAACTCATGTGACATGAACTAACTGCAACCGCATTTTCAATCACTCTTTCTTATCTTTTTTTAAATACAACTCTAGCTTTCTGCTCACTACATATGAAACAGCTGCCGTAGATAGACTGATTCAGACTCACAGCTTGGGCCCTGGTTTTCTTAATGGCTTCCATGATGGCATCCATGTTGAGGTAGCTTTTACTGGTGGGAGCTGGGCCAACACACACAGCCTCATCTGCCATCTTCACATGAAGCTGAAGAGACAAATCTCAGCATTAACAGATGCTCCCAGCAAAGAACTACCATCATCTGAAAAAATACACAAAACTGCAAATCTCATTGCTTCACATAGTTATATAATCAGGTCTCTGTGAATGCGAAATAACACTATGACAAATAAACTCTGGAACTATATTAACTATGATGTCATTTATTACAAGCCTAATCCACTGCCTAAACAGATAATTTTCATAATATTCCCTACCAGTTTGATAAGGTAAAATCACAGCAAACAAACTTTAGCCTCCTATGCAGGTCATCTGTACAGAAATCAAAACTACCCTGTTACATGTAGCCAGGATAGTCCAGTGTTTTAATGACAAGCACTCCTGCCCAGTTCTAAGCAAGCTCCCCAGGAAGTGGGGATAATTAGAGGGACTGAATGAAGGGATGCAGGGAGTGTCCCTGCACAGCATCAGGTCAGCACCAGGCACAAATTAAAGCCCAGGACTAAAGAGTTCAACATCACTACACATGAGCCAGAAAATCTTGAGATTCAAACACTCTCACATTTGATCCTTACCCATCTTACCTTTATTCCTGAAAGAACTGACATGTGCACTAAGTTCTAAATCTATCAAAACTCAGGAACATATGCTCCATTTTAAGACTAGTCACTTGACAATGTTCTACATCTATTTTTGCTTAATAGAAGCTAAGCATTCAATACCAGTTAAGAGTGACTTATTTACTTCTAAATCTATTCTTTTAAAATGACAAAGGGATTCATGTATTTTTGAAATGGGTTTTCCTAAGAGTTTTCCAGTTTAAGGAATTCTCAATTAGTTTAAATTTATTTTACAAAGCAGACATAAAAACTGGAGCACACATATCATATATATACCTAAGCATTTGTGACCCACCCCAAAAAAAGTCTAAGGTGGCAATACTTCTGAGTGGTTCTAGGTTATAATTTTCAGCTGTGAAGCAATATTTCAAGAAGCACTTTGTTTTAAAAGAAATAAACCAATTAAGCCATCTTTTAGAAAGTTCAGACTTCTTTATCAAGTCAATAAATATTTTCCAATTAAGTTAAAAAATGATACTGTTCACTGAAAAGTACAAAATACCTACCCAAGGGATTTACAGATCAATAAATGTAAAATACTCAAATACATACACATTGTAATTTTTTAAATAACATCCACTCTAAGAAGAAAGGCAGCCATGCTCACAGAGATCCTAAATATTCCCACGTTCAAAGCACAGCTCTCCTTGTGGTTAGCTTTACATTGCTTCGAACCCACCCTCAAGTTGCTCTTCTTCCCTCAGACCAGAACACCCCCTCTTCAATTGCCCTCGCCCACTCCAATCTCCATTATTAGCAATTTTATTGTTGCAATTGGGGTTCTCATCTACAAGAAAGAAATTGAATATTGAACAATCCTTTAAAAAAGAAAGCATTAGCCAGGGGGGGATAAAGTATTTAAAGATAAATCCACACCTACTCTATTTTTTATTTCCCTCCAGATACTACCTATTACTAAAGGTGCACTTGAAGTTTGACTTCCACCACTTCATACTTCCTAAGTATTTCAGCTTCAGATGAGTCTCCTTTAATCTAAACTCTGATAGTGCTTAGTAAAAATTGGTATTTAATCACATCCTGTCCAGCAATATCACTTTGACTGATTTACAGATTATGTCTGTTACAATTTGTATACTCTCCTCCACCAGTCATAGGTTCTGCAAGACAGAGGTTGTGTCTTGATGTTTTTATCTCTCTCAGCAGTGTTATGTGCTAAAAGCTTGTTAACTTATAGATTCACCTGGATGACAATTTACTTAGTAACTTTCATTGTTAAGCCATTGTCTTTGAGGTAAAAGTCTACATTAGCTCCTAATTCCACTATATAATATGTTTCTGCTTTCCACTCTTGTCTAATTCAACCACTCTATGTTCCACCCACCATATATCTCTTTACCATTAAATAAACCCTGAACAGTTCCTTTCCCTACTTACGGCAGGGCAGAAGGAAATGATAAATCACAGTCGTTTCCCCTCCAGGAGTTCAGTCTAGTACAAAAGACAGACTTTACCAATTGCAATTAATGGTAATAAAGAGCGTGTACAAGTAAAACTAGATTTCTAATCAGTGGATGAAAGTGAGAAGGGAACCACCAACAGAGATAGAGCACACTCAAAATTGTGGAATTGTGAAAGGTCCCAGCCTATTTAGAAATCTGGGAATGGCTGGAAAGCAAGGTATATAAGGAGGCACTGATGGGAGAGGTCAGTGGAAGAGAATAACGGAAAGATGTAAGTAGGGAAAGGAAATCCCGGGGAAAAATACCTCCAAAAACCGAAATCAGTCAAAGGGAGAAATGAAGTTTAAAATTCATTTATTGTTTACAAACTGCAGTCCAGGGCTCTCTCTTACTTGCTCCAGCAGAAGCAAAACCAGCCCTCCCCTCACCTCTCAGGTACAGATAAGCCCTCCTTGCCCAGGTAGTTACCCATTGATATGGAGATGAACTTCTCTTCACCCCTGAGGAATGATGCAAATGCACTAAAGTCATACTTCTTTCCACCTGTGAACACCTATTGATATGCAGATATACTAAACCCAAGTGAGCTATTCTGGAAATATTACAATTTTACCCACAAGGATTAGAAGGAAAACCAACTTAAAAGGAACCTTGAATGACACAGTAAACAATCTGGGCTCAACCTGGAAAATAATATTTATTTCTGTGGATAAATTGTAATATTTCCAGAATATCTCACCAGGCTTTAGTGCATCCTCACAGGTGGAGAGAAGTACGGCTTTAGTGCATCTGCACATCAACAGGCAATCCTCAGGGATGGAGAGTTGTTTATCTCCATATCAATGGGTAATTTACATGCGCAACAGAGGGCTTATCTGAACCTGAGAGGTGAGGAGGAGGCGGGCTTGCTACTGCCTGAGCAGGAAAGAGCCGGCCTTGGACTGCAGTTTGTAAGCAATAAACGGGTTTTAAACTTTATTTCTCCCTTTGACTGATTTCGGTTTTAGAGGTATTTTGTCCCAGGATTTCCTCTCCCCAGACTTACAGTCTTCTATGAAAAGAAAATAGAGCTCATATAAGGAATGCTTCGATCTATCACAAGCAGCAGCTTCCTATAGGTCACTGTGATTAAGCCATTCCAAGCAATTACTGTAAAGACTCTTCACTCCCTCCCAGAAATCTCAGGCAAAGCTCAACTGCTGCTGTCAACAATGAAAGCCTCTTTTCTAATTCCTCTAATATTATCTGACCAAACTTCTCCCATAATATAAGATATATAGCATAATAGATAGGATATAAACATCCATTCAGCTACATCAAATTTCTTCCCAGGCTTGTTTTTAAGTGACTTTTTACAAACACCACTGCTCATTCTAATTCTAGGTAAAATAGAGTAAGCATATTCCATTCTGTCTGTCCCACTGAATATAGATAAGAAACCTGAACAGAATACAGGAGTCAACTGTTTGAGAACTCTTTAAGGGAAAGAGTAGCAGGTAGATCAAAGAAAAACAGAATTCAGATTATTATAAACCAGTGATGGGTTTTAGCATTTTCCTTTCTCTCCTATGATCCCTCTGCCTGATCAACAAAGTATGATACCCAGATTAGGCCTTGGGGTGCTGACAGACAAAGCCTGGGAGAAGCCCTATACTTCTGACTCAAGAAGAAAACAGAGCTCCAAGACTTAGAACACTACAGAAAGCTCCCAGGATCTGTTCAGGTTTTTTCAATTTTTAACTCCATTCTTTTGCACCCCAGTCCCCAAGTACTTGTACGGCTGCAGTAGCAGGGGCAAAAATGGGAAGCCTGCAGGAAGCCAAAATATTGGTCAGAGAAGGAACATTCTCCAACCAATGAAACCCTGGTCTCAAGATGGTAGATAAATCCCCATTGCTTTTTTACTTTGTGACATAAGAAGAAATATACATTTGGTCCCTGCCTCAGTTACTGACACAGAGTTCTTAAAACCCTTGTTATTTCCTGATAGATAGAGATGCTAAGAGCATCTTTTGTTCTAATGTTGATCGTTGACAGCAGTTCCTGACATAAGAGTTTCTAAAATCCTTGGAATCTCCAGAGTGATAAGAGTGTCTTTTTGTACGCTAATGAAATGACTGGTGGCTGGGGACCTCTGGATAGCTTCAGGATGGGGGTTGGTCACCAGAATGATCAAGACGTGATTAGTGGGTTAGAACTTCCAGTCCCATCCCTAACCCCAGGGGAAAGAAGAGGAGCTAGAGATTGAGTTCATAACTAACAGCCAATCACACCTACGTAATGGAATCTCCATAAAAACCCTTAAGCAACAGGGTCTGGAGAACTTCTGGATTGGTAAACACATCACATGCCAGAAAAATGCCATGCTCTAACTCCATGGGACAGAAGCTCCTGTGCTCAGGACCCTTCCGGACCTTGCTCTATATACCTCTTCACCTTGCTGTTCACTTGTATCCTTTATCTTTTATGATAAACTAGTAAATGTTAAGTAAAGTGTTTGCCTTTGTTGTATTATTATAGCAAATTATCGAACCTGAGGAAGAAGTTGCATCAATTCCCAACTTATAGCTAGTTGGTAAAAAATACAGGGTACAACCTAGGACTTGAGACCAGTATCTGTCTTGTAGGACTGACCCCTTAACCTGTGGGGTCTAAACTAACTGCAAGTTCTGTCAGAATTGAATTAAATTGTAGGACACCCAGCTACTGTCCAGAGAGTTATAGAATTGATTGTTGTTATGAGGAAAAACCCCACGCATTTGGGGTCAGAAATATTGTGTCTAAAGAAACAAAACAGTCTTCTTTTAGTCTCTCTGTTTTCTCAACACCTGGCCAAGGACATAGATGTGTGCAGCAATGCAAGGTAACTAAAATTCCAGCTTTCCAAATGAGAGGAATGAAAAGGGAAGGCTTCAGCAATAAGACGAGGAGATAACATAGGAGAGAAGCTAACATGAGAAGTGACGCAACATAGTTATTTATAAACCCCTGGGCTAGTCCCTAGATTCTAGATTGGGCACGTGTGGCTCTGATACAAATAAGCATACCAAAGAATTTTTAAACTGAACTAACAGAGAGACCACAGATCTCTAGCTGGTGGTGAGATAGATAAGAATAGCATTACAAAGGCCACAGCACACAGAAAAGGACAAGAACATGCACTCTGAAGTCAACCAGGTCAACTGCTGCTAAAATAAAAATAACACTCTCCAAAGGATTTAAGCAAGAGTCACTCTCTCATAATTCTTAAAATATCCAAAATTACTTAGCACACCAAGAACCAGTAAAGCTCAACTCTTACACAAAAAAACAATCAACAGAAGCCAAGGCCAAGATGACAAAAATGTTGAAATTATCTGACAAAGACAGAAAGTATCAGAAAAGAAATAGAATTTGTAAAAAAGGAACCCATGGAAACTTTAGAACTGAAATATATAATAACCAAAAGCATTTAGAACTTAATGGATGGGTTCAATAATAGAGGAAAGCATCAAGAATTTGAAACAAGATCAACAGAAATGATACAATATGAGACCAAAAAAAAGAGAGACTGAAAAAAATTACCAGAGCTTCAGTGAACTATGGAACAATGACTAAAGGTCTAACATAGATGTTATCAGAGAACAAGAAGAAAAAGAAAAACAGCATGGTGCTGAGAAAATATCTGAAGAAACAGTGGCTGTACAGATTCAAGGTCAATGAATCCCAAACACGGTAACAAAGGAAATCAATGACCAAACACATCTAATCAAACTGCTGAAAATTAAAGACAAAGGAAAAATTCTGAAAGCAAGCAGAGGAAATTGACACATTAACTGGAGGGAAATAATTACTCAAAGAATTATGGATTTTACATTAGAAACCAGAGAGACAAAAAGTGGTACAGTATTTTGAAACTGCCAAAAAGAAAAAACTGCAACTGAGAATTCTGTATCTAACCAAAAATCCTCCAAGAATGAAAGTAAATAAAGACATTCTCAGAAAAATAGTACTAACAGAAGTTCTTCAGAGGGGGAAATGACGTTGGAAGGTAACTCCGAACATCAGGAGTAAAGGAAGAACAACAAAAATGGTAAATACGTGGTTGAATATAATAAACAATTCTTCCCCTCCAGTTCTTTAAAATATGTTTGGCTGTTGAAAGCAAAAATCTTAACATTGTCTGATGGAGTTCTCAATGTATGTACATAAAATATGTAAAAGAACCATAACATAAAAGGAAAAGAGTGAATATACCTATATGGGGTGGAAGGATTTCTATATTCCAATTGAGGTGGTAAAATATGGATTCTACACAATATAGGAAGGTCATGGGGAAGGCAGTACAGCACAGAGAAGACAAGTAATGACTCTATAGCATCTTACCATGCTGATGGACAGTGACTGCAATGGGGTGGGGGAACTTGATAATATGGGTGAATGTTGAAACCACAATGTTGCTCATATGAAACCTTCATAAGACTGTATATCAATGATACTTTTTAATAAAAATAAATAAATAATTTTTAAAATTCAGATTCTAAATAGATTATGAAAAGTATGTATGTTGTAATCTATAGAGTAACTGTAAAGAAAAATACTACAGAAGATACAGTAGGAAACACAAGAGATTAACTTAATAAATTAATATTAAGGAATATTAAAGAAGGTTCCAATAACCCAAAAGAAGACACAGAGGAGGAAAAAGGGTCAAAGGGGACAAAAATTAGATGAAAAAACAGAAAATAAAATAGCAGTCCTATACCCAAAGTTATCAGTAATTACATTAATCATAAGGCTTTAAATGCACAAATTAAAAGATACTATGAAAATGGTGTTTTAAAATGACCAAACTATATGCTGTGTACAAGAGATTCACTTCAAATATAATAGCACAGGTAGGTAAAAATAAAATAGTGGTGGAAAAAATGCCATGCAAACATTCAATGAAACCAGGCTGGAATGCTTATAGTAGACAAAACCAACTTCAGAGCAAGGAAATTTGCAAGGGATAAAGAACATTACTTAAGAATAAGAAGGTCAATTCAATAAAAAGATGTAACAATCCTTCTTATGTATCTACCTAACAACAAGGTTTCATAAAGCAAAACCAGAACTGAAAGGAGAAATAGATAAACACCAAATTATTGTTGGAGACTCCAACACTCTTCTCTCAAAACAGACCAACAAACCAGCAATAGAATATTAGCATGAATAGAGTGGAACCAGGTAACACTATCAGTCAGCTGTGCCTAAGAGACATTAACACACTACTCCATCCAAAACAAGATAAAACAGTCGCCAAGATAGACTACACCTCCATCTTGAAACAAACCTTAACACACAGAAAAGAAACAAACATAAAATATGTTCTCTGACCGTAAAAGAAATGAAACTGGAAATTAGAAACACAAAGATAACAGAAAAAAAAATCTCCAAACATTTGGAAATTTAACAATTGCAAATAACCCTTGGATAAAAGAGAAAAATAAGAAAATATTTTGAACTGAACAAAAACACAACATATCAAAAATTATTAGATGCATCTAAAAGCAGTGTTTATAGGGAAACTGTAGCATTAAATGTTATATAAGATCTATCTTAAATCAATAATCTATGCCCCCACCTTAGAAAACTAGAAACAGACCAAAATAAATCTATAAAAATAAGAGCCCTTTGTCCCAAACCTACAAATCCTCCACTGACAGGCCACACCCCACTCCCAATATCTAGATAGTGCTTTGCAATACACATACTGAATACATACGTGACTGAAGATGGCAATGAATGGATTGATATCTGATGTATTTAACGCAATTGGAGCCTCTCTTCCTTTAGAAGAGACTCCACCTCAAATGAATACATCAGATATAAATCCACTACTGCCACATTCAGACAGCCTCTTATCTTCCTGAAGAAGCCCTGCAGACTCTCCCATTTGCTACTCCAACTTGGCAGTTGCCATTGTGACCCTAAGAAGTAGCATCAGTAAGCAGCAAAAGAAGCTGTCCCAAGTAGGGCCAGTGTACTGGTTATATAGCTAGAGACACAGCACTAGCAAATGAACGTCTACATCTACACAAGCTGAGTGATGCCAATTCACAGATTAGGTCCCAATCTACTAGACAGGCTCAGGGCCTTTGCACATGCTGTCCAATCTGCCTAGCTAACTGCCTAGCTAATAGCTGACTCTTATCAGGTCTCACCTTACATTTTACTTCCTCAGAGAGCACTTCCAAGACTACCCTATTAATAAAGAGGCCTCCATTATCCTCTCTCAGAAACTGGTTTGCTGCTTTCATAACACACAATTTGTAATTACTTGTTTATTTGTGTAGTTTCTTATTTCTCCCTGTACCCCTGGACTGTAAGTACCAGGAGAGCAAAAATCATGTCACTCCTGGTCACTCTTCTAATTCCAGCAACTAGCATAGCATTTAGCCCACAACAAGCACTAATAAACACCTAGCCTTCAAAGTAATAAACTTGACTTTCTTTGGGAAAGGAAGGGGACTTTTCCATATACTTAGCATGGGAAGCACTATGCTACAATGGAAAGAGTACAGCTTGAGAACCACACATAATTTGAATCTCAGCTCCACTGTTTACCTAGCTAAATGATCTTTGGCAACCTATTTTAGATATTGAAGCCCCAGTTTTTTTCAACTTAAAATGGTGACAATAATAATTCCCCTACATGATTATTTTGATTCTCTAGTATACTATAGATACTCAATAAGCGATAGTTATTACTTTGAATGATCTTACCTTTCCCTCCACTAAGAGGTCTTAAACAAGTGAAGGTGTGGCAGACACTAGTTAAGTCATGGCCTTACAAATACTGTAATATCAAAAACGTGACATTTATAAAGGTAAGCTGTATTTCAAATCTTTTATTTAATGTATGCTTTTTCAGTAAGACTACAAAACTTCTAAACTTTCTTAAATAGAAGCTTAGAAAAAAATTAATCCATGATTCAGTACTTTTTCATACTATCAGATACCAACCACATCAAAACACTACACCACCAAACCATGCTGTTTAAATTCATACACTCACAGTGTTCCCCTGTGTTTTGTCCTTAAATTTTCAGTATCAGTAAAAGGACAAAGTTCTTAAGAACTTAGAAGGTTTTGGGACATCCTTTTTCCAAAAGGAAAATTTTCACAAGCCACTTTCCATCAATTAAAAGTTGGAATGTTTTTATTAAGGTTAAATAGCAAATACACAAACACATATATGAGTAAAATAATTTATGCATGAAGATATTGATAGAAATCCTTTTTTTCCTGTCCAAATGTAATTTTTTTGCCTTGTAGCAAATAAAGTTATAGCCCTTCCTGACTGGAATGATTGGTTTACCTCTAACTCCGGTGGGGGGGGGCTTAAACTAGCAGTCTTTTAAGAAGCTTTGACAGATTTCGATGATTTAACCTGCTGAGCCCACAGCACCCAAGGGAGAGTCTAGGTTGCAAGTTTTTTTTTCTAATTTTTTATTTTGCTATCATTAATATACAATTACATGAACAACATAGGTTGCAAGTTTTATTTCTGTTGCAGCTGACCACTAATACAGACTCCATAGATAATGGATTTCAATAAAAACCACCCACAGGTTAACAGTGAGCAGTACCCATAAGAGTGCTTTAATTAAGTTAAGACATGAAGGTCACAGTTTGGTAGAAAGTTTTATTAAATTTGGCAGTGCTTATAATAATATACAAAAAAACCTGTGTGTGCTCATCTGTACAGAAACTCTATAAATTTGCCTGTAGATATAATCCAGTTTGCTCATGGATTTATGCTGCATTTCAATTTATTTTCTAAAAGGAATTCAATTTATTAGTTCCATTTCCCCAAAATATGTACATTTCTAGCATTTCTGACAGTTTCATGACAGATGGCTCTAACCATGCTGGGCACAGAATGGGTCTACCTGGCACAAAGAGACCACCCACTAGAGTAAAAGAGATTTCTACCACCACCACGCCCACCCCCTGATTTTGGATCATTTTGATGGTAGAAAAGATTAATGCTTTGATTTGGCTGTAGCTTCATGCATTAAATATTAATGTCTTTCTGAAATATTGGAATTATTTTTTCATCTTGAAAAGTAAAGATACATAAATTTTGTTTCTGAACCCAAATCCTGTATGCAATAGAAAATCAGCCAGAGTATTTACAACAAATACATAAAAGGGCAAAGCAGACAGATTTTTTAATAATCTGAAATTAAAGGTTTATGCTAGTTAAAAAAAAGTTGGGATACTGTACATTAATACATAAATCACACATGCCAGCAGGTTGGTTCATACTTTTTACATGTATTATGTAATTTCATGTTTTTTATTGAAAAACAACGAATAGTGGCTGAATTTATACATATTGAATTCAGCAGTAATTGTATTTCTTAAATACACAACCTGACAGGCACTATGGTAGATAATAATGAATCAGCACGGGAGCCATTTAATATACTTCTTGATTAACTCATTGCCTGTCCAGTTCGTATGCAGACATGCTTACATGTCATAATCGTCATAATTCCCATCATCCCCACTGCTAACACTCAAGCTCCTTGATTAGTGCACAACTCCCAGATGAGCTATTGCTAATGCTAAATAATTCTCTTCAGCCTCCTGCTACTATTCTGCAGGATCTCCAATTAAATATAATGTCCCTGATGAGCCATATTAATGTGAACAAATTCCAACCAGGAATCCTATCCTATTCCATTTTACCTAAAAACATAGAGAAAATAATTCAACCAAGCCAAACATAATCAAAACATTTTAAATTGACAGAGAATGTTTCAGAAAAATGTTTTTCCAAAGACAAAAGCAAAAATAGAAGAAAAAGAAATGTCTGGATGTCTTAAATGCTTACTTCTCCTGACCAGTTACTTCTTCACTGAAAAGTCTAGTTTTATATTTGCATAGTTAGACACATTGTACTCTTAATCCAAAAAGGTTACAAAAGTTAAGTTTTATGAGAAAAGTGAGGAACAGCAAGTTTAAATCAAGTATGCCATTTAAAATCCCTTGAATTACCTAATTACCAGAAATCCAAGGTCTAAAGTCACATTAATGAAACCAATCCCTTCTTTCCCATTAAATGCAGTATTACAATCACTATCAGAGGCTTTCCCATTGAACTTCATGTTGCTGATAACACGCTGTTGAACAATGACAACTCTAAGTATTGTTTGCTAGAATAAATTAATCCTATAGATTTTCTACTGCAATCTAAATGACTAGAAATCTTTCTGACCTAACTAAGACCAACTGGGAAAAATGGACCATCATGATGGCCATCATCTTAAAATATTCTGTACCACTAAAAGCAATTTAAGAAAATGTTACTTAAATATATCATCTCAACTGTACCACATACACAATGAAAGGTCACCTTATTTTTCAGTTTTCACTCAAAAAAAGTTTTACAAACCTGTCCCTAGTCATTTATTTCCTATTTGAGAATCAATGATGGCAGTAGCTGCAAAAAAGTCCATTAACAGATTTTGTGAAATAACTCTTTAAAAATTAAGAACTGCAACTCCTTTCCAAATTGAAAAAGGTTGAAAAAGATCCTGAAAAGTAAATCTTGTAAATGAGAAAAAAGTAAATGCATGCGGTCTTTGCCTTTAAATTGCTTTCATCTCTATGTACATCTATGATAAAACTGAAGATATTACAACAAAGATAGATAAACAAATAAACAGAAAGATATATAAATATGAAAAGATATAAAAATAAAGATATTCTAACAATCCCATAAAATTTTGATGTTTTTCCCTAAGGTCTTTATATCTTAGTCTACATTAATGTATTCCATCTCCATTTACCTGATCATTACCCTCCAGTTTGTTCAGCTGGAACCAACATACACTAATTACATAGACATCACGAAGTCCTATTTGTCCTCGGTACCTCCCCAGACAGCAGGGAAATATTATCAAGGGTAGGCATGCTAAGTGATGATTCCCTTCACCTTACTGTCAATCATCCCAGAGTGCTCACAGGAAACTCCACTCGATCTCATTACCAAATCCTAAGGGTTGGACTACAGTACTCACCAGGAATCATACTTTAAGCAGCAGGCTGACTGGCCAAGATGTGAATCGCAATGACTACTTCCCTGATTTTAACTTTTGGTTTTAACACAGTAAATATCTATTTCTCATTTACATCCAATGTTACTGAAGACAGACAAAGCAACAAAATATTGATCAGTTTGATTTAGGAATCCTACATATATAGGAAATATAGCCAAAAGCTGAAGTACAGAATCATTTAATTCCATTTTTTTGATCAAAACCATAATTTTAGAGATTTGACACAAATACAACATAAAACACTATTTTGCTATTTCTTACGGAAAGGTATAATAGTCTTTCTACTTAAAAACATGAAGTTATTATAAAAGTAAATACAATTATCTAATGTGCATTTTAAGGAATACAACAATCTAAATTTTCAAATCCTTTGCTCCCACTATTCACTAAACTAATGATTAGTTTAGGATCCACCAAGATTTAGTTACCAAAACCATCAAACATTTCTCATTCCTTGTATTTCTTAACTTCTCTGGGATTACCTAAAATCAGATTAGTGGCATACAACTTTATAATCCCCCTCTCCTGCCTCTAAGTCAATTAATAAACCCTCTTAACAAATCAGCAAATTCTCTCACGTCAGCCTTAATTTCTAATGAACTTATTCCACTGTCTCTTCTTGCTCCAAAATTGTACACAGTGGTCCTAATTATCTCCTCTTTATAAGATATACTATATTTTAACATCTGTTAGGATAGTCCCCTCTTCAATTTTCCTCAGAATTTTCTAGACCATTCTTGTATAGTTGCTCCTTTATCAATTCCCCACTCCCCAAAATTACACTATATTAGGATCTAACAGAAAAATGCAGACTAACTTAGAAATAACTAACATTTACAGTATTCAGCTTCCCTATTAAAAAACAAGTCCTCATATAAGTCCTACAAATTTCATTTTAAGTTCATACCATGAAGTATTTTACCTTTTCCACTGCTTCTATGAAATTATATTTCTTTAAGCGGTATCCTCTACCTTGCTGATATATGTAGGAAAGGTATAGATTTTTTTTAATTGACATATAACTATATTATATTGGTTTCAGCTGTGATTTAACAATTATATACAATATTAAATGCTCACCACAGTAAGTGTAGTTACCATCTGTCAACATACAAAGATATTACAATATTACAGACTATATTCCTTATGCTGTACTTTCATCCATGTCTAAATTATTTTATAATTGGAAATTTCTACCTCTCTATCCCCTTCACCTATTTCACCCATCCACCCTAGCTTATGGCAACCATCAGTCTGTTCTGTGTTAATGAATCTATTTCTGTTTTATTTGTTCACTTGTTCTGTATAGATTCCATATATATAAGTAAAATAATATGCATTTGTCTTTCTCTGACTTATGTCACTTACCTGATACCCTATAGATCCATCCATTTTGTCACAAATGGCAACATCTGATTCTTTATTATGGTTAAGTAATATTTCATTGTATATATGAACCACATCTTCTTTATGCAGTCATTTATAAATGGACCCTTAAGTTGCTTCTTGGCTATTGTAAATAATGCTGTAACAGCCATAGGAGTGCATATATATTTTCAAATTAGTGGTTTTGTTTTCTTCAAGTAAATTACCAGAAGTGGAATTACTAGGTCATATTACTAGCTATTTCTATTTTTAGTTTTTTTGAGATACTTCAAAACTACTTTACTCTTCCCCACACCCTCTCCTACACTTTATTTTTCAATTGAAGTACAGTTGGTATACAATCTTACACTGGTTTCAAGTATATAACACAATGATTCAACAGTTACCCACATTATTAAATCTTCACCCCTACTAGTGCGGTTCCCATCTTTCAAGATAGGAAGATGTTCACTGGTCATCAGAGAAATGCAGATTAAAACCACAATGAGATATCACCTCACACCAGTGAGGATGGCCAACATCCAAAACACAAACAACAACAAATGTTGGCGAAGATGTGGAGAAAACGGAACCCTCCTACACTGCTGGTGGGAATGCAAATTAGTTCAACCATTGTGGAAAGCAGTATGGAGGTTCCTCAAAAAACTCAAAATAGAAATACCATTCGACCCAGGAATCCCACTCCTAGGAATTTACCCTAAGAATGCAGCAGCCCAGTTTCAAAAAAGACAGATACACCCCTATGTTTATTGCAGCACTATTTACAATAGCCAAGAAATGGAAGCAACCTAAGTGTCCATCAGTAGATGAATGGATTAAGAAGATGTGGTACATATACACAATGAAATATTATTCAGCCATAAGAAGAAAACAAATCCTACCATTTGCAACAACATGGATGGAGCTAGAAGGTATTATGCTCAGTGAA
>JAQQAC010019963.1:10257346-10275498 GCA_029783875.1 Phataginus tricuspis
GGGGGGGCACAGGGAGGGCAGTACAACTCAGAGAAGACAAGTAGTGATTCTATAGCATCTCACTACACTGATGGACAGTGACTGTAATGGGGTTGGGGGGGACCTGATGAAGGGGGTAGTTTAATCCCATAATATTGCACATGTAATTGTAGGTTAATGATACCAAAATAAATTCTAAATAAAAATTAAAAATAAATTTAAAAAAAAAGATAGGAAGATGTTATAGAATCACTGGCTATATTCTCCATGCTGCAATATTATCCCCATGACCAACTTATATTATGATTGAGAAATCTTGTGTCCCTTTATCCCTCTCAACCTCTCCACCCACCCACCTCAACCTCTACCCCATGGCAACCACCAGTCACTTCTCAGGTCTATGAATCCACTACTATTTTATTCATTTTGTTTTCCTTTTATATTCCACAAAAAAGTGAAGTCATATGGTATTTGTCTTTCTCTGTCTGGCTTATTTGACTTAGCATAATACCCTCTAGCTCCATCCATGTTGTTGCAAATGGGAGGCTTTCTTTTTTGTGGCTGAATAATATTCTATGGTAGATATATGCCACATCTTCTTTATCAATTCATCTATCGATGGACACTTTGGTTGCTTCCATATTTTGGCTATTGCAAATATCGTGGCAATAAACATAGGGGTAATGGATCAAAGACCTGAATGTAAGTCATGAAACCATAAAACTCTTAGAAAAAACATAGGCAAAAATCTCTTGGACATAAATATGAGCAACTTCATGAACATATCTCCCCAGGCAAGGGAAACAAAAGCAAAAATGAACAAGTGGGACTATATCAAACTAAAAAGCTCCTGTACAGCAAAGGACACCATCAATAGAACAAAAAGACATCCTACGGCATGGGAGAATATATTCATAAATGACATATCCGATAAGGGGTTGACATCCAAATTATATAAAGAACTGATGTACCGCAACAAACAAAAAGCAAATAAGCCAATTAAAAAATGGACAGAGGAGCTGAACAGACACTTCTCCAAAGAACAAATTCAGATGGCCAACAGGCACATGAAAAGATGCTCCACATCGCTAATCATAAGCGAAATGCAAATTAAAACCACAATGAGATATCACCTCACACCAGTTAGGATGGCTGCCATCCAAAAGACAAACAACAACAAATGTTGGTGAGGATGTGGAGAAAAGGGAACCCTCCTACACTGCTGGTGGGAACGTAAATTAGTACAACCATTGTGGAAAGCAGTATGGAGGTTCCTCAAAAAACTCAAAATAGAAATACCATTTGACCCAGGAATCCCTCTCCTAGGAATTTACCCTAAGAATACAGCAGCCCAGTTTGAAAAAGACATATTCACCCCTATGTTTATTGCAGCACTATTTACAATAGCCAAGAAATGGAAGCAACCTAAATTTCCATTAGTAAGAAGAAAACAAATCCTACCATTTGCAACAACATGGATGGAGCTAAAGGATATTATGCTCAGTGAAATGAGCCAGGAGGAGAAAGACAAGTATCGAATGATTTTACTCATCTGTGGAGTATAAGAACAAAGAAAAAACTGAAGGAACAAAACAGCAGCAGACTCACAGAACCCAAGAATGGACTAACAGTTACCAAAGGGAAAGGGACTGGAGAGGATGGGTGGGAAGGGAGGGATAAGGGGGGAAAAGGGCTATTACAATTAGCACACATAAGGTAGTGGGGGGGTGGAGGGGATACGGGGAAGGCAGTATAACACAGAGAAGACAAGTAGTGATTCTATAGCATCTTACTACACTGATGGACAGTGACTGTTATGGGGTATGTGGCAGGGACTTGATAATAGGGGGAGTCTGGTAACCATGTTGCTCATGTAATTGTACATTAATAATAGCAAAATAAAATAAATAAATAAACACAGGGGTACATATATCTTTTTGAATCAGGGATTTTGTTTTCTTCCAGTAAATTCTTAGAAGTAGAATTACTGGGTTGTACGGTATTTCTATTTTCAGTTTTTTGAGGGACCTCCATACTGCCTTCCACAATGGCTGTACCAACTGACATTCCCACCAACAATGTAGAAGCGTTCCCATATCTACACATCCTTGCCAACACTTGTTATTTCTTATCTTTAGGTAGTGGCCATTCTAACTGAGGTGATATCTCATTAACTTATAATTCCCTGATGATTAGTGAGGTAGAGCATCTTTTCATGTGCCTGTTGGTAATCTGTGTTTGTACTTTGTAAAAATGTCTGTTCAGGTCTTCTGCCCAAAAACTACCCACAGAGGAAATCCCAAACATAGATGGCTTCACTGGTGAATTCTACCAAACACTTAAGGAATCACTGATACATGTTCTTCACAAACTCTTCCAAAAATAGAAGATGAAAGAACACTTCCCAATCTAAGAAGCCAGGATCACTCTGATACCAAAAGACCACAAGAAGACTACAGACTAATATCTCTTATAAATAAGGATGAAAAATTCCCAACAAAACACTAGCAAACTAAATGCAGCAATATATATATATATATATATAGGACTATACACCATTATCAAAGGTAATTTATCCAGGGATGCAAGGCTAGCTTAACATCCAAAAATTAACACAATGTACCGTATCAATAGAATATAGGACAAAAATCACATCATCATCTCAGTAGACAGAAAAAGCATGTCATGTTCATGAATAGGAGGACTTAAGAATGTTGAGATAACAATACTTCCCATAGTGATCCACAGTTTCAACACAATCCCTATCAAAATCCCAGCGGCACACAGTCTTCTACTAGAACTATTTTCTCTTCAAATACCATCTCTACAAATCTTCCCAAAGAATAAAAAAAGCCTGGAGAATGTGACACATAAAAGACAATTCATGACATAAGTCTGAATTCCTATTTTGTTCTCTCCTGCCCTGACCATTTTACCTTTTCCACTGCTTTTATGAAGTTACTTTTTTTTTTAATTGCACTTTCTCCTTTAAACAACCAGAGTGATTTACACTGTTTGGCCTCATGCCTAGATGCAGCTGCACTAATCTCATCAGTACATATGAACTGTGTTCCTGATTAAAGTCTGATTTTGAGACCGTCTGGATTAGACTTAACCACTCAAAGAAGGCAGGAGAACTTCCTCAACAGAGAATAGGGTATCATACATACAACCTTAAGACAATGCAACAATAAGCCAACTAGATAACCTGCATATCCTCCCTAGAAGAGCCTAAAATCCTAAATATAACAAACATCTTTTAAATGAATAGTGTGGCTTACAAGAAAAGACAAGCAATCCCCAGGGATCAAAACCTAAAGGAAAGCTAAAAGCCAGACAATATCCCCTAGATCTGTCCAATGCAGCTCATCTTGGAGAGTGGAAGTGAGGAATCTCAGTAATTTAGAGAACTGAGTTTTAACTCTCAGAGAAAGGAACCATGTATGAGAAGGAAGTTAGAAAGAAAAACTTGCTACATAAGACCAAATTGCTCAAAGATTAAGTCCTCAGTGAAAAGGAGGAAAAATATCAATCTACTAAGTAGGGAGAAGACAAATACTTAACATTATCTGCTATGGTTCAAAATAAAGGAAAAAGTCTCCTCTGGAAATTATAAAGCCTGGATCTGCCTATTCAACACAGGAAAGGAGGGAGGGGGCCTCATTTTTTCCCCCCACTATCCTCATAATTCAACAACCTTCATGCCAAGAAATTAATATAAAATAGTCCCAGATCAGCGACACCCTAGACAGCCTGGTAGAAACAAACATGGCACCCATCAGGAGGACTATATCTGCAACCCAAACCATGATGGAATCCAACAACAAAGATACCAAATACAAGGTCACAAGCCAAAACCTACACACACAAGGAAACAATCGCTGAGAGGAAAAGTCAGAAAAAGACATAAGAACTTGAAATAATATAACAGCATGACAGAACCTTTAAAATAAGTAAGCTAAAAATAAGTAAGACATGAAAGCAGGACTCAAATACCTAAGAAAAAAGATAATATAAAAAACAGATTCAAAAAGGAGCAGTATACCCAACAGGTTTCTCAACAGACAGCAAAGAAGACAAATGCAACAAAAGTAATCATGTCAGGCAATTTTCATTACAAAATTATTAGAAGAGATGTCATTGGGAAACAAAATATTCATGTGATTCACCCCCAAAAATTTTAAAAGAGGAAAAAATGTACCATTTATAATGGAGAGACCTGGTAAAAACTACCTCAAGCAAGTGATCACACTTAGTGTAAGCAGAAACACCCAACAGTATGAACCTACCTCCTGACATGCATGACACAGTAAAAAACATTGCTTATGAAGCATTCTTATCAAAATATTTAACCTGAAACTATCCATGAGGAAACAATCAGACAAATTCAGAATATCTGTAAGCCAACTGGCCTGGATTCCTCAAAACATAAACACCAGGAAAATCAAACAAAAAAAGGAAAGAGGGTAGGAGGGCTATTCTGGATTAAGAGACTAAAGGGGCATAATAACCAAATATAATTCATGAACCTTGATTGAACTGTAGACAAAAGAAAAATACTGCAAAAGACAATGGGAGTCAGGTGGGGAAGTTGAATATGACTTGAATATTAGATTATATTATAAAATAACTGGTAATTTTCTTATTTTTGACAAGGTATTATAGATTTGTAAGAGAATGTTCTTATTCCTGGAAAATGAACATTTCAGTATTTAGGGGTAAAATGTCACAATAGCTATAATTTATTTTCAAATTCTTTAGCAAAAAAAAAGAAATACATGCTTAATATATCTAGGTACTCACATATATAGGGATAGAGAAATAAGCAAATGTGTCAAAATATTAACTATTGGTGAATTGAGGTGAAGGGTATACAGGTATTCTTTGTATTACTCTTCTAATTTTTAATTATGTTTGAAAAAACATGTAAGAATATAAATGAATGCCCAGTAACATGAAAAAGTATCCAAAACCAATATTCATCAGGGACTTGAAATGAAAACCACGTAGTGAGAGAATACATAATGGCCCCTAGAATAGCAAAAATAAAAAGGACTGATAACACCAAGTGTGGGCAAGGACATGGAGCAAACTGAACTCTCATACATTATCAGCGGGAATGTAATAATAGCACAACCACACTGGAGAACTGTTTGGCCCTTTCTTTTTTTTATATACAATTTTTTTCTATTAAGGTATTATTGATATACACTCTTATGAAGGTTTCACATGAAAAACAATGTGGTTACTACATTCACCCACACTATCGTGTGTCCCCCCCCATACCCCATTGCAGTCACTGTCCATCAGTATAGTAAGATTTTTGGCCCTTTCTTATAAAGTTAAATATGCATTTATTTATGCAAAGGTCAGCAAAATACCACATACTCACAGGCCAAATTCATTCTAAGGACTGTTACTATACAGCCTTCAAGCTAGGAATACTTTTACATTCTTAAAGGACTGGAAAGCAAAAAACAAAGAATATGCAAAGGAGACCATATGTGGCCTGCAAAGTCTAAAATATGTTATCCAGACAGGACAGAAATATATTTACTATCCAAAGAGAAAGAGGTTGCTCACCCGTCATCTGCCCTATAACCCAACAATTCCACTACAGGGTCTTTATCCAAGATAAATGCAAGTGTGTATCTACAAAGCAACTTGTACAGGTGTAGCTCTAGGGGGAAGGAGGTTCCTCTCCTGGAACTAATTCCCCTATGAATCCAGTGAAACCCAAGTAAGACAAAGGGAAGGGAGAAACCATATTTATTGCTCATAGCTTGCTCCAATTCGCTAGCCAGGCCAGCTCCAACCATTCCCCCCCATGATGCGGCGCACAGGCACACTTCCCCCTGCCCAACCCCTCTGGGAGGAGCTCCATTGGTGCATCCTTGGTGACTGGCAGAGGCCAGGCCAATTACATAAAAGGAACAGAGGGGAGGACAGAATGGCCATTTTCTCTCCACCCCTTGCCATAGGGGCAGGGAGACTCTGAAACATCCATTGGTACATTGGTATGTAAATGGACTAAGGCTAGGAGGGAGATTCTGGAAATTCTGACATTTACCCTTAATAGGAGTGTTTATAGAAATCTTGTCCATAATACCTAAAAATTGGTAGATTTGCATTTGATACACCTATGTTGTCTGTAGTTTGACAAGCCCAGCCTAAAATTCACATGAAAGAGCAGAGACAAGAATACTGAACATCACTTTGAAGAACATGATGTTGGAGAAGGCAACTAATGGAAGAAAACTTCATAATCATCTTTAAAAGCCAACTTTTTTCCATTAAACATTGTTTGCTGATTCAAGTTAGTTGACTTTCTTTGTGTGACTTATCCCATAATAGTTACAGTAAGTTAGTCTTTTTCCCCTGCTCAACTGTTTAAAAATTAGTTGTTTGTAACATAAAATAGCTTTCACAATCTTGCAGTATTTTCCTATTGCAATATTTACATTTCAATTTATGAAATTAACATATAAAGCTATGGGTAAAATTGCAATATTTCCAGAATCTCTCCCCTGGCCTTAGTGCCATATCAATAAGTGTTTCCAAGGGGTGGAGAGAAGTAGTCTATCTCTATATCAATAAGTAATTACAAGGGGAGTGAAGGTGTATCTGGATGGAAGAAGTTGGGTGGGGTCCCTTTCTGCAGCCAGATCATGAGAGATACAGACCAGCAGAAGTGGGCAATTGCTTGTAAGCAATAAGCGGGTTTCTCCCACTTTATTTCTCCCTTTGACTGATTCCAGTTTCAAAGGTAATTTGCCTCAGGCTGGGAAAATATAACATCGCCCCATCCCTGGAATTACAAAGCATATGAGATTTTTACTCCAAGTTACATTTAAAATGCTTACTTCCTGAAAAAAAAGAAAACAACATTGAAACATTTAACAATACATCTGAATAGCATACCTTGTTCATATTACCCATATTGTAAAACTGATTAGATATATAATCTTTGTAATCATGTGTTAAAGAAGCAAAATATGCTGTTAGAATAATTCACCTTTTTTCAGCTTCCTTGAGATTGAGGCAGAAACCACACAGCAGGTTTGGCCCTATTGCAGAGGCTTAACTTAAACTTTGAACATTCCAACCATCATTATTATCCTGCTTTTACTTACAGTATCTTTCTAGAAATTGACTTACAGTAGGTCATACTAAGAGGAAGTTTTCACTGACATGCACTGTTTTTATCGTGGGGCCTGACAAATCTTATTTTAAACTATGTAGTATAATCTCTGGTTTACCCACTTCTGAGCCAAAAGTGGCTAAAAATTTTTAAAATGGAAAACTACCACCTCTGCTTTAGAAAGGATATGAATGACAAGAGACTTAAAATTTACAACTCTTTAGAAACTAGTTTTTTCGAAGTCTGAAAAGTGTCTACTTCAAGACCAGAACACAAAGCTAGAAATGTAAGAATGGGAAAAGTTAGTCATGGTATTTGGGCCAACTTACAGAAACAGATTATTCTTTAATGCCAATATCGAAATACAAAAATGTATGAAAGATTCAAAATATAAATAATTTTCAACTATCCATGCTAACAGTCATCTCCATGAGAACACAACATAGGAAATTAACTACATTTTGATACGGAAAAAACAAGTGAAAGGTTACTCATAGACTTGAAATAAAAACGGTGATGTTTTTCTCTCTCCATTTATCCTTGAATGAAAATGCCTCCTGAGCTACTACACTGACAATAAACACAAGATGAGAAGAGTAATGTTACATTTATTACTAGCTTGATGGTGACACAAACTTTTCTAGAAAGGTTTGCTATTGGTAAATAAATGCCTTGGTTTACCAATCAAGGAAGAGATGAAAGTAACAGTTTTCTAATTATTTCATGAATATCTTGTGAGGAATATAAACTACTATTGAAATTATCACAGTTAAAACAAATTATTAGTAAAGAAGCCAGAAACCAATATTCAAAAAAAACTGTACATATGCAACAACAATGCAAACAATATATACGCAAAATAAGTTTATTTAATTGCTTCATTCAAGTGCTTTTAAGCAAAAAGAAAATGAGTATCTTAAATGTACCTGTCAAATAAACTAGATAAGATAAATACATAACCTTTATTTTCCGGAAATTAGAGAAGCTTGTAGTTGTTTCTGCTTTGCTTTTTTAAAAAAGAACAAAATCATAATAAGGCAAAATAAACAACATACTTCTAGATAAAATAAGAAATCAAAAAACTTGAAAATTATTTGTATTAAATTACTGTACAATAAAGGTGACATTACCAAACAGAACCCATTATCGAAAGCAGTGTGAAAAATGAAAAACAGTAATTTATATTAAGGTGCAACTATTTATATTTCATCCCATAAAGTTCCAATAATTTATATTCTTTTCCTGTGGGATTTTTTTTTCCCACTCATTCAAAGTTCATAACTGCTAAGAAATGCCTGCTGTGCTAAAAATCCCCAATAAAATTATGTATCATTCACTGCTTTATGCTATACTTTCTTTTGTGATGATATTCAATTAGCATTAGCCTATCTTTCATTTATCAAACTTTCAGCTGAACACAAGAAGGCGTTTGGGAAGGTTAGACAACCACAGCGCTCCCTTAGTGATACGAAGTTATGATGTGGGGAAAATGCTCTCACAGGGCAGTGCTGTATAAACATTTCATTAATATTTGAATTTAACGTTCTCATGCTTTGCTTAAATCTATTTGGTGACCAGCAGTCTAACAACTTTTTACTCTATTCTAGGTTTTTAATGCCTTGAAAAAAGAATAATTAAGACACACACTGAAGACATTATGATGCTCCCATTTAGCTTAATATGAGAGTAATTAAACAGACTTTTTAAATTGTGTATATCCTTTCCAAGCCAAGAAAAAAACCTGCATCTTTCACTTTTGTTATACTTGACCCAAATTAAGGTTCTGATTCAAACAGAGCAAAAACATACTTACAGAACTCACATCAACATCACTATGAATGGCAACCGTCTTAATGCCCATCCTCTTGCAAGTTTTAATAACCTATTTTAAAACACATTGTTACCGATTAACAGTGGTTAATATTTAAAGGGATTTAATAATAAAAGTCAGAGTAAAATGAAAAATAAGACTAAAAGTCTACTCACCCTACATGCAATTTCTCCTCTATTAGCAACAAGAATTTTATCAAAAGTCTGGAGAGAGGAAAAAACACGTAATTGTTATTCCCACTTTGGGGCCAGAAAACATTAAGTTTTTCCACAATTAAAACTGGACATGAGCCTAATAAACATTACTTCCTAGAGTAGTATTAAACACTATACTTACATACATTTACAAACAGCTTACTATTAAACTCATCTGGTAGGATCTGACCCTTTAATTATTCTGTTAACGCATCAAGTGACTAGGGTAATAACTCAAAGTGGACTGAGGAGCATTTATAACATTCTCATGCTTTGCTTAAATCTATTTGGTAACCAGCAGTACTTACATGTAATCTTGCCTAAAGGTAATCTTCAAATGACATCTCAGAATAGTAAAAAAAACTTCTGGCTAAATTGTATAACAATTTACTTGATCTTTTATTTTCTAAATTCAAGGAAATTCCAAGTGTCATGAGTTGTTTATCAAAAGAAAGTCTGATATAATTTATATGCCATCTCTATTGGGTTTGGACATTAAACAATATTTTCAGTATCTCATAAGAGATACTACTATGCTGATATCCAAAGATTCCCACACCAAGCAGACTATGCTATTTGAATACAATGTTAAATTTGAATAACTATCAAATTTTGGAAAAGCTAAAGCTGCACAACAGAAAGAGTAGTTCAATTCTATGTGGGGCGAAAGACCTAAATTCTAAGCCTATCTTTGCCACTAATGACCTATTTGACTTTAAGCAAATCAATTGCCATAGGTCTTGATTTCCTCATACATAAGCTGATCGAATTTTAATAGGAAACTAGTAAGATTCTCTTCTTACCCTAAAATTGTACAGGCTAAACCTTTTAAAGAAACACTTTTCTCACAATTATAATTAATTCAATGCAAAACACTTTAGTACACAATTATTTCTGGGTTAGTGAACTGTTATAAATGAACCTGTAAAAAATGTTTTAGTTATATCCTTAAAAGCTAAAGTTATATATGATCTTTAAAGTATTCTTATATAACCAAAAGCAGTATTTAACCCAACAGGGAGTCACAGAATCTCAGAATTGGAAAAGGCCTTCAAAGCCTTGGTTTAACCTTTAGATCACACATGGCTTATTCCAACAAACTGAGACAAGCCTCTGCCTTAAAAATTGATATACTAATTTGATAGAATCCTGAGTCATTCAGAGCCTTGAGCAGATAGTCCCTTAAAATACCCTAATCTCACCTCAAACCTGAGACTATAAAACCATCTGCCTATCCCCAACAGTCATGATAAATCCCTACAAACAGTAAGCATATACTAAGTAAAAAATGTTTTTACTTTCTTAAGTTGCATTTTAAAATGTGCATATTTACTAAGTATTACAAGACAATATCTAATAAAAACAGCACAAACTCTGCAAGTTACACTAAGCTATTAAAGCAAATATAACAAACTAAGATAACATCATGTGGATCAAGTAAAATTTCCATCCTAACTTCTATCCAAGTGGCAGAATAACGGGTAAGAGCTAATCTGGAGCCAAACTGCCTTGGCTGGAACGCCAGCACTACCGTGGGTTCTTCCTGTGTGTGTTCTGTAGGCAAGTCATCCTTCCTGACCCACGTTTCCTGGTATGTACGACGACAATAATAATAGCACCTGCCACAGGAGGCTGTGAGAGAACATGTATTAACATCCCTACAGTGGTAGAATGGTGCCTAGCAGGTAATATACACTCAACAGGTATTAGTTATAGCATAAGAGTTAGTGAATAGCTAATTTTCACTCACCCCTCGGGGCCACACACCAGAGTGTTCTACCCAGAAGTGTGATCCTATCTAACAGGGAAAAATCTATAGCAAAATGAATAGTTCTACCTGACACATCCTCTGTTCAGGGCCTGTGCTGTTAAATTTTATGTCAACTTGACTGGGGGCTACAAGGTACCCAGATCAAACATTACTTCTGGGTGTATCTGTGAGTTTCCAGATAAGACTAACTTGTGAAACGGTGAGCTCAGTAGACTGCCCTCCCCAATGTGGGTGGGCACTTGCAATCCATTGAGGGCTTGACAATAACAGTAGAGGAAGGGAGATTCTCTCTGCCTATATGTTGAGCTGGGACATCAGTCTTCTCCCACACTTGGCCTGGGGTTTACAGTACCAGCTCTCCTGGTCCTCAGGCCTTTGGACCTGGACGAGGGTCACATTGCTGGCTTCCCTGGGTCTCCAGCTTGCAGGTAGCAGATCGGGGGACTCCACAGCCTCCACGAGTGTGTGAGTCAATAAATCCCCACATACATCTCCTACTGGTTCTGTTTCCCTGAAGAACCATGACTAACACAGGACTATTATGTATTACCAACTAGTACACACATTTAATAAAGGTAACCATATCAATTAACCTTTCATACATAAGATTTATAAATAGCAGGTCTAGATGGTTCAGAACTTAAAAGGTACAAACGAGGATATACTACTGTAAAGACACCAACTCTTTTACCAAAAGGCAACCACTATTACCAGTCTCCTGTATATTCTTCCAGATAGGCTATGCATATAAAAGAATATACATGCAAACCAACTGTAAAATTCCCTCTCTTCATCAACAACTGCAGGTAAACAAGTGTACTTTATAACTTCAATGTACAATAAGGCATAATCCCAACAAAAGCTGTTAAGTACCATAACATAGCCATGTGCAAGAGGCATGTTAAGTGTAGGAAAGGGAGCACGAACAGCATATGTAAAGGCAGCAACATTGAACGCAGAGGGCAACAGAAATCTCCAAGTAATTTTTAATACAGCTCAAGCACAAAATATGTAAGGGGGAGTCATAGCAAACAAAGCTGGGGTAAAAAAGGCCAGATTACAAAAGGATTTATCTGCCGTTTAAGGAACTGGGACTTTACCCTTTGTCTGGAGAGCCTCATATAAGGCACTCTAAAGATACTCTAAGGGAAATAATACCCCCTTTAAGTCAGGAACCTGAATCCTTGAAGACACCTTTCAGGTACCATGAGAAATAAAGAACTTCTGCAGCAGCTGTTCTGGGCCATGATGTCAGCAGGGTAAAAAACACACTATAAATTCCCTGATTTTTTTTAAGTTACTTTCATTTAATCCATTCTCTCTATCCCTTTTTCTTTCCCTTCCCTATGCTCAGACCTTTACAGCTGGGGTGTAAAACCACCATCACCATTTCACAACATTCAGAGACAAGGAGAAGGGCTGAGCTGGTTTGCTCAGTGGGGATTGTTGGAAGAACACCGGCAGAACTCCAGACACTGAGTCACTCACCAAACAGTTCGGAGAAGAAATACAGCACAGTGGGTAAGACCACCAGCTCAGAAGGACAGGATGAGTTTACACCCAGATTACACCTACTATCTGTGGTTATTGAGCCTCAGTTTCTAAATATATAAAACTTGAGTTGTTTGAATTCTGGGAAGATGGCAGCGTGAGCAGGGCGGCGGCAATATCCCACCAAAAGCATACATATTTGTGAAACTACAACAAATACAACTATTCCTAAAAAAAGAGACCAGAAGATACAGTACAACAGCCAGGCTACAGATACATCTGCGAGAACTCAGCGCCTCATGAAGTGGGTAGGATACAAAGCTGCGACCCGGTGGGACCTCAGCACTCCCCAACCCCAGCTCACTGGTGGGAGGAAAAGATTCAGAGTGGGGAAGGAGTGGAAGGACATGACTGCTAAATAACCAGCCCTGGTGATCAGTACCGGGAGCACAGACACACATCACGTGGTGTGTTGGAGATTAGAGAAATGTAAGGGCAGGATCCGAGACGGAGACAGCGAGCGGGTCCCCACAGTTGGCTCCCCTGGGACAAAAGAAAAGCAAGCACTTTTTAAAAAGTCTTCAAGAGAAAAGGGCCCAATAGCATAACAAAATGGTCCCAGCACACTCAGTCCAGCAGGCTGGGAATCTTGAGGAATTTCGGGCCCCCTAACCAGGTGCCGGGTAAAGCAGCCCCACCAAAGCCGCTCACAGTGATAAGCAGCCTGCCATTCATTCCCCCAAGCCGGTGCCACAAAGGTCTGGCAGATCCGCCACAACAGCAGATCAGCGGAAGAGCAGACCCGCCCACAACACCACACAGAATTTCCTCCTGGGGGGCACACAGCTAACTGGGAAGGGCCACAGAAGCCACAGCAAGGTCTGGAAAGCACCAAGGGGCAAAGAATGCACCTGGTGTGGCTGAAAACACCCGCAGGGCTCTAGGCTAGCCTAAGGGTGGCCCTGCACACGACAGCTCAAGGGATTCTTCCAGAAACTGCCATCCGGTGCGCAGGTAACCAGTACAGGCTGCAGAGAAGGGCAAGGAGAAAACAAGCAGGAAAGGACTTTGTTCTCCCAGCTGACACAAGTGGCACCTCCTGTGACCACTTCTATCGCCATGAAAAGACAGAAGCATATGGTCCACTCAAGGATCAAACAGACAACCCCAGAGACAGGGCCTGGTGGGATAGATTTAAATAATCTTCCTGAAAAAGAATTCAGAATAAAAGTCATAACCATGCTGATGGACCTACACAGAAATATGCAAGAGCTAAGGGAGGAAGTCAGAAGACACATAACAGAAATAAAGTCAACTGACGCAAGAGCAGACTGGAGAGGTGCAAGAGACTGTTAATGAAATAGAAATCTGAGAAAAGGAGTACAGAGAAGCTGAGGCAGAGAGAGATAAAAGGATCTCTAGGAATGAAAGAATATTAAGAGAACTGTGTGACCAATCCAAATGGAACAATATTCGCATTATAGGAGTACCAGAAAAAGAAGAGAGAGAAAAAGGGATAGAAAGTGTCTTTGAAGAAATAATTGAGGAAAACTTCCCCAAGCTGGGAAAGGAAATAGTTTCTCAGACATTGGAAGCCCACAGATCGCCCAACACAAGGGACCCAAGGAAGACAACATCAAGACATATAATAATTAAAATGGCAAAGATCAAAGACAAGGACAGAGTATTAAAGAAAGCAAGAGAGAGAAAAAAGATCACATAAAAAGGAAAACCCATCAGACTATCATCAGACTTCTCAACAGAAACCTTACAGGCCAGAAAAAATAGCATGATATACTAAATGCAATGAAACAGAAGGGCCTTGAACCAAGAATACTGTATCCAGCACGATTATCACTTAAATTTGAGGGAGGGATTAAACAATTCCTAGACAAGCGAAAGTTGAGGGAATTTGCCTCCCACAAACCACCTCTACAGGATATCCTAAAGGGACTGCTCTAGATGGAAGCACTCCTAAGGCTAAATAGATGTCACCAGAGAAAATAAAATCATAGCAAAGAAAGCAGACCATCCAACTACTAACTAAAGGCAAAAAAATAAAATCAACTATCCCCAAAAATAGTCAAAGGGGAAAAGAGTACAGAGTAAAATACCTAGCATATAAAGAATGGAAGAGGAAGAATAAGAAGGAAGAGAAATAAAAAATCATCACACTGTGTTTATAATAGCTTAACAAGAGAGTTAAGTTAGACTGTTAGATAGTAAAGAAGCGACCCTTGAACCTTTGATAACCACAAATCTAAAGCCGGCAATGACAATAAGTACATATCTATCAATAATCACACTAAATGTAAATGGACAGAATGCACCAAACAAAAGACACAGAATATTAGAAATGTTATAAAAGCAAGAACCAAATAAAATTGAGAAGAATAAAACAATAAAAACAATCAATGAAAATAGGAGCTGGTTCTTTGAAAAAACAAACAAAATAGATAAACCCTTAGCCATACTTATCAAGACAAAAAGACTGTCTACAACATAAACATAATCAGAAATGAAAAAGAAAATATCACTACAGACACCACATAAAAACAATTATGAGAGAATACTATGAAAAATTATATGGTAACAAACTGGATAACCTACAAAAAATGGACAACTTTCTAGAAAAATACAACCTTCCAAGGCTAACCCAGGAAGAAACAGAAAATCTGAATTGACCAATTACCAGCAAAGATATTTGAATTGGAAAGCAAAAAACTAGCTAAGAACAAAACTCCTGGACCAGATGGTTTCACTGCTGAATTTTATCAAACATTTACTGAAGACCTGATACCCATCCTCACTAAAGTTTTCCAAAAAGTAGAACAGGAGGGAATAATCCAAAACTCATTATAAAAGGCAAACATCACTCTAATATCAAAACCAGGCAAAGACACCACAAAAGAGGAAAACTACAGACCAATATCCCTGATGAACATAGATACAAAAATACTCAACAAAATATTAGCAAATGAGATTCAAAAATACATCAAAAAGATCATCCATCATGATCAAGTGGGATTCATCCCAGGGATGCAAGGATGGTACATTAGAAAATCCATCAACATCATCCACTACATCAACAAAAAGGACAAAAACTACATGATCACCTCCATAGATGCTGAAAAAACATTTGACAAAATTCAACATCCATTCATGATAAAAACTCTCAACAAAATGGGTATAGAGGGCAAGTACCTCAACATAATAAAGGCCATATATGACAAACACACAGCCAACATTATACTTAACAGCGAGAAGCTGAAAGCTTTTCCTTTAAGATTGGGTACAAGACAAGGATGCCCACTCTCAGCACTTTTATTCAACATAGTACTGGAGGTCCTAGACATGGCAATCAGACAACACAAAGAAATAAAAGGCATCGAGATCGACAAGGAAGAACTCAAACTATCCTTGTTTGCAGATGGTATGTATTGTACATAAAAAACCCTAAAGAATCCAATTCAAAACTATTAGATCTAATATGTGAATTCACCAAAGTTGCAGGATACAAAATCAATTACTCAGAAATCTGTTGCATTCCTACACACTAACAATAAACTAGCAGAAAGAGAAATCAGGAAAACAACTGCATTGACAATCGCATCAAAAAGAATAAAATATCTAGGAAAACACCTAACCACGGAAGTGAACAACCTATACCCTCAAAACTACAAGACACTATTAAGAGAAATTAAAGAGGACACTAATAAATGGAAATTCATCCCATGCTCTTGGGTAGGAAGAATTAATATTGTCCAAATGGCCATCCTGCCTAAAGCAATCTACAGACTCAATGCAATACCTATTAAAATACCAACACTATTCTTCAATGAACTAGAGAAAATAGTTCTAAAATTCATATGGAACCAAAAAAGACCTCGAATAGCCAAAGCAATCCTGAGAAGGAAGAATAAAGCAGGGGGGATTACGCTCCCTGACTTCAAGCTCTACTACAAAGCTACCGTAATCAACACAATTTGGCACTAGCATAAGAACAGACGCATACACCAGTGGAACAGAATAGACCCCAGATATAAACCCAAGCATATATGGTCAATTAATATATGATAAAGGAGCATGGATATACAATGGGGAAATGACAGCCTCTTCAACACCTGGTGTTGGCAAAACTGGACAGCAACATGTAACAGAATGAAACTGTATTACTGTCTAACCCCACACAGAAAAGTAAACTCAAAATGGATCAAAGACCTGAATGTAAGCCACGAAACTATAAAACTCTTAGAAAAAACCATAAGCAAAAATCTCTTGGACATAAATATGAGCAACTTCTTCATGAACATGTCTCCCCAGGCAAGGGAAAAAAAAGGAAAAATGAACGAATGGGACAATATAAAACAAAAAAGCTTCTGTACTGCAAGGGATACCATCAGTAGAACAAAAAGATATCCTACAGTATGGGAGAATACATTCATAAATGACATATCCGATAAGGGGTTGACATCCAACTTATATACAGAGCTCACACACCTGAACAAACAAAAATCAAAGAAGCCAATTAAAAAATGGCAGAGGAGCTGAACAGACACTTCTCAAAAGAAGAAATTCAGATTGATAACAGGCACATGAAAAGATGCTCCACATCACCAATCACCAGAGAAATGCGAATTAAAACCACAATGAGATATCACCTCACACCAGTTAGGATGGCCGCCATCCAAAGACAAACAATAACAAATGTTGGCAAGGTTGTGGAGAAAGGGGAACCCTCCTACACTGCTGGTGGAAATGTAAACTAGTTCAACCATTGTTGAAAGCAGTATGGAGGTTCCTCAAAAAACTCAAAATAGAACTACCATTTGACCCAGGAATCTCACTCCCAGGAATTTACCCTAAGAATGCAGCACCACAGTTTCACCCCTATGTTTATCACAGCACTATTTACAAAAGCCAAGAAATGGAAGCAACCTAAGTGTCCATCAGTAGATGAATGGATAAAGAAGACGTGGTATTTATACACAATGGAATATTATTCAGCCATAAGAAAAAAACAAATTCTACCATTTGCAACAACATGGATGGAGCTAGAGGGTATTATGCTCACTGAAATAAGCCAGGTGTAGAAAGACAAGTACCAAATGATTTCACTCATATGTGGAGTCTAAGAACAAAGAAAAACTGAAGGAAGAAAACAGCAGCAGAAAGGGAAAAGGACTGGGGAAGATGGGTGGGAAGGGAGGTATAAGGGGAAAAAAGGGCTATTACGATTAGCACACTTAATGGAGCGGGACTGGGAGTGGGGTCGGGGGATACGGGGAAGGCAGTATAACACAGAGAAGAAAAGTAGTGATTCTATAACATCCTTCTACGCTGATGGACAGTCACTGCAATGGGGGTATGTGGTAGGGACTTGATAATACGGGGAGTCTAGTAACCTTAATGTTGCTCATGTAATTCTATAACAATAATAGCTAAATAAATAAATAAATAGCTAAATAGCTAAACGGATAGATAGATAAATGAATGAATGAAAAAAAAAAGCAAGAACCATCTATATCCTGCTTACAAGAGACTCAATTCAAACCCAAAAACATACATGAACTAAAAGTGAAGGGATGGACACATCAATAAAAAGAAGAACAAAAACCACATGATCATCTCCATAGATGCTGAAAAAGCATTTGACAAAATTCAGCATCCATTTTTGATTAAAACTCTCAACAGAATGGGTATAGATGGCAAGTACCTCAACATCATAAAGGCCATATATGACAA
>JAQQAC010019963.1:10275898-10324075 GCA_029783875.1 Phataginus tricuspis
CATCAGTAGATGAATGGATTAAGAAGATGTGGTACATATACACAATGGAATATTACGCAGCAATAAGAAAAAAACAAATCCTACCATTTGCAACAACATGGATGGAGCTGGAGGGTATTATGCTCAGTGAAATAAGCCAGGCCGAAAAAGACAAGTACCAAATGATCTCACTCATATGTGGAGTATAAGAACAAAGAAAAAAAAAAAACTGAAGGAACAAAACAGCAGCAGACTCACAGACCCCACGATTGTACTAACAGTTACACATGGGAACGGGACTGGGGAGATGGGTGGGAAGGGAGGGACAAGAGGGTAAACGGGGCATTACGATTGGCAGACATACGGTGGGGAGGCACGGGGGGGGGGACTGTACAGCTCAGAGAAGACAAGTAGTGATTCTCATCTCACTATACTGATGGACAGTGACTGTAATAGGGTTGGTGGGGGGGACCTGATGATGGATGTAGTTTAATCATCACAATATTGCTCATGTAATTGTAGGTTAATGATACTAAAATAAAATAAATTGGGGAAAAAAAAAGTGAAGGGATGGAAAAAGATATGTCATGCAAACAACAGGGAGAAAAAAAGCAAGTGTTGCAGAACTCGTATCCGACAAAATAGACTTCAAAACAAAAAAAGAAGCAAGAGATAAAGAAGGACACTACATAATGATAAAGGGGTCAGCCAACAAGAGGATATAAGCAATATAAATATATATGCACCCAACACAGAAGCGCCAACATATGTGAAACAAATACTAACAGAAATAAAGGAAGAAATAGAAAGCAATGCATTCATTTTAGAAGACTTCAACACACCACTCACTACAAAGGACAGATCAACCAGACAGAAAATAAGTAAAGACACTGAGGCACAGAACAACACACTGGAACAGATGGACCTAACAGACATCTACAGAACTCTACACTCAAAAGCAGCAGGATACACATTCTTCTCAAGTGCTCATGGAACAATTTCCAGAATAGACCACATACTAGGCCACAAAAAGAACCTCAGTAAATTCAAAAATATTGAAATTCTACCAACCAACTTCTCAGATCACAAAGGAATAAAACTAGAAATAAATAGTACAAAGAAAACAAAAAGGCTCACAAAAAAATGGAGGCTTAAAAACGGGCTAATAATCAATGGATCAACGACCAAATTAAAATAGAGATCAAACAATATCTGGAGACAAATGACAACAACAGCACAAAGATCCAACTTCTGTGGAACGCAGCAAAGGCAGTTCTAAGAGGAAAGTATATGGCAATCCAGGCCTATTTTAAGAAGGAAGAACAATCCCAAACGAATAGTGTAAAGTCACAATTATTTAAATGGGAAAAAGAAGAACGAAAGAGGCCCAAAATCACAAGATGGAGGGAAATAATAAAGAATAAAGAAGAAATAAATAAAATTGAGAAGAATGAAACAATAGAAAAAAAATCAATGAAACCAAGAGCTGGTTCTTTTAAAAAATAACCAAAATAGATAAACCCCTAGCCAGACTTATTAAGAGAAAAAGAGAATATACACACATAAACAGAATCAGAAATGAGAAAGGAAAAATCAATATGGACTCCACAGAAATACAAAGAATTATTAGAGAATACTATGAAAATGTATATGCTAACAAGCTGGAAAACCTAGAAGAAATGGACAACTTCTTAGACAAATACAACCTTCCAAGATTGACCAAGCAAGAAACAGAAAACCTAAACAGACCAATTACCAGCAACGTACTGAATAGGTTATCAGACAACTACCCAAGAACAAAACCCCCAGGCCGGATAGATTCACCGCTGTGTTTTTTCAGACATAGAGAGAAGAAATAGTACCCATTCTCCTCAAAGTTTTCCAAAAAATAAAAGAGCAGGGAATACTTACAAACTCGTTTTATGAAGCCAGGATCACTCTAATACCAAAACCAGGCAAAGACCCCACCAAAAAGGAAAATTAAAGACCAATATCCCTGATGAACATAAATGCAAAAATACTCAAAAAATATAAGCAAACCGAATTCAAAAACACATTAAGAGGATAATACACCATGATCAAGTGGGATTCATCTCAGAGATGCAAGGATGGTACAACATTCGAAAATCCATCAACATCATCAAGCAAACACATCAACAAAAAGAACAAAAACAACATGATCATTCCATAGATGCTGAAACAGCATTTGACAAAATTCAACATCCATTCATGATAAAAACCCTCAACAAAATGGGTATAGAGGGCAAGTACCTCAACATAATAAAGGTCATATATGACAACCCACAGCCAACATCATACTTAAGAGCGAGAAGCTGAAAGCTTTTCACCTAAGATCAGGAACAAGACAGCGATGCCCACTCTCCTCACTGTTATTTAACATAATATTGGAGGACTTAGCCATGGCAATGAGACAGAACAAAGAAATACAAGGCATCCAGATTGGTAAAGAAGAAGTCAAATTGTCACTATTTGCAGATGACATGATTTTGTACATAAAAAACCCTAAAGACTCCACTACAAAAGTACTGAAACTAATATCTGAATTCAGCAAAGTTGCAGGATACAAAATTAACACACAGAAATCTGTTGCTTTCCTATACACTAACAATGAACTAACAGAAAGAGAAATCAGGAAAACAATTCCATTCACCATTGCATGAAAAAGAATGAAATACCTAGGAATAAACCTAACCAAGGAAGTGAAAGACCTGTACTCTGAAAACTACAAGACACTCCTAAGAGAAATTAAAGAGGACACTAACAAATGGAAATTCATCCCATGTTCTTGGCTAGGAAGAATAAATATTGTCAAAATGGCTATACTACCTAAAGCAATCTAAAGATTCAACGCAATCCCTATCAAAATACCAACAGCATTCTTCAATGAACTGGAACAAATAATTCTAAAATTCATATGGAACCACAAAAGACCCTGCATACCCAAAGCAATCCTGAAAAGGAAGAATAAAACAGGGGCAATTATGCTCCCAGACTTCAACCTCTACTACAAAGCCACAGTAATCAAGACAATCTGGTACTGGCACAAGAACAGACCCACAGACCAGTGGAACAGAATAGAAAGTCCAGACATTAACCCAAACATATACGGTCAATTAATATATGATAAAGGAGCCATGGATATACAATGGAATACAGCCTCTTCAACAGCTGGTGTTGGAAAAATTGGACAGCTACATGTAAGAGAATGAAACTGGACTACTGTCTAACCCCATATACAAAAGTAAACTCAAAATGGATCAAAGACCTGAATGTAAGTCATGAAACCATAAAACTCTTAGAAAAAAATGTAGGCAAAAATCTCTTGGACATAAACATGAACAACTTCTTCATGAACATATCTCCCCGGGCAAGGGAAATGAAAGCAAAATGAACAAGTGGGAATATATCAAGTTGAAAAGCTTCTGTACAGCAAAGGACACCATCAGTAGAACAAAAAGACATCCTACAGTATGGGAGAATATATTCATAAATGACATATCCGAAAATGGATTGACATCCAAAATATACAAAGAACTCACCCACCTCAACAAACAAAAAGCAAATAATCCAATAAAAAAATGGGCAGATGATCTGAACAGACACTTATCCAAAGAAGAAATTCAGATGGACAACAGGCACATGAAAAGATGCTCCACATCGCTAAACATCAGGGAAATGCAGATTAAAACCACAATGAGTTATCACCTTACACCAGTAAGGATGGCTAACATCCAAAACACAAACAACAGCAAATGTTGGCAAGGATGTGGAGAAAGGGGAACCCTCCTACACTGCTGGTGGGAATGCAAATTAGTTCAACCATTGTGGAAAGCAGTATGGAGGTTCCTCAAAAAACTGAAAGTAGAAATACCATTTGACCTAGGAATCCCACTCCTAGGAATTTACCCTAAAAATGCAGCACCCCAGTTTCAAAAAGACATACATACCCCTATGTTTTTCGCAGCACTATTTACAAAAGCCAAGAAATGGAAGCAACCTAAGTGTCCATCAGTAGATGAATTGATAAAGAAGATGTGATACATATACAGAATGGAATATTATTCAGCCATAAGAAGAAAACAAATCCTACCATTTGCAACAACATGGATGCAGCTAGAGGGTATTATGCTCAGTGAAATAAGACAGGCAGAAAAAGACAAGTATCAAATGATTTCACTCATATGTGGAGTATAAGAACAAAGAAAAAAACTGAAGGAACAAAACAGCAGCAGACTCACAGAACCCAAGAAAGGACTAACAGTTACCAAAGGGAAAGGGCTAGGGAAGATGGGTGGGAAGGGAGGGATAAGAGGGTAAAAGGGGTGTTACGATTAGCAGACATAAGGTAGCGGGGGCACGGGGAGGGCTGTACAACTCAGAGAAGACAAGTAGTGATTCTATAGCATCTCAGTACACTGACGGACAGTGACTGTAATGGGGTTATTGGGGGGACCTGATGACGTGAGGAGTTTAGTAACCATAATGTTGCACATGTAATTGTAGATTAACGATACGAAAAATTTTTAAAAACTGAGTTGTTAAGGATAATATTAAGCAGCTGATATTTAGGGCACATGCTTTCTGTATGTCAGGTGCTATGACCAATCCCTCTGTGCACGATCTCATTTAAACCTCATAATACTCCTGTGAGTTCTATTTTGATAATATCCCCATTTTACAAATTTGAAAACTGAGGACTGATAAGGCCAAATCACTGCCTAAGTCACTTACAAAGTTAACTAGTGGTAAAGCCATAGTTCACACCCAGGTACCTATGTCAACATACACCATGACATGGCATAATCAGAGCACAATGGCACAAGCTTTAAACATGATATTATTAATACCACCTAAGACCACACCATAATACTATACTGGCTCCAAGTAACTTAAAACCTACTGAAACTTCCTAATCTTTTTTTAAGCAAATTACTACCGAGTTAAAACTTCCCTAGTCTCATGAGCACACATGAGACAAGCTGACTTGTTAAAAAAACAAGTGAAAAACATTTTTAGTAATCATTAAATTTCACCTGGTTTAATTTTTACTTTATGTGAGTCATTGATAAAACATGAAAAACGAAGACAGTAAATTCAGACCAGATCAATTTATTTAACAAATACATATTATCAATGATCAGATCCTCCTGTACTTAAGATAGTAACAATAAACAAACCAGGACAGTGTTTAACCTTAAGATAGTAACAATAAACAAACCAGGACAGTGTTTAACCAACAGCTACAAGAATAGCCAAGAACACCTGGTGGTGGAAAGGTCCAATTAAATGCAACTTTCAAGGGAAAGTAAGCCTACCAACTCATGTAAACATGTTCCTACATTATGAGTGGCTGCCCAAAGGCCCTGTTGACTTTATCATGAGTGAGGACGCGGTATACTTGCTCCACAGTTGGCTTCGGCAAAGGCACAACATGGAGATGGCAAAAATAACAGGAAGCAAATTTGATTTAAGACATTTATGACAAAACATGTCCATGCTTAGTGGACTTAGGGGAAGGAGAGAGGTTCTCTTCAAATGTCCTAAACCAAGCTAGTTTTGCAAACTTTATTTAATATTGGTAATTATCACTGGCCACCAGTGTGGGAGGTGAACTAGCTATTCCTGTAACCTATGAGTTTACAGCAGTAACAAGTCTCAAACCAAACTGCCACACATAATACACATTGATTAACAAACATAAAAAGCAGCTTAAATCTGCTCCATAAGCTTGGTGGAGCCTCAACTTTCTGCACTTTGTAATGTTCCAACAGTCTGAAAGAAAGGTTCACCTGAGGCGAATGCACAAAATTCTGATTGGCTGGCTATCTTGTCAGACTCAAGCTATCAGGAATATCCCAGACAAGTGGGTAAACACAGGACTATTTCAGTCAGAGATCAAGCTTAGGTTCTATCCTTAAAAGTAAAGAATGAAATGGGGGGAATCTAGTAACCATAATGTTTCTCATATAATTGTACATTAATAATACCAAAATAAAAAAAAGTAAAGAATGAAAGGCCAAAGCTAAGAATCGAGACTGAGATTCAAGAGGGTGGCATGAGAGGTGACATGGAGAACTCCTCCCAAAACCACAAATAGTACAAAAATATAGTTAATTAAAACAACTAACCCTAAAACAGCAACAAGAAAGAAGGCTGAACCAGACTGCATACAGACCTCACAAACAGAGCAGACCTCACGAAACAGGGTGACGTATGAAAGCCTTAATCTGGCGGGACCCAAGCCCTTCCCCCACCCCAGCTCACTGGCGAGAAAAAGAGAAACGGAGCGGAGAGGGGGTGGAAGCCTGGGACTGCTAAACACCTAGCCCTGGAGATCTGCTTTGTAAGCAGAAGCCTATATTGTGTGGTGCTCTACGTTGGGGAGCTTGGACAGGCAGAAGGCCTGGGAGACTGACATTCTGGGCTTTTGTGGAGGACAGGATCCACACCGAGCCACTCTGTGTCAGAGGAAGGGTGGGCAGTCTGAGAGACTTCTTAGCAGCGGGAGGGATGCTGAAGGGCCAAGGTTCGCACGGAGCTTGCTGCACAGGAGAAGGGAGAGCGGGACAAGGTTGTCTGGGCACGCTATGCCCAGCTGGTTGGGAACTTTGGGGATCTTCAGGCGCCCCATTCCCCTGGCTGCCTACTCAGCTCCAAGGCCCGCCACTGTGACACGCACCCTGCCGAGCCTTCCTCCAGGCCTGCTGGCACCTGCTCAGAGAACGGCAGTCACTGCACTGGTGTCAGGACAGCCAGAGGGACGCCCCGCCTACAACAGCTAGAGATGGAAAGCACAGAGGCTTATACGTGTGTGCTTGGCCCACTGGCTCTGCCACTGGAGACAGGCACCGCAGACGGAAATCAGGAAACAGATCTTTCCTCCCCGCAAGCAGCAGCTTCACTCCCCTACAACCCGCAACCTCACTCCAGGGGCTGAGCAGCTCCATAGACGAGTTTCTGTGCACTAGTAGGCACCACACAGAAATATGAAATGTCAAAAGAACTTGGTTCAGACCAAAACCTCACAAACCCCAGAAAAAGGGCCAAAATGAAACTGAATTCACCAATCTTCCTGAAAGAGTTCAAAACAAAAATTATAAATATGCTTATGGAGGTACAGAAAAATATTCAAGAACTCAGGAACGAATTTAAGTCGGAGATTCAATCATTAAGATATTCCATATCTGAAATGAAACATACAATGGAGGGATTTAAAAGCAGATTAGATGTAGTAGAAGAGACAGTAAATAGAATAGAAATTAGAGAAGAGGAATACAAAAAGCTGAGGCACACAGAGAAAAAAGAATTTCTAGGAATGAAAGAATATTGAGAGAACTGTGTGACTAATCCAAATGCAACAATATTCGCATTATAGGAGTACCAGAAGAAGAAGAGAGAGAAAAAGGAATAGAAAGTGTCTTTGAGGATGTAATTGCTGAAAACTTCCCGAATCTGGGGAAGGAGATTGTCTCTCAGGCCATGGAGGTGCACAGATCTCCCAACACAAGGGACCCAAGGAAAACAATTAAAGATATATGATAATTAAAATGGCAAAAATCAAGGATAAAGAAAGATTTTTAAAAGCAGCTAGAGAGAGAAAAAGATCACATACAAAGGAAAACCCATCAGGCTATCATCAGACACCTCAACAGAAACCTTACAGGCCAGAAGGGAGTGGCATGATATATTTAATGCAATGAAGTAAAAGGGCTTTGAACCAAGAATACTTTACCTGGCAAGGTTATCATTTAAATTTGAAGGAGGGATTAAACAATTTTCAGATAAGCAAAAGCTGAGAGAATTTACCTCCCACAAACCACCTCTACAGTGCATTTTGGAGGGACTCCTATACATGGAAGTATTCCTAACGCTAAATAGATGTCACCCAAGGGCTAGACAAAGAGTACAGAATATGATTCACAACATACAAAGAATGGACGAGGAAGAAAAAGGGGAAAAAAAAGAAGCTTTAGTTGTGTTTGTAATAGCATATGAAGTGAGTGAAATTAGACTTTTAGATAGTAAGGGAATTACCCTTGAACCTTTGGTAGCCATGAATCTAAAGCCTGCAATGGCAATAAGTACATACCTATCTATAATCACCATAAATGTAAATGGTCTGAATGCACTAATCAAAAGACATAGTTACTGAATGGATAAAAAAAACAAGACCCACCTATATACTGCCTACAAGAGACTCACTTCAAACGCAAATATATACACAAACTGAAAGTAAAGGGATGGAAAAAGATATTCATGCAACTAATAGTGAAAAAAAAGCAGGAGTTGCAGTACTAGTATCTGACAAAATAGACTTCAAAACAAAGAAAGTCACAAGAGACAAAGAAGGACATTATATAATGATAAAAGGGTCAGTCCAACAAGAGGATATAACTATTATAAATAGCTATGCACCCAACACAGGATCACCTACATATGTAAAACAAATACTAACAGAATTAAAAGGGGAAATAGAATGCAATGCATTCATTTTAGGAGACTTCAACACATCACTCACTCCAAAGGACAGATCAACCAGACAGAAAATAAATAAAGAGACAGAGGCACTAAACAACATATTAGAACAGATGGACCTAACGGACATCTACAGAACACTCCATCCAAAAGCAACAGGATACACATTCTTCTGAAGTGTACATGGAACATTTTCAGGAATAGATCATATCCTAGGCCACAAAAAGAAGATCGGTAAATTCAAAAAGATTGAAATTGTACCAACCAGCTTCTCAGATCACAAAGGTATGAAACTAGAAATAAATTACACAAAGAAAATGAAAAAGCCCAAAAACACATGGAGGCGTAATAACATGCTACTAAATAATCAATGGATCAAAGACCAAATAAAAACAGACATCAAGCAATATATGGAGACAAATGACAACAATAATTCAACACCGCAAAATCTGTGGGCCACAGCAAAGGCTGTGCTAAGAGGGATATATAATGCAATACAGGCCTACCTAAGGAAAGAAGAACAATTCCAAATGAACAGTCTAAACTCACAATTAATGAAACTAGAAAAGGAAGAACAAATGAGACCCAAAGCCACTAGAAGGAGGGATATAATGAAGATTAGAGCATAAATAAATAAAATTGAGAAGAATAAAACCATAGAAAGAATCAATGAAAACAGGAGCTGGTTCTTCGAGAAAATAAACAAAATAGATAAACCCTTAGCCAGACTTATCAAGAGAAAAAGAGAGTCTACACACATAAGCAGAATCAGAAATTAGAAAGGAAAAATCACTACAGACACCACAGAAATACAAACAATTATGAGAGAATACTATGAAAAATTATATGGTAACAAACTGGATAACCTAGAAGAAATGGACAACTTTCTAGAAAAATACAACCTTCCAAGGCTGACCCAGGAAGAAACAAAAAATCTGAATAGACCAATTACCAGCAAAGAAATTGAATTGGTAATCAAAAAAGTACCTAAAAACAAAAACCTGACCCAGACAGTTTCACTGCTAAATTTTACCAAACATTTAGTGAAGACCTAATACCCATCCTCCTTAAAGTTTTCCAAAAAGTAGAAGAGGAGGGAATACTTCCAAACTCATTCTACAAGACCAACATCACTCTAATACCAAAACCAGGCAAAGACACCACAAAAAAGAAAACTACAGACCAATATCCCTGATGAACATAGATGCAAAAATACTCAACAAAATATTAGCAAATCAAATTCAAAAATACATCAAAAAGATCAACAATCATGATCAAGTGGGATTTATCCCAGGGATGCAAGGATGGTACAACATTAGAAAATCCATCAACATTATCCACTACATCAACAAACAGAAGGACAAAAACCACATGATCATCTCCACAGATGCTGAAAAAGCATTCAACAAAATTCAACATCCATTCATGATAAAAACTCTCAACAAAATGGGTATAGAGGGCAAGTACCTCAACATAATAAAGGCCATATATGACAAACGCACAGCCAACATTATACTTAACAGCGAGAAGCTAAAAGCTTTTCCTTTAGATGGAAACAAGACAAGGATGCCCACTCTCCCCACTTTTATTCAACATAGATCTGGAGGACCTTGTCACAGCAATCATACAACACAAAGAAATAAATGGCATCCAGATTGGTAAGGAAGAAGTCAAACTGTCCCTGTTTGCAGATGACATGATAGTGTACATAAAAATCCCTAAAGAAATTGTGTTGATGGACTTACAATGTATAAAAAAAGTTATTTGTATAACAAAAATAAGGGGGGAAAAGGGGCATTACAATTAGCACACGTAATGCTGCGGCGGGGGACACAGGAAAGGCAGTATTTAGAGAGAAGACAAGTAATGATTCTATAGCATCTTACTACGCTGATGGATAAGAGTGCAGTGGGGTATGTGGGGGGGACTTGATAATAGGGGGTCTAGTAACCATAATGTTGTTCAAGTGATTGTACATTAATGATACCAAAAGAAAAAAAAAAAAGAATGAAAGGCAACTAAATTGTTATACTCTGCTTATTCTGGGCTCCAAGTTTCTGTAAAGTAAAAGGGAAAATCTGTACCTTAAATACCACTAATTTCTTCAGTATGAGCCCATTTCTAACAGTTATTATGCTAATGAGGAATGCTTATGTGTGAAGAAAGATGGCAGAACCACTTGTAGTTTCTTTCCCCACTCTGAAATGTGGCCTCTTGCATAATGCAAGCTAACCACACCTATGATGCTCCTAATTAGGACAGCTCATGTAACAGGAAATATATCATAGCTAATTCATCAGGGCCTGTGCCATCCAATAAGGCATTAGCCACATAAGGCCACTGAGTACTTCAAAGGTGGCTACTCAAATTGAGATGTGCCAGAAGTATAAATTATACACTGGATTTAGAAGACTTCATACAAAAAAAAAAAAAACAGTAAAGTATCTCACTGATACTTTTTATACTGATTTTATGTTGGAATAATATTTTAGCACTGAGTCAAACTATATTATTAAAATTAAATTCACCCATTTTTAATGTGGCTATTAGAAAAATTAAAATATGTGCCCTGAAATTGTGTCCATATTGTAATTCTATTGATCAACACTGATGTAGACCCTTCCTTTCAAGCTTCCAGATTCTTTGAGTAGTTTTGTATATTGCAATAGATGATTTAGAAGACACCTCAGCTATTTTGTTCTCAATCCATCACTCATAATCAGTTCTACATTCATGACATTCAACTTGAACCATTTCTTCCCTTTTTATTTTTTGAATATGCTTTTCCTTTTTTATTAAAGTATCATTGATATATAATCTTATGTTGATTTCAAATATACAACAAAGTGGTTCAACAGTTACCCATACTATTAACTCCTCACCCCCTCTAATGCGGTCACCATCTATCAACATGGTAAGATGTTACAGAAACATTAACTATTTTCTCCATGCTGTACTACTGTCCGTGTGACTAACCTACATTGTGATTGTGAATTATTGTCCCTCTTTATCCTCTTCCCCCTCCCCATCCACCCTTCCCAGTCCCTCCCCTTTGATAACCACCAGTCCCTTCTCAGTGTCTATGAATCTACTGCTATTTTGTTCCTTCTGTTTTGCTTTGTTTTTATACTCAACAAATAAGTGAAATCATTTGTATTTGTCTTTCCCTACCTGGCTTATTTCACTGAGCATAATACCATCTAGATCTATCCATGCTGTTATAAATAAGAGGCTTTCTTTTCTTTTGATGGCTGAATAATATTCCATTGTGTATATGTACCACACCTTCTTTATCCATTCACCTACTGATGGACACATAGGTTGCTTCCATATATTGGCTGCTGCAAATAGTGCAGTGATAAACATAGGGGTACATATATCTTTTCAAACCAGGGATCTTGTTTTCTTCAGTAAATTCCTAGGGGTAGAATTCCTGGGTCAAATGGTATTTCTATTTTTAGTTTTCTGAGGAACCTCCATATTACTGTCCACAATGTGATCTCTTCTTAACCAAAACTCTTCTCCTGCCCTCTGATGCCTTTGTTGTCGCTAAATCCTTTTTTATCTCCAAGCACTGCTCTAGTCCCTTTCTCTCTGCTATTACAAGCCTCATACATTACCGTATGTCAGGATTTTATTTGGAATTTCCTTGTCCCAAAGTTTACAATACACAGAATTGCCTTCAATCAAAATGAAACATTAAAATAGTAGGTAAATGAAAAAAAATTATCAAGCTTAGTCTAAATCTCTCTACTGCCCAGGGTTTAAGAAAGAATGTTGTATTATGCTAATTATTCTGCTGAAAACAAGAGAAACACATTGTTAATTTATTCAATATTTGGTATAGATATAAATAAAAATTATAAAGATATAAATACAAAATTGAAGAGTCAGGTTGTAGCCCACAATGAAGAAAAGGAAGAAAGATTGAGCACCTAATAAAACTTATGTTAGAGCAATAATATTAACATTAATAAAAATTAATCTGCCTGCTGAACAGTGTGGAGACATGAAAGTAAAAACATTAAAACTTAGCTGGTGACAGTATTTTTTAAATGCTTACTTTTTCATTAGGATCATATCCCACTGAAGAGAGATGACGGGACGCCGGTAAGCACTGTCTTGAATGGTGTGGAACAGGCTACAGACAAAACAAAACAAAACAGAATGGTGAAATAAATAAACTACAGATACTTGAATGGGCTTTAAAATATTTTTTTTCAGAGTAATTCTTCCAGTATGCTTCTAGCTAAAGTGTTTTATCAATCAATACATGTAGTTCTAAGCAACATGCCCTAACTATGGAAGGTAAATCATAACTAAAGACACATCCCCTTGGCACCCAAGAGAAACCAAAGGCATCTCCAGAAAAGTTTAAGAGGCAATGGATCAAAAAAAAAAAAAATTCAGCGAAAGGTCTTTTTGATCATGGAAGGATCAGAATGTCACATATCACCCAAAACTTTATGCAACCTACAGGAGTATTGGCCTTCAAACAACTTAAGTTTTAACAGTGACCAGAAAATAGTAAAACATTATTTTTTATTTGCTGATATCTTGCACATGATTTCTTTTTTACTTTTTCTGCTACAAAAGTGGTTTGGCAGATAAAATGAAAAGGTACTAATAATCAAGTTCACTTATAATTCATTATTATAAATGTTTGTGGGAAAAGGGTACCTTAAAGCTGAAAAATGAAGAACAATCACTCATAAAAATTACAGCCACATTTACCCAGAAGAAAACAGTTTACCTGGTAGTCACTGACAATGCTAGACCCAAAAGGCGGCAGGGGGTGCATGGAAGGATTGGAAAAGAGGAGGCAAGAAGCAATGGGTACCACCTCTGGGTACTAACTCTTAGAACCTTCTAAGAGGATAACTCAAATAAGACGTAAAATGTTTTCATAGCAACATTTTTAAATGAACTCAAAATTTATACAATTACTTTTTTAAAGTATCAAGTACCAAGAAAGATATACTTTACAAAATCAAGCTAAATATCCAGTAAAAGACCAGGAAGAACAATAAATTAAGAATGGGAAGAAAATTCTCTTTGTTACCTATGTCCCTTTCAAAGACCAAAACTCACATATTCCTTCAAGCATCCCTGTGAATTCAAGAGTACTAGCCCCAATTTTAAAAGTGAAAAAACTGAGTCACGAGAATTTTAATTTTTCAAAGTCACAAGGCTACGCTGTAATGGTTACAAGATTTAAATAGATCTGTTAAAAGCAATCTGAAGTTTTTTATTTTGAAATAATAAAAGTAGTGGGGCCTCCCACATTAACAGTAACGTCTATGCAAAGATATGATTTGGGTACAAAAAAACAATTTACAAGAGGGTTTCACCACTCCCGATGTGTATAAATAAAAATTCAGTCTTCCACTGCCTTCAGAATAGCTATAATTTAGCAACTTTACTCTTACATCAAACTTAATAGAATAAAGACAATACTTCTTCCAGGAAAATTATGCCTTGTGTTTACAGCCTCAGCCAATGCAGAGAACAAACTAAGAATAAAGAAAAGCAAAAGCTACCTAGGAATTTCTCACATTTATTCTGCTGCAAAGTAGCACTGAGATATTTACACAAGAGAATAAATAGCATACCAGCTTCCTATCAATTTTATTAACATGGAACAACAAAATAGTTTACATTTTTACAAATTCTCCCTAATACCATAAGGCATATAATACTCTTTCATGGGAAAAAGTCAACATATTTTACAAAAGGCAAAAATCATGCATGTGTCTTTAATCACTAACAAATAAAAGGGTAACTGATTCCTGATGGCAAAATCCAAATGTGAGTTTTCAAGAGACAAAATATAACCCAGAATGGACATTTTAGGTATTCTAATTAGCTTTGGAGAGTGAGAGGAAACATGTCTAGGGAAGCAAACACTTCAAAAAGCGGCATACCACCCGGGAAAGAACACTGGGAGAAGAAACCCCGTAACCAGAATTCTAATTAACTCGTCCTGATGCTATTTCTATGATTTCAGCAAACATCTCTAACCCCTCTGCCAAGAAATCAAAGTTCATGATGGCTTTTTTCTAAGGTCCCTTGCTATTCTAAACCACTATTATTCAGAAAACAAGACCTTAGTGCAGGGGTATCTATCATGTGCAAGCCCCTCACGATTTTTAGAGGATATGCAGTTAATCCAATCTGAACATGAGAGCCAAGATGGTGACTAGGATCTCACTGCTGAACTGCTTGAGAGTAACAAGCATGCTCTCAATCATAATGTAGGGTGATCACAGGGAGAAGTGAAGCATGGAGAATACAGTCAATGATTCGGTAACATCTTTCTATGCTAACAGATAGTAACTGTACTAGTGGGGGTGAGGACTTAATAATGTGCCTAACTGTTGAATCATTGTGTTGTATGCTTGAAACTATGTATCAACTATACCTCAATTAAAAAAAAACACATGGAACTACTTGGATGGAAACAGCTAATTTCATAGGTATTAATTACTATGAATTATGCATTAAGTTTCTAGGATAACTCTGGGATTAAAAACCTTAGGACTCTATATCATAATATAAGCTCATGAAGAAAGGACTAAGCTAAACTTGGCCCAAAAGGACAGAGTTTCTAACCCAGAATGATCTGGAAATCTCTTAAGTGGTCAAACTCTGAGAAACATGTGGGTCAATTGACCTAACGTATAATCTATTTACTTTCAGGAACACTACCAATAACATAAAACTAGCATAAAAAGCGTCTACACCACACTTAAAACTCTACCAACTCTATTACAAATTGCACCTGGCCAAAATGTAGGAGAAGCTATAGCATCACACCTAATTGATCAAACTTATTTTTTTGGAATCTTTTTTGTTCTACTTAATACTTGGTTCTGAAGATCTGACAAACTATACCATCAATATAAAAAAAAATCATATAGCTTGTACACATGTGAATCTGTGATAATTGTGTAGCCCAAAAAATTTAAAAACATGGATGCTCCGCTTAGCCAAGTAACTAGAAGTAGAAATGGCTCAGTCAGACTGAACTGCCACAGCAGAACCACCACTACAGAGAAACGAGGCTTTGGGCAGTTCCCACAGCAAGTCCAAACTGGTTTGTAGTTGGCCCCATACAGGTTCTCTCTGATCCTTTTACTCTGGGCAGACCTTCATGGAAGTTCAAAATTATAAAGAATTCAAGTTAAAAATCAGACAATTTTTGTAGAGCTACAACATAAAATTTATTTTCTAAATGTAGGGAACAGTTAGTAAAGATCTGCTAATTTGGACCTCTACACAGAATTTAAACATGTATTATTTTTGTTAAGTTTATAACAAACTGGCTACAAGTCCAGTCCAAAATTCTTTTAGGAAACTTCCTAGAAACAAGTCCTAGTGGAAAACTTTAATCAACTCCATTTATAAAGATTATTTAACCTATCACAGTCAAAAGGAGGAAAGTCAGCATTTACAAAATGACTTCCCAATAACACACTGACACTGGTTCTCTTCTGCAAGAATAAAGGTATCCTATTTTTTCCACTTAGAAAAGAAATGTCTGCTAACAGCATGGCAGATGGCAAGGGGCATGACCTTCAGAGTCACCAGACCTGAGTCACCTCGTAGCTCTCCTGCTTCATAGTTACACAACATTGAGCAAATCATATCCCTGGATTCCAGGTTCCCTCTATAAAATGTAGGTGCCCTGCTTTCCTACAGAGTTGTTAAAAGAATCAAACAAGCTTTACAAATTGTAAAGCACCAAGAAAATGTAAGGTATTACACAAAAACTATATCTAATTATATATGTGTCCCTGTCTTAAAATTATTATCAGACCATTTGGAAGTTACCATTGGAGTAATAATGTAGTAATTAAGAGCTCTGGTCTACCTATGTTTATCACTGTACAATTTGCAATACCCAAGATATGGAAGCAAACTAAGTGTCCATCAATAGATGAATGGATAAAGATGTGGTACATATATACAATGGAGTATTATTCAGCCATAAGAAGAAAAGAAATCCTTCCATTTGCAACAACATGGATGGATCTAGAGGGTATTGTGCTTGGTGAAATAAGCCAGGCAGAGAAAGACAAGTACCATGACTTCACTTATTTGTGGAAAATAAAAACAAAGCAAAACAGAGGGAACAAAATAGCAGTAGACTAATAACTGGTGGTAATGGGGAAGGTGTGGGGGTGGGCCTGGGGAATAAAGGGGCATGATAATTCACAATCACAATTTAAGTTGGTCACAGGGACGGTAGTACAACATGGAGAATATAGTCAGTGATCCTGTAACATCTTTCTATGTTGATAGATAGTAACCACACTAGAGGGGAGGAGGATTTAATAATATGGGTAGCTGCGGAACCACTGTATTATACATTTGAAACCAATATAAGAATTGTGTGTCAATGATACTTTAATAAAGTATATCTGGTCTATACTCAGAAGCAGACCTGGGTTAGAATGCTGGCTTTTTAAAATACATAGGCAATTTCATCATATATAAACTGGGCATAATAACTACTTACTTGAACATAAGGCTGTTATAAGGATTCCATGAGAATGTGTAAAATGCCTAGCACAGTTTTGATTATGTTATAGTAAGCATATAGTAACTGTTAACCAAAAAAAGAAACAGTGCTGCTTTTAGACAAACAGTGCTTTTTTAGACAAATGGATACATGCTTTCCAGCCATTGCAAACACAAAAACATTCTTTTCTAAGCTAAAATATCTACTTTAACAGTCTGGACAGTGGATTCAAGCGGCAGCCCAAACTGGTAAAAATAGTAGCAATTATCTTAAAGAACAATTTAAACACTAGCTCTGCAAAAACCAAAACTACTATTGTTCTTAACATATCCACAGACTAATTCATTATCAGAATACATTCTGCTTCAAAACAAGGAACTATCCTCAGAACTGGGGGTTAATGTAGCCATAAGACTCTTACCAAGGTGCAAGTCACCTTTAGCTAGTGCTTTATCTTCAGAGTCTCCAGGCAAAGGTCCTCTCTTCCATGTTTCATTACACTGAGCTGGGAAGCACCTCATGCATGTTATTTCAGCATTTTAACAGACTCAGAGTGACCTTCCAAGGAGATGACCTCTAAAAACTCTAATGTAAGTCAGGTCTTTTCAACTAAGCACAACTTTTTCTTTCAAACAGACCTCACTAGCAATCCCAATCTTTTATCTGTTGAGACCTTCTGTAGAAAGCTAAGCTAAATATACAGCATGTAAGAAAGACAATCAAATCTCATGACTCTCTGGCTCTCCACAGTAAGCTAGAGCACCTGAAAACTGTATACATCACGCCTAAAACCTGATCATCCCATGCCAGCTTCCAAACCAGGCCATTTCTCCTACCCAACCTGTAACAGATGCTGCTGGCGCCCATGCAAAACCTCTTCACAAGGCCTCATGGCGTCCCCAGCCGCTACAGTGACTACTCACGGCCCGCGCCTGCTTCCTCGACTGGCCCACTTGCCTCAACCAGACAATTCTCCATCAAGCCAGCAAGCTACCCCTTCTCCCGGCCCAGAGTCAACGACTAACATGGGGATTCAAAAGCCCATCCCCCTCACCTCAAGGTCGGACCGATTCATTGTGCGACCCGATTTTTACAAGCAGGCTATCCAAAATGGCAGCCGCCAGCCACCTGTGGCTACTGAGCACTCGAAATGTGTCAGTCCAAATTCCGAAGTGCTCCAAGTGGAAGACACATACCAGATTTGAAGACTTAGTATCAAAAAGTAGAAAAGACCTCACTAATAATTTCTAACAATTATATATTAAAATAACATTTTGAATATATTGGGTAAATAAAATACTTTAATATTAATTTCAGCTTGTTTTACTTCTTCAATGTGAGTACCAGAAATTTTAAATTACATTTGCAGCCCACATTTCTGTTGGACAGGGCTGATCTAGAGCAGTGCTTCCAGACTTTACCATGCATCCCCATAACCCAGAGAGAGGGCTTGTTCGGACTGCTGAGCTCCACTCCCCATTTCTAACTGACAGGTTTGGGGTACACTGGAAAACCTGCATTTCCAGTAAGTTCCCAGGCGCAGCTGCCGCTGCGGGCTACAGTCCCCACTTTGAGGACCACCGCCCCACAGCCCCCCAGTAGGACGAGACTGAAGCTCTTCAGCTTGTCTCCAGCTGGGACCCCTTGTATACTGCTTTCTTCACTCTTGAACACCACCTGAACAAAATCCCTTTTCAGGCTCTGCTTCTGGAAAACCTAAACACCCCACCTCCACAGAACTGTTTTTACACAACTATAACTTCCACAAAGTGCCAGATTAATAGCAACAAATAAGATGGGAATTATCACTGCATTTTTTATATAAAACAAGCATCAAATAAATTACTTACTGGATGCTAGTTGCCTTTATATCATGCACTCAGTGCTAGGCCAGTCTTGTTTTTCCTAATGAATGAATGGTCCTCACTCTACGACATGGACAGCTCTATGGCCTACTGTTTCCCTCTTTTCCATGACTGCTATGAGGCTCAGACTACTTTCTGTACCAAGACATATAAGTTTGCCCTTTCTCCTTTTCTCTAAAGTTCATTAATATGGTATTATAAAGGTGTTGAAGTGAGATCTGAGTTTGAATCCTGAATGGCCCACTTAATTATTGTGTGATGTTGGGCAAATTACTTGACCTCAGCTGTATGAATGAGAATCATATGAAGGGGGTTTGATGATGAAATGTGAACAGAACTTTCTTCCTCCTTTGCTATTTTCAGTAACCCCAGAATCATTTATCAACCTAAGAAGGTGGTTTCTGACTATTTCCCACACACATTACATGACCCCACAAACAACAAATAAGATCAGCCACCCCTCTATGTTCTGTAAACTTAATCAAATTATTTTCATGTTACTATTGCCTTGACCTTCCCTCCTAAGCTTCAGCTTTCCCTGTCACTAAGGCACTACTACACCCATGGGCTTAGGTCAATGTAAGTCATTCTTTTTTTTAATTGAGATATAATTCACACACTATAAAACTCATTCTTTTTAAAGTATATAAGCTCAGTGTGAAGTATTTTAGTACATTCATAAGATTGTGGAACCAGCCCCACTATCTGATCCCAAAACACTTTTTCATCACCCCAAAAAGAAACCCTTCAGCTACCAGCAGTCTCTCTCACCCTTACACATGCCAGCTCACCCCACCACCCCAGCTCCCCAGCCCCTGGCAACCACCAAACTCCCTTCTGTCTCTATGACTCTGCCTATTCCAGACATTTCATGTAAATGGAATCCTACAATGGGTGGTCTTTTCTGTCTTCCTTTCAAGGGTCCCTGATCTCTCTCTTTCCTTATATCTCCCATCTAATCCAAAAGCAAGTACTACTGGCTCGAGCTCCAAAACACATCCGAAGTCTTCCTGGTTCTCACCAACCCAGCACTACCACCCTAACATCATCTCTAGCCTGAACTTCTACAGCAGCCCCCCTGGGGCACTCTCCACACAGGAGTCAGAATGGGCATTCCAGAACGTAAACCTAACTGGCCTAACCCTCCGAGTGACTCCGTTGTTAGGGTAAGATCCAAATACAAGCCCCGACCTGACTGTCCTGCCACCCCCACCTCCTAGTGTTCCTCCCTCACTCACTTCACTCCAACCACCCTGGCAAGTCCACCCTGTAATTACACCACCTTCCATCTCTCCTCAGAGCTTCTGCCTTTGGAAGGCGAGCCCCCAGGTCATCACATGGAGGGCAGTGTTAGTTTTCTGGTCAAATGCCACAAGCTCAGAAATGTCTCCCCTGTTTTCCTTAGGTAACACCCCCCCACACACACAAGGCCAACACCACCACGCTTTATCCTATTCCTTTCAGAGCACTGAAACCATCCTGGAACTCACCAATTTATGTGAACACTGCCAGGCTCCTCCACCCAAATGTAACCATGACAAGGGCATAAACATTCACTCTTATATCCCCAGCACTAAACAGTATCTGGCACATAGTAGGTGTAGTGGGTTGAATGGCGCCCTCCAAAATGATGTGTGCATGTCCTGGAACTTGAGAATGTGGCTCTTGGAAAAAAGGTCTCTGCAGATACATTTAGGTCAAGGGTTTTGAGATAAGATCATCCTGGCTCCTGTCACGGTCTACACGCAACAAGTGTTCTTGTAAAAGAAAGGAGAGGTGAGGATGCATGAGGAGAAAGAAGAGAAGTCCATGTGAGGACACAGACAGAGATGGGAGTGAGGTAGGCGCAAGCCAAGGCAGGCCTGGGGGACACAGGGGAGATGCTTCACTACGGCCTTCAGCGGCAGCGTGGACTCACCAACACCTTGATTTCTAGACGCCACAACTGTGAGAGAATAAATCTGGGTTGCTTTAAGCCAGCAGGTGCGGCCATGGATGCTGTATTAGTGTTCCTGACTGAAATTCTAAGTCTAAATCTTCCAACATTTTTTGAATTCACTTTTATTTTGATCTTATTATAGTTGACCCTTGATCAACACAGGGATAAGAGGCACCGGACCCCTGTGCGGTTGAAACCTGCACATAACTTCTTTGTTGTTTTTGTATGTATCTTTTGACTCCTCAAAAACTGAACTAATGGGCTACTGTTGGCCTTTCTAATAACAAGCAATTAACACAGATTCTGTGTTATGCATATTACACAGTACATTCTTACAATAAAGTAAGCTAAAGAAAATGTTTTTCCAAATTACTGCAAATCTCCAAAATTCCAATACATTTACTGAAAATAATCCTGTGTGACCCATGCAGTTCAAACCCACGTTGTTCAACGGTCAGCTGTATATTAATCCCATCCCAGTTTAATCTTTTTTTAATGAAAATGTTAATAGGAATTTAAAATAAATAAACTTTTTTTGTATCATGTAATACCTTCATTTTTCAAAAAAGTATACATTTGCTTCAACTAACAATCTACTGAAATTATTCTCATTAAAGACCAAAGAAAGACCTTATCTTCCTTCAATCTTTATTTTCATTGCTTAACCTCCATACCCCAGGGACACAGGGAACATGTAATTTCTTCTGATCCTCTCAGTACACACTATAGTGCCGCACTTAGCAGATGCCCATACTTTGTGAACGGGTAGGTAATTACATCTCTAGAGGAACAAAAGAAAGAATGCAGTGGTGGCTCTTCTCAAACCATTCCTCTAAACCCTACTATCTCTTCTTCTTCCAAATACTAGTTTAGGGTAATAAGACCAAGTATCTATTCAATTAAATATTAACATACTATATCCTTCCAAGTTCACATACTTCAACTTTTACATCAGATCACCCAAAAACCAGCCATTGATTTCCGTTTTTCTTCCCTGAAACTCAACATGACTCTTGGAGTCCACGACTCCAGATACCTAAAAAGAAACAGTTTTCACCACTTCCTCAAATTTCTTTTTCCTTCCCAAATTTCCTTTTGTATCCCTGTTCTCCATTTACCTACAGTTTTTTCAAAAATTGGCATCATTTAAACAACTCTTTTTCCTTCATTCTCTTGATCAAAAAGGTCACCATCTTTCCTCCTTACTTAGAAAAGGGTTCTACCAATCACTCCTCTGTTCTGAATCTCTTAAAAACAGAATAAAATCCAAAAAGCAGATGTATAACTACACAAATGTCCATAAGCAATTTTTATACCAGAAACTGATTTCTATTATAATCATAGATTTCTTTTCCCAAATGATTGTCAGAAATCTATAAGCCTGTTCGAAAGATTTGCCTCCAGGCAATCCTAAAGCATTCAGATATCCTTAAACATCCTTTTCCTTGACTAGAAAAGAAAATAATGGATTTTAAGAAACATAAAGCTTGAGCATTCAAGATTCATGAATGCACCACATATTGAGACCATCATTCAAATGCGAGACAATTTGTAATTATAAAAAACAAGGCTTTGGCATCTTAGCATCCAAGGTTCAAATTCTACCTCAGGCAACTGTGTCCTTAAGCAAGTTACTTAACTGCTCCGAGCTTTTTTTCCTCTTCTTTAAAATTGGGATTTTGCCCCTAGGTGTTACATGGATAAGATATAATATATGAAACCACATAAAGTATATAAAAGTTCAATGAACTGTAGCAATTATCATAAAACCAACATCTTGAAGCCACTGAAAAATGTAGACAAAAGAAAAAACTAGGTAAACAATGTTTAAAAAGTTGATACACAAAACAAGACTAAAAGATGACTAACTCTCCATATACTCTAAAAGCAAACCAATTCTATTAACTGGCTAAAAGAATGGTTAGAATTCTTGAGACTAGAATCTAGAGTTAGCAATCTGCTTTTCTACAACCAAATAGTTTGCAGGGGTGGAGGGAGAAATGGGAGGAATAAAATCTCAAAAAGTTCTACTTCAGACACAGACTCAGTGGAGCACATTTCAAGTTCAAAGAGATGAATGGAGAGACTCCTAAGCAGCAGCTCAAGTGCCTCTAAAATCACAGTGAACTTCGGAGATCCTTCCCACCCCCAGGAGAAATTCTTTACAGACACAAATATAAGTCCACTACAAGTCAGTACTGTCCCACATTCATGTCCATATTGTGTTAAACACTGTGCTAAGAACACAGAAACAGACAAGACACAGTCTTTGCCAACACATTAAAAGAAACCAAGGAAGAAAAATCAAAGCTCACATATTAACCCAGAAACTGTATACAAGTGTATAGCAGTAAGTGCCTGTGGATAAAGTGAAGGTTCCTGTGGCCAGGGTTCTCACCTGGCTCTGGTTGGCTAGCTCACTACACACGTGTGGGCAGTACATAGTCACTGACTCTATATAAAGAGCTCCGCTCAGTGCTCTGGGCAACATGGTGGCATGGCTGCAAGGCTGCAGGAGGGCAGAACAGAGGCTGGAGTGGTGGCAGCGCCAAAGACAGAGGCCCAGAGGCAGAGACCGGCTTGCTGCCTGCAGACTCGCTCTGAGTGGACTGGATGCTAGTGACTGACCTGCCACCGTAGAAGTAAAGTTGGGTATAACCCTTTCACCCCAAGAACATTCCACTGTCATTTTTTTGGTCTCATTGAATCCATAGTGAACTTGTCCAGGGCTGAAACCCATTGGCAAGGCAATGCCCAAACAACTTCCTTTTCTGTTAGCCTCTCTAATCTAAAATATGGCGGTGTAATAGGACACAGAGAAAATAAAATAAAATGTCAGTGTAATCTCTCCCATGTACAACATGAATGGCTTCCCAATGCTGTAAAATAAAGTCTGAAATTAAGAGCACCATCTACAAGTCACAGCATGAGCTGACTCACACCTGCCTCCCTATCACCCAGCTGGCTCTAAGCCTAAGCAGAATTTTCTCTATACTTCCAGCTTGTCATTCCCTCTGACCACAGGACCTTTGCAGCATGCGCTGTTCTCTCACATAACAACACTCACCTCTTCCCTCTGCCTAGAAAAAAGTCACTTTGTCCTTCAAAGGTTGTTTTAATTTTCACTTCCAAAGGAAAACACTGCCTTCCCTTAGGCAGTATAGTACAATTAAGGGCACTGGTTCTGGTTCTAAACCCTGCCTCCGCCTCTTACAAGTTCTGTAGGTTTAAGCAAATCACGTAACACTTTGTGCCTCAATTTCTTCATCTGTAAATGGGGATTATACGGCTGCTGCGAGGATTGAATAAATTAATTCAAATAAAGCATCAGAACGGTATCTAGGACATAAAGTTCAAAATCTTGACTTGGTCAAATTCCTCCACTTTATTTTCTTACAGCACCAGGACCTTTCCCCCAATAGTATTTCACATCCATTTGTCTCTCCCTGACAGACTAAAATTTCTACAAGGGCAGAAATATTCATTCCCCTAGAAATGGAACAGAGAAAATATTCAAAAAAGGTTTGTTGAAGAAAAAAAAAAACATAGCTGAAAGAACGAACCCAAGGCCCCATGCCGTGACTTGTCTAATATACAAAGAGTCTGTGTGATTTCCAAAGACCACAAGAGTAAATGCCTCCTTTGTAAATGCGTAGGAGTCACGCAACCCCAATCAGCATAGCCAACAAAGATTGGAAGATTAAAGAACAATAAAGATGAAAAACAAATTGTATAGCAACACAAAGAATGTTGTTCCTTGAGAGTGGGCATTCTTTAGTTGAAGCTAAGGGAACACAGGTGCAGGCTTCCTTCCATTAGCATGATCAGCTCCAGCTCTCAACGCTGCTCACCTAGGCCTCAGTTTCCTCCTCTTCAAAAGCAGGACGGGCCAGATGATCTCCAAAGTATCTTCCAATTTTAAAGTTCCACAATAGTAAGTCAAGGTATGTGTCAGTTTTTAAGTTTTTTGTGTTTTTTTTTTAAGAACTTGAACAAGCAGTTGGAACCAGATGACAGGTGGTCTTCAGGGAGAAGGTCATTCTAAAGAATTTGTTCCAGTAAATTAATAAGCCCTATTCATAAAGTAAATTAAATAGTCTTTGCTCAGAAACTGAGAGAGGCTCCATGCTTTAGAGAAAGTGTTAAGAGCCACACACAAACACACCAACACGTAAGTCCAGGCTACCACCATGAATCCCTAGCACATAAAGGACAGTGGCAAAGTGTACTCTGAACAGTACAAAAATCAGGCTAACCACTACATAAAAAAGAAAAATAATTCACAAGATGCATATACAGTATACTCTGATGTAATGCAATTAAAGTAGGCTTTCGACTCAAAGGTAAAGGCGGCAGCATCCCTGGCATCGTGTCATACTTTAAAAGTTGACAACCCTAAGTCTACGTCAGCAGCAATTCACAGCGACCCTTCAAAGCAGGAAAGAGGCAAGAGAAAATGGAAACTGTAAGGATCCTTAAAAATACACGGTGGAAAGCTCAAGAAGAAGCCAAGTAAGGCACAGGAACCGTGCACGGGAAAGGCGTGTAAATCACTGCCAGGAGGCTGTCAGCCGCTCCCGGAGAGAGAACAGAAAACACGCCTGCGGGCTCCGCTGGCGCCTGTGCCCTCCAAGATCCTCGGAGTAACAGCTGCAGCGAAGGTCGCCCGCTCTGCCCCGCTCAGCGAGAAATCTCGGGGACAGGAGCGAGCGGCGCCGACTACCGCGGAACCGGGGCCGCGGGTGTCACCGGGCACCGCGGGGCACCGCCGGGGCGTCTTCCGCGGCACTGGCCACCGCCGGGCGGTGTGGGGCTGGGAGCCCCGCGAAGCCCGGGCCCACGGAGCCCCGTCGCTCCTCACCTGTAGGGGCCACAGCGCCGCACTCAGCATCCACGGCTGCGGGGACCGCCGCCCATGCCGTCCGGCAGAGACCAGCGCGGCTGCCGACACCCAGATGCCCGCCATTGTAACCCCGGCCGACAGGCCCGCCGCTGACCTCTCACCCCGACAGGGGCGGAAAGGGGAGCGCCCACACTTCGGCCAATCAGGAGCCGGAATCCCGAGGCCCCTCCCCCGCCGCGCAGGAGGGGCGGGAGCGGGACTACCCGACCCTCCAGAGCTGCGAGCGGGGCCGCTGGGAAGACGCGCACAGGGACCCGGAGGGAGGCGGGCGGGCGGCGCGGCCGGCCCGGAGTCCCGCGGAGGCTTGCCTGCCCGGGACCCCGGGAGCGAACGAGGCTGGGAGGATACGCGGGAGGCCCCGCGCCTGCTTGGGAAAAACCCCGTACTGTACCAGCGTCCACTTAGCTACCGACGCACAGCCAGGCCACTTAATGTCAGCGAATGACCCCCGCCCCACAACCTCCCCGCTATGTCCTAAGTTCAGACATGTGCTCAAACTATACTCCTGCATGTTTGAAGGCATAACTTGGCAAAGCACCAAACCAACATAAAGTTTGGGACAACAGCGTAGAAAACGCTCTAGATCTAGAAAGCAGAGATCCGAGCTTAGTCCTATTTCTGCCGCATAATACCTCCGTGTCAGAGGAATTAAGCACAACCAGAGTCCATTTCTGTTACTTGCAAGTAGGCACCCTCATTATTAGTAAGTACAACTACTAAGGGCCAGACCTCATGCTAGATGCCTCAGATTCTCTCTCATTTACTCCTTACGAGAACTCTAACGGCCCATACATTTACCCCATTTTGAGAAACTGAATTTATAGAGAGGCCAAGTCACTCAGCTGGTGAATGGTTTGAACCCAGGTCTGGCTGTCTTCAGAGATTGGGCTTTTGTTTTGTTACATTAAGGAAACATTTTAACATATCCAGAAGACAGAAAACAGTATTATGATCTCCCTGGCACCCTCAAACAGCTTCAACAAATCACCGTTTTGTCATCTTTTTGCATCTATTCCCCTTTTTATTTTTTACTGGAGTATTTTAAAGCAAATCTCAAACAACAGGTTATCTCATCTATAAATATGCCAGTATCAGGGGCTCTGCTCTTAACTATTTTGCTATTCCTACAGACACCTTGAAAGCTACAGTGCTAGGAATGATTTAGAGTATGTTACGGCATGGCAAATGTAAAAGAGATAAAAACAAAATGCTTGGGGATACCAGAGGTGACATTTAATGCAATTTTAAAGCCAAAGTAGGAACTTTCATGACAGCCAAAACAGAAAGGAGTTATCAGCTTGACAGTTTTTTCTCACTTCTGTTATCTAAGGCTGGAATCATTTCCTACCCAGGAAACCTGCTTTTCTGTTCTGTTCTTTTTCCTCCCATTTTTACCCTTTGGATTAGTACTCCTTAAATCCCATCAGTTTTGTCTCACAGAAGTTCTTTTTGTGAAAGACACTCGTGGCTTTCATGAAACTACTACTTTTTCCATACTATTTCTCCACTCATTCCTTTAGTCCTGCGTTTTCACTGAGCACATGGCCACCCAGCTAAAGGATGCAGCCTCCCTTACAAGAGGTGTGGCCACGTGACTAAGGGCTGTTTATGGAATGTAAGGATTGTGCCCCTAAAGAGTAGGGGCATGCCCTCCGTTTCCTCTTCTCTGCTACCTGAAAGAAGATTTGCTGGTGGGTGCTAGAGCACCCATCTTAACTCACAAGGCAGGAGCCCCATGAAGATGGCAGAGCCATCAGAAAGGAGGAGCCCAGGTCCTCGGCCTTAAACTTTCTACTGCTTAATGCATGGGGTGTTCTGTAACTTTTGTCTTGTTTAAATCATTGTTATTTCTGCCTTTACTATAGTAGCCAAAACTGTATCCTAAGCAACTCATAATTTAGTACCCAGAAGTGAGGTGCTGACACAATGAAACCTGAAGTATGTGATGATAATGTTGACAACCCCAAAATAGCAAATAAGAAGCAGGAAAAACTAATGACCCTTGTTATGCCAACTGGTAAAATGGGTCATTTTTAAATCTTGACTAACATTGTTATTGCTCTCTGTGATACAATCTGTAATTCTGATACAATGTTTTCAAGGGCATATGATTGGCATTATGAACTAGACAGCTCTACCTTGTATGATTTGTATTACACAGTTGGTATTTTATCATCTCCAAAACCTGCTTCCTGTTATCAATGTCTGAAACAGTTGTGTCATATGTTTTGTCCAATCTTCTTCTTTATCCATAGTGGGAGGGAACCAGTTACTCCACATTGGCCAGGAGCATGAAACTTCTCTCAGGATTTTGAAAACATTTTTACATTACCTTCCAGCTTCCCAAGTTGCTCCTGAGAAGTAAAATGCCAATCTTATTCTCGATCCATTGTGTCCTGTTACAGTCACCTGTCTGATGTTGTGGGGTGACTATGAAGCAGAGGAAAGTCAGGGTTTAAGGAAGAGAATCATGAGCAGCCACATGTACAACATAGTCAGACTGCACTCCATGTAGAAACCCTGAGCTTTCAGCTGGATACATTTGCCTGTCTTTGAGTGGGAGTATGTGCAGACTAGGTACTGGATTGGAAACTATGTTTCCCCAAGTCCTCTTCTCTATATAGTTTCCAGTTAGGGTTAACCAAAAGAGGAGCTTGTACAATATTTAAAAGGCAGGAGTGAAGTGGTAGCCTCACACTTAAAAATTAAAATTCCTCTTGGAAGATTATTACCATAAGTAATATTTTCCTGGGAGCTCTCAGTGTGTCCTCATTCACCACTCTGCATCCACCCAACTGCTCTCCTTGCTGACCACCAGCAGCCCCAGACCATTACCAGGGGCTTAACTGCAGACCCACAGAGGGGGGAGCTATCCAGGGGCAACTGCTTCCCCTTCGCCCTTCCGTAAGATTCTTCCTCACATTCCCACTTGGCAGCCAGACATGTGTGGTGTCTCAAACTCTATCCCTCAAACTCTAACTTGTCCACCTTGGCCAGTGCATCAGGCAGACGATTTTAATCTTTCTCTGATCCTGTTGTAGCTATCGAATAAGGTGAGTGTGCCCTGGGGAGGGGAAATAACCAGAGTTTTCAGGGATTACTGGACCCTGGCTCTGAACTGACACTAACTCCTAGGCCCCAAATGCTACTGTGTTCCACCAGTGACAGTAGAGCCTGAGGGAGGTCGGTGATTATTGTAGAGCTTTGACTTGGGTCTATGCAAAGTGAACCCAGTGCATTCCTGAGCCCACATTGTGATGATTTCTCCAGTTCTAGAATGCATCGTTGAAATAGTCATGAATAGACATACTCAACTCTTCATAGCAGCTCCGCACCCTGACTGAATCCTGACCTGTACACGGGATGAGAAAGGGAGTTGTACATAACTGTTTAAGTGATGAAGGGGTAGACTGTGGCAGAAACTCTTCTTGTCCCCTAATATCCATCTTCCTCTCATTACTTTAGTAAGAGAACTCTCACAATTTACACAGATTTCAGGTGAAAACTACATTTCCCAACTTCCATCCCTGCAAGAGTGGTCAGGTTACTAAGTTTTGGCCAATGGCATGTAAACAGACATGACATGGGCAGCTTCTGAGTTGTGTCTTTAAAAGGAAAGGGCACGCCTGCCACTTTTCCTTCTCTTCCCAGATTGCCAGAATGTGGGCACAACGGTGAGGGCAAAGTTGTCAGTGATAAGAAGAAAGACAGACAGGTGTTGTGGAAGGCAAAACAATACACAAAGAGCTTCTGAGTACTTGGCACTGAAGCTATTATGTCAGCCCCGGAATGTTTTGCTTAGATTTTTATGCAAAAGAGAAAAACACTGTATCTTGTTTAAGTTACTATGTTTTCTTTTGCCTTGTTTGCCTTTGTTACAGTAGCCAAACATGTATCCTAATTAATGGAGTACTACTATATATCTGTGTCCTGGCCATTTAAAGTTAGAGATTCTAAGGAAAACACCTAAGTTAAGAACACGGCAGGAACAGGCTCGCTTCTCTCCAAACATGTTCACTCTTCCTGAGCACATGGCCAGGCAACATTTTCTAACTTCCCTTACAGTTAGATATGGTAGTATACCTGAGTTGTAGCCAACAGAATGTGGATGGAAGTAAAATACCCAGTCTCAGGCTAGGTATTTCACTCAGAAAACCTTCCATGTAATCCTTTACACCCTTTCTTTATCTCTTCTAATTTTCTGAGATATGCGCAGGCAGAGAAAGAAGGAGCATCGGTATCTCATGGCCAACTAGACCCATCCTTCTTGTCCTCCCACACTGAACTGTCACATGAGCAAGAAGTAAACTTTTTATCTCCTTATGGCATTGAGATTTGGAGATGACTAGAACAGTTAATCTCCCCAGCCTAGTACAGTATGAATAAAGGAAAATTAAATAGACTCAAAAGGACTTTTGTACATCCAAAGGAAAAAGGTAATATTTAAGAGCAAAGTGGATTCTTTTTTCCTGAAACTTGAATGAAAGAATATTTAACACTAAGCTATATAATTCATAAATGTTGACAATGAAGAATTCTTCAAAATCAGAGCATTAAAAATATTTTTCACTAGTACTATAAAAAAAGTGAGACCATTGCTTAAAAATTTTGTCAGAATAAAAACATGCATTAACAATATCAAGAATAGGAAGTATTCATCTCGTGAATAACAACCAAGGCATCTAAAAATGTAGCAAGGATTTCTTCTCAAAGAATTCAGAATTGGCATATGCTCTAGAGAAAGGGTTGGCCAGATTTTTCTGTATAAAAGACAGACATAAAGTAGGTCAGGCTCTGATAGCCACATACATCTCTGTTGCATATTCTTTTGTTGGTTTGTTTAACAAGGCTTTGAAAATATTTTTTAAAAGTCTGAGCATGCAGTTTTTATAAAACCAAGCAGCAAACTGGATTGTGCCTGGGGCATAGTTTTTCAAACCTCTGCTCTGGTGCAGTGCGAAGTGCAATCCAGGAACCAGTGCCAACTGGCCAACTCTTTGTGATGGTTCTGTGATAAGATCAATGCCTGTCTTCTCACCATTCTGTATTTATTCCAACAGGGACTGTCTTAGTTCAGGCTGTTCTAACAAATATACCACACACTGTGTGGCTTAAGCAAGAAATATTTCTCTTTTGTCATTCTGGAGGTTGATAAATCCAAGATCAAGGTCCCAGTAGGTGTCTGGTGGAGACCACTTCCTAGTGTGCAGATGGCTATCTTCTTCTTTGCTCACCTGATGGAGAGAAGAGAGAAAGGAATCAAGCCCTCACATGTCTTTTCTTATAAGAATACTAATTCCTTTCATGAGGGCTCCACTCTCATGACCAAATTACCTCACAAAAGCCCACCTCCAAATACCATTCACACAGGAAATTAGGCTGCAACATATGAATTTTGAAGGGACACATGTAGTGCATAGCAGAAACCTATAACCAACATTTTCAAGACTTGCACTGGCCTGCTGAGCTAATTTTGGGTAGTGCTGCCATCAAAGATGGGCCTCCACCATCACTTGAACACCTTTGTAATGTTGAGTTTCCCACAGGAAGAGTTATTCCCAAGAGAGAACCAGACATTTGCTTTGTCTTCCTCCCTCACAGGTAGGGGCGAGCTCATGACCTAGCTCCACCGGTGGCTAAATCCAACAAAGGCGTTGATCCAAGACAATGTGAGGAAGCAGTTGCTACCCAGGATCCATTTCCTGTGGTATCAGTAGAGGCTTCCAGCTGCTGGAGGCACCACTAGCAGAGATACTGGTTATCAAACACCCAGTTAAGGGTCCTTGCCAAGCCCGGTGGCAGTGAGGTCTTTGCTGGGGGCTTGTAGGAGCACTGGGGCATGTTTCCTCACTGTGTATCCTCTAATTTGATTCTTAAGCCCTGTGGAGAGGCTTAATATTGAACAAAGCACTAAAACCAGAGCTGTCTTTGTTCAATAAAAAGTTATTGAGTTTTTTGTTTCCAGTCTCTATAATAGAAGTACGAAGATGTTGTCTCTTCCCTCAGTGAATTTAAAAGTTTATCTGGAGAGTCCAAACTGGCACACTGAAAACAAATAATAAGCATCAAATTGTGTGCCAGTATACAAAAGCCCACCTCTGAACAGCCCATGAGATGCTACTGTACCCAGAGCTTTTTCTTAGCATAGCAATCACAGGCAATCATTTAAGCTTTAAGTAGCCATACTTTGTGTTGAGTGATCTTCTCATTCTGGACCAATTTATTGGCCCAAAAATTAAGCCTTAATATTATGGGAGAATTCTCACATGTGCTTGAGACCCTAGTACCTATGCATAACAATGTTTACATTTACAGGAACAAATTAGTGATAGTTTATTCCAGTGGCCCCCAACATTTTCATATCTATACTGAGAGAACAAGTAACATTTGTAAATACTGTTGTTTAGGAAACTTCCTTGCTTACCCTTTCTAATAACATGCAGTTAAGAATAAACTTGACTATATCCTAAAAGATCAAAAGAGCTACAATGAGACCACTTCTCAAAGAAAGGGACTGAATAAAATAATATTAATATTTGCTGAATGTTCACTCTGTACCAGAAACTGTTCTAAGTGGTCTAAATGTATTCTTAATCCCTAAGTCAACTTAGTAAGATGGATACTGCCATTACCCCCTTTTCACAGGTGAGCCAGTTAAACGGCTTGCCCAAGGTGAGCAACCGAGACGGAGCAGAGTTTGGATAATCAACCTAGGCAGTGAGAGTCCAGAATACATTCACTCTCTTCTGCTGTGCTGCCTCTCTAGGCAGGTATACAAAAAGTTGCAGAATACAAAATCAATACAAAACTCTGTTACATTTCTATACACCTAAAATGAACTATCAGAAAGAGGAGTTAAGAAAATAATCCCACTTATAATTGTATCAAAAAAATTAAATGCCTACGAATAAATGTAACCAAGAAGGTAAAAGATCTGTACCATGAAAACTTAAAGACATTGATGAAAGAAATTTAAGACAACACAAATAAATGGAAAGATATTTCATGCTCATGGATTGGAAGAATTAATATTGTTAAGATGTCCCCACAACCCAAAGCAATCTACAGGTGTACTGCAATCCCTACCAAAATTCCAATGGCATTCTTCACAGAAATAGAAAAAACAATCCTAAAATTTGTTTGGAACCACAAGGACCCTGAAGAGCCAAAGCAATCTTGAGAAAGAAAAACAAAGGTTAAACATCACACTTCCTGATTTTAAACTATGGTACAAAGCTGCAGTAATCAAAGCAGTATGGGGTTGGCCTAAAAACAAACAGATCAACGGAACAGAATAGAGAACCCAGAAATAAACCCACACATATATGGTCAATTAATTTACAACAAAAGAGCTAAGACTATACAATGGGGAAAGGATAGTCTCTTCATAAATGGTGTTGGAAAAACTGGAGCCCTGTATTATACCCTGCACAAAAATCAACTCAAAATGGATTAAAAACTTGAATGTAAGATCTGAAAGCCTAAAATTCCTAGGAGAAAACAGAGGTGGTAAACTCTTGCCACTGGTTTTGTCAATTATTTTTTGAATTTGACACCAAAAGCAAAAGTAAACAAGTAGGACTACATAAAACTAAGAACTTCTGGACAGCAAAGGAAACCATCAACAAAATGAAAAGGCAATCTACAGAACGATAGAACATATTTGCAAATAATATATCTGGTAACCAGTTAATATCTAAAACACAACTCATAAAACTCAACAGAAAAAAAAATGTTTTTAAGTAGGCAGAGAAACAGAACAGACATTTTTCCAAAGTCATACAAATGGCACGTACAGGAAACAGGTACATGAAAATGCGCTCAACATCACTAATCATCAGGGAAATGTACATCAAAACCACAATGAGGTATCACCTCACACCTACTAGCAAAGCTAACATGTAAATGATGAGGAAACAAGTGTCTGTAAGGATATGAAGAAAAGGGAACACATCTCTGCCTATCTATCTGAGGGAGAAAACATATATATATATACACACACATATGTATGTATGTATATGTATATATATATATATATATATGTGTGTGTGTGTGTGTGTGTGTGTATAAAATGTTGCTCAGTCATGAGAAAGAAGGAAATCCTGACATTTGCGACCAATGTGAAGGGCATTATGCTAAGTGAAATAAGCCAGACAGAGACAAGTACTGCACGGTATCACTCATATGTGGAATCTAAAAAATTAGAAAAAAATAGACAAACTTATAGAAACAGAGGGTAGAAAAGTGGTTGCCAGGCACTGAAGGAAATAGAAGTTGGTAAAAGGGTACAAACATTCGGCAACAAGATGAATAAACTCTAAGGATCTAATGTGAAAAATGGTGACTATAGTTGATAACATTGTATTACATAACTGATATCTGTTTTCACCAAAGGAAAAAAAAAAGAGAGAGAGAGGGATACATATGTGAGGTGATAGATGTGTTAATTAAGTAGATGGGGGAAATCTTCACAATGTGTACATGTATCAAGTCACCACACTATACACTTTAAATATTTTACAATTTTGTATGTCATTTATACCTCCGTAAACCTGAAAAAATTTTAAACTACTCCCCAAAAGTCTTAAGTTCATGAAAAACAAACTATCACAGACCAGAGATATGTCTCAAAGGAGACATGATGACTAAGTGCAATGCAGTATCCTAGATTGGATCCTGGAACTAAAAACTAAACACTAATGAAATCCACAGAGAGTCTACAGTTTAGTTAATAATAACATACCAAAGATGTTTTCTTAATTTGAACAAATATGCCACGGTAATGCATGATGTTATAATTAGGGGAAACTGGGTGAGGAGCACAAGGAAAGCCTCTGTATTTTGTCTTTACAAATTTTCTATAAATCTAAAAATATTCCAGTCAACATCATCCACCACATAATGATCATCTCCATAGATGCTGAAAAAGCATTTGACAAAATTCAACATCCATTCATGATTAAAACTCTCAACAAAATGGGTATAGAGGCCAAGTGCCTCAACATAACAAAGGCCATATATGACAAACCGACAGCCAACATTATACTTAACAGTGAAAAGCTTAAAGCTTTTCCTTTAAGATCAGGAACAAGACAAGGATGCCCACTCTCCTCACTTCTATTCAACATAGTACTGGAAGTGCTAGCCATGGCAATCAGACAACACAAAGAAATGAAAGGTATCCAGATTGGCAAGGAAGAAGTTGTCCCTGTTTCCAGATGATATGATATTGTACATAAAAAACCCTAAAAAATCCACTTGAAAACTACTAGAACTAATATCTGAATTCAGCAAAGTTGCAGAATACAAAATTAATACACAGAAATCTGTTGCATTCCTATACACTAACAATGACCTAGCAGAGAGAGAAATCAGGAAAACAATTCCATTCACAGGTGCATCAAAAAAAAAAAAACCTAGGAATAAACCTAACCAAGGAAGTGAAAGACCTATACTCTGAAAACTACAAGACACTCATGAGAGAAATTAAAGAAGATACCAATAAATGGAAACACATCCCGTGCTCATGGATAGGAAGAATTAATATTGTCAAAATGGCCATCTGCCTAAAGCAATCTATAGATTCAATGTAATTCCTATCAAAATACCAACAGCATTCTTCAATGAACTAGAGCAAATAGTTCTAAAATTCATATGGAATGAAAAATGACCCCAAATAGCCAAAGCAATCCTAAGAAGGAAGAATAAAGCTGGGGGGATTATGCTCCCCAACTTCAAGCTCTACTACAAAGTCACAGTAATCAAGACAATTTGGTATGGGGACAAGAACAGACCCATAGACCAATGGAACAAACTAGAGAGCCCTGATATAAACCCAACCATATATGGTCAATTAATATATGATAAAGGAGCCATGGACATACAGTGGGGAAATGACAGCCTCTTCAACAGCTGGTGTTGGAAAAACTGGACAGTTACATGCAAGGGAATGAAACTGGATTATTGTTTAACCCCATACACAAAAGTAAACTCGAAATGGATCAAAGACCTGAATGTAAGTCATGAAACCATAGAACTCTTAGAAGACAACATAGGCAAAAATCTCCTGAATATAAGCATGAGCAACTTCTTCCTGAACGCATCTCCTCGAGCAAGGGAAACAAAAGCAAAAATGAACTCATGGGACTACAACAAACTAAAAATTTTCTGTACTGCAAAGGACACCATCAACAGAACAAAAAGGCATCCTACAGTATGGGAGAATATATTTGTCAATTACATATCCGAGAAGGGGTTAACATCCAAAATATATAAAGAACTCACACGCCTCAACACCCATAAAGCAAATAACCCAATTAAAAAATGGGCAGAGGTTATGAAGAGGCAGTTCTCCGAGGAAGAAATTCAGATGGGCAACAGACACATGAAAAGATGCTCCACATCACTAATCATTAGTGAAATGCAAATTAAAACCACAATGAGATATCACCTCACACCAGTAAGGATGACCAGCACCAAACAGACTAAGAACAACAAATGCTGGCGAGGATGCAGAGAAAGGGGAACACTCCTACACTGCTGGTGGGAATGTAAGCTATTTCAACCACTGTGGAAAGCAATATGGAGGTTCCTCAAAAAATTAAAAATAGAAACACCATTTGACCCGGGAATCCCACTCCTTGGAATTTACCCAAAGACTACATCTTCTCAGATTTAAAAAGACACATGCACCCCTATGTTTATTGCAGCACTTTTTACAATAACCAAGATATGGAAGCAACGTAAGTGTCCATCAGTAACTGAATGGATAAAGAAGAGGTGGTACATAGACAAAATGGAATACTATTCAGGCATAAGAAAGAAACAAAACCTACCATTTGCAACAACATGGATGGAGCTGGAGGATATTATGGTCACTGAAATAAGCCAGGGGGAGAAAGACAAATACCAAATGATTTCCCTCATTTGTGGAGTATAACAAAGAAGCAAAACTGAAGGAACAAAATAGCAGCAGACTCAGAGACTCCAAGAAGGAACTAGTGGTTACTAAAGGGGAGGGGTGTGGGAGGGCGGGTGGGGAGGGCGGGAGAAAGGGATTGAGGGGTATTATGTTTAGTACACATGGTGTGGGGCATCAAGGGGAAAACAGTGTAGCACAGAGAAGGCTAATGAAATACTGAATCTGGGGCATCTTACTGTACTAATGGACAGTGACTGCATTGGGGAATGGGTACGGACTTGATAATATGGGTAAATTTAGTAACTTCATTCTTTTTTCATGTGAAACCTTCATAACAGTGTATATCAATAATACCTTAATAAAAAAAAGAGCAAAAACAAAATTTTTTAATTAAAAATAAATCTAAAAGTATTCCAAAATAAAAAGTTTATCACCATTAAAAAAAAGTTACTGAAAGGTAGATAAGTGGATATTCTGGGTAAAAAAACGTCCAAGCAGAGAAAATAGCATGTACTGTAATGGTGAGGCATGAAAACAGAGGCACACTTTCACAAATCACCAATAGCAGGACTTGAACAAAGGAAGTGTGTACAGACAAAGCTGAAGGAATAGGAAAGAGCCAGATCCTGGAGAAAGTAAATACTGTGCTACAGAGTTTGGGGTTTTGTACTCAAGGACAGAAATAACAATGCAGCAAAAAGAAGGCCACATACAGTTTCAGGTGATGTTTAGTTTTAGCTCTGTGTGTCTGTGTGTGTGTGTGTGTGTATGTATTTGAAATCGAATCAGTTAACTATATGCAAAATATGGCAGCTTTCACCTATAATTCCATTTAAAAAATTTTATTTTGGTATCATTAATCTACAATTACCTGTGCAACATTATGGTTACGAAACCCCCCACTTTATCAGATCCCCACACCTACCCCATTACAGTCACTGTCCATCAGCATAGTGAGATGCTACAGAATCACTACTTGTCTTCTCTGAGTTCTACAGCCCTCCCAGTGCCCCCCCAAGATTACGTCTGCTAATCGTAATGCCCCTTTTCCCTCCTTGTCCCTCCCTTACCACCCATACTCCCCACTCCCTTTCCCTTTGGTAACTGTTAGTCCATTCTTGGGTTCTGTAAGTCTGCTGCTGTTTTTTTATTCTGTTTTTTTTTTCTTTGCTCTAATGCTCCACATATGAGTGAAATCATTTGATACTTGTCTTTTTCCTCTTGGCTTCTTTCACTGAGCATAATACCCTCTGGCTCCATCCACGTTGTTGCAAATCTTTGGATTTGTTTTCTTCTTATGGCTGAATAATATTCCATTGTGTATATGTACCACCTCTTCTTAATCCATTCATCTACTGATGGACACTTAGGTTGCTTCCATTTCTTGGCTACTGTAAAGAGTGCTGCAATAAACATAGGGGTGCATCTGTCTTTTTGAAACTGGGCTGCTGCATTCTTAGGGTAAATTCCTAGGAGTGGGATTCCTGGGTCAAATGGTATTTCTATTTTGAGTTTTATGAGGAACCTCCATACTGCTTTCCACAATGGTTGAACAAATTTGCATTCCCACCAGCAGTGTAGGAGCGTTCCCCTTTCTACAAATCCTCGCCAATATTTGTTGTTGTTTGTGTTTTGGATGTTGGCCATCCTTACTGGTGTGAGGTGATATCTCATTGTGGTTTTAATTTGCATTTCTCTGATGATTAGGGATGTGGAGCATCTTTTGATGTGCCTGTTGGCCATCTGAATTTCTTTGGAGAAATGTCTATTGATATCCTCTGCCCATTTCTTAATTGGATTACTTACTTTTTGTTTGTTGAGGTGTGTGAGTTCGTTATATATTTTGGATGTCAACCCCTTATCTGACATTTATGAATATATTCTCCCAAACTGTAGGATGTCTTTTTGCTCTACTGATGGTGTCCTTTGCTATGCAGAAGCTTTTCAGCTTCATATAGTCCCACTTGTTCACTTTTACTTTTCTTTCCCTTGCCAGGGAAGATATGTTCATGAAGAAGTTGCTCATGTTTATGTCCAAGAGATTTTTGCCTATGTTTTTTTCTAAGAGTTTTATGGTTTCGTGACTTACATTTAGGTCTTTGATCCATTTTTAGTTTGCTTTTGTGTATGGGGTTAGACAGTAGTCCAGTTTCATTCTCTTACATGTAGCTGTCCAGTTTAGCCAACAGCAGCTGCTGAACAGGCTGTCATCTCCCCATTGTATATTCAAGGCTCCTTTATCAAATATTAATTCACTGTATATGTTTGGGTTAATGTCTGTATTTTCTATTCTGTTCCACTGGGCTGTGGGTCTGTTCTTGTGCCAATATCAAAATGTCTTAAATACTGTGGCTTTGTAGTAGAGCTTGAAGTCAGGGAGCATAATTCTGCATTTTTTTCCTCCTTCTCAGGATTGCTTTGGCTATTTGGGGTCTTTTATTCCATATGAATTTTAGAACTATTTGTTCCAGTTTATTGAAGAATACTATTGGTATTTTCATAGGGATTGCATTGACTCCTTAGATTACTTTAGGTAGCATAGCCATTTTGACAATATTTATTCTTCCAAGCCAAGAGCATGGGATGAATTTCCATTTGTTAGTGTTCTCTTTAATTTCTCTTAGGAGTGTCTTGTAATTTTCAGGGTATAGGTCTTTCACTTCATTCATTAGGTTTATTCCTAGGTATTTTATTCTTTTTGATGCAGTTGGGAATGGAATTGTTTTCCTGATTTCTCTTTCTTTTAGCTCATCGTTAGCGTATAGGAAAGCAACAAATTTCTATGTGTTAATTTTATATCCTGCAACATTGCTGAATTCAGATATTAGTTCTAGTAGTTTTGGAGTGCAGTCTTTAGGGTTTTGTAAGCACAATATCATCTCATCCGCAAATAGTGACAATTTGACTTCTTCTTTACCAATCTGGATGCCTTGTATTTCTTTGTGTTGTCTGATTGTCGTGGCTAGGACCTCCAGTACTATGTTAAATAACAGAGGAGAGAGTGGGCATTCCTGTCTTGTTCCCGATCTCAGATGAAAAGTTTTCAGCTTCTAGCTATTAAGTATGATGTTAGCTGTGGGTTTGTCATATCTGGCCTTTATGATGTTGAGGTACTGGCCCTCTATACCCATTTTGTTGAGAGTTTTAATCATGAATGGATGTTGAATGTTGTCAAATGGTTTTTCAGCATCTATGGAGATGATCATGTGGTTTTTGTTCTTCTTTTTGTTGATGTGGTGGATGATGTTGATGGATTTTCGAATGTTGTACCATCCTTGCATCACTCCGATGAATCCAACTTGATCATGGTGTATGATCCTCTTGATGTATTTTTGAATTCGGTTTGCTAATATTTTGTTGAGTATTTTTGCATCTATGTTCATCAGGGATATAGGTCTGTAATTTTCTTTTTTGGTGAGGTCTTTGCCCGTTTTTGGTACTAGAGTGATGCTGACTTCATAGAATGAGTTTGGAAGTATTCCTTCCTCTTCTATTTTTTGGAAAACTTTAAGGAGAATAGGTGTTATTTCTTCTCTATATGTCTGGTAGAATTCAGAGGTGAATCCATCTGGTCTGGGGGTTTTGTTCTTGTGTAGATTTTTTATTACCACTTCAATTTCGTTGCTGTTGAATGGTCTGTTTAGGTTTTCTGTTTCTTGGTTGGTCAGTCTTGGAAGGTTGTATTTTTCTAAGAAGTTGTCCATTTCTTCTAGTTTTTCCAGCTTGTTAGCATATACATTTTCATAGTATTCTCTTATAATTCTTTGTATTTCTGTGGGATCCATAGTGATTTTTCCTTCTCATTTCTAATTCTGTTTATGTGTGTATATTCTCTTTTTCTCTTAATAAGTCTGGCTAGGGGGTTATCTATTTTGTTTATTTTTTTAAAGAACCAGCTCATGGTTTCATTGATTTTTTTCTATTATTTTAGTCTTCTATTTTATTTATTTCTTCTCTGATCTTTATTATGTCCCTCCTTCTGGTGACTTGAGGCCTCATTTGTTCTTCTTTTTCCAATTTCAGTAATTGTGTCTTTAGACTATGCATTTGGGATTGTTCTTCCTTCTTTAAATAGGCCTGGATTGCAATATACTTTCCTCTTAGAACTGCCTTTGCTGCGTCCCACAGAAGTTGCAGCTTTGTGTTATTGTTGTCATTAGTCTCCATATATTATTTGATCTCTGTTTTAATTTGGTCATTTATCCATTGATTAGTTAGGAGCATGTTGTTAAGCCTCCATGTATTTGTAAGCCTTTTTGTTTTCTTTGTACAATTTATTTCTAGTTTTACACCTTTGTGATCTGAGAAGTTGATTGGTAGAATTTCAGTATTTTTGCATTTACTGAGGTTCTTTTTGTGGCCTAGTGTGTGGTCTATTCTGGAAAATGTTCCATGTGCACTTGAGAAGAATGTGTATCCTGCTCCTTTTGGGTGCAGAGTACTGTAGATGTCTGTTAGGTCCATCTGTTCTAATGTGTTGTTCAGTGCCTCTGTGTCTTTACTTATTTTTTGACTGGTTGATCTGTCCTTTGGAGTGAGTGGTGTGTTGAAGTCTCCTGAAATGAATGCATTGCTTTCTATTTCCTCCTTTAATTCTGTTAGTATTTGTCTCACATATGTCGGCGCTCCTGTGTTGGGTGCATATATATTTAAAATGGTTATATCCTCTTGTTGGATTGACCCCTTTATCATTATGTAATGACGTTCTTTATCTCTTGCTACTTTCTTCGTTTTGAAGTCTATTTTTTCTGATACAAGTACTGCAACACCTTTTTTCTCCTTGTTGTTTGCATGAAATATCTTTTTCCATCCCTTCACCTTTAGTCTGTGTATATCTTTGGGTTTGAGGTGAGTCTCTTCTAAGTAGCATATAGATGGGTCTTGCTTTTTTATCCATTCTGTTACTCTGTGTCTTTTGATTGGTGCATTCAGTCCAATTACATTTAGGGTGATTATCGATAGATATGTACTTATTGCCATTGCCAGCTTTAGATTTGTGGTTACCAAAGTTTGAAGCGTAGCTTCTTTACTATCTAGCAGTCTAACTTAACTTTCTTGTTAAGTTATTGTAAACACAGTCTGATGATTCTTTATTTCTCTCCCTTCTTATTCTTCCCTTTCTATTCTTTATATACTAGGTGTTTTATTCTTTGCCTTTAGTTAGTATTTGGAAGGTCTGCTTTCTTTGCTATGGTTTTATTTTCTCTGGTGACATCTTTTTAGCCTTAGGAGTGCTTCCATCTAGAGCAGTCCCTTTAAGATTTCCTGTATATAATTCCAACTTTTTTACTACTCTTGAGATATCAGAAGATTTAACAGGGATTTAATGCAGGTGTTCCCACCTGAAAATATCCAAAGGCATCTCTGTTTGCTACACCCCGTCCTTTACCTCTTCTCTTTAAATGCTTGTGGTTTTTAACTGTGTTCTTTGGGTGGGAAACCTGAAACATCTAAATCCAGGAAGTGATATGGTTATTTGCACTTTACAAAGTGTTTTTTACAGTTCTAAAACTAAAGCAAAAGATGTATCCACATGGATAAATCTCACAAATACATGATGGAGCAAAGAACAAAACAAAAAATAAGAAAAAAATTTGCAGAAGCATACATATGTTTTGATACCATTTTTATGAAAGCTTTAAAACATATGAAACAATCTCCCATTATTAAGGAGCACATGCATAAGTAATAAAGGGATGAAAGAGTGTATAGGAATGCCAGTCTGTGAATCTGAGAAACAGGCTGCCCTTCATGAGGGAGGCTGCATTAGTTTACTAGAGCTGCCATAATAAAATGCCACAGACTGGGTAGCTTAAACAACAGATGTATTTTCCCACAATTCTAGAGGCTAGTCCAAGATCAAGGTGCTGTCTGATTCCGTTTCCAGTGAGAGCCCTCGTCTTGGCTTGTAAACAGCTGTTCCTCATTGTGTTTTCATATGGCCTTTCCTCCATGCATGTGTTTGCAAGGGGAGAGAGACCGAGAGCTCTTTAGTAGCTCTTCTTATAAGGTCACTAATCTTATTAGTTCAGGGTCCCACCCTCATGACCCTATTTAACTTTTAATTACTTCCATAAAGGCCCTATCTCCAAATACAGTCACGTTGGCACTTAAGGCTTCAATATATGAATTTAGCAGCGGACACATTCATCCCATAATACCATCCCATGAGGGGTCACACAGAGCGCACACTTCCCCCAGCAGTGAAAGTGCCTATGTGCAATGTTTCTGCCCAAGGAAAGCTATTAGTGACTCTGTGACCAGCGTTTTCACTGGGGACTGGCCATGTAGGTCAAACTCCAGATTCCCAGAAGGAAAGCAGGTGTTGGCATAAACCACAGTTTGCATTCTGAGAACAGTGAGCCACACTTACCAGTGGGGAACAGTGGGAACATTCCTGAAATCCAACCAAGGACCACCAACTTTGCAAGCAGGACCATCTAATGATGGTCACTGCAGGCTTGCCATGTTAACTCCTTCCTGCATACCAATGTCATCTTCAACTCTGCTTCATTGCTCCCACTTCCTGAATAAAGATTACTGAGATTCGCAATTGCTAAGCATTAAAACTGGCACAGTAATTGTCTACAAATTATTTTGTTTCTAGGTTTCAGTACCATTGTCCATCAAAGCCAATCATGGTATACTTTATGACTAAAAAGGCCCTGGAGGTTTGTCCATGTCCTTTCTGTCCATAACATGTTCTCCCCCAAGGTAATCATTGATTATACCCTTCTAAATTAATTGTGTATACTTCAAGAGAGGATCCCACCCTCTTCCATCCCCAGAGTGCTGATTAACACAGTAGGCAAGCTCTTCAGTCTTATTACCACAGCAAAGATACCTTGGCAACCACCTTAATCCAACAATGGGGGTGAAAATACTTTAAAGCAGTCAAGAATGTTTCTAGCACATATCCTACCTGCCTATAACAAGGTTCTGGCCAAACTCTAAAGATAAAAAAGAGGATAGAAACAAAGCTTCTTTGAGTACCTCCAAATGGATTGTATAAAATCGCCCCAACAATGGGATATGAATGTGTTTGGTAGTTTGTATGTTTATCAGAAGTTTTCTCTTTTCAGAAATCCACAGCTTTAATGGTAGAATAACGTTTCCCACCTAAGAAATCTTGAACTCTCTCTAGGGGCAGAAGCACTCATTTCACTGGGATCTTTATTAAGAAGCTTTGTAAAGCTCCATACCTTACTGCCCGTATCACCCTTGGGTAACATAGGACAAATAGAATGCTCATCTCTAGTTAAACGTTTAGGAACTCATGCTTGACCTGAACCATTGCCTTTTGTCTTAATGACATTGAAGTCAGCTCCATGGGCTCTCAACCTATTACCTGATAGTTAGGCATCTTAATCTGCCCCTAATTATAGACTCTTCCTCATTACAGGCTGATATTGCCTAATATTGCAAATGACTCATGTGATATACTCAGTTTTTAATTTTTTTTCATTCTGGTGGTAAACTACACTTAAGATTTACCATTTTAACTATTTTGAACCATTTTTAAGTGTACAGCTCAGTGGTCTAAGTACATTGACACTGTTAGACAACCACTGCCACCGTCCATCTCCAAAACTCCTTTCATCTCTCAAAACAAACTCTGTACCCACTAAACACTAAATCCCTATTTTCCCCTCCTCCAGCCCCAGGCAACCACCAATTCTACTCCCCATCTCTGTGAATGTGACTACTCCAGGTACTTCATGTAAGTGGAATCAGTGCACACTTTTACCAACAGATAAGTATCTTTTCCAAAACAACCCTATATAAAACCAGAGGCTTCATCTTCCGAAAGAGACATCAGAAAAAGACTGCCCTTGACCTCAGTGGAAAGGACCATACAGGCACGAGTCGCAACTAAAACAGCAGTTTAAACTCTAGGGTGTTGATTTTTGCATCCTTCTCTGTTAATGAAGGAGAAATAAGCATCGCTTGAGTCAAGAAGGCTGTTCCCGCCAGAGGTCTCAATCTGAGAATTCTTAGGAATCCTCCAGGAGAGAAAACTGCAGGAAAACAGCTTCCACTCAAGACTAAAAGCAAACTAATGACAGTGCGAACAAGACAGCCACAGACCCACGAACGTGCGAGGACAGGGAGCTGGTGCTGTACACTGTCACACTTCAACCTGTATGTATGTTTTCTTAATTTTCTTAGATTTTTCCTTCACCTTTTTTGGTTTAAGGTCCTGGATTGTTCACAAACAACTTGTTCCTTGTTAACTATAGTACCTATAAGCAATGGTTTACTGCAGCCAGATAGAACCAGCTTATGAGAATCAGTTGTTAAATTGTTAGGAATCTTGACAGACGGTCGTTAAATCCTTGGTAGCTTGAAATCAGCTTGTGGAAATCTTCACACAATGGAAATCAGAAAACACTACAAATCAGAGCTTTCTCCACTCCTATTTTCCAAGAGAATCTGTTATTAAACATTTACCAGCACACCCCTGCCTCGAAGGTACCTATCCTTAATATTGCCCTTTGCATCTAGTCACTTCTAGACAAATGCCCAATACTGGCTAAAATTTGCTTATGATATGGCTAAAATATACAGTTAAAGCAACTGTTGAGCTTGAATTCATTTTCCTTTGGAAGCCACCCCACTTCCCTTGGAACTAGTTCCTAGGTACCGGTTCCCTAAGTAATTGGACTAACAACTAGCAACCTTTTCAGATGGCAAAAACCTTAATAGATCAGACAACCAGAAATCTGAAATTCCTTACCACATTGTACTAAAAGGGAGATAGGGATCTCTACTTGTGGCCCTTTCATGGGGGCTAGTTTTTGTAACTATATTTGCATAGCAACGGAGCTTTTAAAAGAAGTAGGACACAGATTCAGAGGTTATCTGACCATTACAAACTTTACAAGACTAGTCTACAACTAAGGCTCAACCCAAGCTCTTCTGCTTTCAATCTAGCACATGATTTTTCTATTATAAATTCAGTCACCAGTGTGGGACCAATTTTGATTAGTTACACCATCATTCAAGATCTCACTGGACATTCATTTCCCACTAAAATTGGGGGCTGAGAACTAGCTGTCAATTTTATTTGTCCTTAGAGTTTATGTGTGGAAGATGTCACAACAGCATTTAGCTCCAAAGCACAATGACTTTCATTAGAGGGAGATGGGAAGATACAGAGCATTTCTCAGTCTTGTCTGGGAAAGGCACACACCACTCACCGATTATTAAAACGTGCCTGCAAAATTCACCACTGGCCTTCATGGTTTAATTCCTGCCATTAGAAAATGAACATCCTGGACTTCCGGGAAGATGGCGGAGTGGCATGGTGGCAGAAATCTCCTCCCAAAACTATATATATCTATGAAAATACAGCAAATACAACTACTCCTAAAAGACAGATCAGAATACACAGGAAAGCGCACAGCGTGCAGCTACACTTGGGAAGACTCGGCACCCCGCGAGGCAGTCTTAAAGAACCCAGCTAAGACACATGGCAACTACAAGCGACCACTTCTATAGCCATGAAAAGACAGAGGAATATGGTCCAGACTAAGATCAATCAGACAACCCCAGAGAGGGAGGCTGAAAGGATGGAAATGCACAGTCTTCCTGAAAAAGAATTCAGACTAAAAGTCATAACCATGCTGATGGATCTACAGAGAAATGTACAAGAGCTGAGGGAGGAAGTGAGAGAAGTGAGGAAAGATATTACAGAAATCAGACAAGCGATCCATGGGCTTAACAGCAGACTTGATGAGATGCAAGAGACTGTTAGTGGAATAGAAATCAGAGAACAGGAATACAGAGAAGCTGAGGCAGAGAGAGATAAAAGGATCTCTAGGAATGAAAGAATATTAAGAGAACTGTGTGACCAATCCAAACGGAACAATATTCGCATTATAGGAAAACCAGAGGAAGAAGAGAGAGAAAAAGGAATAGAAAGTGTCTTTGAACAAATAATTGCTGAAAACTTTCCCACGCTGGGGAAAGAAATAGTCTCGCAGTCCACAGAAGCCCACAGATCTCCAAACACAAGGGACCCAAAGAAGACAACACCAAGACACATAATAATCAAGATGGCAAAGATAAGATAAGGACACAGTATTAAAGGCAGCTACAGAGAGAAAAAAGATCACCTACAAAGGAAAACCCATCAGACTATCATCAGACTTCTAAACATAAACCTTACAGGCCAGAAGAGAATGGAATGATATATTTAACGTAATGAAACAGAAGGGCCTCGAACTAAGAATATTGAATCCAGCATGATTATCATTTAAATATGACAGAGGTATTAAACAATTTCCAGACAAACAAAAGTTCTCATAATTAATCAATGGGATAACGACCAAATCAAAACAGAAATCAAAGAATATATGGAGACTAATGACAACAATAACACAAAGCCACAACTTCTGTGGGATGCAGCAAAGGCAGTTCTAAGAGGAAAGTATATTGCAATACAGGCCTATTTAAACAAGGAAGAACATTCCCAAGTGAATAGTCTAAAGACACAATTACTGAAATTGGAAAAAGAAGAACAAATGAGGCCCAAAGTCACCAGAAGGAGGGACGTAATAAAGATCAGAGAAGAAATAAATAAAATTGAGAAGAATAAAACAACAGAAAAAATCAATGAAACCAAAAGCTGGTTCTTTGAAAAAATAAACAAAATAGATAAACCCCTAGCAAGACTCATTAAGAGAAAAACAGAATCTACACACATAAACAGAATCAGAAATGAGAAAGGAAAAATAACGACGGACCCAACAGGAATACAAAGAATTGTAAGAGAATATTATGATAATCTCTATGCTAACAAGCTGGAAAACCTAGAAGAAATGGACAACTTCTTAGAAAAATACAACCTTCCAAGAATGACCAAGCAAAAAACAGAAAAACTAAACAGACCAATCAACACCAACAAAATTGAATCGGTAATCAAAAAACTACCCAAGAACAAAACCCCCAGACCAGATGGATTCACCTCTGAATTCTACCAGACATATAGAGAAGAAATAACACCTATTCTCCTTAAAGTTTTCCAAAAAATAGAGGGGAGGGAATACTTCCAAACTCATTCTATGAAGCCAGCATCACACTAATACCAAAAACGGGCAAAGACCTCACCAAAAAAGAAAATTACAGACCTATATCCCTGATGAACGAAGATGCAAAAATACTCAACAAAATATTAGCAAACCGAATTCAAAAATACATCAAGAGGATCATACACCATGATCAAGTGGGATTCATCGGAGTGATGCAAGGATGGTACAACATTCGAAAATCCATCAACATCATCCACCACATCAACAAAAAGAAGAACAAAAACCACATGATCATCTCCATAGATGCTGAAAAACCATTTGACAAAATTCAACATCCATTCATGATTAAAACTCTCAACAAAATGGATATAGAGGGTCAGTACCTCAACATCATAAAGACCATATAGGACAAACCCACAGCTAACATCATACTTAACAGTGAGAAGCTGAAAGCTTTTCATCTAAGATCAGGAAGGAGACAGGAATGCCCACTCTCTCCACTGTTATTCAACATAGT
>JAQQAC010019963.1:10324575-10336489 GCA_029783875.1 Phataginus tricuspis
TACATTCAGGTCTTTGATCCACCTTGAGTTTACCTTTGTGTATGGGGCTAGACAGTAGTCCAGTTTCATTCTCTTACATGTAGCTGTCCAGTTTTTCCAACACCAGCTGCTGAAGAGGCTGTCCTCTCCCCATTGTATATCCAGGGCTCCTTTATCAAATATTAATTGACTGTAGGTGTTTGGGTTAATGTTTGGATTTTCTATTCTGTTCCACTGGTCTGTGGGTCTGTTTTTGTGCCAGTACCAAATTGTCTTGATTACTGTGGCTTTGTAGTAGAGCTTGAAGTCAGGGAGCGTAATTCCCCCTGTTTGATTCCCTCCATCATATTTCAATGATTATCGTGCTGGATACAATATTCTTGGTTCGAGGCCCTTCTGTTTCATTACGCTAAATATATCATACCATTCTCTTCTGGCCTGTAAGGTTTCTGTTGAGAATTCTGATGACAGTCTGATGGGTTTTCTTTTGTAGGTGATCTTTTTTCTCTCTCTAGCTGCCTTTAATACTCTGTCTTTATCTTTGATCTTTGCCATCTTGATTATTATGTGTCTTGGTGTTGTCTTCTTTGGGTCCCTTGTGTTGGGAGATCTGTGGGCTTCCGTGGACTGTGAGACTATTTCCTTCCCAAGCGTGGGGAAGTTTTCAGCAATTATTTCTTCAAAGACACTTTCTATCCCTTTTTCTCTCTCTTCTTCCTCTGGTACTCCTATTATGCGAATATTGTTCTGTTTGTATTGGTCACACAGTTCTCTTAATATTCTTTCATTCTTAGAGATCCTTTTATCTCTCTCTGCCTCAGCTTCTTTGTATTCCTGTTCCCTGCCTTGTAATTCCTTGATCGTGCCTTGAACCTGATTCAATCTGCTGTTGAGCCCATCAATGGCTTGTCTCATTTCTGCATTGTCTTTCCTCACTTACCTCACTTCCTCCCTCAGTCTTGCACATTTTTCTGTAGATCCGTCAGCATGGCTATGAGTTTTATTCTGAATTCTTTTCCTGGATGACTTTGCATGTCCATTCCTTCAGATTCTCTCTCTGGGGTGGTGTTTGTCTGAAGCTTTGTCTGTATCATATTCTTCTGTCTTCTCATGACTATAGAATTAGTTGTTGGTAGTTGTCACGTATGTCCGCTGGGCTCTTTATGACTTTAAAAAGGAAAGAGAAGAAAGGAGAGAAAAGAAAAAAAGAAAACAAAGAGAAAAAAATACTAATACTAATAAAAAAAGTTAAAAGAGAGAGAGAAAAAGGAAAAGAAAGGAAAGAAAAAGAAAAAGCAGCAACACGTAAAAAAAAAAAAAAAAAAAACACCCACCAGGGGTGGTTTCTGTGTTGCTCCACTATTCCAGAGCCGTGGCCACGTTGCTCCACATGGCCCTTTAAAGCTGTGGCCAGGGTGAGAATGAATGGGAGGCTGTTGAGCTCTGTGGGAGTCCTAAATATGGCTACCCTTTCCCAGTCACCCGCTATGGGGTCCGAGGCTCCCCAGGACTCCCAGCCTGCTGGGTTGAGTGTGCTGCTGCGATGAGGTTCTCTGCTGGACTCCTGTCTCTTTAAGACCACTGAGAAACAAAGCGCATGCTTTTCTCCTTTTTTTTTCCCCTTTTCTTTCTTTCTTCTCTCTTAAGCTAGGCTGTTTATGACCACCTCGCTGGGACTCCCGCAGGAGTGCTGGGGTGGAGGAGCGCTCGGGTCTCGCTGAGTCGCGGCTCCTTATCTTACCCGCCTCACCGGGTGCCGAGTCCTCTCTCCATTGTTTCTGACCGCCAGAGCTCTGGGGGGGAGGAGCGCTCGGTCCCGCTGAGTCACAGCTCCGTATCTTATCCGCCTCACTGGCTGCCAAGTCCTCTCAGGTGTACCTGTACGCTGTGCACTTTCCTGTGTATTCTGGTCTCTCTTTTAGGGATAGTTGTATTTGCTGTGTTTTCGTGAATAAATATAATGTTGGGAGGAATTTTTCTGCCGGTCTGTTCACGTCGCCATCTTCCCGGAAGTCTCCTATTTCAATATATTTTAATTTGCATTTCTTGTATGAGGAGTGATGCTCAGTATTTTTCAAATGTTTGCATCTCCCTTTTATTCTCTGTGAACTGTCTCTTAACATTTCTGGCCTTTTTCCTACTGGGTTTTTATCTTAATTTTTGTTAACAGCTTTATTATGATATAATTTACATGCCATAAAGTACACCCATTTAAAGTGTACAATTCAATGATTAGTGTATTTACAGACTACAGCCATCACCACAATACAACTTTGGAACACTTTTAATACCCTCAAAAGAAACCTCATAGCCATCAGCAGTCACCCCTCATTCTTAACCCCCACACCTGCCCCGCCCAGCCCTAGATGACCACTCTCTACAGTTATCTATAGATTCGCCTATTCAGGATATTTTATGTAAATGGTATCACACAGTATGTGATCTTTTGTGACTAGCTTCTCTTCCTTAGCATAATATTTCTGAGGTTCACCCATGTTTTAGCATCTATTAACACTCTTATTTTTTGAGTCATTTAAATATCTATAATAGAAATCAGTTATTTGTTTAATTTAAGCTGCAAATATTTTCCCCAGGTTTTCACTTGTCTTTTGACTTTGTTTTTGCCAAGCAAAATTTTGTATCTATCTTTCCACATATGTATATAGGTAGATAGATACATTAGATATTAGATAGATATTAGATAAACACACAGAGATATATTTGAATGTACCAATCATTCTCTATGACTTATGGATTTGAATTATAATAGAAAGGCTTACTACCTCATGTTCAGGTTATAAAGAAATGAACGTGTTTTTTTCAGGAACTTTTGTTTTCATTTTTTTACATTTAAATAATTAATCTATTTAGAGTATATTTTAATGTAAAATAAAGGACATAAATCCAAATATAAATACTTTTTCAAATAACTCTCCAGTCATGCTAACACTACTTTTTTTAAGTTTAATCTTTTCCTCAATGATTTAAAATGCTACCTTTGTCATATGCTAAATTTTCTTACGTACTTAGAACTATTTCCATTGGTTTTTCCCTCTAGCCAGGCATTAACACCCCACACTGTTTTAATGATAGGGTCTTTATAGTAATTTTTAATATGTGGTAACGCCAGTACACTCTTACTACTCTTCCTTTTCAAGATGTTCATGGGTATTCATGCTTATTTATTTGTCCATATGAAGTGTAGGATCCAGTGCCAGAAAACATTTTGCTGGCATCTTTTTGGGGAATAACATTAAATGTATATATTAACCCAGGGAGACCTGACATATTTATAATATTGGTCTTATACAAGAACAAGAACGTGTTTCTGTTTAATCCTACTTCTGTGATTTTTCAGGACTATTTCAAAATCTTCCTCATATAGGCTTTGTGTATCATCACTTAAAGCACTATCCTCTATGTGACTAAGTCAACTAACCATGACTAAGCATATTAGCAACTCTGCTCTTTGAGGAGAGGTGAGGAAGAGGGCTGACAGAGGGGTAAACAGAAGAGCAAACATCCTCTGTGCTCTATCTTCCTTTACTGCTGCCTGATGAACTGCACTGGATGTTGTCCTTTGTGTATGTTGCTAGCTATCAAAGTGCTCATTGCAGCACTGTCTTTACTAAGCTTTACTGGACAATGTGAGCAAAATGTGAGATGTATATAACAATATTAACTAGAGTAACTTTTGAGATCTAGTGTATAATAGGGCTTTGGAGTCATTTTATTTTTTACTCAATTCAAAGACTTCTCAAGGGACATGTCATCTGCCCAGTGAGCTGATTCCAGGGGTTAGAGGAGAAACGACAGCCATCAGAAAAGTGGTTTCCTGCTGGTGAAAGCAGGACTTCCCTGATACTCTTAGATATCTCTCCTGTGAGAGACAGCAGTACTCCAGGTTAAATCTAGGCTTGCTTTAAAACCTAATGGAGTAACAGAAGTATATGAAATAAGGATACTTAGGAGGCAAGGAAAATACCTATTTCTTTCTTCAAATCCTTCCAGCTCCTCTTCAGCTCAGAGAACAGAGGTTTTTAATGTAGGACCAACAGCAAATTTGTGTTAATAATGTTCAGCTATCTCTCTGCTGGCACCATCCTCTCAGCCTCTTCTGGGACCCGCGAGTTACCTGCAGGTTGGCAAAATAAAAGACCTCCTCCCCAATAATTCACAATCACAATATAAGTTGGTCACAGGGATGGTAGTACAGCATGGAGAATATAGTTAATGATTCTGTAACATCTATCTATGTTGATACTAACCACACTAGAAGGGGTGAGGATTTAATAATATGGGCAACTGTTGAACCACTGTGTTGTACATTTGAAACCAATATAAGATTGTTTATCAACGATACTTAATTTTTTAAATTAAATAAAAGGCCTCCTCTTCCAAAAGGTTTCCCATGCTTTGAATCTTTTGTCATATCCCTATTCCCTCTTAAAATGTTCTAAAACATCTATACAATGGTGTCCTATGCACTGTAAAAAAGAAGGGAGAAAATACATATAACAGTGGGGTGATTGCCAGATTATACTCAAAGAAAAAATCAAAGTAGAGAAAAGTAGGTATAGTTTGCTAGCATTTACCTAAGAAAAGGGGACAACAAATATATAGATGCGCTTCTATTAAAAAATGACAATGGAGAGAGTCCATAGGCCCTACCTGCACTCCTCCTGCAAGCCTGGCCTGCTCACACCCACAGAGCCTGTAGCTCCATTACACCCTGTGCGGCATCTGGGCCCTTTCTGGCATGATCAGACTCTCTGATCAGTCTGAGTCATATGAACGTTGCACACAGAGTCTAGATGCATTTCATCTTCAGAGTGGCAATGGATACACTAACTGCTGCTTTGGATTTCACTGGCTGGCAGTGGTCAACTAGCTGTTTGGAATGCAGCCAGTTCAAGCAAAGAAATATCCTTATTCATGGGCATTACAATGGTGAAATCTATAACCACAAGGAAATGAAAAGCTATTTTGAATTTGATTAGCAGTCCAAATTGGATGGTGAGATAATGCTTCATCTTTATGACAGAGGAAGAACTGAGCAAACAATTTGTATGTTTGATGGTGGGGGTGGTTGGGGGGCATTTATTTTATTGGAAACCACCAATAAGAAAGTGTTTCTGGGCAGACACACCTATGAAGTCAGGCCTTTGTTTAAAGCCATGATAGAAGATGGAGTTTTGGCTCTATGTTCAGAAGCTAAATATCTGGTGGACTTGAAGCATACCTTGATTCCTTTTCTTCCAGAACACTATAAAGTTCTGGAGTTAAGCCAAATGGCAAAATTGCATCTGTGGAAATGCTTAAGTACCATCACTATAGTGATGGACCGCTGCATGCCCTCTCTAACAATATAGACAACCATTCCAAGGTTTTGAGGTAGAAATTGTGAAGAAACAGTGAGGAGAACTGGAGACAGAAAGTACGGACAACTCTTCCAAGGACGTTGCTACTAAGGAGAGAGAACTAGAAGATGAGAGACATTACAGCATGTGAGTATGCATATGAGAATGATATGCATATGCAATGAGAAGAGAGGCGAAAAACTGATGGTACAAAAGACAGGGGGAACAATCCTTAAAACTGAAACACAACAAGATATCAGTGCTGGGATTCCATTGGCATAAAGTAATTCATGTTTGGTGAAGTACGTTTATTCATCTTGTTTTTCTTTCTTCTTCATATACACGTATACTTCTGGTTCCTTTTTGACAATGCTATCAAGAAACATTTGATGACAGATAGAAAGACTAGATGCCTTTAATCAAGGGGATTGGATTCCAGCTTGGTTACTGTTGCCCTGTTGAAGCAGCTGTAAAAGGCTTTAGTATGCTCTCCAGACATTTGCAATTGGCATGGAAGACAATCCCAATTTACTGGCTGTTAAAAGATGGCAAATCAAATTGGGAGTGAACATCATGAAGTCCTTTTTAACTCTGAAGAAGGCATTTCAGATCCTGGATGAATTCATATTTTCCTTGGAAACTTATAACATTACAACAATTCATGCTTCAGGAGATATGCATTTAATTTCTAAGTACATTTGGAAGAACACTGATACAGTTGTGATCATCTGTGGAAAAAGTTGGGATGAACTTACATGGGGTTACACATATTTTCACAAAAACAACTTCTAAAAAGCCAACAAGGAAAGTAAGAGACTTATGAAGGAACTCTGTTTGTTTGATGTTCTCTGTGCAAATCAAACCACTGCTGCTCACAGCCCTGAACTGAGAGGCCAATTCTTGTATGATCAGTTTCCTTACTGTTACTTTTCTTTGCCACCAGAAATGAGAATTCCAAAGGATGGGATAGAAAAACATCTCCTTAAAGATGTTTTTATCTTTAAAACTACTAGATTTTTAAAATCTAAAGAGCTTCTCTGGTGGCCAAAAGAAACCTTCAGTGAAGGGATAACCTCAGTTAAGAATTTCTAGCTTAGAGTTTTATAGGAATATAATGAACATTGGTTGATAATGCAGTGACGGCAACATTGGTTGATAATGCAGTGAGAACAAGAATTGCCCATCAGTACTCCTAAAACTAAAGAAGGCTACCACTACTAGCAGCTCTCTGAATGCCAACACATACCCAGACCAGGCTGACCAGCTGACCAATTACTGAAAGCCAAGTGGTTAAATACCCCTCACCCTTCAGCCTTCACTCTAAGATAAAGACTGAAAGGAAGAGTTCTTCTTGTGAAGGGCAGCAGGACTTGGGGCAGATGGAGCGGGTGCAATGACAGCCAATCACATAGACCTATTTGGGCATGAAAAACATAAAAATCTCAAGTCTAAAAAACAAATGAAAAATAAATCGAAGCTCATTTTCCCCCCAAGAGTGAGATATCAAGGAGTAGAGTCTCAAGCACAGACATCAATTTAAAAGTGAGATACTATGAACAGACCAATTACCAGCAATCAGATTAAATAGCTAATCAAAAATCTACCCAAGAACAAAACCCCCGGACCAGAAGGATTCACCGCTGAATTTTATCAGACATACAGGGAAGACATAATACCCATTCTCCTTAAAGTTTTCCAAAAAATAGAAAAGGAGGGAATACTTTCAAACTCATTCTATGAAGCCAGCATCACTCTAATACCAAAACCAGGAAAAGACACCACAAAAAAGAAAACTGCAGACCAATATCCCTGATGAACATAGATGCAAAAATACTCAACAAAATATTAGCAAACCGAATTAAAAAATACATCAAGAGGATCATACACCATGATCAAGTGGGATTCATCCCAGGGATGCAAGGATGGCACAACATTCGAAAATCCATTAGCATCATCCACCAGATCAACAAAAAGAAGGACAAAAACCACATGATCATCTCCATAGATTCTGAAAAAGCATTCGACAAAATTCAACATCCATTCATGATACAAACTCTCAACAAAATGGGTACAGAGGGCAAGTACCTCAACATCATAAAGGCCATATATGACAAACCCACAGCTAACATCATCCTTAACAGTAAGAAGCTGAAAGCTTTTCCTCTAAGATCAGGAACAAGACAAGGATGCCCACTCTCTCCGCTCTTATTCAACATAGTACTGGAGGTTCTAGCTACAGCAATCAGACAAAACAAAGAAATAAAAGGCATCCAGATTGGTAAGGAAGAAGTTAAACTGTCACTGTTTGCAGATGACATGATATTGTACATAAAAAGCCCTAAAGAATCCACTCCAAAACTACTAGAACTAATATCTGAATTCAGCCAAGTTGCAGGATACAAAATTAATACACAGAAATCTGTTCCATGCCTATACATTAACGATGAACTAGAAGAGAAATCAGGAAAATAATTCCATTCACAATTGCATCAAAAAGAATAAAATACCTAGGAAAAAACCTAACCAAGGAAGTGAAAGACCTATACTCTGAAAACTACAACACACTCCTAGAAGAAATTAAAGAGGATACTAATAAATGGAAATTCATCCCATGCTCTTGGGTAGGAAGAATTAATATTGTTAAAATGGCCATCCTGCCTAAGGCAATCTACAGATTCAATGCAATCCCTATCAAAAAACCAACAGCATTCTTCAACGAAATGGAACAAATAGTTCTAAAATTCATATAGAACCACAAAAGACCCCGAATAGCCAAAGCAATCCTGAGAAGGAAGAATAAAGCAGGGAGGATCTCACTTCCCAACTTCAAGCTCTACTACAAAGCCACGGTAATCAAGAAAACTTGGTACTGGCACAAGAACAGACCCATAGACAAGTGGAACAGAATAGAGAGTCCAGATATTAACCCAAGCATATATGGTCAATTAACATATGATAAAGGAGCCATGGATACACAATGGAGAAATGACAGCCTCTTCAACAGCTGGTGTTGGCAAAATTGGACAGCTACATGTAAGAGAATGAAACTGGATTAACTCTAAATACAAAAGTTAACTCGAAATGGATCAAAGACCTGAATGTAAGTCTTGAAACCATTTTCTTAGAAGAAAATAAAGGCAAAACTCTGTCGAATATAAACATGAGCACCTTCTTCATGAACGTATCTCCCCAGGCAAGGGAAACAAAAGCAAAAATGAACAAGTGGGACTATATCAAACTCAAAAGCTTCTGCACAGCAAAGGACACCATCAGTAGAGCAAAAAGGCATCCTACAGTATGGGAGAATATATCTGTAAATAACATATCCAATAAGGGGTTGACATCCAAAATATACAAAGAGCTCATGCACTTCAACAAACAAAAAGCAAATAACCCAATTAAAAAATGGGCAGAGGATCTGAACAGACACTTCTCCAAAGAAGAAATTCAGATGGCCAAAAGGCACATGGAAACATGCTCCACATTCCTAATCATCAGAGAAATGCAAATTAAAACCACAGTGAGATATCACCTCACACCAGTAAGGATGGCCAACATCCAAAACACAAACAATAACAAATGTCGGCAAGGATGTGGAGAAAGGGGAACCCACCTACACTGCTGGTGGGAATGCAAATTAGTTCAACCATTGTGGAAAGCAGTATGGACGTTCCTCAAAAAACTCAAAATAGAAATACCATTTGACCCAGGAATCCCACTCCTAGGAATTTACCCTAAGAATGCAGCAGCCCTGTTTCAAAAAGACAGATGCACCCCTATGTTTATCGCAACACTATTTACAATAGCCAAGAAATGGAAACAACCTAGGTGTCCATCAGTAGATGAATGGATAAGAAGATGTGGTACATATACACAATGGAATATTATTCAGCCATAAGAAGAAAACAAATCCTACCATTTGCAACAACATGGATGGAGCTAGAAGGTATGCTCAGTGAAATAAGCCAAGCGGAAAAAGACAAGTATCAAATGATTTCACTCATATGAGGAGCATAAGAGCAAAGAAAATAACTGAAAGAAGAAAACAGCAGCAGACTCACAGAATCCAAGAATGGACTAACAGTTACCAAAGGGAAAGGGACTGGGGAGGATGGGTGGGAAGGGAGTGATAAGAGGGGAAAAGGGGCATTACGATTAGCCAACATAATATAGGGGGGGCAAGGGGAAGGCCATATAGCAACCCAGTGTTGTTCATGTAAGTGTATATTAATGATACCAAAAATAAATAAATATATAAATACAGACATACATACATAGTTCTAAAAAAAAGGTGAGGTTCTGAAGATTCATGAAATTCGAATACTCTGTGAGTAGTTTGTTAATTTCTGATCAATTGACCTAAGTTTTATGGATAAAGCAAAAGTAGAAAATGCATACTTACCCGTCAGCACAGAGTTACCTTAGCAGGGTCTAATAAGCCATAGAACAATTCTTTTTCAAGTATATTACAGAAGATAGTGGTGACGGTGATATTGTTCTTAACCCTCCCAAACTCACCTAGACAAACAGGATAACAAAACTAAAAAGCTTTAAACAACAGCTACAACAAAACTAAGTGACAAGCTGTGTCCACACGCATCAGAACAGAAATGGATAGGGAAACCACAGCACAGGAAGCCCCAAGATCTGCATAATATTAGCATGTTCAGAGCAAGGCAGATAGAAGTAAAGGTATCTGATAAACTTGAAAAAATGGAAATAGCAAAAATTAGTATCAGGACACAATCAAGGCTCACACTGAGATAAAAATGTAGGGAGTAGAATTCAAATTGATCAGTGCAGGCAGATGGGTGCAAAGGTAAAACAAGGTCCACTTAAAAAGTGAACCCAAGAGATCTCAGAAAGTACAAGGCCATATTTTTTAACACTTGGTAAAAACAATAGAAAAGAGAGCTTTAAACCATGAAAAGCTTAAAAAGTGATCCAGCTTATTCCTCCCACCTAGAAGTTTGGACAAACTAATTTTTACATGAAAATGAGTAACAAAAAGGAAAGCAGTCAAATCTCAAAGTTATATGAAGGAAAAGGTGTTAAGATTACATCAGTAACATCCCTAAATACAATGAAAACAAAGTTTAAAACATGCCCACAAAACAGATGAAAACCACAAACTAATACTTCAAAATGAGCTAAAATACATTAATGAAATGGTAGAAGATTTGAGAGAACAACAGACATAAAAACTAGAACTAAAGAATGAAATGTAGAATTCAGGAAAGAATAGAAAATTATCAAAATTGATTTCAGGAGTGAAGTTTACATTAGAAGTAGCACAAAAGCAAATACAAAAAAAGACTTCTTAGAAATAGAAGGTGAAATAAGAAATTTTAAATCAAAAAAATTAGGAGAGTGATTAAAAAGACTTGAGAGAGAGTGGCAGATAAGATGATCTAAAGGGAGATCCCCTAGAGAACTAAAAAAATAAAGAATACATACTAAAAACTATACTTCGATAAAACTTCCCTATCGAGAAAAAATATCCTGAAGTTATAGAGGCATACCTCAGAGATACGGCAGCTCCAGTTCCAGACCACTGCAGTAAAGCGAGTACTGCAATAAAGCAAGTCAAATGAATTTCTGGGTTTCCTACTTTATATAAACGTTGTGTTTAAACTGTAGTCTATTAAGTGTGCAATAGCATTATGTCTAAAAGACAACATACATATCCAGATGATAACACATTTTATTGCTAAAGGAGGCAAACCATCATTTAAGTTTTTAGTGAGTAGTAATATTTTTGTTGGTAGAGGGTCTTGCCTGGGTGGTGATGGCTGCTGCCTGATCAGGGTGGTGGTTGCTGAAGGTTGGGGAGGCTGTGGAAATTTCTTAAAGACAATGAAATTTTTCTTACTTATGAATAAAATAAACAATGAAGTATGATATATCAATTGACTCTTCATTTTATGAATGATTTTTCTGTAGCATGCAATGTGATTTGATAGCATTTTACCCACAGTAGCACTTCTTTCAAACTTAAAGTCAATCCTCTCAAACCCTGCAGCTGCTTTATCAACTAAGTCATTGTAATATTCTAAGTCTTTTGTTGTCATCTCAATAATCTTCACAGCATCTTCACCAGGAGTAGATTCTATGTCAAGAAACCACTTACTTTGATCATCTATAAAAGGCAACTCCTCATCCATGCAAGTTGCATCACGCCCCACTTCTAATTCTAGTTATCTTGTCATTTCCACCACATCTGCAATTATTTCCTCCACTGAAGTCTTGAACTACTCAAAGGCATCCATGAGGGTTAGAATCAACTCCTTCTAAACTCTTGTTAATGTTGACATTTTGACTTCTTTCCATGAATCACAAATGTTCTTAATGGCATCTGGAATGGTAAATCCTTTCCAGAAGGTTTTCAATTTACTTTGCCCAGATTCCTCAGAGGAATCACTATCTATGGCAGCTAAAGCCTTACAAAATGTTTTTTTTTTTACAATTTATTTTGGTATCATTAACCTACAATTACATGTGCAATATTGTGGTGATTAAACTACCCCCTTCATCAGGTCCCACCAACCAACCCTATTACAGTCACTGTCCATCAG
>JAQQAC010019963.1:10341489-10354583 GCA_029783875.1 Phataginus tricuspis
TGCGTAGTGACATGCTATAGAGTCACTACTTGTTTTCTCTGAGTTGTACAGCCCTCCCGGTGCCCACGCTACCTTACATCTGCTAATCGTAATATCCCTTTTACCCTCTTATCCCTCCCTTCCCACACATCTTCCCCAGTCCCTTTCCCTTTGGTAACTATTAGTCCGTTCTTGGGTTCTGTGAGTCTGCTGCTGTTTTGTTCCTTCAGTTTTTTTCTTTGTTCTTATACTCCACAAATGAGTGAAATCATTGGATACTTGTCTTTTTCGGCTTGGCTTATTTCACTGAGCATAATACCCTCTAACTCCATCCATGTTGTTGCAAATGGTAGGATTTGTTTTCTTCTTATGGCTGAATAATATTTCATTGTGTATATGTACCATATTTTCTTTATCCATTCATCTACTGATGGACACTTAGGTTGCTTCCATTTCTTGGCTATTGTAAATAGTGCTGCAATAAACATAGGGGTGCATCTGTCTTTTTGAAACTGGGCTGCTGCGTTCTTAGGGTACAAAATGTATTTTTAAATAATAAGACTTGAAATTTGAAATTATTCCTTGATCCATGGGCTGCAGAATGGATGTTGTGTTAGCACGCATGAAAACATGAATCCCATTGTCCCCTCCATCAGAGTACCTGGGTGATCAGGTGCATTGTCATTGAGCAATAATATTTTGAAAGGAATCATTTTTTTCTGAGTAATAGGTCTCAACACTGGGCTTAAAATATTCAATAAGCCACGTTATAAATAGCTGTGCTCTCATCGAGGCTTTGTTGTTTTACAGAGCAAAGGCAGAGTAGACTCAGCATAATTCTTAAGGGTCCTGGAATTTTTGGAACAGTAAAAGAGCATCAACTTCAACTCAAAGTCACCAGCTGCATTAGCCTCTAAACAAGAGTCAGCCTGTCCTTTCAAGCTTTGAAGCCAGGCATTGACTTCTCCTCTCTAGCCATGCAAGTCCTCGATGGCATCTTCTTCCAATAAAAGGCTGTTTTGTCTACATGAAAAATCTGCTGTTTAGTGTAGCCACCTTCATAATTATCTCAGCCAGATCTTCTGGATAACTTGCTGCAGCTTCTGCATCACCACCTGCTGCTTCTCCTGCACTTTGATGCTAAGGAGACATTTCTCCCCTCGAACCTCATGAACCAACCTCTGCTAGCTTCCAACATTTCTTCTGCAGCTTCCTTACCTCTCTCAGCCTTCCTAGCATTAAGGAGAGTGAGGGCCTTGCTGTGGATAAGGTTTTGGCTTAAGGGCATGTTGCGGCTGGGTTGATCTCCTATCCAGACCACTCAGACTTTCTGCATGTCAGCAATAAGGCTGCTCCCTTTCTTACCACTCCTGTGGCCACTGGAGGAGCTCCCTTACCTTCCTTCAAGGACTTTCCCTTTGCATTCACAGCTTGCCTGACTGTCTGGAGCAGGAGGCCTAGCTTTCGGCTTATCTCGGCTCTCGGCATGCCTTCCTCACTCAGCTTAATCATGTCTAGCTTTTGATTTGAAGTAAGAGATGTGACTCTTCTTTCACTTGAACACATAGAAGCCATCTTAGAGTTATTAACTGTCCTGATGTCAGTATTGTTGACTCTCAGGGAAAAGGGAGGCCCAAGGAAAGGGAGAGAGGGGAACAACGGTTGGTGAGGCAGTCAGAACACACAGAACATTTATTAAGTTTGCCATCTTATATGGATGCATTTTGTGGCATCCCAAAACAATTATAATAGTAACATCAAAGATCACTGATCACAGATCACCATAACAAATAAATAATGAAAAAGTGAAATATTGTGAGAATCACCAAAATGTGACACAGAGACGAGAGGTGAGGAAATACTATTGCAAAAATGGTGCCAATAGACTTGCTTAACACAGGGTTGCCACAAACCTCCAATTTAAAAAAAAATGCAGTATCTGCAAAGGTTGATAAAGCAAAGCACAAAAAAGGAGATCCGCCTGTAGAGTGAAAGCATACACTGACGAACAAAATCAGTTCAGCACAACCACCTCCAAGACATGGTCTACAAAACTTCTAAACATGTTAAAATATATATATAATAAGCACCTAGGTAAAAATATCATGTCTGAGGTTTATTTCATAACCATCTGGAGTTGGGGACAGTGGATGGGGGGATAACTGAAGCAAGACTGAGGACCATGAGTTGACAATTGTCAAAGCTGGATAGGAAGTGAGGGTTCATTGTACTATTCTGTATATTTTTGAGTATGTTTTAGGTTTTCATGGAGCATGAAAGAACTGTTGGTATACATAACAGGAAATGAACCTCACAAGTATTGGGCTGAATAAAAGAAGGCAGACACAGAAGCGAGCATACAGTATGGTCCCATTTCTACTGTTTAAAACAGGCAAAACAAATCTATGATGTCAGAAGTCAGGATAGCAGTTACCCTTGGGGGAATAATAACTGAGAGGTAGCCAGGGGGACTTCTGCTGTGCTGGAAATATCCTCTTTTTCATCTGGGTATTGGTTATATAGGTATGTTTACTTTGTTAAAATTCACCAAACTATACACTTATTGTTTAAAGTCCTTTTCTCTATGAATGCTGTACTTCTTAAAAAGGCTTTTTGATTTGAAAAATTACAAGTAAAAATGAATAAACTACAACTATTTGTTGTATATTCTAAGATAGCTTATTTCTACAATTTCAGTGACTATTCTAGGAACATAGCTTTACTACTAATGATATATCCATCTCTCTGTTAATAAAAACAAGGGAGCACATACCCAAAACCCAGATACTGAAAGTAATGTTAACCAGTACCTTCAGCCTCCTGAAGGAATCAGTATTTCACCCAAGTATCTAACAACTGGTTAAACTGATTGCTACATATACATACACACAGAGATACTACTCAATACTGAAATGCCTCAATCCGTGGTAAGTCCACAAAGCCTATTGTGTATATGAATAACACTGCGGCAGTCTGACTTACCATATTTGACAAGCTACTAACTAGAACATACATACACATACTCTACAACACATGTAAACTTGTCCTTTAGGTATTGATGGACAGTTGTATAAATTGCTGATGAACACACTCTGCCTTGTCCTGCTGTGAAAGAAGAGATGTATATATACTCTCTCACCAATACAGAATAAAAGCTGAACAAGATTTAAAAATGTTTTAAATTAAAAAAAACTGGACAACATACAAAATTCAAAAAGTTTTTGAAAAAGCTGGAAAAGAAATACCAACATGGGCCACATTCTAACTGGATACAGTCCTTTGTTTAATATAGAAATAAAATCCACTGCAAGACCTTCCCTTACTCATTACCTCAAATCCATTACCTTGTCCAAGTCACACAGCCAGTGACTGGAGAAATTAAAACTCTTAACCACTAAAACTGCAGGTCTCAGTATAAACTTTCAGAAAGGCAATGATGCTGAGGCACTTTCCTCCCATACCTCAGGCCCACCCCTCTCCCAGCAAACATTAGCCTTCTAGCATTTCAACTAGAGTTCCACTTAGAATACACAAACACATGGGCACTGTCCCTTAAAATTCAGGCAACTCTAAAGAAATTAAAAGAGGTTTCTTATCCATGGCCAGTTTTGACATTAGGGGAGTATAGAGTAGAAAGAAGATTGTACCTCTCAAACAGCAGTAGACTCACAGACACTGAGAAGTGACTAGTGGTTACCATGGGGGAAGAGCTGGGATGGGTGGGTGAGGGGGATGAAGGGGCACAAAAATTCTCAATCATAATATAAGTTGGTCACAGGGATAATAGTACAGCATGAAGAATATAGTCAATGACTCTGTGACGTCTTTCTGTGTTGACAGATAGTAACAGCTCTAGACGCGGTGACGATTTTATATAGTATGGGTAATGGTTGAACCACTGTGTTGTACATCTGAAACCAATATAAGATTGTATATTAATGATAATTCAATTAAAAAAATAAAAGAATATTGTACCTCCCTTATCTGTTTGCTGATGCCTGTGAAATACTTTTCATTCCACTATAAGAAAGAGAAATGGGGGCCTTCCACCTCTGGCTATGATCAAAGAGCTTGTATCAGACCAGCCCTCCCACAAAACAACAGCTATAAACTTCACAAAATATTTAAAACGACGGTGTGGCAAAACTGTTGGTGACCCACCCAGGTCACCTTGGGATCCCTTATATATACCCAATTGTTACAACTAAACACTTTGTTGCTAACAGCTTATACCTACACCCTTTACAGTATGCATTCCCAATAGGGGCAGTGATTGGTTCTTGGGAAGAAAAAACATCTTACTCTTTTTATGGATAAAGCACAGATAAAAATATAGTACATTAAAAAATATACAGCATACTTATGGTAATAAAATGTCATGGCAGGGAGGGGAGTGATTAGGAAAAGAAATGCCTAAGCATGCCAAATAGGGTGTATTATTGAGTAAAAATTTAAGAAACAATGTTTTGGAGGACTGGACTTGCACACTGGAGTTGCCTTCCCCGTAAGGAAAGCCAGAAATGCTTGGCAGTTTGATACTCCCTAGGATGGACCGTCATAGTCAATGACTGACTACTGTGGGAAAACAAAAACTCAACTCCTTTACTTCAGTGTGAGAGAAACTCTAAGGGGGTAAACTGAGGCTCCAGAGTGTTCTAGAGACACAGCTGAATTTGGGTCTTCACCTGAATAGTATCCTCCCTTGACTCTTCCCCTCCCATATCCTGCATCTTCCACTCCCTTCATGGTTTATCTAGGAAACATTTTTTTCAATATTTTATCCAAAACCTTGGTTTAGGGTCCACTTCTGGAAGAATATAACCTCAGAAAAACTGTTTGAAGCCACTGGAAAACAATAAGCACATGCAGGACTTAAAGTTTATGAGCAATCAGAGAAGTGAAGCACATGAGGATCGAGATGATGCACTGTTGTTCTGTCTGCCAGAAAAATAAGTACAACTTGTCATCCACAATGTGCAGAACCAGACAAAACATGCTTATTTTTTTAAAAAGGACCAAATTATTAAAAGGCAAGAAACCCAGACAATAGGAAAGAGCCACAGGTAAGTTAGATTTTGAAATGATCAGACAAGGTCTTTAAAACATCTATGATTTAAATCCAAGAGAAGAGAAGATGAAGAATTTCACCAAAGACCAAGAATCTACATATTTTTTTAAAGTGGAAATTCTATAACAGAAAGTGATTATATCTGAAATTGATAATTCAATTGATGGGTCTAATATCAGATTAGGTACAACTGAACAGAATTAGTGAATTGGAGAACAGGTCACTGTATCAAAATGAAGCACCAAGGGTAGAAAAGATAGAAAACACAGAAGAGATCGTAAGAGATTATGGAACATGACAGAAAGATCTAGCATCCATATAATTGGAAATGAAAAAGCAGAAGAGAGAATGGAAAAGGAACAGTATGTGAAGAAATAGACAAAAATTTTCCAAAACTGATGAAAGTTATTAAACCACACATTCAAGATGCTCTACAGATCTCAAGTGAGATACAAAAAAAAGCACATCAAGGCATATGATAGTCAAACTGAAGAAAACCAAATATAAAGAAAAAACTTTAAAAACAGAAAGAATTAAAGGATGCATTACCTTCAAAGGGGGAACATTAAGTTTAAAAGTTAACCTTTCAAAAGAAATCATGGAAGTTAGAAAACAATGAAATGACATATTTTTAAGTGCTGAAATTAAAAATAGAATTCTGTATCAGCAAAAATGAATGCAAACTAGAGAGGTTTTCAATTCAAATGGACTAAAGACCTAAAGGCAAGATGCAAAACTATAAAACACCTAGGAAAAACACATGGGCAGTTTCATGATACTGGTTTTGGCAATGATTTCTTGGATATGACACAAAAAACATAGCAACAGAAGCAAAAATAGACAAATGAGACTACATTAAACTTAAAAGCTGCTCTGCATCAAAGAACACAATCAACAGAGTGAAAAGGCAGCCAATAGAAGGGGAGAAAATATTTGTCAATAATATATCTGGTAAGGAGTTAATATTCAGAATATATGGAGAACTACTACAACTCAACAATGACATAAAATAACCCAATTCAAAAAGGCCAAAGAACTTGAACAGACACTTCTCCAGAGACGATATACAAATGGTCAAGAAGCACAGGAAAAGATGCTCAGTACCACTAATCAGTGGAGAAATGCAAACTAAAACCAGTGAGATACCACCTCACAGCTATTAGAATGGTTAATATCAAAAAACAAAACAAAACAGAAAATAACAAGTATTTTCAATCAAGGATGTGGAGAAATCGGAACTCTTGTGCACTGTTTAAGGGAATGTTAAAATGGTGCTGCCATTATGGAAAACAGTTGCTCAAAAAATTAAAAATAAAATTACCATATGATCCAGAAATCCCACTTCTGGATATATACCCAAAAGAATTGAAAACAGGATCTCAACAAGCTATTTGCACATACATGTCCATAGCAGTTTACACAAGCTAATAGGCGGAAGTAACCCAAATGTCTATCATGGATGAATGGATAAACAAAATGTGGTATATACACTCAAAAGAATATTATTCAGCCTTAAAAAGGAAATCCTGTCTCAAGCTACAATATGAGTGAACCTTGAGGATATTATGCTAAGTGAAATAGGCCAGTCACAAAAGAGCAAATACTTATGAGGAACTGGAATAGAGGTAAATGGGGAATTGGTGTTTAACGGGTAAAGAGTTCTGTTCTGGAGATCCATTACACAATAATGTGAATATACTTAATACTACTGAACTGTATTCTTGACTATTACAGAGATGGTAAATTTTATGTTGTGTGTTTATTCCCACAACTAAAAAAAATTTAATGTTTTCAAACAAAATCTAAAGAAATATGTCATATGTAGACTTGATTTTTAAGGAATACTAATTAGAGTTCTTCAGGCTGAAAGAACATGATCTCAGATGAAAAACAGAACTCTGGAAGAGATGGAGAGATATATAGTGAGTTTACTTATGTTAAAGTTCATGTTTGGGTTAATATAAGTAAATGCTGATTGCTTAAAACAACAACAATAAAATCTTGTGGAACTTAAAATGCATGAAGAAGCAAAATAAGTACAATAGTACAAAGCAGCAAGAGGTAAATGAAGTTAGACTGTGAAAAGATTCTTGTATTCTTCAAAGTACTAAGTTGAGTAGACTATAAATCAAGGATGTATATCGTAATTTCTAGGGTGACCACTAAAAGGGTAATAAAGGTATTTTTAAAAAAAGAATAGAGAGGAAAAACAGATAAATACAAATATTTCATTAATATAAAGGAAGGCAGGAAAATTGGAATACAGGGACAAAAAAAAAAAAAAGAAAGGACCAACAGAAAAATCAGTAATAATGAGATGGTAGGCTTAAACCCAATTATAGTGGTAACCATGTTATATATTAAAGTACTGGTAGTCCAATTTAAGGACAAAGATTGCGGATTGGATTAAAAATACACCATATGCTATTTATAAATTGTCAAGTTTAAATATAGGAACATAGAAGGGTTGAAGAAAAAAATATAGCATGAGGGGAGGGTGAGTGGGTAAAGGGGCCCAAAAATTCTCAGTCATAATATAAGTTTATCACAGGGATAGTAGTACAGCATGGAGAATAGACTCAATGATTCTGTAACACCTTCCTATGTTGACAGATGGTACCACACTAGTAGGGGTGAGGATTTAATAATATAGGTAACTGTTGAACCACTGTGTTGTACATTTGAAACCAATGTAAGACTGTATATCAACAATATAAAAAATAAATTTAAAAAGATATAGCATGCAAACACTAACTAAAGCCAGTACAGTCATATTAATATTTGACAAGTATCTTTTTTTATCACAAAAGTGATTTTATTTAACTTCTTTCAAATAAAATAAAAACATGTAAAAGAAACACATTTAAAAATCACAGTTTTAAACTATTCAGTGAAAGGTTTTTAAAAAGCTAAGCCACTCTTTGTAAAGACTCATAAACAAATATTACAAAACATATATATGATATTATATTGTGCAACAGAGAACTTTATATACAGAACTGAATGTATTCTCTTCCCTTCACTTTTGCAAACCATCTTCCTATGGTTATAAAACTGATTTCTAATAATGATATGGATCAGCCAGATGAGGGGGAAAAAAAGCATGTATTTTGTTACCTCCTTTTTATTTTGAGTAACGACAAGCAGACTTCAAGGCAAAAAGTATTACTGGAGATAAAGAAGGATGCTAGTGTCAATTTGAATAAAAATATAACAAACTTAATTTGTATCCATGTACAGAAATCCATCATTAGATAAATGTTTCATACATATTTTTTAATGTTGACTAGTCTTTCCATTTTCTGAAGAGTGTCTTTTTTTTTGGTATCATTACATAAGCAACATTGTGGTTACTAGATTCCCCCATTATCAAGATGAATAGTGTCTTTTTAAACAGAACAGCTTTATTGAATTTTAATTCACATATTATCCCATTGACCTACTTAAAGTTAACAATTCAATGGTTTTTAGTATATTCACATACTAGTACAATCATCACCACAATCAATTTTGGAATATTTTCATCACCCCCCAAAAAAGCCCTGCACCCATTAGCAGTCTCACACACATACACATACACACACCGATCCCTAGTACTAGCCAGCCCCTAATCTGTTTTCTGTGTATAAATTTGCTTCATGTGGACCTTCACATAAATGAAATCATATAATATGTGGTACTTTGTGATCTGGCACAGTTTCATCCAATCACAGCATCAGACTCAAACTCCAAGATTTTTTTTAATTAAGGTATCATAGATATAAAAAATGGTGGTGTGAGAGGTGAGACAGAGACTTCCTCTTAAAACCGCATATAATATGAAAATATAATTAATACAACTAATCCTGACAGAGCAACAGTAAAGAGGGCTGCGCCAGACTGCGTACACCTGGAGAAAAGAATAAACCTCACAGAACAGGGTAACGTACTAAAGCTGTGGCCTGGCAGGACCCAAACCCTTCCCCCACCCTACATCACCAGCAGGAGGAAGAGAAACAGAGCTGGGAGGGAGTGGAGGCCCAGGAATGCTGAATACCTAACTCCAGAGATCTGCTCTGGGAGCACAAACCTACATTTCATGGTGCTTGCATGGTACTCTTGTGATTAGGGGGTTGGAAAGCTAAGACAGGCAGAATTCCTGGAGCAACTGCGATTCCAGCCTATTGTGGAAATTATGGACCCATATCCGGATGCTCTGGGACAAAAGAAAGGAGGGCAGTCTGAGAGACTTCCTAATAACGAAGCCCTTAGCAAGAGGGCTGCTAAAGAGGCAAGGATTGCACAGACCTTACTGCTCAGGAGAAAGGACAGATAGACAAAATTGTCTGGGTGCACTCTGCCCAGCAGGTTGGGAGCTTTCATGATCTTCAAGTGCTCCAGCTCTCTGACTGGCTACACAGCTCCAAGGACCTCCTCTGTGATTCGCAGCCAACTGCACCTTTCTCCCAGCCAGCCCCACCTGGCTTGCAAAACAGCAAACCCTACCCTGACGTTAGTCCAGCCAGAGGGAAGATTTGTCCACACCAACTACAAACGCAAACCATAGAGGCTTATACCTGTGTGCTTGGCCCACAGTGGAGACAGGCATAGCAGCCGGGAAGCAGAAAACAGCTCTTTCCTCCCCTCAGGCACCAATACCACTCTCCTGCGACCCGTGAAATTGCTTCAGCTTCTGGGCACAAGAGGGTGCCATATACAAATATGAAATGCCAAAGGAACCTGGTTCAAAGTAAAATTATAAGTACAACGCCTGAGAAAGATTAAAATGACATCAACGGCATGAATTTTCCTGAAATGGGGTTCAAAATAAAAATCATTAACATGCTCATGAGGTACAGAAAGATATTCAAGAACTCAGGAATGAATTCCGGTTGGAGATCCAATCCTTGAAGAGAACAACAGAGGGTATTAAAAGCAGATGAGATACGGCAGAAGAGACGATAAATGAAATAGAAACTAGACAAGAGGAATACAAAGAAACTGAGGCACAGAGAGAAAAAAGAATCTCTAACAATGAAAGAATATTGAGAGAGATGTGTGAATCCAAACACAACAATATTCACATTATAGGGGGTACCAGAAGAAGAAGAGAGAGAAAAAGAGATAGAAAGTGTCTTTGAGGAGGTAATTGCTGAAAACTTCCCCAATCTGGGGAAGGAGATTGTCTCTCAGGCCATGGAGATGCACAGATCTCCCAACACAAGGGACCCAAGGAAGACAACACCAGGACATATAGTAATTAAAACAGCAAAGACCAAGGATAAGGACAGACTATTAAAAGCAGCAAGACAGAGAAATAAGATCACATACAAAGGAAAGCCCATCAGGCTATCATCAGACTTCTCAGCAGAAACCTTACAGGCCAGAAGGGAGTGGCATGATGTGTTTAATGCAATGAAGCAGAAGGGCCTAGAACCAAGATTACTGTATCTGGCAAGATTATCAATTAAATTTGAAGGAGGGATTAAACAATTTCCAGATAAGCAAAAGCTGAGAGAATTTCCCTCCGACAAACAATCTCTACAGGGTATATTGGAGGGACTGCTATAGATGGAAGTGTTCCTAAGGTTTAATAGCTGTCACCAGAGGAAATAAAACCACAGTAAAGAACGTAGAACAGCTAATTACTAAGCAAATGTAAAATGAAATTAACTATCCCCAAAGTCAATCAAGGGATAGATAAAGACTACAGAATATGATACCTAATATATAAAAAATTGAGGAGGAGCAAAAAGGAGGAGAAAAAAAAAGAACCTTTAGATTGTGTTTGTAATAGCATATTAAGTGACTTAATTGAGACACTTAGATAGTAAGGAAGTTAACCTTGAACCTATGGTAACCACAAATATAAAGCCTGCAATGGCAATAAGTACATACCTATCGATAATCACCCTAAATGTAAATGGTCTGAATGCACCAATCAAAAGACATAGAGTCACTGAATGGACAAAAAAACAGGACCCATCTATATTCTGCCTACAAGAGACTCACTTCAAACCCAAAGACATACAAAGACTAAAAGTGAAAGGATGGAAAAAGATATTTCATGCAACTAATAGGGAGAAAAAAGCAGGAGTTGCTGTACATGTATCAGACAAAATAGACTTCAAAACAAAGAAAGTCACAACAGACAAAGAAGGACATTACATAATAATAAAAGGGTCAATCCAACATTATAAATATCTATGCACCCAATACAGGAGCACCTACATATGTGAAACAAATACTAACAGAATTAAAAGGAGAAATAGAATGCAATGCATTCATTCTAGGAGACTTCAACACTCCACTCACTCTGAAGGACAGATCAACCAGACAGAAAATAAGTAAGGAGACAGAAGCACTGAACAACACATTAGAACACATGGACCTAACAGACATCTACAGAACTCTACACCCAAAAGCAGCAGAATACACATTCTTCTCAGGTGCACATGGAACATTTTCAAGAATAGATCATATCCTAGGCCACAAAAAGAGCCTCGGTAAATTCAAAAAGATTGAAATTGTACCAACCAGTTTCTCAGACCACAAAGGTGTGAAACTAGAAATAAACTACGCAAAGAAAATGAAAAATCCCACAAACACATGGAGGCTTCACAACATGCTCCTAAATCACCAATGCATCAATGACCAAATAAAAAACCGAGATCAAGCAATATATGGAGAAAAATTACAACAATGATGCAACACCTCAAAATCTGTGGGACGCAGCGAAGGCCATGCTAAGAGGAAAGTAAATTGCAATACAGGCCTACCTCAGGAAAGAAGAACAACCCCATATGAGCAGTCGAAACCAACAATTAACGTAACTAGAAAAAGAACAAATGAGGCCCAAAGTCAGTAGAAGGTGGGACATAATAAAGATTAGAGCATAAATAAATAAAATCGAGAAGAATAAAACAATACAAAGAATCAGTGAGACTCAGAGGTGGAAGCCCAGGTGGGAGGTTGCTTAGGCCGGCTCTGCGGCATGGCCGGGGGCTGGAGGGCTATGCCGGGAAACTGAGGCATGGTGGCTGTGGCCCTCTCTGCTTTGCGGTGTGCAGTGTGGGTAATAAGTCAAATCCAAACCCAGAAGTGGGTCACTTAGGACCCTTTCATTATACCTAAAAGCAGTAAACTTCAAATGCTCAACGTTTATTTAAAAAGATTGTTTTTGTTATCCCTCTTAGTTTGGAAGAACATTAATAATGGTAGCGGATCCTTTTGCATTTTTCAGAGGAATCTACTTGGAAACTGCAATAGAAATGCATGTGAGCAAGCCCCAAACTCCTAATGACCCAGAAAGAGTTTCAAACTTGAAATCACTCCAGTGAATCCCTGCCCTTCTTTTCTTGGGTTGTCTAACTGATGCTGTCACAACCAGTTGAAAGTCAGAACTGCCCCTCCAAATAATATAAAAAGGGCCCCAGAGAGGAATCAAGATTCAAGATGGTGGCATAAGAGGTGAGAGAGAGATTTCCTCCCAAAACCACGGATAGTGTGAAAATATAGTTAATACAACTAATCCTAAAACAGCAACAGGAAAGAAGGCTGCACCAGACTGCGTACAGACCTCACAATCAGAGCAAACCACACAAAAGGACAGCACAAGATCTGCTCCCCTATGACCCTCAACCTCACTCTAGGGGCTCAGCAGCTCCAGAGACTGGAGCTTCTGGGCAATAGAGGGCACCACACAAAAATATGAAACGTCAAAAGAACATGGTTCAGACCAAAATATCACAAACCCAAGGACCAAATGAAACTGAACTCACCAATCTTCCTGAAAGAGAGTTCAAAATAAAAATCATAAACAGGCTTATGGAGGTACAGAAAAATATTCAAGAACACAGGAATGAATTTAAGACGGAGATTCAATCATTAAGAAATTCCATATCTGAAATGAAACATTCAGTGGAGGGATTTAAAAGCAGATTCGACGTAGTAGAAGAGACGGTAAATGGAATAGAAATTAGAGAAAAGGAATACAAAGAAGCTGAGTCACAGAAAGAAAAAAGAATCTCCAAGAATGAAAATATACTGAGAGAACTGTGTGACCAAT
>JAQQAC010019963.1:10354683-10389743 GCA_029783875.1 Phataginus tricuspis
ATACTGAGAGAACTGTGTGACCAATCCAAGGAGAACAATATTCGCATAATAGGGGTACCAGAAGAAGAAGAGGGAGAAAAAGGAATAGAAAGTGTCATAGAGGAGGTAATTGCTGAAAACTTCTGCAATCTGGGGAAGGAGATAGTCTCTAAATCCATTGAGATGCACACATCTCCCAACACAAGGGACCAAAGGAAGACAACATCAAGACATATAATAAAATGGCAAAGATCAAGGATAAAGACAGACTTATTTTTTGGGGGGTATCGTTAATGTACAATCACTTGAACAACATTATGGTTACTGGACCCATTATCAAGTCCACCCCACATACCCCATTATACTCACTGTCCATCAGTATAGTAAGATGCTATACAATCATTACTTGTCTTCTCTGTAAATACTGCCTTCCCATGTCCCCCGCCACTGCATTACATGTGCTAATCGTAATGCCCCTTTTCCCCGCTTATCCCTCCCTTCCCACCCATCCTCCCCAGTCCCTTTCCCTTTGGTAACTGTTAGTCCATTCTTGGGTTCTGTGAGTCTGCTGTTGTTTTGTTCCTTCAGTTTTTTCTTTGTTCTTATATTCCACAGATGAGTGAAATCTTTTGATACTTGTCTTTCTCCACGTGGCTTATTTCACTGAGCATAATACCCTATAGCTCCATCCACGTTGTTGCAAATGGTAGGATTTGTTTTCTTCTTATGGCTGAGTAATATTCCATTGTGTATATGTACCACATCTTCTTAATCCATTCATCTACTGATGGACACTTAGGTTGTTTCCATTTCTTGGCTATTGTAAATAGTGCTGAAATAAACATAGGGATACATATGTCTTTTTCAAACTGAGCTGCTGCATTCTGAGGGTAAATTCCTAGGAGTGGAATTCCTGGGTCAAATGGTATTTCTATTTTGAGTTTTTGAGGAACCTCCATACTGCTTTCCACAATGGTTGAACTAATTTACATTCCCACCAGCAGTGTAGGAGGGTTCCCCTTTCTCCACATCCTCACCAACATTTGTTGTTTGTCTTTTGGATGGCCAACATTTAGTTTGATGGAACAATAACAAAAAAGATAAATAGGACTTCATCAAAATTAAGCTTTTATACATCAACTTTTGAACTTTAAAATAGTCAAAATGGTGTTATGTATATTTCATCACAATATAAAAAGAAGATATACAAACAGCCCATATGAGCATGAAAATATGCTTAACATCAAAAGTCATTAGAGAAATGGAAATCAAAATCACAGTGAGATGCCACTTCACACTCGTCAGGATAGCTACTGTCAACAAAGAACACACAAGAAAACAAATAACATTATTGGATGTGGAGGAACTAGAACCCTCCTAATTGCTACTGAGAATGTAAAATTGTGCAGACACTATGAAAAACACCTTGGTTGCTAATCAAAATGTAAAGAGAATTAGTATATGACCCAAAAATTCCACTTCTAAATTAAAATGGTGAATTTTATGTTAGGTACTTTTCACCACACACAGACGTACACACACAAAAAAAAGTACTGAAAGGTATGTCAACTTCTGTGTAAGAAATAGGGCCATAAGTATCATGTTCACTTACACAGCTGACCTATGAACAACAAGGGTTTGAATACAAGGGTCCACTTATACACACGAGTTTTTTCAACAAATGTTATAGGAAGATATTTGAAATAATTTGAATAAACGTTTTATTTTCTCTAGCTCACTTCATTTTGTAATTTTTAATAATTTTTTATTAAGGAATCATTGATATACACTCTTATAAAAGTTTCACATGTAAAACATTGTGATTACTAAATTCACCCATATTATCAAGTCCCTCCCATACCCTGTTGAAGTCACTGTCCATCAGTGTAGTAAGATGGCACAGACTCACTAGTTGCCTTCTCTGTGCTACACTGTCTTCCCTGTGATGCCCCCATCACCATCTGTATCAACCACAGATAGTGATTGATCCACTTCTCCCTACCTCCTCACTCTCCCTCCCCCACACCTCCCAATAGGTAACTGGAAGTCCCTTCTTGGAGTCGGTGAGTCTTCTGCTGTTTTGTTTCTTCAGTTTTGCTTCGTTGTTATACTCCACAAATGAAGAAAATCATTTGGTACTTGTCTTTCTCCACCTCACTTATTTCACTGAGTATAATACACTCTAGCTCCATCCATGTTGTTGCAAATGGCTGGATTTGTTTTCTTCTCATGGCTGAAGAGTATTCAATTGTGTATATATACTTTATCCATTCATCTACTGATGGACACTTAGGTTGCTTCCATTTCTTGGCTATTGTAAAAAGTGCAGTGATAAACAGGGGTGCATATGTCTTTTTGAATCTGAGAACTTCTATTCTTTGGGTAAATTCCTAGAAGTTGGATTCCTGGGTCACATGGTATTTCTATTTTTAGTTTTTTGAGGAACCTCCATATTGTTTTCTACAATGGTTGAACTAGCTTACATTCTCACCAGCACTGTAGGAGGGTTCCCCTTTTTTGTTATCCTCACCAGCATTTGTTGTTCTTAGTCTTTTCGATGCTGGCCATTCTAATTGGTGTGATGTGATATCTCACTGTGGTTTTAATTAGCATTTACGTGATGATTAGTGATGTGGAGCAACTTTTCATGTGTCTGTCGACCATTTGAATATCCTCTTCGGGGAATTGTCTCTTCATATCCTCTGCTTTTTGCTTTTTGGGTGTAAAGGCATGTGAATTCTTTATATATTTTGGATGTTAACCCATTGTCAGATATGTCGTTTAGAAACATATTCTGCCATACTGTAGGATGCCTTTTTGTTCTGTTGATGGTGTCCTTTGCCGTACAGAATCATTTTAGTTTGATGTAGTCCCATGTGTTCATTTTTTCTTTGCTTAAGATCATTGTTTCCCTTGCTTAAGGAGATGCGTTCAGGAAGAAGTTTCTCATGTTTATATTGAGGATATTTCTGCTATGTTGTCTTCTCAGAGTTTTATGGTTTCATGATTTACATTCAGGGCTTTGATTCATTTCGAGTTTACTTTTCTGTATGGGGTTAAACAATAATCCAGTTTCATTCTCTTGCATGTAGCTGTCCAGTTTTGCCAAAACCAGTTGTTGAAGAGGCTGCTATTTCCCCATTGCATATCCATGGCTCCTTTATCGTATATTAATTGACCATATATGCTTGGGTTTTTATCTGGGCTCTCTAGTTTGTTCCATTGGTCTATGGGTCTGTTCTTGTGCCAATACCAAATCGTCTTGATTACTGTGGCCTTGTAGTAGAGCTTGAAGTAGGGCAGCATAATCCCCCGCTTTATTCTTCCTTCTCAGGATTGCTTTGGCTATTTGGGGTCTTTTGTGGTTCCATATGAGTTTTAGAATGATTTTCTCTAGTTCATTGAAGAATGCTGTTGGTATTTTGATAGGAATTGCATTGAATCTGTAGATTGCTTTAGGCAGGAAGTCCATTTTGAGAATATTAATTCTTCCTATTCATGAGCACAGGATATATTTCCATTTATTGGTATCTTCTTTAATTTCTCTCATGAGTGTCTTGTAGGTTTCAGAGTGCAGATCTTTCACTTCCTTGGCTAGGTTTATTCCTAGGTATTTTATTCTTTTTGATGCAACTGTGAATGGAATTGTTTTTCTGATTTCTCTTTCTGCTACTTCATAATTAGTGTATAGGAATGCAACATATTTCTGTGTATTCATTTTGTATCCTGCAACTTTGATGAATTCAGATATTAGATCTAGTAGTTTTGGAGTAGATTCTTTAGGGTTGTTTATGTACCATATCATATCATCTGCAAACAGGGACAGTTTAACTTCTTCCTTACCAATCTGGATGCTCTTTATTTCTTTTTGTCATCTCATTTTTGTGGCGAGGACCTCCAGAACTATGTTGAATAAAAGTGGAGAGAGTGCATATCCTTGTATTGTTCCCAACCTTAAAGAAAAGGCTTTCAGGTTCTCACTGTTAGGTATGATGTTGGTTGTGGGTTTGTCGTATATGGCCTTTATTATGTTGAGGTACTTGCCCTCTATACCCATTTGGTTGAGAGTTTTTATCATGAATGGATGTTGAATTTTGCCAAATATTTTTTGTCATCTATGGAGATGATCATGTGTTTTTTGTCCTACTTTTTGTTGATGTGGTGGATGATGTTAATGGACTTTCTAATATTGTATCATCCTTGCTTCCTTTGAATAAATCCTACGTGATCATGATGGATGATCTGTTCTATGTATTTTTTAATTCAGTTTGCTAATATTTTGTTAAATATTTTTGCATCTATGTTCATCAGGGATATTGGTCTGTAATTTCGTTTTTTTACAGTGTCCTTGCCTGGTTTTGATATTAGAGAGATGCTCGCCTCATAGAATGAGTGGAAGTATTCCCTCTTCTTCTACTTTCAGGAAAACTTTAAGGAGGATGGGTATTAGGTCTTCACTAAATGTTTGGTAAAATTCAGCGGTGAAGCCATCTGGTCCAGGAGTTTTTTTCTTAGGTAGTTTTCTGATTACCAGTTCATTTTCATTGATGATAATTGGTCTATGCAGATTTTTTTTTTCCGGGTCAGCCTTGGAAGGTTTTATATTTCTAGAAAGTTGTCTGTTTCTTCTAGGTTATCCAGTTCATTGAGATATAAAATTTTTCATAGTGTTCTCTAATAATTCTTTTACTTCTTTTATGTACATAGTGATTTTTCCTTTCTCATTTCTGATTCTGTTTATGTGTGTAGACCCTCTTTTTTTTTCTTGGTAAGTCTGGCTAGGGGTTTATCTATTTTGTTTCCTTCTCGAAGAACCAGCTCTTGCTTTCATTGATTCTATTGATTTATTATTTTGGATTTTATTTATTTATGCTCGAATCTTTATTATGTCCCTCCTTCTACTGATGTTGGGCCTCATTTTTTCTTCTTTTTCTACTTTTGTTAATTGTGAGTTTAGACTGTTCATAAGGGATTGTTTTCTTTCCTGAGATAGACTTATATTGCAATATACTTCCTTCTTAGCACAGCCTTTGCTGTGTCCCACAGATTTTGTGGTGTTGAATTATTGTTGTCATTTGTCTCCATATATAACTTGATATCTTTTTTTATTTGTTCATTGATCCATTGGTTATTTAGGAGCATGTTGTGAAGCCTCCATGTGTTTGTGGGATTTTTCATTTTCTTTGCTTAATTTATTTCCAGTTTCATACCTTTGTGGTCTGAGAAACTGGTTGGTACAATTTAAATTTTTTGAATTTACCAAGGCTCTTTTTGTCGGCTAGTATATGATCTATTCTTGAAAATGTTCAATGTGCACTTGAGAAGAATGTGTATTGTGCTTCTTTTGAATGTAGAGTTGTGTAGATGTCTGTTAGGTCCATCTGTTCTAATGTGTTCTTCAGTGCCTCTGTCTCCTTACTTATTTTCTGTCTGGTTCTTCTGTCCTTCAGAGTGAGTGGAGTGTTGAGGTATCGTAGAATTAATGCATTGCATTCTACTTCCCCTTTTAATTCTGTTAGTATTTGTTTTACATATGTAGGTGATCCTGTGTTGAGTGCATAGATATTTAAAATGGTTATATCTTCTTGTTGGATTGACCCCTTTATCATTATGTAATGTCCTTCTTTGTCTCTTGTGACTTTCTTTGTTTTGATATCTGTTTTGTCTGATACAAGTACTGCAACTCCTGCTTTTTTCTCACTATTAATTGCATGAAATGTTTTTTTCCATCCTTTCACTTTTAGTCTGTGTATATCTTTGGGTTTAAAGTGAGTCTCTTGTAGGCAGCATATAGGTGGGTCTTGTTTTTTTATCCATTCATTGACTCTATGTCTTTTGATTGGTACATTCCGACCATTTGCATTTAGAGCAATTATCGATAGGTCTGTACTTATTACCATTGCAGGCTTTAGATTTGTGGTTACCAAAGGTTCAAGGTTAACTTCCTTACTATCTAAGAGTCTATCTTAACTCACTCAGTATGCTATCACAAACACAATCTGTACAACACAATCTAAAGTTTCTTTTTTTCTCATCCTTTTTCTTCATTCTCCATTCTTTATATATTAGGTATCATATTCTGTACTCTGTCTATCCCTTAACTGACTTTGGGGGTAGTTGATTTAATTTTGCATTTGCTTAGTAATTAGCTGTTCTTTCTTTACTGTGGGTTTATTACCTCTGGTGACAGCTATTCAAGCTTAGGAACACTTCCATCTATAGCAGTCCCTCCAAAATACACGGTAGAGGTGGTTTGTCAGAGGTAAATTCTCTCAGCTTTTGCTTATCTGGAAATTGTTTAATCCCTCCTTTAAATTTAAATGATAATCTCGCGGGATAAAGTATTCTTGGTTTGGGGGCCCTTCTTCCTCATTGTATTAAATGGATCATACCACTCCCTTATGGCTGTAAGATTTCTGCTGAGAAATTTGATAATAGCCTGATGGGCTTTCCTTTGTATGTGATGTTATTTCTCTCTCTGGCTGCTTTTAATAGTCTGTCCTTATCCTTATCTTTGCCATTTTAGTTACTATATGTCCTGGTGTTGTCTTCCTTTGGGTCCCTTGTGTTGGGAGATGTGTGCACCTCCATGGCCTAAGAGACTATCTCCTTTCCAAGATTGGGTAAGTTTTCAGCAATTACCTCCTCAAAGACACCTTCTATCCCTTTTTCTCTCTTTTCTTCTTTCTGTGCCCCTATAATATGAATATTGTTCCATTTGGATTGGTCATACAGTTCTCTCAATATTCTTTCACTCTTAAGAGATCCTTTTTTCTCTCTGTGCCTCAGTTTCTTTTTATTCCTCTTCTCTAATTTCTATTTCATTTATCGTCTCCTCCACCATATCTAATCTGTTTTTAAAACCTTCCATTGTATGTTTAATTTATGATACTATGTTCTGTAATGATTGGATCTGTGACCTGAATTCATTCCTGAGTTCTTGAATAATTTTCTGTACCTCCAGGAGTATGTTTATGATTTTTATTTTGAAATCTCTTTTAGGAAGATTCATGAGATCAGTTTCATTTGACTCTTTTTCTGGTGTATGTAGGATTTTCCTTTGACCCAGGTTACTTTGATGTTTCATATTTATATGTGGCACCGTCTAGTTCCAAGAAGCTCTACTCTCTGAAGCTTTTCAGCCCCTGGAGTAATGTCGGGGGTTGCAGGGGTGCACTGTTGGTGCCTGGGGGAGGAAAGAGCTGTTTCCTGCTTCCCAGCTGTTATGCCTGTCTCCAATGCCAGAACAAGTGGGCCAAGCACACAGGTATAAATCTCTATGCTGCTCAGTTGTAGCTGCTGTAAGTGGGGCTTCCCTCTGGCTGGCCTGTAGCTAGGGCAGGCTTTGTCGGTTTGTGAGGCGGGTGGGGGCTGGCAGGTTGGAAGGTGCCCCAGGCTGCGTATCATGGTGGGGGGGCCTTGGAGCTGCATAACCAGCCAGGGAGCTGGAGCACCTGAAGATCATGAAAGTTCCCAACTTGCTGGGCAAATTGCACCTGGACAGTTTTGTCTACCTGTTCTTTCTCCTGAGCAGTAAGCTCTGTGCAATCCTTGCCCCTTTATCAGCCCTCTCGCTGTTAGGAAGTCTCTCAGACTGCCCTCCTTTCTTTTTTCCCAGAGCAGCCATGTATGGATCCCTGTTTTCCACAAGCACTTGGAATCTCAGTCTCTCCAGGTATTCTGCCTGTCTTAGATTTCCAACCCCCTAATCACCAAAGCACCATGAAATGTAGAATTGTGCTCCCAGAGCATATCTCCAGAGCTAGGTGTTCAGGAGTCCCAGGACTCCACTCGCTCACTGCTCTGTTTCTCTTCCTCCAGCCAGTGAGCTGGGGTGGGGGAAGGGCTTGGGTCCTGCTGGGTCATGGCTTTGGTACATTACCCTGTTCCATGAGGTCTGTTCTTTTCTCTGGGTGTATGCAGTCTGGCACAGCCTTCCTTTCTGTTGCTCTTTCAGGATTAGTTGTATTAATATATTTTTGTTAATTAATTTTATGCGGTTTCAGGAGGAGGCCTCTGTCTCACTGTCTCACCTCTCATGCCACCATCTTTAATCCTTAAATCTCACTGTGGATTTAATTTGCATTTCCCTGATAATTAGCAAAGTGGAGTATCTTTTCATGTGCATCTAGCTTACTTTAATTATACGGTATATATAATACATATACAAAATACATGGGTTTTTTATATTAAGATATCATTGATATACAATCTTATGAAGTTTTCACATGAGCAACATTGTGGTTACTACATTCACCCATATCATCAAGTCCCCCACACACCCCACCAGTCACTGTCCATGGGTGTAGTAAGATGCCACAGGGTCATTACTTGTCTCCTCTGTGCAACACAGACTTCCCTGTGACCCCACACACACTATGTATGCCAATCATAATGCCCCTCAGTCCCCTTCTCCCTCTCTCCTCACTTACTGTCCCCCATCCCTCCACTTTGGTAACTGCTAGTCCCTTCTTAGAGTCTATGAGGCTGCTGCTGTTTTGTTCCTTCAGTTTTACTTTGTTGTATACTACACAAAGGAGGGAAGTCATTTGGTACTTGTCTTCCTCCACCTGGATTAATTCACTAAGAATAATACCCTCTAGCTCCATCCATGTTGTTGCAAATGGTAGGATTTGTTTTCTTCTCATGGCTGAATAATATTCCATTGTATATATGTACCAGTCTTCTTCATCCATTCATCTACTGATGGACACTGAGATTGCTTTCATATCTTGGCTATTGTAAATAGTGCTGTGATAAACATAGCAGTGCATACATGTCTCTTTGAATCTGTGATCTTGTTTTCTTTGGTAAATTCCTAGGAGTAGAATCCCTGGGTTACAAAATACATGTTAATCAACTCTTTACATATCATCAGTAAGGCTTCTGGTCAACAATAAGCTATTAGTAGTTAATTTTGGAGGGAGTCAAGATTAATACACAGACTTTCAACTACACTACTAATTTAGAGTTTTTTAAGATCAACTGTATTTGCATAAAGAATACTGGGACAATAAATACATTAAAAATATATATTTACCTGTAAGAAAAGAATAATAAGTGGGTGGATGGGGACACATGTGAGTAGATTTCTCTATGTACACCTTTCGTATCATTTTTATTTATATCATGCAATATATTCATATTAAAAAATGAAGATTGCTCAAACAAGTAAATAAAATTCATTCAGATATGTTCCCCCCTGCCTCACAATGAAAACTAAAGCAGTCCACATGACTTTTTAAATCATTCTTACATAACTAAAGGTCCTATAATTACCTTAAATCATAAACATAGTCTCAATTCCATTTTAAATAAAAATATTTGATTCCATGAAATAACAAAAGCTTCGAAGTTAACTTAACGCCAGATCTTCTCCTTTCTCACACATGGGCACTGCAGCAGGTTAACCTCCTCAGTGGTGGAGGAGAGCCTTGCCTTTCCCTTGTTCATGCTTCCACTTTTCCTCACTGGGACTCTGCTGACCTTCCTTTTAGACCCAACCCCGTCCACCCAGAGGAGGAGAGAAAGGTTCTTGTTTTACCAGTAAGGTCATGAGATGTTTCATGCTTTCTGTGCTTGCAGATATTTAAAATTGACTCTCTTTTTTGGAGTTTCCTCATGGTTCTTAGGAGATACCCCCTACAAATCATTGCTGGACATCTTCACATGAAAGGATGTGCTTGATTCCAAGTACTTTATTTACTCCTAACCACTAGGAATTCCATGTGACTCTGCTAGCTTCTCTCAACAAGCCTATTCACCCTTAAAGGACCTCTGAGTCAGATTACACAATGACCCCAAACAGCCTCTCCTCATAAGGTTCATTTTATGAGAAACCCTGATTGCCTAACAAATTCTGGATAAACAGGCTGCTTCCAGTCTACTAGGTACTGACTTTTGCTCCATTTCCAAGAAGCAAGCCAGCCCTTCTCTTGATCTCTAGCTTTCCTGACATCATTGAACTGATAATTTCAGAACCTGATAAAATCAGAGGACACATATTAAGCTTTCCACGTGGTCTCAATGATGCCTCGAGTTTGACTTGAGGTGAGGGAGAAATAGCATGCCTACTTCTCTCCCTTGACAGGGGAGCAGAGTTCAAGGCTCACCAACAGATCTCACCAAAGGAATCCTTTGAAAATCCCTCTGTCTTAGAGTAGTGAAACTGCAAACCCCAGGCCAGATTATCAAAATTAATATAACTGATGAGAAGCAGATAGATATTATGTACCTCAAGATGTGATACTCTGAAAAAAATGCATCATTTATGCAGCATTCTTGACAAGCATCATAAGCAGAATATAATCATGAGAAAACAGCAAACAAAATAAGAACAGTTCTCCTAAAATAAAAAAAATTGCTTTCAATGTTCTTTAAAACTCTCATTATAAAAGACAAAGAAAGGCTCAGGAACTGTTGTTCCACATGAGAGACGAAGAAACAAGCAAATGTAGTACGTGCACTGCAACCTCTAGTGGAGGAAAAACATTAGGAAGCGAAGTATTCAGTTGGCAAATTGTAATGTGGATGGTAAATTATTTTAAAGTATTGTTTTGATGTTTAAAAAGCTTGAAATTCATAAACTTTACTGTGGTTATGTAACAATGTCCTTTCTCTTAGGGAATATACAATGAAGTATCTGGAGACAAAGGGGCATGATGTATGCAGATTATTCCTAAATAATTTAGAAAAAAAACATATATATACAAAGAGGGATGATAAATCTTTATAGAAAAAGCAAGGGAGATACTGTTGACTATAAGTGAATCTGTATAAACAGATGTTTTTTGTACCATTTGTGCAACTTTTCTGTAAGTTTGAAATCACTTCCAAAAAGAAAGCTTTTATTTTAAAAATCTGCTCTCTCTTTTAAATCTCCAAGAACATGACTCTTTGCATTATTGTTAAAAGTAAAGGGACCAGACATTTGGGAAGATGGCTGTGTGACAAGGGAGGCGGAAAACTCCCCAAACCATATATATTTGTGAAAATACAACTATTCCTAAAAGACAGACAAGAAGATACAGTACAACTGCCAGGCTACAGCTACATTTGAGAGAATTCAGCGCCTCACGAAGTGGGTAAGATACAGAGCCACGACCCGGCGGAACCCAAGCACTCCCCCACCCCAGCACACCGGTGGGAGGAAAATAATCAGAATGGGGAGAGAGTAGAAGCACAGGCCCGCTAAATAGCCAGCCCTGGTGATCAGTACTGGGAGCACAGACACACATGGCATGGTGTATTGAAGATTAGAGAAACAGAAGGGCAGGATCTGAGACATAGACTGCAAGCAGGTCCCCTCAGCAAGCTCCCCAGAACAAAAGAAAAACGGGCGCTTTTTTAAAAGTCTTAAAGAGTCAAGGGCCCAACAGCGGAACAAAATCATCCCAGCACACTAGCCCAGCAGGCTGGGAATCTTGAGGAAGTTCAGACCCCACTCAGGGGCTAACGGGTAAAGCAGCCACGCTGAGGCCTCCCAAAGAGACCAGCAGCCTGCCATTCATTCCCCACTGGCCAGCGCTGCAAAGGGTTTGGTGGAGATGCCACTGCAGCAGAACAGTGGGAGAGTAGCCCCATCCTCAGCAACCACACAGAATCTCCTTCCAGCTGGCGCGCAGCAAACTGGTAAGGGCTGCAGAACCCAGAACAAGGTCTAGAAGGCACCAAGGGGAGAAGAACGCACTTGGCAAGACTGAAAACCCCTGAAGTGCTATAGGCTAGGCTGAGGGCAACCCCGCACACAGGCAGCTCAGGTGATTATCCCAGAGACTGCCTCCCAGTGTGCGGGAAACCAACTCAGGCTCCAGAGAAGGGCAAGAAGAACAACAAGCAGGAAGGGACTTTGTTCTCCCAGCTGACACACGTGGCACCTACCAGCGACCACTTCAATCATCATGAAAAGACACAGTAATATGGTCCAGACAAGGATCACCCAGACAACCCCAGAGAGAGGACCTGATGGGATAGACTTAAACAATCTTCCTGAAAAACAATTCAGAATAAAAGTCATAACCATGCTGATGGATCTACAGAGAAATATGCGAGAGCTAAGGGAAGAAGTGAGGAGAGACAAGACAGAAATGAGACAAGCGACCGACGGGCTTAGGAGCAGACTGGACGAGGTGCAAGAGACTGTTAATGGAACAGAAATCAGAGAACAGGAATACAGAGAAGCTGAGGCAGAGAAAGATAAAAGGATCTCTAGGAATGAAAGAATATTAAGAGAACTGTGTGACCAATTCAAACAGAACAATATTTGCATTATAGGAGTACCAGAAGAAGAAGAGGGAGAAAAAGGGATAGAAAGTGTCTTTGAAGAAATAATTGCTGAAAACTTCCCACGCTGGGGAAGGAAATAGTTTTTCAGACCATATAAGCCCACAGATCTCCCAACACAAGGAACCCAAGGAAGAAAACACCAAGACACATAATAATTAAAATGGCAAAGATCAAAGAGAAGGACAGAGTATTAAAGAAAGCAAGAGAGAGAAAAAAAAGATCACCTACAAAGGAAACCCCATCAGACTATCATCAGACTTCTAAACAGAAACCTTACAGGCCAGAAGAGAATGGCATGATATATTTAACATAATGAAACAGAAGGGCCGTGAACCAAGAATACTGTACCCAACACGATTATCATTTAAATATGAGGGAGGGATTAAACAATTCCCAGACAAGCAAAAGTTGAGGAAATTTGCCTACCACAAACCACCACTACAGGATATCTTTAAGGGACTGCTCTAGATGGAAGCGCTCCTAAGGCTAAATAGATGTCACCAGAGAAAATAAAATCATAGCAAAGAAAGCAGACCATCCAAATACTAACTAAAGGCAAAAAGTAAAATCAACTATCCACAAAAACAGTCAAAGGAAATGTAAAAGAGTACAGAATAAAACACCTAGTATATAAAAAATTGAGGAGGAAGAATAAGAAGAGAGAAAAGTAAAGAATCATCAGACTGTGTTTATAATAGCTTAACAAGAGAGTTAAGTTAGACTGTTAGATAGTAAAGAAGCTACCCTTGAACCTCTGGTAACTACGAATCTAAAGCTGGCAGTGGCAATAAGAACATATCTATGGATAATCACCCTAAATGTAAATGGACTGAATGCACCAATCAAAAGACACAGAGTAATAGAATGGATAAAAAAGCAAGACCCATCTATATGATGCTTACAAGAGACTCACCTCAAACCCAAAGATATACAAAGACTAAAGGTGAAGGGATGGAAAAAGATATTTCATGCAAACAACAAGGAGAAAAAAGCAGATGTTGCAGTACTTGTATCAGACAAAATAGACTTCAAAATGAAGAAAGTATCAAGAGATAAAGAAGGACATTACATAATGATAAAGGGGTCAGTCCAACAAGAAGATATAACCATTATAAATATATATGCACCCAACACAGGAGCGTCAGCATATGTGAAACAAATACTAACAGAAGTGAAGGAGGAAATAGACAGCAATGCAATTATTTTAAGAGACTTTAACACGCCACTCACTCCAAAGGACAGATCAACCAGACAGAAAATAAGTAAAGACACAGAGGCACTGAACAACACACTAGAACAGATGGACCTAACAGACATCTACAGAACTCTGCACCCAAAAGGAGCAGGACACACATTCTTCCCACGTGCACATGGAACATTTTCCACTGTAGACCACATACTAGGCCACAAAAAGAACCTCAGTAAATGCAAAAATATTGAAATTCTACCACCCAGCTTCTCAGATCACAAAGGTATAAAACTAGAAATAAATTGTACAAAGAAAACAAAAATGCTCACAAACACATGGAGGCTCAACAACATGCTCCTAAATAATCAATGGATCAACGACCAAATTAAAACCTACATCAAACAATATATGGAGACTAATGACAACAACACACAAAGCCGCAACTTCTGTGGGACACAGGAAAGGCAGTTTTAAGAGGAAGTATATTGCAATCCAGGCCTATTTAAAGAAGGAAGCGCAATCCCAAATGAATTGTCTAAAGACACTATTATTGTAATTGGAAAAAGAAGAATAAATGAGGCCGAAAGTTACCAGAAGGAGGGACATAATAAAGATTAGAGAAAAAATAAATAAAATTGAGAAGAATAAAATAATAGAAAAAAATCAATGAAACCATGAGCTGGTTCTTTAAAAATATAAACAAAATAGATAAACCGTTAGCCAGACTTATTAAGAGAAAAAGAGAATCTACACATATAAATAGAATCAGAAAAGAGAAAGGAAAAATCACTACGGACAACACCAAAATACAAAGAATTATAAGAGAATACTATGAAAACGTATATGCTAAGAAGCTGGAAAACCTAGAAGAAATGGACAACTTCTTAGAAAAATACAACCTTCCAATACTGACCAAGCAAGAAACAGAAAAACTAAACAGACCAAGCAGCAGCAATGAAATTGAATTGGGAATCAAAAAACTACCCAAGAACAAAACCACTAGGCCACATGGATTCACCTCTGAATTTTTCCAGACATATTGAGAAGAAATAATACCCACTCTCCTTAAAGTTTTCCAAAAAATAGAAGGGGGAACACTTCCAAACTCATTCTATGAAGCCAGCATCAGTATAATACCAAAACTTGGCAAGCACCTCACCAAAAAGAAAATTACAGACCAATATCCCTGATGAACATAGACGCAAAAATACTCAACAAAATATTAGCAAAACGAATTCAAAAATACATCAAGAGGATCATACACATTGATCAAGTGGGATTCATCCCAGGGATGCAAGGATGGTACAACATTCTAAAATCTACCAACATAATCCCACACATCAACAAAAAGAACAACAAAAACCACATGATCATCTCCATAGATGCTGAAAAAGCATTTGACAAAATTCAACATCCATTCATGATAAAAACTCTCAACAAAATGGGTACAGAGGGCAAGTACCTCAACATCATAAAGGCCATATATGACAACCCACAGCTAACATCATACTTAACACGAGAATCTGAAAGCTTTTCATCTAAGACCGGGAACAAGACAGGGATGCCCACTCTCCCCACTGTTATTCAACGTAGTACTGGAGGTCCTGGCCATGGCAATCAGACAAAACAAAGAAATACAAGGCATCCAGATTGGTAAAGAAGAAGTCAAATTGTCACTATTTGTGGATGACATGATATTGTACATAAAAAACCCTAAAGAATCCACTCCAAAACTACTAAAACTAATGTCTGAATTCAACAAAGTTGCAGGATACAAAATTAATACACAGAAATCTGTTGCTTTCCTATACGCTAACGATGAGCTAACTGAAAGAGAAATCAGAAAAACAATTCCATTCACAACTGCATCAAAAAGAATAAAATATCTAGGAATAAAACTAACCACGGAAGTGAAAGAGCTATACCCCGAAATCTACAAGACACTCCTAAGAGAAATTAAAGAGGACACTAACAAATGGAAATTCATCCCATGCTCTTGGCTAGGAAGAATAAACATTGTCAAAATGGCTATACTATCTAAAGGAATCCACAGATTCAATGCAATCCCTATCAAAATACCTATAGCATTCTTCAATGAACTGCAACAAATAGTTCGAAAATTCATATGGAACCACTAAAGACCCCGAATACCCAAAGCAATCCTGAAAAGGAAGAATAAAGCAGGGGGAATTATGCTCCCAGACTTCAAGCTCTATGACAAAGCTACAGTAATCAAGAAAATTTGGTACAGGCACAAGAAAAGACCCACAGAGTGGAACAGAATAGAAAATCAAGACATTAACCCAAACATATACAGTCAATTAATAGATGATAAAGGAGCCTTGGATATACAATGGGGAAATGACAGCCTCTTTAACATCTGGTGTTGGCAAAACTGGACAGCTACATGTAAGAGAATGAAACTGGATTACTGCCTAACCGCATACACCAAAGTAAACTCAAAATGGATCAAAGACCTGAATGTAAGTCATGAAACCATAAAACTCTTAGAAAAAACATAGGCAAAAATCTCTTGGACATAAACATGAGGAACGTCTTCATGAACGTATCTCCCCGGACAAGGAAAATAAAAGCAAAAATGAACAAATGGAACTACATCAAGCTGAAAAGCTTCTGTACAGCAAGGGACACCATCAGTAGAACAAAAAGACATCCTACATTATGGGAGAATATATTCATAAATGACATCCGATAAGGGGTTGACATCCAAAATATACAAAGAACTCACGCATCTCAACAAACAAAAAGCAAATAATCCAGTTGAAAAATGGGCAGAGGATCTGAATAGACACTTCTCCAAAGAAGAAATTCAGATTGCCAACAGGCACATGAAAAGATGCTCCACATCGCTAATCATCAGAGAAATGCAAATTAAAACCACAATGAGATATCACCTCACACCAGTTAGAATGGCCAACATCCAAAAGACAAACAACAACAAATGTTGGCAAGGATGTGGAGAAAGGGGAACCCTCTTACACTGCTGGTGGGAATGCAAATTAGTTCAACCATTGTGGAAAGCAGTATGGAGGTTCCTCAAAAAACTCAAAATAGAAATACCCTTTGATCAAGGAAGCCCACTCCTAGGAATTTATGCTAAGAATGCAGCAGTCTAGTTTCAAAAAGACATATGCACCCCTATGTTTATCGCAGCACTATTTACAATAGTGAAGAAATGGAAGCAACCTAAGTGTCCATCAGTAGATGAATGAATAAAGAATATGTGGTACATATACACAATGGACAATTATTCAGCCATAAGAAAACAAATCCTACCATTTGCAACAACATGGATGGAGCTAGAGGGTATTATGCTCAGTGAAATAAGCCAGGTGGAAAAAGACAAGCATCAAATGATTTCACTCATATGTGGAGTATAAGAGCAAAGAAAAAAACTGAAGGAACAAAACAGCAGCAAACTCAGAGAACCCAAGAATGGACTAACAGTTACCAAAGGGTAAGGGACTGGGGAAGATGGGTGGGAAGGGAGGGATAAGAGGGAAAAAGGGGCATTACGATAAGCAGATATAATGTTGGGGGGGCATGGGGAGGGCTGTACAAGTCAGAGAAGACAAGTAGTGATTCTATAGCATCTCACTACGCTGATGCACAGTGACTGTAATGGGGTTGAGGGGGGACCTGATGAAGGGGATAGTTTAATAACCATAATATTGCACGTGTAATTGTAGATTAATGATACCAAAATAAATTATAAAATAAAATATATGCATCCAAAAATAAATAAATAAACAAATAAAATACATGCATGGGCAGTCTTGCAGTGGAACTGCTGGTAGGCACCAGTGTTCAACTTCACTGTTGACTGGTACCGTCAACTACCACTAGATAACGCCAAAATGTTTTTCAAAATTTATATTCCCACCAGCCTGTTTATTTGCTCCATAATGCTTGTCAACCTTTGCAGCTATCTAACTTTAAAATTTTTCCATTCTGATAAATATCAGTAGTATCTTACATGGTTTAATTTTCATTTCCCTTGCTACTAATGAGCATATACTTATGGATTATTCATGTTTCTCTTTTATGAAATACCTATTCCTATCTTTTGCTCTTTTTTTGTATTAGATTTCTCTTTTTATATTGATCTGAAAGACCTTTTTATACAATCTGTATATTAATCCTTTTTAAATTATATATGTTACATTTATATTCTCCCAGTTTGTATTTTCAGTCTTTCTGGTGTCTTTTTGGAACAGAACTTTTTCATTCCGTTCTGGTAATATTGATTGTTCTTTCAATTTTGGTTTGAATTTTTTGTGTTTTGTTCACAGAATCCTTCTTTATCCTAAGGTCATAAAGGTACTGCCTTTTAAAAGTTACATAGCTTTGAAGATTCAAGATGGCGGCATGAGAGGTGACACGGAGAAGTCCCCAAACCACAAATAGTACAAAAATATAGTTAATTAATATAACTAACCCTAAAACAGCAAGAAGAAAGAAGGCTAAACCAGACTGCATACAGACCTCACAAACAGAGCAGACCACACAAAATAGGGTAACGTATGAAAGCCTTAATCTGGCAGGACCCAAGCCCTTCTCAGACCCCAGCTCACCAGCGGGAGGAAGAAAAACAGAGCGGGGAGGGGGTGGAAGCCTGGGACTGCTGAGCACATAGCTCTGGAGATCTTCTTTGTGACTGGAGGCCTATATTGTGTGGTGCTTTGGGAGTTGGGAAGCTCGGATGGGCGGAGGACCTGGGAGACTGATATTCGGGCGTTTGTGGAGGATGGGATTCTCACCCGGCCACTCTGTGTCAGAGAAAGTGGGTGCAGCCTGAAAGGCTTCCTAGCAGCAAGAGGGCTGCTAAAGGGGCGGGGTTTACACGGAGCTTGCTGCACAGGAGAAAGGAGCGCTGGACAAGGTTGTCTGGTCGCACTCTGGTCAGCTCATTGGGAACTTTGAGGAGCTTCAGGTGCTCCAACCTCTGGCTGCCTACTCAGCTCCGAGGGATCCCACTATGACACACAGCCTGCCAAGCCTTCCTACTGGCCTGAAGGCACCTACACGCAAACAGGCAGTCACTGCGTTGGTGTCAGGCCAGCCAGAGGGAGGTCCCACCTACAAGAGTTAGAGATACAAAGCACAGAGGCTTACATGTGTGTGCTTGGCCCACTGGCTCTGACACTGGAGACAGGCACCACAAACAGGAATCAGGAAACAGATCTTTCCTCCCCCCAGGCACCAGCTCTGCTCCCCTACGACCCCCAACCTCACTCTAGGGGCTGGGCAGCTCCAGAGACTGGAGTTTCTGCGCACTAGTGGGCACCGCACAGAAATATGAAACATCAAAAGAACATGATTAAGACCAAAATCTCACAAACCCCAGAAAAAGGGCCACGTGAAACTGAACTTACCAATCTTCCTCAAAGAGAGTTCAAAATAAAAATTATAAACATGCCTATGGAGGTACAGAAAAATATTCAAGACCTCATGAATGAATTTAAGTAGGAGATTCAATCATTAAGAAATTCCATATCTGAAATGAAACATATGAAGGAGAGATTTAGAAGCAGATTAGATGTAGCAGAAGAGACAGTAAATGGAATAGAAATTAGAGAAGAGGAATACAAATAAGCTGAGGCACAGAGAGAAAAAAGAATCTCTAAGAATGAAAGAATATTGAGAGAACTGTGTGACCATTCCAAATGCAATAATATTCGCATTATAGGGGTAACAGAAGAAGAAGAAGAGAGAAAAAGGGATACAAAGTGTCTTTGAGGAGGTAATTGCTGAAAACTTCCCCAATCTGGGGAAGGATATAGTCTCTCAAGCCATGGAGGTGCACAGATCCCCCAACACAAGGGACCCAAGGAAGACAACACCAAGACATATAATAATTAAAATGGCAAAGATCAAGGATAAGACAGATTTTTAAAAGCATCGAGAGAGAGAAAAAAGATCACATACAAAGGAAAACCCATCAGGCTATCATCAGACTTCTCAAAAGAAACCTTACAGACCAGAAGGAAGTGGCATTATATATTTAATGCAATGAATCAGAAGGGTCTTGAACCAAGAACAATCTACCCGCGAGGTTATCATTTAAATTTGAGGGAGGGATTGAACAATTTTCAGGTAAGCAAAAGCTGAGAGAATTTACCTCCTATAAGCCAGCTGTACAGTGCATTTTGGAGGGACTCCTATACATGGAAGTATTCCTAAGGTTAAATATATGTAACCCAAGGGCTAGACAAAAAGTACAGAATATGATTCATAACATACAAAGAATAAAGGAGGAAGAAAAAGGAGGGGGAAAAAAGCTTCACGTTGTGTTTGTAATAGCATATGAAGTGAGTTAAATTAGACTTTTAGAGAGTGAGGGAATTACCCTTGAACCTTTGGCAACTACAAATCTAAAGCCTGCAATGGCAATAAGTACATACCTATCAATAATCACCCTACATGCAAATGGCCTGAATGCACCAATCAAAAGACATAGAGTTACTGAATGCATAAAAAAAACATGACCTATCTATATGCTGCCTACAAGAGACTCGCTTCAACCCAAAGATATACACAGACTGAAAGTAAAGGGATCTAAAAAGATATTTCATGCAACTAATAGTGAGAAAAAAACAGGAATTGCAGTACTTGTATCAGACAAAATAGACTTCAAAACAAAGAAAGTCACAAGAGACAAAGAAGGACATTACATAATGATAAAACGTTCAATCCAACAAGAAGATATAACCATTATAAATATCTATGCACCCAACACAGGAGCGCCGGCATATGTGAAACAAATACTAACAGAATTAAAAGGTGAAATAGAATGTAATGCATTCATTCTAGGAGACTTCAACACTCCACTCATTCCAAAGGACAGATCAACCAGACAGAAAATAAAGAGACAGAGGCACTGAACAACATACTAGAACAGATGGACCTAACAGACATCTATAGAACACTCCATCTAAAAACAACAGGATATGCATTCTTCTCAAGTGCACACGGAACATTTTCAAGAAGAGATCATATACTAGGCCACAAAAAGAACCTCAGTAAATTCAAAAAGATTGAAATTGTACCAACCAGCTTCTCAGATCACAAAGGTATGAAACTAGAAATAAATTACACAAAGAAAACGAAAAGCCCACAAACACATGGAGGCTTAATAACATGCTCTTAAATAATCAATGGATCCATGACCAAATAAAAACAGAGATCAAGCAATATATGGAGACAAATAACAACAATTCAACACTGCAAAATCTGTGGGATGCAGTGAAGGCAGTGCTAAAAGGGAAGTATATTGCAATATAAGTCTACCTCAGGAAATAAAACAATCCCATATGAACAGTCTAAACTCACAATTAGTGAAACTAGAAAAGGACAAACAAATGAGGCCCAAAGTCAGTAGAAGGATGGACATAATAAAGACTAAAGCAGAAATAAATAAAATTGAGAAGAATAAAACAACAGAAAGAATCAATGAAACCAGGAGCTGGTTCTTTGAGAAAATAAACAAAATAGATAAACCCCTAGCCAGACTTATCAAGAAAAAGAGAGGGTCTACACACATAAACAGAATCAGAAATGAGAAAGGAAAAATCACTACAGACACCACAGAAATACAAAGAATTATGAGAGAATACTATGAAAATTATATGCTAACAAACTGGATAACATAGCAGAAATGGACAACTTTCTAGAAAAATACAACCTTCCAAGGCTGACCCAGGAAGAAACAGAAAATCTGAATAGACCAATTACCAGCAGAGAAATTGAATTGGTAATCAAAAAACTATTTAAGAAAAAACTCCTGGACAAGATGGTTTCACTGCTGCATTTTATCAAACATTTAGTGAAGACCTAATACCCATCCTCCTTGACGTTTTCCAAAAAGTACAAGAGGAAGGAATACTCCCAAACTCATTCTATGAGACCAACATCACTCTAATACCAAAACCAGGCAAAGACACCACAAAAAAATAAAATTACACACCAAATCCCTGATGAACATAGATGCAAAAATACTCAACAAAATATTAGTAAGCCGAATTAAAAAATACATAAAAAATAACATCCATCATGATCAAGTAGGATTCATCCCAGGGATGGAAGGATGGTACAACATTCAAAAATTCATCAACATCATCCACTACATAAACAAAAAGGACAAAAACAACATGATCATCTCCATAGATGCTGAAAAAGCATTCGACAAAATTCAACATCCATTCATGATAAAAACTCTCAACAAAATGGGTATAGAGGGCAAGTACCTCAACATAATAAAGGCCATATATGACAAACCCACAGCCAACATTATACTTAACAGTGAGAAGCTGAAAGTTTTTCCTTTAAGATCAGGAACAAGACAAGGATGCCCAGTCTCCCCACTTTTATTCAACATAGTTCTGGAGGTCCTGGCCATGGCAATCAGACAACACAAAGAAATAAGAGGCATCCAGATTGGAAAGGAAGAAGTCAAACTGTCTCTGTTTCAGATGACATGATAGTGTACATAAGAAACCCTAAAGAATCCACTCCAAAGCTACTAGATCTAATATCTGAATTCAGCAACGTTGTGGGATACAAAATTAATACACAAAAATCAGTTGCATTCCTATACACTAACGGTGAACTAGCAGAAAGAGAAATCAGGAAAACAATTCCATTCACAATCACATCATAAAGAATAAAATACCTAGGAATAAACCTAACCAAGCATGTGAAAGACCTATACCCTGAAAACTACAAGACACTCCTAAGAGAAACTAAAGAGGACACTAACAAATGGAAATTCATCCCATGCTCTTGGTTGGGAATAATTAATATTGTCAAAATGGCCATCCTGCCTAAAGCTCTCTACAAATTCAATGAAATCCCTATAAAAATACCAACAGCATTCTTCAATGAACTAAAACAAATAGTTCTAAAATTCATATGGAACCACAAAAGACCCCGAATAGCCAAAGCTATCCTGAGAAGGAAGAATAAAGCAGGGGGTATTATGCCCCCTGACTTCAAGCTCTACTACAAAGCCACAGTAATCAAGACAATTTGGTACTGGCACAAGAACAGACCCATAGACCAGTGGAACAGAAGAGAGAGCCCAGATATAAACCCAAGCATATATGGTCAATTAATACACAATAAAGGATTTATGGATATACAATGGGGAAATGACAGCCTTTTCAACAGCTGGTGTTGGCAAAACTGGACAGCTACATGTAAGAGAATGAAACTGGATTACTGTTTAACCCCATACACAAAAGTAAACTCAAAATGGATCAAAGACCTGAATGTAAGTCAGGAAACCATAAAACTCTTAGAAAAAACATAGGCAAAAATCTCTTGGACATAAACATGAGCAACTTCTTCATGAACATATCTGCCCAGGCAAGGGAAACAAAAGCAAAAATGAACAAGTGGGACTACATCAAACTAAAAAGCTTCTGTACAGCAAAGGACACCATCAGTCTAACAAAAAGACATCCTATAGTATGGGAGAATATATTCATAAATGATATGTCCGATAAGCGTTTGACATCCAAAATATATAAAGAGCTCACACATCTCAACAAACAAAAAGCAAAAAATCCAATTAAAATATGGGCAAAAGATCTGAATAGACAGTTCTCCAAAGAAGAAATTCAGATGGCCAACAGGCACATGAAAAGATGCTCCACATTGCTAAACATCAGAGAAATGCAGATTAAAACCACAATGAGATATCACCTCACACCAGTGAGGATGGCCAACATCCAAAACACAATCAACAAATGTTGGCGAGGATGTGAAGAAAGCGGAACCCTCCTACACTGCTGGTGGGAATGCAAATTAGTTCAACCATTGTGGAAAGCAGTATGGAGGTTCCTCAAAAATCTCAAAATAGAAATACTATTTGACCAAGGAATTCCACTCCTAGACTCCTAGGAATTTACTCTAAGAATGCAGCAGCCCAGTTTGAAAAAGACATATGCACCCCTATGTTCATAGCAGCACTATTTACAATAGCCAAGAAATGGAAGCAACCTAAGTGTCCATCAGTAGATGAATGGATAAAGATGTGGTACATATACACAATGGAATATTATTCAGCCATAAGAAGAAAACAAATCTAGACATTTGCAACAACATGGATGGAGCTAGAAGGTATTATGCTCAGTGAAATAAGCCAAGCCGAAAAAGACAAGTATCAAATGATTTCACACATATGTGGAGTATAAGAACAAAGAAAAAAACTGAAGGAACAAAACAGCAACACATTCACAGAACCCAAGAATGGACTAATAGTTACCAAAGGAAACGGGTAAGGGGAAGAAGGGTGGGAAGGGAGGACGAAGGGGATAAAGGAGCATTACGATTAGCAGACATAATGTAGGGGTGGGCACGGGAGGGCTGTACAATACAGAGAAGACAAATAGTGATTCTATAGCATCCCACTATGCTGATGGATAGTGACTGTAATGCGGTATGTGGGGGGTACTTGATGATGTGGGGAGTCTAGTAACCATAATGTTGCACATGTAATTGTAGATTAACGATACCATCAAAAAAAAAATGGGCAGAGAAGCTGAACAGACACTTCTCCAAAGAAGAAATTCAGATGCCCAACAGTCACATGAAAAGATGCTCCACATCACTAATCATCATAGAAATGCAAATTAAAACCACAATGAGGTATCACCTCACACCAGTTAGGATGGCCAACATCCAAAATACAAACAACAAATGTTGGCAAGGATATGGAGAAAGGGGAACCCTCCTACACTGCTGGTGGGAATGTAAACTAGTTCAACCATTGTGGAAAGCAGTATGGAGTTTCCTGAAAAAACTCAAAATGGAAATACCATTTGACCCAGGAATTCCACTCATAGGAATTTACCCTAAGACTGCAGCAGCACAGTTTGAAAAAGACATGCACCCCTATGTTTATCGCAGCACTATTTACAATAGCCAAGAAATGGAAGCAACCTAAGTGTCCCTCAGTAGATGAATGGATACAGATGTGGTACATATACACAATGGAATATTATTCAGCCATACGAAGAGAACAAATCCTATAATTTGCAACAACATGGATGGAGCTAGAGGGTATTATGCTCAGTGAAACAAGCCAGGCAGAGAAAGACACGTATCAAAAGATTTCACTCATCTTTGGAGTATAAGAACAAAGGAAAAACTGAAGGAACAAAACAGCAGCCGACTCACAGAACCCAAGAATGGACTAACAGTTACCAAAGGGAAAGGGACTGGGGAGGATGGGTGAGAAGGGAGGGATAATGGGAGGAAAGGGGCATTACGATTAGCACACGCAATGTAGTGGTGGGGGATACAGGAAAGGCAGTATTTGTAGAGAATACAATTAATGATTCTATAGCATCTTACTACGCTGATGGACAGTGACTGTAGTGGGATATGTGGGGGGGACTTGATAATAGAGGGTCTAGTAACTATAATGTTGTTCAAGTTATTGTACATTAATGATACCAAAATAAAAAAAATAGTTACATAGCTTTGCCTTCATATTTAAATTTAAATTACTCGGAATTAATTTGTGTCTATGGTTTGAGATAGTGACCTGACTTTGTTTTTTTTCCACTTGCATTGTATGTGGACCATTTTTCAACAACCATCTTACTGGCTCACCCATTTGCAGTGCCCTTATCATCCCTATATATCCATATATGTGTGAAAGTCTAATTCTCTATTCTGTTCCACTGGTCGATTTCTCTATTCTTGTGTCACTTCAACACTGTTTCAATTACTAAACCTGTAGAGTAAATTTTAAGATCTTGTAGCAACCTTAGTATTTTCTCCATGAGTGTCTTGGATATTCTTGGACCTTTGTTCCTTTATATCAATTATAAATTCAGCTTCTTAAATTCAAAGCAAAACTCTGTTCGGGCTGTGGGAATTTCAGTGACTCTTTGGGCAAAATTAGCATTATTACAATATTGAGACTTAATACTATCCACCTGAAATAGTTCTACATTTTTTTAGATCTCTAGAATAATCTCTTTCTAATAATTTTTCTACAGTACTTCATAATTTTTGGTGCTAGAATGGAATTTTTTTTAATTATACTTCTAACAGATTTTTCCTGGTGGTTAAATGTAATTGAGTTTTAATAGTGCTTTCAAATCCAGTGACCTTGCTAGACATTCTTATTCATCCTAATGATTCCTCTGTAGATTATTAAGGCCTTTTACATTGGCAATCATCTGTAAAGATGTTGATTTCTTTGCAAAGCTGCAACTTCTTTTTTTTCTTGCATGACTTGAGAACACCCCTCAAAATTTTGAATAGAAATGATGGTTTTGGGCATCTTTGTCTTATTCTTAATAAAAAATGAATGTTATTAACATCTCATAATTAAGTATATTTGCTGTGGTTTTTTTGGAGATGAGCTTTACCAGGTTGTGGGAGTTTTCTTTACATGCCTAGCTTACTGAGAGTGTTCTCTTCTTATTTTTCTGCATTTTTAAATCTATTCATATTTAAATATTTCCTCATCACTGGATTCAGTCTGCTTAGATTTTACTTAGGGTTTATGAATGAGATGGGCCTATAAATTAATTTTCTTGTACAATCCTTATTAGCTTTTGGATTGCTCTAAATTAATCTCTTTCACAAAGAATAATCAGAATTTCAAAAATAAAAGTTACTGACTGACAACAGATAATAGAATGATTACTCTCACTGTTCCTGTTCCCCCTTTCTTAGTCCCACTTCCCATTTACAGAGAATAATATAGAAGAATAACTATATGTACTATGACACATCTTTTTCTTCAATTTTTCAAATTTTGTAGAAATTGAGCAGATACAGGAAAAAATGTAAATAATGATCAATAGATTTAAATTCTTAAGCTCTAATTCCTAATTTCTAATGAAACTATTCATGTGAAACACTTGCCTATTAATAAAAAGTAAAAAGTATACTTGGAACTCATATACCTCAATACCAAAAAAAACAAATAACCCAATTTAAAAATGGACAGAGGACCTGAAACGACATTTTTCCAAAGGAAAAATACAGATGACCAACAGGCACATGAAAAGATGCTCCACACTGCTAATCATCAGGGAAATGCAAATCTAAACCACAGTGAGATATCACCTCACACAAGTTAGAATGGCCATTCTCCAAAAGATAAGAAATAACAAGTGTTCGTGAGGATGTGGAGAAATGAGAACCCTCCTACCCTGTTGGTGGGAAAGTCAGTTGGTGCAACCACTGTGGAAAGCAGTATGGAGGTTCCTCAGAAAACTAAAAATAGAAATACCATTCAACCCAGTAATTCCACTTCTAGGAATTTACCCAAAGAAAACAAAATCACTGATTCAAAAAGATATTTGTGCCCCTATGTTTATGACCACATTATTTACAGTAGCCAAGATACAGAAGCAACCTGTCCATCAATAGATGAATGGATAAAGAAGATATGGCACATATATACAATGGAATATTATTCAGTCATAAAAAGGAAGAAATCCTGCCATTTGTGACAACACAGATAGACCTAGATGGTATTATGCTAGGTGAATAAGCCAGGAAGAGTCAAACAAATACCATATGATTTCACTTATTTGTGGAATCTAAAAACAAAACAAAACAAAATGAACAAAACAGGAAAAGACTCATAGACACTGAGAAGTGACTAGTGGTTACAATGGGAGAGACGTTGGAGGGAGTGGGTGAGGTGGGTGAGGGGGATATAAGGACACAAAAATTCTCAATCATAGTATAAGTTGGTCACAGGGATGGAAGTACAGCATGGAGAATACAATGATCCTGTAACATCTTTCTATGTTCATAGATAATAACTGTACTAATTCGGGTGAGGATTTAATAATCTGGGTAACTGTTGAATCACTGCCTTGTATACTTGAAACCAATATAATAATTGTATATCAACTACACTTTAATAAAGTTTTTTTAATTTAATTATACTTGGGAAATAAGTCATGTTTTATAATTTCCCACTGACATGTCAACAGTTATAATGTTATTCTAGTTAGAAAGATATGTTGGTGAAAAAGCACGAAAAATAATTTTAATAAGTATTGATAGGGGAAATTTTTTTTTAATGCACAGACCTATGTATTTTGCTACTTCCTTAAAAAGTGAAACTATACTGCTGGGTGCATTCACATACCAGCTCCACGGTACATAAGAGAAGAGGTAGACTTGGGGTGGATTCCTGTTTGTTAAGTGCAAACAAAACTGTTGACTCAGTTCTCAACAGGGAAGGGCAATGTCCTAGTCCCAGGAGGGGAAAACCTATAACAAAGGCTGTACATGCAATCAATTGACAATTTGAATGAAAATAAGGTGATTATGTTCTAATCTTTGAATAGGAACCCAAAATGTATAAAAATTTTACTTATCACCTTATCTTTAAACTGTGGAACATTATATTCTGAGATCACTATATTAAAAGTTTTGAAAACAATACTAAATCTCTCAGAGTTAAAAATATACAGTGTAGTTATTTAGGCATAAGTTCTCATACTCTGGATCCTTCCACATGTCACATGGCTACACGATATTCCCAAGACATCGATTTTGCCATTTGATCTCTGATACAGTTTGAAGATATTTCAGGGCTCCAGAAGCTAGGCAGTTCTCTGAATACACTAAGTATACATATGAAGCAGCTCAAATGTACAAGTGCTTCCATCAACAATCACTTCAAAGCTCATTAATAACTTACAGGTGTGAGAGTGGAAATGCCCTCTGCACTCCCCAGCCCCTTCTTGACCTCTGGTTACTCTCTCTGGGCAGTTTCTGTAATAGTGAATTCTAAACTTGATATTTCTCTTTCTCTATTTTCTCTTTTCTAACTCCAGGGCTTTTAAGATGGTTTTCCAAATCTTCTTAGGAAATACAGAAGCAGACAAAAATGCTTCAGTGCATTAATTCTAGGGTTTTTATTTTCATCCTTACATTATTAGTTTATTAAGAGTAAAGGAAAGCAATTTAAATCCTTCTTAATAAGATACATATAAAGAAAGTGGGAAGACAGAACAGGTGGGTAGTAAAAATCTGCCTGGTTTGAAACAGGAAAATTATGATGGATTCTAATATCTGCTCAGTTTCTACCATTGCTGAAGATAGGCTCTAAAACTTTACCAGCATCTCCGAAAAGGTCAATGAACTTTGTGTGTAAGAGAGGCTTAATTCTACATCCAGTTCAAGGTTTCTCAACAGTAGAACTATTGACATTCTGGGCCAGATAATTCTTTGCTATAGGGGGCTTTCCTGTACATGGTAGCATGCATAGCAGCATTCCTGGCCCCTACGTACCAGATGCCAGTAGTATGTACCCCATGCCCAGTTGTGACAACTAAAAATGTCTCCAGACATTGCCAAATATCCCTAAGTAGTAAGCATCAGAGCCAGGACTCCAACTCAAGACTTTTGTAGTTCTGTTGAAATGTATTGCCTAAGAGGAGAAATGAAAGATATGTGGCATGGTGCAGAACACAGGATTTTCTAAGCAGGGCTAAACTAAAAACTAAATTAAAGGTAAAACTATACGCTTTAGCTGAAGTTTGCATTTGAGATCCTCCCCCCAAATACGAAGTCCTAAGCACTTAGTTACCTTCAGATGGCTCCTTAGTTGCCCAAGGCCCCACCCCCAGAACATACTGTGCCCCATAACTGTGACATTTCCCAACCACCTGACTTGCATCAGGACTTTCCAAAGTATTCCATTAAAGCGATGAGCTAAACACATTTCCTCTTCATACAAAAGGTAGCATAATGTATCAACTTTTCAGCTCCTTGCTTTTTTCACTTTTCAATATGTCTCAGAGATCTCCCTATATACCAGCACACTGAGATCGTTCTCATTCTCTTACAGCTACATTATATTGAGTTAGTGGATATACCATTGTTTATTTAACCAGACCTCTACTACTGGACTCTTGTGCTGTTTCCAGTCTTTGGCTATCATAAGCAATGACATCCTTACATATGCAGATCTCTTTATAGGATAAATTCCTAGAAATGGAAATGCTAGGTCAAAGGGTATGGTAGGCAGAGTAAGGGCCCCCCAAAGATCTGGACCTCCTAATCCCAGGGACCTATGCATATGTTACCTAACAATCAAAGGAATGTTACAATTATTATTAAATCAAGGATCTCCTTACTTCCACCCTAAATTATCTGAGTGAGCCAAAGGTAATCACAAAGGTCCTTATGAGAAGGAGACAAGTCAGAAAGGAGAGAAGATGCTATGCTACTGCCTTTGAAGATGGAGGAGGGGTCCATGAAACAAGGAACACAGATAGCCTCTAGAAACTGGAAAGGACAAAGAAAATGTTTTAAGCCACTAAGTTTGTGGTAACATATTAGAGCAGCAATAGGAAACTAAAACAAAGGGTAATGCAAAAGTAAATTTTCTACATATAACCAAATTTCCCTCCATAAAGGTTGTACCTTTTTGTACTTCTATCAGCAATATGCCTATTATCAAACTTTTGAATATTTGCCCATATGAGAGGTGAGAAATGGTTTGTCTCAGTATGGTTTTAATTCATGTGTGAAACTGAACATCTTCTCACTTATTTAAAAGATTTTTCTTTGAGTTCTGGGAAGATCGTGGCGTGAGCAGGGCAGCAGAAATCTACTCCCAAAGCCATATATATTTATAAAAATACAACAAATACAACTATTCCTAAAAGAAAGACCAGAAGATACAGGACAGCAACCAGGCTACAGCTACACCTGCGAGAACTCAGTGCCTCACGAAATGGGTAAGATACAAAGCTGCAACCCAGTGGGACCCGAGCACTCCCCCATGCAGTGCACTGGTGGGAGGAAAAGAATCAGAGCAGGGAGGGAGTGGAAGCACAGGCCCGCTAAATAACCAGCCCTGGTGATCTGCGCCAGGAGCAAAGACACACATCGCATGGTGTATCGGAGATTAGAGAAACAGAAGGGCAGGATCATGGACAGAGACAAGCGGATCCCCTCAGCTGGCCTCCTGGGACAAAAGAAAAGGGGGCGCTTTTTTAAAAGTCTTAAAGAGACAAGGACCCAACAGTGGAACAAAATCGTCCAACTGCGCTCAGCCCAGCAGGCTGAGAGGCTTGGTGAAATTTGGACCCCTTGCCCAGCGCCCAGGCAAAGCAGCTGTGCTGAGGCCTCCCACAGACATCAGCAGCCTGCCATTCATTCCCTCCCTGGCCGGCGCCAAAAGGGTCCGGAGGAGCCGCCACTGCTGTGGAACATCAGAGGAGCGGCCCCACCCACAACAACCTCACAGAATCTCCTCCTAGCGGGAGCGCAGCTAAGCAGGAAGAGCCCCAGAACCAGGTCAAGAAGGCACCAGGGGGACCAGAACGCACCCAGCGTAACTGCAAATCCTGCAGTGCTATAGGCTAGACTGAGGGTGACCCTGCACACAGGCAGCTCAGGGGATTATCACAGAGACTGCCTCCCAGTGTGCAGGAAAACAGTTCAGGTCCAGGAGAATGGTAAGGAGAACAAAAAGAAGTAAGGGACTTTGTTCTCGCACCTGACACACGTGGCACCTACCAGCGACCACTTCTATTGCCATGAAAACACAGAGGAATATGGTCCAGACTAAGATCAACCAGACAACACCAGAAGGGAGCCTGATGGGATTGACATACACAATCTTCCTGAAAAAAAATTCAGAATAAAAGTCATAACCATACTGATGGATCTACAGAGAAATATGCAAGAGCTAAGGGAGGAAGTGAGGGAAGTGAGGAAAGACAATGCAGAAATGAGAAAAGCGATCGACGGGCTTAGCAGCAGACTGGACGAGGTGCAAGAGACAGTTAATGGAATAGAAATCAGAGAACAGGAATACAGAGAAGCTGAGGCAGAGAAAGATAAAAGGACTCTAGGAATGAAAGAATATTAAGAGAACTGTGTGACCAATTCAAACGGAACAATATTCACATTATAAGTGTACCAGAAGAAGAATAAGAGATAAAAAGGGATATAAAATGTCTTTGAAGAAATAATTGCTGAAAACTTCCCCAAGCTGGGAAAGAAAACAGTCTCTCAGACCATGGAAGCCCACACATCTCCCAACACAAGGGAACAAAGGAAGACACCACCAAGACACATAATTAAAATGGCAAAGATCAAAGATAAGGACAGACTATTAAAGGCAGCTAGAGAGAGAAAAAAGATCACCTACAAAGGAAAATCCATCAGACTATCATCAGACTTCTCAACAGAAACCTTACAGGTCAGAAGAGAATGGCATGAAATATTTAACGTAATGAAACAGAAAGGCCTCGAACCAAGAATACTACATCCAGCAAGATTATCATTTAAATATGAGCAACCCTAGGACCTTTGGTAACCACAAATCTAAAGCCAGCAATGGCTCAGCATCCATTCATGATTAAAACACTCAACAAAATGGGTATAGACAGCAAGAAACTCAACATCATAAAGGCTATATATGACAAACCCACAGCTAACATCATACTTCACAGCGAGAAGCTGAAAGCTTTTCATCTAAGATCGGGAAAAAGACAGGAATGCCCACTCTCTGCACTGTTATTCAACATAGTACTGGAGGTCCTAGCCATGGCAATCAGACAAAACAAAGATATACAAGGCATCCAGATTGGTAAAGAAGAAGTCAAATTGTCACTATTTGCAGATGACATGATACTGTACATAAAAAACCTTAAAGAGTCCACTCCAAAACTACTAGAACTAATATCTGAATTCAGCAAAGTTGCAGGATATAAAATTAACACACAAAAATCTGTTACTTTCCTATACACTAACAATGAACTAACAGAAAGAGAAATCAGAAAAACAATTCCATTCACAATTGCATCAAAAAGTATAAAATATCTAGGAATAAACCTAACGAAGGACGTGAAAGACCTGTACTCTGAAAACTACAAGACACTCCTAGGAGAAATTAAAGAGGACACTAACAAATGGAAATGCATCCCATGCCCTTGGCTAGGAAGAATAAATATTGTCAAAATGGCTATACTACCTAAAGCAATCTACAGACTCAACGCAATCCCATCAAACTACCAACAGCTTTCTTCAACGAACTGGAACAAATAACTCTAAAATACATATGAAACCATAAAAGACCCTGAATAGCCAAAGCAATTCTGAGAAGGTGGAATCAAACAGGGGGAATTACGCTCCCTGACTTCAAACTCTACTACAAAGCCACAGTAATCAAGACAATTTGGTACTGGCACAAAAACAGACCCATAGACCAGTGGAAAAGAATGGAAAATCCAAACATTAACCCAAACATTTACAGCCAATTAATATTTGATAACGGAGCCTTGGATATACAATGGGAGATGACAGCCTCTTCAGCAGCTGGTGTTGGAAAAACTGGACAGCTACATGTAAGAGAATGAAACTGGACTACTGTCTAGCCCCATACACAAAGGTAAACTCAAGGTGGATCAAAGACCTGAATGTAAGTCATGAAACCATAAAACTCTTAGAAAAAACATAGGCAAAAATCTCTTGGACATAAACATGAGTGACTTCTTCATGAACATATCTTCCTGGGCAAGGGAAACAAAAGCAAAAATGAACAAGTGGGACGATATCAAGGTGAAAAGCTTCTGTACAGTAAAGGACACCATCAGTAGAACAAAAGGACATCCTACAGTATGGGAGAATATGTTCATGAATGATGCATCTGCTAAGGGGTTGACATCCAAAATATATAAAGAACTCACGCACTTTTACAAACAAAAAGCAAATAATCCAATTAAGAAATGGGCAGAGGGCATGAATAGATACTTCTCTAAAGAAGAAATTCAGATGGCCAACAGGCACATGAAACATGCTCCACATCGCTGGTCATCAGAGAAATGCAGATTAAAACCACAATGAGATATCACCTCACACCAGTGAGGATGGCCAACATCCAAAATACAAACAACAACAAATGTTGGCGAGGATGTGGAGAAAAGGGAACCCTCCTACACTGCTGGTGGGAATGCAAATTAGTTTAACCATTGTGGAAAGCAGTATGGAGGTTCCTCAAAAAACTCAAAATAGAAATACCATTCGACCCAGGAATCCCACTCCTAGGAATTTACCCTAAGAATGCAGCAGCCCAGTTTCAAAAAGACAGATGCACCCCTATGTTTATTGCAGCACTATTTACAATAACCAAGAAATGGAAACAACCTAAGTGTCCATCAGTAGATGAATGGATTAAGAAGACGTGGTACATATACACAATGGAATATTATTCAGCCATAAGAAGAAAACAAATCCTACCATTTGCAACAACATGGATGGAGTTAGAGGGTAATATGCTCAGTGAAATAAGCCAAGCCGAAAAAGACAAGTATCAAATGATTTCACTCATATATGGAGTATAAGAACAAGAAAAAAACTGAAGGAACAAAACAGCAGCAGACTCACAGAACCCAAGAATGGATTAATAGTTACCAAAGGGAAAGGGACTGGGGAAGAAGGGTAGGAAGAGAGGGATAAGATGGTAAAAGGGGCATTACGATTAACAGACGTATGGTAGGGGGGGCATAGGGAGGGCTGTACAACTCAGAGAAGACAAGATGTGATTCTCATCTCACTACGCTGATGGACAGTGACTGTAATAGGGTTGGTGGGGGGAACCTGATGAAGGGGGTAGTTTAATCACTATAATATTGCACATGTAATTGTAGGTTAAAGATACCAAAATAAATTGAAAAAAAATAATAATAAATAAAAAAAATTAAAAAATAAAGCCAGCAATGGCAATAAGTACATATCTATCGATAATCACCCTAAATGTAAGTGGACTGAATGCACCAATCAAAAGACACAGAGTAATAGAATGGATAAAAAAGCAAAACCCATGTATACGATGCTTACAAGAGACTCACCTCAAACCCAAAGATATATAAAGACTAAAGGTGAAGGAATGGAAAAAGATATTTCATGCAAACGACAAGGAGAAAAGATATTTCATGCAAACGACAAGGAGAAAAAAGCAGATGTTGCAGTACTTGTATCAGACAAAATAGACTTCAAAATTAAGAAAGTAGCAAGAAATAAAGAAGGACATTACATAACGATAAAGGGGGCAGTCCAACAAGAGGATATAACCATTTTAAATATATATGCACCCAACACAGAAGCACTGACATATGTGAGACAAACACTAACAGAATTAAAGGAGGAAATAGAAAGCAATGCATTCACTTTAGGAGACTTCAACACACCACTCACTCCAAAGGACAGATCAACCAGACAGAAAATAAGTAAAGACACAGAGGCACTGAACAACACACTAGAACAGATGGACCCAACAGGCATCTACAGAACTCTGCACCCAAAAGCAGCAGGATACACATTCTTCTCAAGTGCACATGGAATATTTTCCAGAGTAGACCATATACTAGGCCTCAAAAAGAACCTCAGGGACTTCCGGGAAGATGGCGACGTGAACAGACCAGCAGAAAAATTCCTCCCAACATTATATTTATTCACGAAAACACAGCAAATACAACTATCCCTAAAAGAGAGACCAGAATACACAGGAACATGCACAGCGTACAGGTACACCTGAGAGAACTCGGCAGCTGGTGAGGCAGACAAGATACGGATCCGC
>JAQQAC010019963.1:10390243-10418508 GCA_029783875.1 Phataginus tricuspis
CTTGGGGTAAATTCCTAGGAGTGGGATTCCTAGGTCAAATGGTATTTCTATTTTGAGTTTTTTGAGGAACCTCCATACTGCTTTCCACAATGGTTGAACCAATTTGCATTCCCACCATCAGTGTAGGAGGGTTCCCTTTACTCCACATCCTCGCCAACATTTGTTGTTGTTTGTGTTTTGGATGTTGGCCATCCTCACTGGTGTGAGGTGATATCTCATTGTGGTTTTAATCTGCATTTCTCTGATGATTAGCGATGTGGAGCATTTTTTCATGTGCCTGTTGGCCATCTGAATTTCTTCTTTAGAGAAGTGTCTATTCATGTCCTGTGCCCATTTCTTAATTGGATTATTTGCTTTTTGCTTGTTAAGGTGCGTGAGTTCTTTGTATATTTTGGATGTCAACCCCTTATCAGATACATCATTTATGAATATATTTTCCCATATTGTAGGATGTCTTTTTGTTCTACGGATGGTGTCCTTTGCTGTACAGAAGCTTTTCAGCTTGATATAATCCCACTTGTTCATTTTTACTTTTGCTTCCCTTGCCCGGAGAGATATGTTCATGAAGAAGTTGCTCATGTTTATGCCCAGGAGATTTTTGCCTATGTTTTTTTCTAAGAGTTTTATGGTTTCATGACTTACATTCAGGTCTTTGATCCACCTTGAGTTTACCTTTGTGTATGGGGCTAGACAGTAGTCCAGTTTCATTCTCTTACCTGTAGCTGTCCAGTTTTTCCAACACCAGCTGCTGAAGAGGCTGTCATTTCCCATCGTATATCCAAGGCTCCTTTATCAAATATTAAATTGACTGTATATGTTTGGGTTAATGTTTGGATTTTCTATTCTGCTCCACCGGTCTGTGGGTCTGTTTTTTGCCAATACCAAATTGTCTTGATTAGTGTGGCTTTGTAGTAGAGCTGGAAGTCAAGGAGCATAATTCCCCGTGTTTTATTCCTCCTTCTCAGGATTACTTGGGCTATTCGGGGTCTTTTGTGGTTCCATATGAATTTTAGAATTATTTGTTCCAGTTCATTGAAGAAAGCTGTTGGTAGTTTGATAGGGATTGCGTTGAATCTGTAGATTGCTTTAGGTAGTATAGCCATTTTGACAATATTTATTCTTCCTAGCCAAGAGCATGGGATGAATTTCCATTTATTAGTGTCCTCTTTGATTTCTCTTACGACTGTCTTGTAGTTTTCAGAGTACGAGTCTTTCACTTTCTTCGTTAGGTTTATTCCTAGGTATTTTATTCTTTTTGATGCAATTGGGAATGGAGTTGTTTTTCTGATTTCTCTTTCTGTTAGTTCATTGTTAGTGTATAGGAAAGCAACAGATTTTTGTGTGTTAATTTTGTATCCTGCAACTTTGCTGAATTCAGATATTAGTCCTAGTAGTTTTGGAGTGGACTCTTTAAGGTTTTTTATGTATAGTATCATGTCATCTGCAAATAGTGACAATTTGACTTCTTCTTTACCAATCTGGATGCCTTGTATGTCTTTGTTTTGTCTGATTGCCATGGCTAGGACCTCCAGTACTATGTTGAATAACAGTGGAGAGAGTGGGCATCCCTGTCTTGTTCCCGATCTTAGATGAAAAGCTTTCAGCTTCTCGCTGTTAAGTATGATTTTAGCTTTGGGTTTGTCATATATGGCCTTTATGATGTTGAGGTTCTTGCCCTCTATACACATTTTGTTGAGAGTTTTAATCAAGAATGGATGCTGAATTTTGTCAAATGCTTTTTCAGCATCTATGGAGATGATCATGTGGTTTTTGTTCTTCTTTTTGTTGATGTGATGGACGATGTTGATGGATTTTCGAATGTTGTACCATCCTTACGTCCCTGAGATGAATCCCACTTTATCATGGTGTATGATCCTCTTGATGTATTTTTGAATTCGGTTTGCTAATATTTTGTTGAGTATTTTTGCATCTATGTTCATCAGGGATATTGGCCTGTAATTATCTTTTTTGGTGAGGTCTTTGCCCGGTTTTCATAATACAGTGATGCTGACTTCATAGAATGAGTTTGGAAATATTCCCTCCTCTTCTATTTTTTGAAAAACTTTAAGGAGAATGGGTGTTATTTCTTCTCTCTATGTCTGGTAGAATTCAGAGGTGAATCTATCAGGTCAGGGGGTTTTGTTCTTGGGTAGTTTTTTGATTACCGATTCAATTTCATTGCTGGTGATTGGTCTGTTTAGTTTTTCTGTTTCTTGCTTGGTCAGTCTTGGAAAGTTGTATTTTTCTAAGAACTTGTCCATTTCTTCTAGGTTTTCCAGCTTGTTAGCATAGAGATTATCATAATATTCTCTTATAATTCTTTCTATTTCTGTGGGGTTCATCGTGATTTTTCCTTTCTCATTTCTGATTCTGTTTATGTGTGTAGATTCTCTTTTTCTCTTAATGAGTCTGGCTAGGGGTTTCTCTATTTTTGTTTAGTTTTTCAAAGAACCAGCTCTTGGTTTCATTGATTTTTTCTATTGTTTTATTCTTCTCAATTTTATTTATTTCTTCTCTGATCTTTATTACGTCCCTCCTTCTGGTGACTTGGCCTCATTTGTTCTTCTTTTTACAATTTCAGTAATTGTGTCTTTAGACTATTCATTTGGGATTGTTCTTCCTGCTTTAAATTGGCCTGGATTGCAATATACTTTCCTCTTAGAACTGCCTTTGCTGCGTCCCACAGAAGTTGTGGCTTTGTGTTGCTGTTGTCATTAGTCTCCATATATTCTTTGATTTCTGTTTTGATTTGGTCTTTAACCCATTGATTAATCAGGAGAAAGTTGTTAAGTCTCCATGTATTTATGAGCCTTTTTGATTTCTTTCTAAAATTTAGTTCTAGTTTTATACCTTTGTGATCTGAGAAGTTGGTTGGTAGGATTTCAATATTTTTGAATTTACTGAGGTTCTTTTTGAGGCCTAGTATGTGGTCTATTCTGGAAAATGTTCCATGTGCACTTGAGAAGAATGTGTATCCTGCTGCTTTTGGGTGCAGAGTTCTGTAGATGTCTGTTGGGTCCATCTGTTCTAGTGTGTTGTTCAGTGCCTCTGTGTCTTTACTTATTCTCTGTCTGGTTGATCTGTCCTTTGCAGTGAGTGGTATGTTGAAGTCTCCTAAAATGAATGCATTGCTGTCTATTTCCTCCTTTAGCTCTGTTAGTATTTGTTTCACATATGCTGGCGCTCCTGTGTTGGGTGCATATATATTTATAATGGTTATATCTTCTTGTTGGACTGACCCCTTTATCATTATGTAATGTCCTTCTTTATCTCTTGCTACTTTCTTCATTTTGAAGTCTATTTTGTCTGATACAAGTACTGCAACACCTGCTTTTTTCTCTTTGTTGTTTGCATGAAATATCTTTTTCCATCCCTTCACTTTTAGTCTGTGTATATCTTTGGGTTTGAAGTGAGTCTCTTGTAAGCAGCATATAGATGGGTCTTGCTTTTTTATCCACTCTGTTACTCATGTCTTTTGATTGGTGCATTCTGTCCATTTATATTTAGCGTGATTATCGATAGATATGTACTTATTGCCATTGCTGGGTTTAGATTCATGGTTACCAAAGGTTCAAGGGTTGCTTCTTTACTATCTGAGAATCTAACTTAACTTTCTTGTTAAGTTATTGTAAACACCGTCTGATGATTCTTTATTTCTCTCCCTTCTTATTCTTCCTCCTCCATTCTTTATATACTAGGTGTTTTATTCTTTGCCTTTAATTAGTATTTGGATGGTCCACTTTCTTTGCTATGATTTTATTTTCTCTGGTGACATCTTTTTAGCCTTGGGATGCTTCCCTCTAGAACAGTCCGTTTAAGATATCTTGTAGTGCTGGTTTATGAGAGACAAACTCTCTCAAACTTTCGTTTGTCTGGAAATTGTTTAATCCCTCCATCATATTTAAATGATAATCTTGTTGTATACCATATTCTTGGTTCGAGGCCCTTCTATTTCATTACATTAAATATATCATGCTGTTATCTTCAGGCCTGTAAAGTTTCTGTTGAGAAGCCTGATGATAGTCTGATGGGTTTTCCTTTGTAGGTGATCTTTTTTCTCTCTCTAGCTGCTTTTAATACACTGTCCTTATCTTTGATCTTTGCCATTTTAATTATTACGTGTCTTGGTGTTGTCTTCCTTGGGTCCCTTGTATTGGGAGATCTGTGGGCTTCCGTGGACTGCGAGACTATTTCCTTCCCCAGCGTGGGAAAGTTTTCACCAATTATTTCTTCAAAGACACTTTCTATCCCCTTTTCTCTCTCTTCTTCCTCTGGTACTCCTATAATGCGAATATTGTTCCGTTTGGATTGGTCACACAGTTCTCTTAATATTCTTTCATTCCTAGAGATCCTTTTATCTCTCTCTGCCTCAGCTTCTCTGTATTCCTGTACTCTGATTTCTATTCCATTAACAGTCTCTTGCATCTCATCCAATCTGCTGTTAAGCTGTCAATCGCTTGTCTGATTTCTGCATTGTCTTTCCTCACTTCCTCCCTCAGCTCTTGCACATTTCTCTGTAGATCCATCAGCATGGTTATGACCTTTATTCTGAATTCTTTTTCAAGGAGATTGTGCATTTCCATCCCTTCAGACTCCCTCTCTGGGGTTGTCTGGTTGATCTTAGTCTGGACCATATTCCTCTGTCTTTTCATGGCTATAGAAGTGGTCGCTGGTAGTTGCCACGTATGTCAGCTGGGCTTTTAAGACTTTAAAAAGAAAAAAAAAGAAAAAAGAAAGAAAAGAAAAGAAAAAAGGAAGCGAAGAAAGAACAAGAAACAAAACAAAACAAAACAAAACAAAAAGAAATGCCCACTGGGAGTAGATTCTGTGGGGATGCTGTAGGTGGCGGTGTTGCTCCACTATTCCACAGCTTTGGCTGTGCCGCTCTGCAGGGCTCTTTATAGCTCTGCCTCGTGGGGTGCCGTGTCCTCTCAGGTGTAGCTGCACGCTGTGCACTTTCCTGTTTATTCTGGTCTCTCTTTTAGGAATAGTTGTATTTGCTATATTTTCATAGATATATATAGTTTTGGGAGGAGATTTCTGCCGCCCTGCTCATGCCGCCATCTTCCCAGTACTTTAGTTGTTAAACATTCATTTTTGGATCTTCCTATGAAATATATCTCAAGAACTTAACAGTTTAATAATTATTGTACGTCTATAATGTTTTTAAATATTTTAATTATAAATTATTTCAGAATATAGAATGTATCAGAAAATTAAATGATGTCCAAGAATATTAAAATTTTGCCATACATGATTCATACCACCTTTAAAAAAAAAAAGAAAATGTTGGATACAACTAAAATCTTACCTTACTTGTGCACTCTTTACCTCCATGGAGGTGATCTAAAGTTAGTATGTATCATTCTCATGCCTATTTTTGTATTTTTCTATGTTCACTACTTTTTGTTTTACAAATTTATATAAATAATATGCTTTATGTATTATTGCGAAATCTTCTTTTTTCATATATTATGTTTGAGGTCCATGCTGATCATATAGATGCAGTTCATAAACTTTAAATGCTGCCGGTGTTCCACAGTATGAGTAAACCACAATTAATGTATTCATTTCCCTGTTGAGTGACAGATTATTTACAACTACAAATAGTGATGCATTGAATCTTTGAACATACCTCCTGGTGCAGATGTGTCAGAATTTCTCCAGAGCAGATATTTATGTACAAGAACTTGGCTATAACTTAGTCACATGGCCACACCTTACTTGCACGAGAGGATGAGAAATACAGTTTTTATTCTGGATGGCCATATACCCAGCTACAGATAAGGGATTCTATTTCAAAGGAGAAGGGAAGAACAGATACTGGTGTTGTGTTAAACAGCCAGCAACCAGCAGTTGCTACCATTTTAAGTATTTCTAATTGTCTGAAAAGTTTAAAGAGGTTATCCTATCAACAGTGAATGAATATAAGAGTTTTCAAATTCTCCACACGTTCTCCAATAACTCCAGGTATCAAATATATTAATTTGTGCCAATCTAATGGGTGTGAAACAGCATCTCCCTGTTTTAATTTGCTTTCCCTGATTAGTCCCAAGCATAACTATGATTAACCATTTGTTTCTTCTTCTTTGAAATGGCTATTTAATCATTTTTAATTATTTACTGTAAGAGTGTATATATAGCCTTGATACCAATTTGCCTTGAAAATTTCTACCAGTATTCAGTTTGAGTATTCAATTTTTGATGATGTTTTTTATAATGAAGAAATTTTTAATTTTAATGTAGTTATTGCAGAGACACCAGTTGTCTTATTTACTCAGCTAAGCTACATTTCCCAACCTCCTTTGTAACTTGGTGACTAAGGTGCCAACAACCAAATGTACCTGGAGATAATGTGTGCTGCTTCTGGGGATAAGCCTTAAGATACTGGGTTTAATCACTGTCTTTTCACCTTCCTTCACACTGTCATGTTAATTTGTTAAAAACTACAGCAACCTTGAGAAGCTACATGTTGAGGATAATAAAACTACGCAAATAGTCTGGGTCTCCAGCTGCATGAAGCAAAGGCCAACTACCTACCCTAACTATTACATAAAAGAGAAATACATTTCTCTCTTATTATCTGCTGCATTTAGGGCTTTTTTTTAACACTAACTTGGCCAAATATGCCAAATATGTTTAAGAAATATTTCTTAGATAACTCACAAACTGTGATTTATCTTAGATAATCACAAACAGTAATTATTTTAAAATGATTGTCCTTGGTGTCTAGTATAAGAAAGCCCTCTTGAGATCAAAAAGATATTCTCCTGTATTTTTTTTCTAAAAACATTTATTTAAGTCTTGTTTTCCAAACGCAGGCCTTAATGCTGGAATGTGGTTTGCACATACCTGATTTGAGGTTTTACAGTTTTCATACGCAGGGAGCCATTGTTTCAGCACTATTTATTGAATATACCATGCTACTGATTTATAATACCACCTGTGTCATGGATCAAATTACCATAGACACATGACTGGCTTCTGTTCCACTGGTCTATGTTTGTAAGCTTGTGCCAGTGTCACATCAACCATAATTACTAAACCTTAATACTAAGTCTTGATAGTTGGCAAGACAAATCCCTCATTATTTTTCAATCTTGGCAATTCTTGACATTTCACTCTTCCATTTAAACTTTAACATTTACCTATGAAATTACACACACACTTACACAACTGTTAGGACTTATAGTGAAACTGCAATGAATGCATGACATAATACAAGAAAAAATTACATCTTAACAAAATTGACTCCATTCATGAGCTTGTTATGACCATATATTACATACTTAAATAAGTTTTTATAATTTTCTCCACAAAGATCTTCAAAATCCTTTGATAGATATATTCCAAGGCCCCTTATAGCTTTTTTCACTATTTCATACAGTTTTTTAAACTACACTTTCAATTTGTTGTTGGCATATAGGAATGTTGCTGGTCTTTTGAATGCTGATGCTACAATCTATAATATTGCTGAATTCTCTTACTAATGTTAATGGTTTGGTTCTTTTAGATTTTCTATATAGGCAATCAGAGTGCGTAACAACTTATGTTATCCTTTTCAGTCCTTATGCTTCTCTGAGTATCCTCTGGGTATATTTGGGGCCCACTTTTTTCTTTTTGGTATCATTAACCTACAATTATATGGTTACTAGACTCCCCACATCATCAAGTCCCTACCACATACCCCATTACAGTCACTGTCCATCAGTGTAGTGAGATGCTATAGAATCATTACTTGTCTTCTCTGTGTTGTACAGCCCTCCCCGTGTGACCCCCTACATGTCTGCTAATTGTAATGCCCCTTTTTCCCCCATGTCCCTCCCTTCCCACCCACCTTCTCCAGTCCCTTTCCCTTTGGTAACTATTAGTCCGTTCTTGGGTTCTGTGAGTGTGTTGCTGTTTTGTTCCTTCAGTTTTTTTTTTCTTTTCCTTATACTCCACATATATGAGGGAAATCATTTGATACTTATCCTTTTCCGCATGGCTTATCTCACTAAGCACAATACCCTCTAGCTCCATCCATGTTGTTGCAAATGGTAGGATTTGTTTTCTTCTTATGGCTGAATAATATTCCATTGTGTATATGTACCACCTCTTCTTTATCCATTCATCTACTGATGGACACTTAGGTTGTTTCCATTTCTTGGCTATTGTAAATAGTGCTGCTATAAACACAGGGGTGCATATGTCTTTTTCAAAATGCACTGCTGCATTCTTAGGGTAAATTCCTAGGAGTGGGATTCCTGGGTCAAATGGTATTTCTATTTTGAGTTTTTTGAGGAACCTCCATACTGCTTCCCACAATGGCTGAACTAATTTGCATTCCCACCAGCAATGTAGGAGGGTTCCCCTTTCTCCACATCCTCGCCAACATTTGTTGTTTTTTGTCTTTTGGATGTTAGCCATCCTTACTGGTGTGAGCTGATATCTCACTATGGTTTTAATTTGGATTTCTCTGATGATTAGCGATGGGGAGCATCTTTTCATGTGCCTTTGGGCCATCTGAATTTCTTCTTTGGAGAAGTGTCTGTTCAAATCGTCTGCTGATTTTTAATTGAATTATTTGCTTTTTGTTGGTTGAGGTGTGTGAGTTCTTTATATATTTTGGATGTCAACTCCTTATCAAATATGTCATTTATGAATATATTCTCCCATGTCTTTTTGTTCTACTGATGTCTTTTTGTTCTACTGATGGTGTCCTTTGCTGTACAGAAGCTCTTCAGCTTGATATAGTCATACTGGTTCATTTTTGCTTTTGTTTCCCTTGCCCGGGGAGATATGTTCATGAAGAAGTTGCTCATGTTTATGTCCAAGAGATTTTTGCCTATGGTTTTTACTAAGAGTTTTATGGTTTCATCACTTATATTCAGGTCATTGATCCATTTTGAGTTTACTTTTGGGTATGGGGTTAGACAGTAATCTAGTTTCATTCTCTTACATATAGCTGTCCAGTTTTACCAACACCAGCTGCTGAAGAGGCTGTCGTTTCCCCATTGTATATTCATGGCTCCTTTATCGTATATTAATTGACCATATATGGTTGGGTTTATATCTGGGCTCTCTAGTCTGTTCCACTGGTCTATGGGTCTGTTCTTTTGCCCATACCAAATTTTCTTGATTACTGTGGCTTTGTAGTAGAGCTTGAAGTCAGGGAGCATAATTCCTCCCACTTTATTCTTCCTTCTCAGGATTTTTTTGGCTATTCAGGGTCTTTTATGGTTCCATATGAATTTTAGAACTATTTGTTCTAGTTCATTGAAGAATGCTGTTGGTATTTTGATAGGGATGGTATTGAATCTGTAGATTGCTTTAGGTAGTATAACCATTTTGACAATATTTATTCTTCCTAGCCAAGAGCATGGGATGAATTTCCATTTGTTAGTGTCCTCTTTAATTTCTCTTAGGAGTGTCTTGAAGTTTTCAGGGTATAGGTCTTTCACATCCTTGGTTAGGTTTATTCCTAGGTATTTTATTCTTTTTGATGCAATTGGGAATGGAATTGTTTTCCTGATTTTTCTTTCTGTTAGCTTATCATTAGTGTATAGGAAAGCAACAGGTTTCTGTGTATTAATTTTGTATCCTGCAACTTGGCTGAATTCAGATATAAGTTCTAGTAGTTTTGGAGTAGAGTCTTTTAGGGTTTTTTATGTACAATATCATGTCATCTGCAAATAGTGACAATTTGACTTCTTCTTTACCAATCTGGATGCCTTGTATGTCTTTGTTTTGTCTGACTGCCGTGGCTAGGACCTCCAGTACTATGTTGAATAACAGTGGAGAGAGTGGGCACCCCTGTCTTGTTCCCGATCTTAGATGAAAAGCTTTCAGCTTCTCGCTATTAAGTATGATGTTGGCTGTAGGTTTGTCATATATGGCATTTATTACGTTGAGGTACACCCCTTTTGTTAAGCGTTTTTATCATGAATGGATGCCGTCTACATCCATTTTGTTAAGCGTTTTAATCATGAATGGATGCTGAATTTTGTCAAATGCTTTTTCAGCATCTATGGACATGATTATGTGGTTTTGTTGTTCTTTTTGTTGATGTGGTGGATGATGTTGATGGATTTTCGAGTGTTGTGCCATCCTTGCATCCCTGAAATGAATCCCACTTGGTCATGGTGTATGATCCTCTTGATGTATTTTTGAATTCGGTTTGCTAATATTTTGTTGAGTATTTTTGCATCTATGTTCATCTCATCAGGGATATTGGTCGGTAATTTTCTTTTTTGGTGAGGTCCATGCCTGGATTTGGTATTAAGGAGTAATGCTGGCTTCATAGAATGAGTTTGGGAGTATTCCCTCCTCTTCTATTTTTTGGAAAACTTTAAAGAGAATGGGTATTATGTCTTCTCCATATGTCTGATGAAATTCAGCAGTGAATCCATCTGGCCTGGGATTTTGTTCTTGGGTTGTTTTTTGATTACTGATTCAATATCATTACTGGTAACTGGTCTGTTTAGGTTTTCTGTTTCTTGTTTGGTCAGTCTTGGAAGGTTGTATTTTTCTAAGAAGTTGTCCATTTCTTCTAGGTTTTCCAGCTTGTTAGCATATAGATTCTCATAATATTCTCTTATAATTCTTTGTATTTCTGTGGTGTCCGTCATTATTTTCCTTTCTCATTTCTGATTCTGTTTATGTGTGTAGATTCTCTTTCTCTCTTAATGAGTCTGGCTAGGGGTTTATCTATTTTGTTTAGTTTTTCAAAGAACCAGCTCTTGGTTTTATTGACTTTTTCTATTGTTTTATTCTTCTCAATTTTATTTATTTGTTCTCTGATCTTTATTATGTCCCTCCTTCTGGTGACTTTGGGCCTCATTTGTTCTTCTTTTTCCAATTTCAGTAATTGTGTCTTTAGACTATTCATTTGGGATTGTGCTGCCTTCCTTAAATTGGCCTGGATTGCAATATACTTTCCTCTTAGAATTGCCTTTGCTGCATCCCACAGAAGTTGTGGCTTTGTGTTGTTGTTGTCATTTGTCTCCATATATTGCTTGATCTCTGTTTAATTTGGTCATTGATCCATCAATTATTTAGGAGCACGTTGTTACACCTCCATGTGTTTGTGAGCATTTTTGTTTTCTTTGTACAACTTATTTCTAGTTTTATACCTTTGTGATCTGAGAAGATGGTTGGTAGAATTTCAATATTTTTGAATTTACTGAGGTTCTTTTTGTGGCCTAGTATGTGTTCCATTCTGGAAAATGTTCCATGTGCACTTGAGAAGAATGTGTATCCTGCTGCTCGTGGGTGTAGAGTTCTGTAGATGTCTGTTACGTCCATCTGTTCTAGTGTGTTTTTCAGTGCCTCTGTCTCTTATTTTCTGTCTGGTTGATCTGTCCTTTGGAGTGAGTGGTGTGTTGAAGTCTCCTAAAATGAATGCATTACTTTCTATTTCCTCCTTTAATTCTGTTAGTATTTGTTTCACATATGTCAGTGCTACTGTGTTGGGTATATATATATATTTCAAATGGTTATATCCTCTTGTTGGACTGACCCCTTTTTAATTATGTAATGTCCTTCTTTTTCTCTTGTTACTTTCTTCATTTTGAAGTCTGTTTTGGCTGATACAAGTACTGCAACAACTGCTTTTTTTCTCCCTGTTGTTTGCATGAAATATATTTTCCATACCTTCACTTTTAGTCTGTGTATATCTTTGGGTTTGAGGTGAATCTCCTGTAAGCAGCATATAGATGAGTTTTGCTTTTTTATCCATTCTATTACTCTGTGTCTTTTGATTGGTGCACTCAGCCCATTTACATTTAGGGTGATTATCAATAGATATGTACTTGTTGCCATTGTCGGCTTTAGATTCACGGTTACCAAAAGTTCAAGGGTAGCTTCTTTACTATCTAACAATCTAACTTAACTCTCTTGTTAAGCTATTATAAACACCATCTGATGATTCTTTATTTCTCTCCCTTCTTATTCTTCCTCCTCCATTCTTTATATGTTAGGTGTTTTATTCTGTACTCTTTTGTGTTTCCTTTGACTGTTTTTGTGGATAGCTGATTTTATTTTTTGCCTTTAGTTGGTATTTGGATGGTATGCTTTCTTTTCCGTGATTTTATTTTCTCTGATGACATCTATTTATCCTTACGAGCGATTCCATCTAGAGCAGTCCCTTTAAAATATCTTGTAGAGGTGGTTTGTGGGAGGCAAATTCCCTCAACTTTCGCTTGTCTGGGAATTGTTTAATCCCTCCCTCAAATTTAAATTATAATCATGCTGGATACAGTATTCTTGGTTCAAAGTCCTTCTGTTTCATTGCGTTAAATATATCATGCCATTCTCTTCTGGACTGTAAGGTTTCTGTTGAGAAGTCTGATGATAGCCTGATGGGTTTTCCTTGTAGGTGATCTTTTTTTTCTCTCTGGTGGCCTTTAATACTCTGTCCTTGTCTTTGATCTTTGCCATTTTAACTATTATATGTCTTGGTGTTGTCTTCCTTGGGTCCCTTGTGTTGGGAGATCTGTGGGCTTCCATGGTCTGAGAGACTATTTCCTTCCCCAGCCTGGGGAAGTTTTTGGCAATTATTTCATCAAAGACACTTTCTATCCCTTTTTTTCTCTCTTCTTCTTCTGGTACCCCTATAATGTGAATATTGTTCCATTTGGACTGGTCACAGAGTTCTCTTAATATTCTTTCATTCTTAGAGATCCTTTTATCTCTCTCTGCCTCAGCTTCTCTGTACTCCTTTTCTCTGATTTCTATTCCATTAACAGTCTCTTGCACCTCGTCCAGTCTGCTCTTAAGCCTATCAATCCATTGATTCAATTCTGTAATTTCCCTCCCAACTTCATCCCTTATCTCTTGCATATATCTCTGTAGGTCCATCAGCATGGTTATGACTTTTATCTTGAATTCTTTTTCAGGAATATTGTTTAAATCTATCCCACCAGGCCCTCTCTCTGGGGTTGTCTGAGTGATTCTTGACTGAACCAGATTCTTCTGTCTTTTCATGGAGATAGAAGTGGTTGCAGGCAGCTGGCACATGTGTCAGCTGGGAGAACAAAGTCCCTTCCCTCTTGTTTGCCTTGCCCTTCTCTGCAGCCTGTGCCGGTCACCTGCACACTGGGAGGTAGTCTCTGGGATAATCCCCTGAGCTGCCGTGGGCAGGGCCGCCCACTGGCTAGCCTTGAGCACTGCAGGGGGTTGCAGCCATGCTGGGTGCATTCTGTAGCAAGGATCACCCCTTCGTACCTTCAGGACCTTGCTCTGGCTTCCGCAGCCCGTCCCGGTTAACTGCGTGCTGGGAGGAGACTCTGTGTGGTTGCTCTGGCGGGGCCTCTCTCCAGCTGCTCCACAGCTGTGGCAGGTCAGCCAGTCCATTTGCAGCACCAGCGGGGTGGGGGGGGAACGAATGACAGGCTGCTTATCGCCATGAGGTGCTTTGGGGCTGCTTTACCCGGCAAGGGGTTAGGACTCCTGAAGTTCCTCAAGATTCCCAGCCTGTTGGGCTGAGTGTGCTGGGATGATTTTGTTCAGCTGTTGGGCCCTTGTCCCTTTAAGACTTGTAAAAAGTGCCCGCTTTTCTTTTGTCCCAGGGAAGCTGGCTGTGGGGACCCACTCCTAGTCTCCGTCTCAGGTTTTACTTTTCTGTTTCTCTAATATCCAGTACACCATGCAATGTCTGTCTGTGCTCCCAGTGTAGATTACTAGGGCTGGTTATTTAGCAGTGCTGTGCTTCCACTCCCTCCCCACTCTGATTCTTTTCCTCCCGCCGGTGAGCTGGGGTGGGGGGAGTGCTCAGGTCCCTCCGGGTCACAGCTTCATATCTTACCCTTTTTGTGAGGTGCTGAGTTCTTGCAGATGTAGATGCAGGCTGGGTGCTGTCCTGTATCTTCTGGTCTCTCTTTTAGGAGTAGTTGTATTTGTTGTATTTTCAAAAATATATATGGTTTTGGGAGGAGATTTCCACCACCCTACTCATGCCACCATCTTGAGCCCCCTTCCTTATGTTTTTCAATTCTTTTATTGCCCTGAATATTATCTTTAGTAAAATATGGAACAGAAGTTATGAGATTGGCATCTCTCTCTTATTCCTGACTTAAAAGAAGAACACTTTCTGATGCTTGCTCTGAGTTTTATGGGATACTTGTGTTAACAGAATTCCTCTATCATTATTATGTAGATAAGTTTGTATTATGAATATGTTTTATGAAATGCTGTATTATGAATATGTATTATGAAAAATTTTTCTACATCTTTTAAGGTGATCATATCATTTTCTTGCTTTAATTTGTAAATGTGGTAGCTTATGCCAGTTTCTGATGTTATCTTGTCCGTCTTTGAACACCTTCTAAAACTTCATTGGTATTTCTTTAAAAACACTGTACTTTGTTATTTAGTCATTCTACATACTTTAGTACTATTTCATTGTCTTATTTAGTCATTTTACATAGTTGCCTTAATACCACCATTAATAAACAAGCTACCTGACATTGTAGTAAATGCTATACATCTTTTCCTATAAAAAGGCATAATGTTCTCTTATGGAACAGGGAGAAAAAAGAAAAGAGAAAGATGAAAATGCCCTATCTGAATTTAGCAACAGAGGCTTGTCTCAAAGAGTGCCTACATACCAATCTGTTGACAATTGCCTAATGTTAAAAACAAATAACAAATGAGTAAATTGTTTATGCATTAACTATTCTGTTCACAATTTATCATTGGTTTTCAACAGATGGTTGGCATTCTTATTAGGTACTGTTTAAACATCAAAAAAGGTATTTGTTAAGCTCAGCAAAGTTTTCATCTGCCAGCACAGGAATTACCAGTGTGTAGATAGATCTGACTCAGATTGAATTTAGTGAAAAGGGGAACAGCCCCAACTATTCCCCAGCTATACATTCTAAGTTATTTCCATCACTTGGGGTTCATACACATCTGAGCAATTCTGAAAGAATAGGAAGACAACCTCCTGAAATCTATTTAAATGAGAAAATGAAAAACCTCCTGGGAGTAAACTAATTATCTTAAGCAAAGAGAAGATTAGGTAGCTTGATCCTGAAACAAAGTCTTGGTTCTTAGACGAGAGAAGTAATTTTGAATGTACCATAGTTTCTGAGGTTGGGCATTAGTCCCATCTCAGACCACCATGGATTCAAATCTAGGTTCTAAGGAGCAATAGAGCTATAAATAAAAATGAAAATGCCTGTTTGTATGAAACCTGTTGACAGAGTACATTGTGAGCCATTTTGGAACCCTCTGACAAAGTATATCACAGATAACCAACAATGAACACTGCATACTGGTATCCCCACAGTACCAGTATATTCATCAATGGCTGTACCCAGAAGCAGCCGCAACAATGTACACAGAAGAGACGCCTGAAGGGAGGGGCAACACCAAGCAGAACTAGCAATGGTGCATGCAGATGAGGCGACCGAAAAGCATGAAAGAAACCACAGGAGAAGGCAAATCACTGGAGAATGGATTTAAAACATATTATACTATTAACTACTAAATCTGGCGGCTAACCAGACTTGTTATTGAAAATACCTAAGATACCTCTTTAGCTTCCTAGAAATATTTGGGTGGAGTCTTACCAGAGCCTGGAAAGCAAAAAATTGGTGATGTATGTAGCAAAAGGATCAGGTCTAATTTAACAGTATGGTTTATATATGCAAGAGAGGCACAAATCTTCAAATTGAGAATGTTAGGGGAATCCTATTTAGGAAGGTGAATGTGTAACCTATTCCTCAAATATGCAGTGTAGGCTATTTCTGTTCATCTCCTACACAGAAGACAATTACACTGACCATGAGTATGAATTTAAAAAAAAAAGTCTCCTGAATTTATGAAAACATTTGACTCTTTTAATAACTGAAAATTCCCACTTTCCTCTAGTTGAGACATTTTAAAACAGCTAGAACTCAAATGCCCACAGAAATCTCTTGCAGAATGACAGCCAATACGAAAAAAATAAAATGTCATTGAGGAAACTTAAGTATGGAGATAACTCTGAAGTTTAACCTAATTTCAAAACAATATATGTCACTTTACTGTAAAATAATACTTTGTGCTGACCTTTCTCAGATATTCTCAAATTGTGGTGGTAGGACATCTGACATCTGTTCTCAGTTTTTCTGGGTAAGAAAATTAGTTTGAAAATTTAAATGATTTGCTAGCCCAAATTCCAATTAAAGCCCAGACCTCATCTCTCCTGTGTTTTACCAGAGGCAGCACTAACCTTCATTCTAATAAGCAGGTGTGCCGGATGTCATGGCGATGTCACAGACACTTTAAATTGGAGGGGCTGAGGGGAAGACAGAAAGGTGACTCCAAAATACTGATTATTAACCACATAGCATATACGGTTATACTCTGCAGGCCACCTGAACTTCTTTCACGGAGGGGACAAAGGCATTTCTAGAAAAGGATGAGTACAGTCTCAAAGTGAGTAAGCTGAGGGAAGGGCTCCATGAGGTGCCACACGATCCCAAAGTCGTTTCCTAACTGCACTTTCCCAGCCAAAAATAACCAAATAGCGAAATGTAGCTATGCCAAGAACTTCAGGTATCAGTTAAATTTCCTCCTCTTCTTTATGAATTTGTATTATTTATAAGACACTTGACACATGTTAAACACTTACATAGCTCCTCAGTTTCAGGAAATATGGCTTGTTCAGCTGAGGGGGAAAAAGCATATAATGAGGGAGTTAACAAGGGCTGATATTTTTTTACAACATTCTTTAAAAACTGAAAAACCTCTTTAAACATCAGGAACGGCTTAAATAATTCACTCTAGACCTTGGGACCCCTGCGGACGTTTCCCTCCCAGGCCCCCTTTCTGGCCCTGCTCTCCCCGGGTTGCCTCCAAGAAGGTGGCCTGACGGGCAGCCGCGTGTGACCTCAAGGCCTCGCCGCCACTCCTCCTCCGGCCTCGAGGCCCGGGGTGCGCGGCGCCCAGGGGAGGTCGAGCCCCGGAAAGCGGCCCGCACCCCTTGACCCGCGGGCGCGCAGGGCGCCGGGAGCAGGCGGAAGGGCGGCCGGGAGGCCTGTCGCGGCCACTGGCCGCCTGTGGGAAGTGGTTCCGAGGCCGCGGCGGTCGGGCCTGGGCGGCACAAAGCGAGGCAAACGGTGCCCGAGGCGCTCTGTCGCCGCCCTACCCCGGGGCCTTGCACGGCCGCTGGGAAGGCTCCCGGAGGCCAGGAGGCCGCTGCCCTTGGCCCACCGCCCCTCCTCTCCCGTGGCGGGGACAGGGGCGCCCTACCGAGGCAGGGCCCGCCCGAGGCCCAGGGGCGGCCTGCAGGCCGGCTCCGCGGACTTCCGGCCTTCGTGGCCGTGGTTTTCCAGAGGGAGGCGGACGGGAGCGGCGCTCTCCCAAGGCCCCCGGGGACTGGGAAGGCGGACCTGCGGGCCGGGCTGGGAGGAAGGAGCGAGCAAAGCCGCCACCGGGCGCGGCCAGAACAGGGCCGGCTGCAGGGCTGCCGCGGGCAGGGAAGCACCTGCCTCCGCCCACCCTGACCCCGAGGCCACCGCCCGAAGCAGCCGGCGCCCCTACCCGGCCATCCTAGCGGAGGTCGGAGGAGGGCGAAACCCGGCACCCGGCGCCCTCGAGTGCTCCCGTGGCGGGGCGGCCCGGTACCCTTGACCGAGGGAGGTCCGCAGGGCTGAGGTGACGCTCCCACGGGGGCACTCGCAATGAAGGAATTCCTCCTGCCTCGCTTCCAGAGTTGAAAGCACGGAGGCCGTCGGTTCTGCAAAGAGGAGCAGTCGAGCGCTGCAAGCAGCTGATGAAAATAATTGTCCTCTCACACACAGCCCTGCGCCCAGGGGCGCGTGCACACGCACACGCACACGCACACGCACACGCAAAACTTGCCTCATCTAGCTGTCCAACCTTAGTATTCTAGGCATGCGGTTTTCAACAACTTGCTTGACACAATAACAAAGACATTTAAATGCCAGGACGCAGACTTCACTTTTTAACCTGCTGAGAGGAGCTAGTTTCAAAGCTTCCCCGCCGCGAATAAACTGACAAAAAAATATGGGGTGCACTTATAAATTAAACACCTTACCCTCAAAGCGATATGCGTTAATCAGGTTTCTAAGGCAATAGCCATCTCTCTCTTTTCCTATTCACCCAAATAATGCCACAAGAAGGAACCCCTTTACACAAGAGAGCTGGAGAAAAAAAAAAAGAATTATACCCATTGCTAGTAAAAATCATCTTAAATCAATAGAGCACCACTTGAACTTGAGTTTCCATTGTTTCACTGAATCATCAATGTTTTTAATTAAACAGAGCTACCCTTTCTGTTAAAACATTACATAAAAGGGTTAGGTTTCTACTTTTGTTGAGGCAGCTGGCGTTTGTTGGCTGTTGTGTTTGAGCAACAGACTGTTCAATAGAAGCGAGAAATAGCTCAACGCGCTCTTAATAGACCTGTTTCAACAATGCACCTTGAAAAGGAATACATTGTGTTATTGTGTTAGTTTGCTACAAACCTATTAAAAGAAAAATAGCATCCATCAGGTCTAACAAAATGCATTTGTATTATACATACTTATCTGCTTCGAATACACTTCTTGGCACAATGTCTAGAATTCAACTAGATCATCAAGAGCTGGACAGAACACATACCAGTTAGGTAATGATACACGGGCTAAAAATAAATCTAAAAAGGAAGGTCTAAGCAGACTGCAATGGTTTTTTATTTATCATGAGAGACACAGGCAACCCTATTTCAAATGAATATGTATTGCAAAAGTGTGGACCACTATGACAAAAACAATTTTTTAAATATTCAAATTTGTTAAATAACCTAGCATAGGAATATTGATTGAAGTCCCATATTTAGAATGAAACTAATGTACTTTCGATAGCAGTTGACTTCAGAAAAGGGCTCAGGGCAGAAGAAGTGCATTTTTAAAACAGAATTAAACAGTGCAAAGAGCCAGGTTCTTTAGGGAAATGCGTGAAACAAACAAATCGAAAGCAAGGGTTCCAGCCAAGAGGTTGGGGAGCAGCGATGTCTGGCAGTAGGAAAGGAAGTGCTTCTTGAGAGTGCTCTCTTTAAAATGACTTTTAAACTTCTTTTATTGTATTTTAAACACAGAACGAAATAAAGCAAAGAAATAGGTGACTTTGCCACTGTGAGAAAGGATCTACTGGATATTTTAGGGAGCGCTGCCTCTTGGACCACAAACCTTAGATAAACACAGTGGCAACTGATGAAGTTGATTTAACTCTGAGATCTGCTTAGCAGAAAAGACACCCAAAGTAGCATCTGTCACAAGGAGCCATCTTTTGCTTTCACAAAAGGCAGTTCACTTTGGTTTCCAACCTCCAAAGCACCCTTCGACTTTCAAGTGCAAAAATGTTGGGGCACAAGAGAATAGTACACTACCTACAAATGAACTCAACTGTCAAAAAAAACTTGCATAAATTACAATAGTACCCTTTGCAAGACAGCCATGGTAACAAATAGATAAAGCAATATTTTGCCCAGTAAAGTAAATGTTTTTTACATTTCTGCATTAGTAAATTATCATGTGAAGATTTAGAAAAATGTCACCCAAAACTACATGATAGTTTTGCCATATTGTAAAATAACTATGTTAGACCTTTCTGGAAGGCATTTGAAACCAGATGACTAATATGATTTCTCTCTTCAGTTAAAACATTTTCTTTGCTCAAGTAGGATGTGTATACTGGGAGGTAGTTGAGATGCGTTGGATTTATACTTGAAGACTTTTCACTGATAATGTCTCCTTTCTAGCCAAAATCAATTTTTAAATTAATTCCCTTGGATTTAAAAAATGGAAATGAAATCATAAACCCCAAATGACATATTATGAAATTAATTTCTCATAAAATTATTAGAACAGTTGACATTTTCAAGGAGGTGGTTTGGGTTTTTCTTTTCTTTTCTTTTCTTTTTTGATGTATCAGATAATCTACCAAAGATGAAGAGACATTCACAATAATTGGTTTGGCCATGACATGAAATGTTGTTACCAAGGTTTTGTAAAAAGCCTTTAACTTTCATTTAGAACTTTTAGAAATATTAGTGCATCAGAAGTTTAACTAGAGGGAAATATTCAGTGCATTTTAATTTGAAAACTGTTCATACAAAGAATCACAAAGAGATCATTTGAAAATCCAGCAGAGGAAAAATGTATTTCAGAGGAAGATTGTAATCTGATTCCCTGTTTTGTTCATCTTAAAAATCCTTGATTTTTCACTCTTGCAAAGAATTGCCAATAATATAGGAAGGCTAAATATTTTCATTTGTTTTTCTTAAGTAGAAAGAACAACAATAATTTATCTCCCTTTAAAGAACAGGACAAAAAGGATCACATATAGCTTGTTTTCTATATGGCCTCCCAAATTCTTCCTAGAAAGTGACTTCTAGCCTGTTAATTCATTGTCACTAATACCTAGAGAAGTTTCAACCAAGCAAATCATTATAAAAAATAATCTTTCCTGTTGCTGATCCTAAGCAGCATCTAATTTGAAAGATTCTTTGGAGCACATTTTCAGAGCATCAAGTCTCTTACCAGCTTCTTGGGCTGCCTTAGGAAAGCAAATAAATATCATTTCAGATTTCCTTTTGCCTTCTTTTGCCTTTTAGTTCAGAAATATGGGAAGTAAGAGGGGTTGATATTTTTAAAACATTTCTGCCACACGTGATTATTTCAATGCCTTTCTCTGGTGTTGTGTCTGAAAAAAGTGTGGCCGAGCCCGCTGCCCGCAGCGCCAGACATTCAGCCGGATCCACCCCTGGGCACAGTCGTCAAAGGGAAAAGATTCAGCTTCCAAACTTGATTAAAAACAGCCTAAGAGTTTCTGCCCCGTGAAAGAACCGTGTGGTTTGAGAAGCCGAGTAAACCGCCCCCAGAGAGGAGTGGCTGGGGTCTACATCCTTTCCATACGGGAGCAGAGAGAAGCTCCAAAAAAGCAATAGATTCTGGGCTGCAGAAGGACAGCTTGTCCCTCCCAGATCTGCAGGTAAAATCCACTTTATACAACTTACATGCTGAGAAAGAGCAGTTTTACCTGGTAATTTTTCACCTTAATTTAAGGGAAAATGAAAATATATGCACACGCCCAAAGACCTACCAAGATGCTTTGGAAATGTTACCTTGTTTCTGCATTTTGGATTTTTGTTTGTTTGGTTTTTATGCTTCCTTTTATACTTCAAAATATTCTCCACCTAAAGTATTCTGGTACAATTAAAAGAAAAATACTAAGATGGAAAAATGAACTAGAAATGAGGGTGTGTAGGCTAGTGAATAAAATAGATGCCTGTCAGCATCTTAAAGATATGTTGTTGTTTTTGCTTGTGATATTTTTATGGTAAAAACCAAAGACATACAAACAGGAATACAAACATGAAGAAAGGTGGGAGGTTCCCTGATGTGTCTCAATAAAAAAAATGAAAATTGCCTGTTTTCCCCTTCAATTTTAAATTTTATTCCAGAAAGTGGTACAACTTATTTTTTTCATGGGCACAGGAGGAGGAACATATGATACATTTGGGGATTTTTCAGTAGAGCTCTGTTTAGTTTTAATTTTCCTGTATTTTAAAATAAACACTTTGACCAAAGCATGTTTGATCTTTGCAAGAAGGAAATATACATTGTAAAGGAATGTGCAGCAGTTGGGTATGAAAATGGGGTTGTGACTCACAGCTGCAGGCAGAAAAAAAAAGGCGTCGTGGTGTCAGCCAGAGGTGTTCAGTCTAATAATTCAAGCTGTAAACTGTATCCCCTAAAATTACCTACATAATAAATCATTGTGTGAAGAAAAAAAGTTTGGACTGAAAAGTGTAAGTGAAACAGAATCCTCAGGAGACTTCAGTGCTTGGACCTATTGGCAATGATGTGAAATATGGGTTTATTTTGTCCAAAACTTTAAGGATCAGAATAATACTGGAAATTATTTTCATACAGCTGATTTTTTTGGGGGGGGTCTTAGGTTTGAACACATTTCTACATAGTATGATGCAGAAGGGGGCTTGTATTTTTTTCTTGCCTGATCACACGGCTGAAACAGTTTTTATGGGATTTACAGTCAATTTATTCAGCTTCAAGAGAAAACTCAATTCAATAATGGCTTTATTTTAAGAAAAATTGTATAACCAAGTTGTCAAATGCTTATCAAGGACGGAAGCAATAATCTTTCTAGAAATTCTTAGGTTCCTGTCTCAGATTTCATTGTTGTTTATTGGTACCAAAGAAAACACCACATTTGTGTAAACTAGTTAATTAACTTGCCTAAGAATTCACTACTAGATTGAAACACTTAGACACTTCGGTTGGCAAAGCCAGTGTCAAATCCTGGAAACTTAAGAAACGAGAACGTTTGGAGATGGAATGCACCAGTTGGGAGTGGAAAAGAGCTAGGTGCCTGGAGAAAGGATGCAATTGTTAAGAGGAAGTTTAAAGGCCAAGGACACACAAAGTCTTTGAAACAATGAGGGTGAGAAGTCAAAAAGCAGACACGACAAAGCCACATTGAAACAATTTATTTTATAGGATCCCCTACATTTCCAGAATTAGTGAGCAGAAGAAGCGCCATGCTGGGAACGCAGGCTGTGGGCTCTCGTGCTACACCGGCACTGCGAGAGGGAGAAAGTCAAGCTGACACGGGTCTCTTTCGCCTGGGCATTTCAAATAAAAATATAAGGAGAGGGGCGGGGAGAGAAGGAGACAACGAAGTTCGAAAACACTTGACTACGACGAAGTCTGAGCTAAAGATTAACTGGAAGAAGGAAGTCCACAACAATTAAAGCCCCTTCTCTGGCTCATTGGTATTCATGACCGAGTGTCCGGCTTTTCTGTTTATCTTTCTCCCAGGATCAATATCCAAGCAGCGTGGGCCCTGGGAGGAGCCGGAGCCCGGCCCTGCGTGCGCCTGACCTTCCGCGCCCTCCCTACAGGTCAGAGCATCTTGGAAGCCGCCCGGCCGTCGCAGCGCCCGTGGTCATTAAAACCACCATTGATCTGCCCGAGGGGAGAGAAAGGGGCACTAGGCCCGGGGGACCGGGGACAGCGGGCAAGCAGACCCAACAGACTCCGAAGAATTTCAAGAAACCGCACTCGGCCACCCCAACCAGTGTGTGCCCCGTGGGCCAGGAGAAGAAAAAGAGCAAGAGGCCCAGCGCGGCTTCGGGCCAGGCTCTCGCTGGCTCGGCCTGATTCCAGACCCGAGATTTGGTTTGGGGGGAGGCAACCTAAGAACCCCCCCCACACACACACACACACACCTCGGCCCTCCGCAGAGAGCCCGCGCCCACCCGAGGTCCGCGCGGCTGTCAGGTTCCCGAGGCCACCGCCGGCCTCGGAGAAGCAACCCAAGCCGCAAAGCGTTGAGTACGGTGATTATCTCTGGTACTATTAACAGTATTATTATTTCTACCCCCCACCTTCCTGAGCGGCGCTTCGCCCCGTTCGGCTCCCCGGGGCTAGAGGCTTGGCCTCGGACAGACAAAAACCTGGTGTCGCCTGGTTAGGAAAGGCGGAGGTTGAAGCAGAGGTTGCGGGGTGCACGTCTGTATGGGGGTGGAGGGGTGTCTTCCTCCCTCGTTCCAGGTTTCACTGAGAGGCAAGGGGCGGCCCCCCAACGCACACCCGGGGGCCAGAGGACGCGCGGGCAGGCCGGGCCTGCCTCTCTGGGAAGTGGGCCTGAGGGCCCCCGACTGTAGGCAGCCCCTGCCCACCTGGGTCTCACCCTGGGGGCTAGAGGTGCGAGCCTGGGGAGCGCGGCGCAGGCTGTGGCCTCTTAAAAGCCAAATTGGGTCGGGAGCGCTGGGCGTGCCTGGCCCCTTCGCAGGCGGCTGGAGGGAGACCTGGGAAAGAGCGGACAGTGAGGGGAGCATCCCTTGCTGGGTGCCCCCGCCCCTAATCTCTACGGCTCAGGTCCATCCCACCCACTAGAGCCTGTGGCCGCGGGATGCGGAAAGCGGTGAACATGTGTGTGTGTGCAAGTCTGTGTGCGCACGCAAGTCCCAGCTCTGGCCAGGTGGCTGCGCCGACCTCAGCCCTAGATGGGGGATGAGTGCAGGACGCAGGCTGAACACGAAGCGAGGTGTCACCTCTTCAAAAGCTTGCTGGCCCCTGGGAACAAGAGGGAAACGTGGGAGGGCGAAGAGGTGGCCCCGGCGCGGACAGTTCCCGTACACGACCCTGTGGGGCGGGGCGGGAGCGGGAAGACCCGGCCCGACGGACCCCGCCCGGGATCCCGGCCCCGGCGGCGCAGGGGCGGGGCGGGGCGTGGACACTGCGGTTGGAATCTTGACCGTGAACTCGAACTCTTGGGCTACCCTGGTTATGGTTTACAATAGTTCCCATTCATAACACCCTATTCAAACAGCCCCGGCTGCCTTTTAGTTCTCAGGCGTCCAGAGGGACTGGCCTGAGGGTTTATGCCTGAACACCCATCCAATCTGAAAGGATCTAGATTCTTCCCTAAAATAAAACCCCTACAACAATCTGTTGGGAGTTGGGGGTGGGGTGGGGTTAGAAAGGAGACGACATTTCTCGAGCCCTGCTGGGAGCTGCCAGTTAAAAATAGAAACGGTTCTTTGCGGTATGCTGGGAGTAGCGGTGGGCAGAAATGCTCCAAGTTTCAGTGGAACCAGAGCGGTATCAGACTACAGTCAATCAATCCTCAAGTATTTATTGAACGCCTACTTTGGATCCCGAGGGTCTCTTTCCGAGACACGCTTTCGTTTAAGTAAAAATGTATCCAAGGGTTCAACCAAGTCTTGGTAGGGTATTATTTTGAGGCCTTTAGTTCTTAGCTCTTGGGCACAGGCCTAGCGGGTCCTTTGGGTTATTCAGTGGCGTGACATGTGGAGGGTAGGGCCCGAATCTCTAGTGACTACTTGGTGGACCCCCATGTGCCCCTGAATGCTGCGGTGCGCTCCCTAGGCACCTACTAGGGCTCATCTCCTCCAGTTCTGCCGACCCAGGAGGCGACCGGTGGCCTGGAAAGCCCAGGCCTTCCTAGCCAACCCTGGGATGCTGGAGAACAGCGCGCGCTACAGGGAAACCCCAACCTCCCCAACCTCCGGCCCAGCCTGTGATCTGCCCTTGATCTCAGAGTTTTTTAGATGGAAAATATACCGCTTGAGACTGAAAACATCCGTCTGAAAGAGACAAAGGGGGCAGGCGGTAGGGAGGTGGATGAGGAGGAAGAGAAGGTGCCAGCAGAGAGGAAAGGGACTGGGACAGAGTGGGTCACGGTGTGCTGGGCCTGGACTCCTTTTCTGTACTCGTGTCCCGCAGGGCCTCGGTCCTAGCAGCCAGCCTTGCTCTCGCCCAGAGCAGAACCGCCCGGCCTCTGCTCCAGGAGTGACCTCCTCCCTGCCCGAGACTTCGGGGGACATCACTGAACCGGGAGAAGATGATACCGATGCCAGTTTCCACTGTGGTCATTAATAATGCAGTGAGGTTCACGATAATTAATAATAATAATGATGATGGGCCTCCCAAGGGGGCTCCAGCTGCCTCCAGATAAAGCAACTCTCCACGTTGAGTGGAGTCACCGAGGGGTGGATGGAGCGGAGCGGGAAGGGAGCGAGCTTGCAAGCTCTGAAGTTCAAGTTGACGACTGGGGACCGACAGAAACCGTCCTCGGCCGCGGCAGTCAGGCCTCCCTGCGGTCAGCGAGCCGCAGAGCAGCTCTGGTTCCCTGAGGGAAGCGAACAGGGCTTCATTTTGTGGTTCTGGTGCCAAGACAAGGGCAGGTTAGAGTCAGATCCGTGTAGGGAGTTGGGGGTTGCCCCTAAACACCCCCTCCCAAGTTCGGCGCCTGGTTGCTGCGCAGGCATTGGGCCGCCAGCCCCCGCTCGTCCAGGTTGAGTAGTTCTGACATGTTTGATAGTCTTACACTTTTGCCATCTCCGCCTTCCCCCAGCATGTCCCCGAGATTCGAAGGGTCTAAGAGAAAGGCGGAGACTGAGCCACACCGTCGGGTGCGAGACTTGGGACAAAGCGGTGGACGCGAGGCCCAGGAGCCATTTTGCGCCGCTGCTCCAGCCGAGAGTGGCCTGGGAAGCCGCTTCCAGGCTTGGGATCTTCCTCCGCGTGCCGTGCCCCCTTCACATTTATTTCCTGCTGAAAACCGGTATGAGCATCCCCGGACCTAAAGGAGCCGCCGCGGCCTTCCGACGCTCAGATCAGGAAAGCGATCCAGCCAGCTCAAGGCCGCGAGACTGCCCTCCTCTTCGTGCTGTTTCCCTTCTTTCCCCAAATAAGAAAAGCGCCAAGGCCTTGACTTGATACAAAAGCCCCCTTTGCCCGCCATTCCATCGTTCTTAGGTTTGGGAGGTGTCTCAAAGCTAATCATGTCTACCAAAAAAAAAAGTTTAAAACATTTAGAATAGACCATCTCATTCTTGCACAAGTTATGATGAATATTTAATATGATTCCTTCACCACCTCTCCGGAGGTGGGGGTCGGGGGTGGAAAACTACACGACTTTCCTCACAGCTTATAATATGTTCAGTGAAATCTCCCAAGGATGAGTAACATATGCCAATTATTTTAAAGTTTTTCCTTAATATTATTAGGAGTTATAAATTTGATTTTAATAGGCCGTTGATTGCTTCAGGAGCTGATGCTTGGTCAGTTCGCTGGGCCACTGGGGAGGGCTGTCCCAGCGTCTGCCAATCGCTGGGATACACACAAATACACAGACCCCCCAGGCTGGGGTCTTTCCCTCCCCATTTAATAGATGGTGTGGCCTCCGGAGGTCAGGGTTGCCCTTCTCTTCCCAAGCGGCCCTCCGGCCCAGGCTGCCTGGCCCTGCGGCTCAGCCCGGGGCTGGAGGGGAAGGAGAAGGGTCGCCGCCGCAGCCACCAGCGCTCTCGGGGCCGCCCGCAGTCTTACTCGCTGCTGGGCCATCCTAGATGCTGCGGCCAAATCTTTTCACCGTAGTGGGTATGTGTGTGACTCCAGCTCTGCCTGAGCCTATCAGAGCTACAGGGATGCCTTGGAAGATGCACATGTCTTGATGGATCAGGGATTTTAAAAGTTTTCCCCATTCCTACCCTTTTATTAAAATTATTCTTGCCTTCTTCCTTAGAGCATCTTGTTCGAAATCTGATCAACTCTTTCAGAGGAGAGTAAGGCTGCAAACCTTAGAGAACAGCTGGTCGTTAGCTCTCCCCGCCCCACCCTCAAGCACTTCCACCTGGCCATTTTAGTCTTTATAGCTTATTCTATTTACTCTCTTCTTGAATGGGTTCCTTTCGTTTGGGGGCCAAGGGTTGATGGCTTTCCTAAATTAAACTGTAGCGCATCAATTTCTTCTCGTAGACATCCTCCTTACTGGCACCCAGCAACTGTGCAAATACGCAGGATTTCTTGGGCAAGCTGTTTAAAATTTCAAGAAAAAACTCTTGCTAGAGACGGGCTCTTAAATTATAATCATTTGACCAAGTTTAAAATAAAAGGCTGTTTTAAATGTGCAATTAAAAATAACTGTATCTCAGCTTTTCTGAGGGAGGAAGAGGAAAGGAGGCAGGGGACGGGGAAAACAAAGAATGAGGAAATGTTTAGTGGTCTTAAACCCAGTCCAAAGAGCTGAAAGAAAGGCATTCCCTCAGATAATGGAGCCATTAGAAACTCTGAAGTTCTTGCCACCATCCCTCACAGGGCCTTTCCAAAAATTTAATTCACTCTCAACTACAAAACAAAGGACATAGAAAATAATTTTGAGACTTGCTGCCAAAGGGGTAGCTTGACTGGGTTTTCATGCATACACACACCTTCCTCCCTAGAAATCAGTTCGTGCTTCCCACTCGAAATTCCAGTAGCAGATCCATACCCTCAGTTGCCTCCTTCCCATTTTCTGCAATAACTTTGCTAGAAAAAAACATTATGTTCATGCAGTTTCAACACATTTTATTATATTTCTGTATGCATTACTCTCAAAACATATCACAAGAAATGATCAAACCACTTAAAACCTTCAAATAAAAAATCTGAAACAGTTTATGCCCACAATTGTACATATTTATAGTTAAGAAACATTCTTTATAAATATTGTTTCCTCTGTAGCAAGTTAATACCATAATTTAATTACAAATGGATAAATATGGCAATGGGTATTTACAGATAGAAGGGTATTATTACGGAAAAGCTAACGGCACAACGTTTATTCCCCCACCCCACCCCCAACAATCTTTCATACAGGAACTAACAAATTGAACTTGCAAAAAGCACTAAAACATCACATGTAAACCCAGCTAACAGAAAGATACATTCACAAGCATTGGTGGTAGTGGTGGTTGTGTGTGT
>JAQQAC010019963.1:10418908-10464021 GCA_029783875.1 Phataginus tricuspis
CCCCCGCCGCCACTGCCGGAGCCGCCACCCGCGCCGCCGCCGCCGGGGCCTCCGCCCCGGTGCACCGCGGACACCGCCGCCGCTGCCGCCGCAGCCGCCGCCGCTGGGGAAAGGTTGGAGGCGCCCTGCGGCTCGGCGCTAGGGGACACCAGCCCCGGGGGCGTGGACGACTCGTAGCCGGAGCTAGCGGCTGGCGAGGACTCGGAGCCCTGCGGGGAGGACTCATGGACCTGCAAGACAAAAGCCAGGAGAGACCAAAGGGGACTGGGTGTGAGTGCAGCTGCTGTGGGGCCGGGCCCCAGGGGGTAGCCCCCCCAGAACTGCCCTCGCCTTCCCAGGCCGGCAGAGGTTGTCCAGGGCTGTTGTCGGCCGACCGGCGCCTCGCGCTCCTCCCGGCCTCCCCGGTGGTACCTTCATGTGTTTCCGCAGCGAGCTGGGGTGCGTGTAGGACTTGTCGCACATCTTGCACAGATAAGGCTTATCGGAGGTGTGGACGTGCATGTGCTTCTTCCTGTCGCTGCTGTTGGCGAAACGCCGGTCACAGCCATCGAACTCACACTGGAACGGCTTCTCCCCTGCGGACGGCAAACACGGGTACTTGCTGCTGACACCCAGACCCCCCCCAGAACCCCCACGCACCCTGGAGGGTCAAGGCCACTAAGAGGAGGAAAAAGGAGATGAATTAACCACCTTCCTCGCCTACCAGTTCTCATTTATTTTTTATTTTACTTTTCTTCCTCACTGACAACTGTTATCTTCAAAATTATAATGAATCTGGGGTGGCATCTGGCCCTGCGTGCCTTTCTATAGGGCTTCTTGGATTCGCAGCTTCTAACAAGTGGTGTGCCATGGAAAAGCTGTTATTATGACAAAATATTTGGGGCATTATCAAAATCACACAGGCTGCTGGGCTGCTGTCGGTTTTTCTCTGGGGCCAGTTAGGCAATTACATTTGGAGTTGCTGTGTGTTGTTTGGGGACCGGGCTGTGGATAGTCACTGAGCCAGAAGTTTTCATCCAAAATTCTGCAAATTAAACTAATCATAATTCTAGTTTCGCTTCCAGTCTTTTAAAACTAACTTGGGTAATAGATAAACATTACATATAAGGCAGTATATCAAGCGATCTACAGAGAAACAGGCTGGGCAGTGGGGGCGGCAGGGTTATTAGCAAAGGCTTTTTCAAAATCTCCCCGTTTTATTTTCGGGTGGTCCCTGCATCCTGTTGCCAGAATTCCAAATGCTTGGAGTCATTTAGAGGTGTGAGAACTCAAACATCCTTCTACTTGGAAAGGGGACCATTTAACGTTAAATTCCATTAACACCTAAATTGTTTTTTAAAAGACATCCGCTCAAGACAGAGGACTCGAAAGCGAGCGTTTCATGCAAAAAAATTTCTCAAATTTTAAACCTTGTTAAAAGCTTGTCTGGCACCTCGGCTCCCTCCCTTCCCGGAAGAGAACAATAGGCCGCTGGCGCATCCCCACTTCGGAGTAAATATTGACGGGTTAAGTTGCTAAAACATTTGGCTTTCTTTTAGGAAATCATCTGGCACGATTTTGGCTGGGACCTGGTCATAGATGAATAATCTATGAGGCGGTAGGCTAGTTCTTTTGCGCCTCTCTCTTCTCACGCGATTGCCCCGCGGGGTCGGGCAGCCCAGGCCCTCGCTGACGGGATTGCTGGTCTAGGTTTGGAATGCAAACCCTCTGGTGCACATTAGAGAATTTCACAAACTGCTGCGAACCCCCCGTAAAGCCCCGAGACCCACACCGGGATGAACTTTATAAACACTTTAGAAACTAAAAATGCTTTATATCTTCGACTCACACCGGTCTCATTTAATGGAAAACAGTCCCGGGAAGAACGTTTGGACCACGAATAAAAGAGACGGGAACACACAACCCACTCAAACACAGACACACACCCGGAGCTGAAAAGCACATTCAGACAAACTGGCCAATCCTCTCTAGCCTCGATTCCCGGGAACCGGGTTGGAGAGCGGTTTTATTTCGTGGTTCTTTTTTAAACAGCGGAAATTGTCACCCCGGGCTGAGCAAACCAAAGAATTATTACCACCACCCAAAGCATATATTTAATGTTACCCTGAGCGTTTAAAACTCAATTTCCGCACATGGAAAACCCCGTCCAATAGTATTCTTTCCTTTTCCAACAAAAACAAGCCACTGGCTCTCTCGCACACACAAAAACAACTCCCATCCCAGGGCAGGGGCTGGCGGTCCGCGCATTTCTCGCAGCCAAGCAGCCACAGCCATTCTCCCCTCCGCGCCCGGTGCCTGTCCCGGCCCGCGGTTACCTGTGTGGGTCCTTTTGTGGATCTTGAGGTTCTCGGAGCGCGCGAAGACCTTGCCGCAGCCCGGGAAGGGGCAGGGGAAGGGCTTCTCGCCGGTGTGCACGCGGATGTGGTTGACCAGTTTGTATTTGGCCTTGAAGGGCTTGCCCTCGCGCGGACACTCCTCCCAGAAGCAGACGTGGTTGCTCTGCTCTGGGCCGCCGACGTGCTCCACGGAGACATGGGTCACCAGCTCATGCATGGTACTGAAAGTTTTGTTGCAGCTCTTCTTGGGGTTGCTCAACTGCTCGGGGTCGATCCACTTGCAGATGAGCTCCTGCTTGATACACTGCTGCCGCATGTAGCGGAAGAAGGCACCAGGGTGGTGGTGGTGGTGGTGGTGGTGGGCCGCGGCCGCTGCCATGTTCATACCCATGTTCATATTCATGGGGCCGTACTGGTTGTGGAGCTGCGCAGCCGAATAGGGGTCGGTCCGCGGGCTGGCCACCTGGCGATACTGCTCCGAGCGCCCGAACACCTCTCCGGGCAGCCCGAGGCGCATCTGCCCGTTGAGCACATTCTGCGAGCCGTGAGGCCCGTGCTGCTCCGGCAGACCGGGGAAGAGGAGGTGGCCCTGAGCGTCCGAGTGCGCGTGGTGTAGGCCGCCCGCTCCCGGCCCGAACAGCCCGTGTTGCCCGCCGCCGGGCGCCGAGTCCCCGAAGCCGCGGCTGCGGAACAGGAAATCCCTTGTGGAGTTGAAGGGCGGACCAGAGTAAGAGCCGACGTGCGCGGCATGGGGCCCGAGAGCTGCAGCCGCAGCGGCGGCTGCGGCGGAGCCGGGGTAGGCTCCGGGGCCCTGCGACGTGAACGCCGAACTCTGGCTCGGAGAGAGTTCATGCGCGCCCGGGTTGAGTTTAAAAGCGCCCATGTGCGCGGCCGCCGAGTCCACGAAGCCGTTCTGCGCCGCCGCCAGGCTCAGTTCGCGGTCTTGCATCTCGGCGGCCGCCGCCGCCGCTGCCGCGGCCGAGTGGTGATGGTGGCGCGCGAAGCTGCCCACCCCGATGGCCGGGAACTGCGGCCCCGCGTCCAGAAGCATGGCCAGCGTGCCCACCCGCCCGCCGGCCCCTGCGAGTCCCGCGCCTCCTTGACTCCCAGTCCCGCCCCGCTCGAGGCGCGTCCAGCAGCCGCCGGGCTTCGAGCGCAGGCGGCGGTGGTGGTGGCGGCTTTAGCCCCGGGAGCCGCGCTCCAGTGCCCGCCGCCGCCGCCGCCGCCGCCTGGATCTGCCTCGGGCTGCCGGGCGCCGAGCGAAGGCGCAGAGAGGAAGAGGAGGAGGCGGCGGCGGAGGAGGCGCGGGAGGAGGAGGAGGTGGAGGAGGTGGAGGAGGTGGAGAAGAGTCCAAAGCCAGGCAGAGAACCAAAGTGTATTAAAGGAGCTGCGGCGGGGGCGGGCGGGAGGAGGGAGCGGGAGGGCAGTGTGGGGAGCGGAGCGGAGAGGGGGGCTGATGGGGGACGAGCGCAGCGCCGCGGCCCCCACTGCGCGCACCGGCGCGCGCGCGCACGCACTCACACGGCCGGCAGACCCCGAGCCCGGCAGCGCCGAGCGGTTCCTGCAGAATGAAATCACTGCAGCGGCTGGGCCACGGTGCCGGAGTGCGCCGGCTGTGCACTGGCCAGGCAGGCGGGCGAGGAGAGGAGAGGACGGAGACTTGGTCCGCGCTCGGCGCGCCCGCGGCTCCACCTGACCGCGGCGGGGGCGCTGGGGCGGCGGGCGGAGACCCGGCGCCGTCTCCGCGGTGTGCTCTGGCGGCCGCTCTCTCCTCCGCGGCCCTACTCGCACCGCCCCGCGCGCGGCGGGTATTGTTCGGCGCCGCGACCGCGGTGTTTAGCCCTTCTCGTCCTCCGCGCTTGGCATTGGTTGCGCCTCGTGGTAAACTTGCGGCGGCCGCGAATTCCCCCAGATGAAGGAAGCGGCCGCGCCGCTCCCTCTTTCTTTAAGTTGTGCGGGAGGAGGAGGCGGGGAAGGAGGGGAGAAAAGGAGGAGGGGAAAAGGGGGCTGTGGGAGGGGAGAAGGCGAGCGGAGAGAGGGGAGGAGGGGAGGCCGGGCTGAAAAACAATAACAATAAAAAAGTGATCTCCAGCTCCTCCCCTCCCTCTCGCCGGTCCGCTCCGGCCGCCGGACGGGAAGCGCGCGGCCGCACCCGCGAGGACGGCGGAGGCCGCAGCCGGCTCCCACCTCCGGCCGCGGTGGGCTTCCCTCGCCACCGCCTCTGTTTATTTCAGTGGGCGCCGCCGTGGCCAAAGCCTTTTATTTTTTATTTTTTGTCTCCTCCTTTTCCGCTCCCCTCCCCCTCGACCCCTGGTCTCCCGCGTCAGGCCTGGCCTCCCGGTCACGCCGCCCCTTTAACGGCGCTCACTCCCCGCCCGCCCTCCCGTCGCCGCCATTGGCCGCCGCGGCCGCGTCAATCCGGCGCCCCCGCCCCGCCGCCGGCCCGCCCCCTACCCCGGCGCTCCGGGTTGCCCCGGCCGCTGCTGGTCCTGGCCACAGGCCGGCTTCCCGCTCTCATCTTGCGCGCCTGGCCCTTTGCCTTCATGGCCGGGCCAGTCGCGGCGCTCCCCGGAGGCAAGCGGTTGGCGTAGCGCGGGCCGGGCCTCGGGGTCACAGCGCCCTTGGCCGTGCTCGGAGGGTTTGGCTCATGCATCGCGGCCTTCCGCAGAGACCACCGACTCCTCGGGGATCCGAACCGTTCCCGGGGAGCGCCGAAAGTGGTCACCTAGGTCGCTGGAGAACATGGCTAGCAACCTGGCCGCGGGGCGGGAGGCTGCGCGCGCCGGATCGCTACAGGCTGGGGGCCCTGCCGGGAGCGCGCCGCGGGGAGGGGCCCGCGGGCTGGGCTCCTGACCGGTTGACACGCTCGCTGCTACCCCCGCACCGCATACACACTTTGTGAACTTGCTCTGTGGACACTCACCCAGACGCCGCCCTCTCCCAGGCCGTGGCCCCCACCCTCAGCTCGGCGCGTTCCGCGGCCCCAGCCGCCTGCGCCCTACTCCGATTACAACAGTAAACACTGGCCAGCGGCCCCCGCGAGGGAGGGGGTTGTTTGAAAGTCGTTTAAAGACAGTGACACCCTCTGGGTGGAGGCCCAGAAGCCCGGGCGTCTGCCACGGTGGGGTGGGAAGTGTGGGGACGCCCGAGGCGCGCGGCCAAGCGAGGCTCAGGCTGGAGTTTGGCTGCGGGTCAAGCTCCGCTCCTCCGGAGAAGAAACCTCCGGACTGGTAGGAATCAAGCCTTCTAGAAGGTATTTAGCACTCTTTCTCCGGGAGCGAAGAACTCCCCCCCCCCCAACACACACACGCACACAACCTCCACCGAGCGGCGGCGGGGCCTCTCTGCCGCCCCCGGACCCCGGGTTGGCGGCTGAGTACATTTCCTGCCCCGCCGAGGAAAGCTTGAGCTCCGGAGGTAACCGGAGAGGGAACGGCGGGCCCGGAGCTTGAGGAGGTGTGAATGGAGGGCCGGAGACCAGCGCCTTTCTTCGCCTAGCTGGCGTGGAGAACTGCTTTTATTTACGTGTCTCTGGGAGTGGAAATAAATTCAAGAAAAAAAAAACAATCCACATGCGTTTCAAAATTGCACACCGAAATGAAATCAACAAAAACGCGGGAAGACAACTCGAGCTCGCTATTGCTGGCAGGCCCCGGGCTCTCTCGCGCCCGCAGAGGCAGCCTCTACAGGCTTCAGCGGGTCTCCGCAGGTCGCAGCTGGCCGCAGCCCCGTGGCTTAGGGGCCCTGGGCCCTCCCGCGATCCCCTCCCTCCCCTGGGGGTGGGCAAGAGGGAGGGAGGCCGGGGCATCTGGTCTGAAAGCCCGGGCGTGTGCCAGGAAGGCAGGAGACTCTCGCCTTCCCCGAAAGGAGGAAATGTCTCTCTTTCCCACACACCTCGCTGCCTTTGGGGGGCAAGTGCCAAATTGCCCCCCCCCAAGGCAGAGAGGGACCTGAGAGAGACAGAGAAGAGAAAACATCCAGGCAAAATACTACTTTGACTCAATGATAAACACTGCCCAGCGCATAGCCTTTCACATTTGTTCCCTTTATTCATCAATTTGAGGTGGGGGGGAGGGGGGGGGGGTGTGGATGATTGGAGAAGCTTACTCCAAAAATGTTTCCAAAACACTTTTCTTAGAGATTGACCGTGAAAATAGCAGTCCTGCACATCCAGAAAAACCTCACTCCCCTACTCTCTAGTCATCAGGCTTCCTCGAGTTTCCCTCCTTTCCTCGCCCACCGGCCCCCCACTCTGGCCGCACGCTCGCCTGTCGCTCTGACTGCGCCCCGCGGGCCCGCGCTCTGGCTGGCGCTGCACGCCCGGCCGCGGGGCCGGGTGACCGGGCGGAGGCCTCAAGTCCCGCCGGAGCCCCGCGGCCAGGCCCTTCGCCCTATCCTTTCCCGGCTCCAGTTCTTTCTTCTCGGGACGGAGGTGCTGAGCCAAGTTCAAAGTCACGTCGCCGTCCCCTTTCAGAAGTGTTTTATTTCTCTACAAACCGCAAAACCCCTTTCCCTCGTTACACAGTATTCTCTTTTCTATTATTTTATTTGAAGAAGGAACGGGAAAGGAGCGAGCAAGGGAAAAAAAAAAACCTGCGAAGGCTTTCAGAGTCATTGCCTCAAAATTAAGTTCTTTGGCGAAAGAGAAAAAGTCGGCCAAGCTGAGTTCCGCACTGTGCGAGCGAACTGAGTTTTTCAACAGGTTTCTGGAAGGGCCCGCGGGGGCGGTGTCAGACCCGCGGGACCCACAGCCGTCACCATTCGGTAAACAGGTTCCCTCTTTGTACGTTTCCCAACATTGTTCTTTCGCGATCTCATGGAGCCTGGGCCAGGCTGGGCCGGAGCCTGGAGCTGGGGAGCGTCCGCTTGTGCTGGTGGCTGGTGGCCCCGCATGGCGGCCCGGGCCATTTCCCCGCAAGTGGGGGAAATGGTAGTGCGGTAGAGTTCAGGTGTCTCCCCAAACTAGAAAATCCCATCAAACCCTCGGCCACTCATTCACAGAGCACCTCGCAGAGGTTCGTGGGCCTCTGTCAATGGCTGTCTGACTCCTTCTGCAATGCGATGAGCATTCTGTGTGTACATATGCCAAAAAACAATGTACGTGCATATTCTCACACACACCTAGAGGTTGTTAGGCAGGAGAAGGCAAATGCAGACAAGCAAACAAAACTGACTTGGAAAGCGGGAACTCCATGACCATACCACTCAGACTTTTAATTTTCTTCTTGAAGAAAAGGATGGAATGGGGGAAGAGATGGGAGAAACAAATGTGAAATAAGTCATCTATACACACCAGAAAAAAAAGATTTCACAGGACTTCAACACCATCCTCTTTATCACAGACTCATAAATTCAACAAGATCATCAACAGGATATTAAGTTGCAGGTCACCTTTGATTCAGTCCCCTCAAACACTCCTGGGCTGGGAGCCCCCTGACCGGTGAAGGTCATGTGTGGTGGGGGTGCCTCCTCTGTGAAACCCACCTGGAACAAAAGTTCTTTGTCAGAGCTTTAGAGGAGTGTAATGTAAAAGAAGGGGAAATAGTGAAAATCTCAGCCAATGCTGTAACTTTTAAATACCATTTTCAAGAAGGAGGAGGGGAGGTTATCATAGGATAAGGCCCACTCCGGTCTGCTGAAAGAACTTCTCTTCATCCTACAGTTAAAATTTACTGTTATGTAACTGGGTTTATAAAAAGTCTCTGTATAAAATAAATGTTCACCAGCAGTTTAGTGATGGGGATGCAAATGTTTGTGTATTGGTCATTAGGGATTTAGAAAAAAATAGCTGTCATTTTTATGTGACAGCAGTTGCAGTTTTGCTAAAGGAAGAGAATGAATTGGCCTTACTTTGTCCCCTCTCTCCTCATGGGTGTGTTTCTACTGCTGCAAAACAAAACAGAAACAAAAACAAGCCAAAAAAACAGGAGGCATTAGGTTGCACGAATGTGTTTAATTATTTTGAGGACCATTATCCTGTGGGATCCCAAGTGAACTACATCCAGGGAGGCTGAATACCAGTGTCAGGCAAGCAGTTTTCCAATAAACTGCAGTATTATTGCAATAGACTTTGTAATACAATTTATGCTGTCATTCATAAATAACAATGCCATATGTCAACCATATTGCTTACACAAGTAAATCCATCAACGTGTCACTATTTGATTTACCTCAACAGCTTTTTCAAATATTGAAGTGTAGATATTGGGAGGGGTGTGCAGTGGGGGGAACTACCCACAAAATTTGAGATTAAAGAAAAAAGTACAACCTCTGCTCCTCCTTTATCCCCCATGGAAAAACATCCTAAAGGATAGAGAATGACGAAGAGGAGAAGCAGGTCTTGGAGCCTATATAAATAAATATTGGATGGTTACATGAACGGTGAACAAACACATCAAGGAGTTTTGTGGCTCCTGTTTCAATCTTCTAGGCATATTTTAAAATACAACATTTAGGCATTTTCTAAGAAAGTACTACTCTTAATGGTCAGATATGGGCCAAAGGCCATTCTCCAACAACTCCATCTCTGAGGGTAAAAATGATTGATAACCAAATGAGAATATTTGCTGACAGGTCAATTTTACTCAACTTATTTGCTTGTAGTGGGGTAGTAAAGAGAGCCATAATTCTAGAAGGGCTTATAAGCACTGAGGTCAGGTGGACATGGCATAGGTCCAATTCTTGACTATCCCAAACCACCAGCCTAACGTCCAAGTAGCGCCACTTGGCCCCAATCTTCCGCTTTTTTTTTTAAATCCACATTAAGTTCATGTCTTTGAGTCAAGGATCATACACTTGAGCAAGGAGCGCATTCTTGGTTACTCTTAGCCCCAGTGTCCGTGGAGCCTGAGGATCCAGCGCGAGCTCACAAGGGCGGGAAGAACAGGCAATCCTCGGAGAGCGCTCGGAGGGCTGAGAACTGCGCGGCTCTTCGGAGCATACAAGACCCCAGGGCCAGGTCGCAGCTCCCACGGGGTCAGATCGCAAGTGGCTAGAGCGGGTGGCTGGGGATCCGCCCGCTGCCTAGTGCAAGCCAGGCCGGCGCCGGTACCTCACTGCCTAGACTCTAGGCAAGCTTGATTTGGGAAAAATCCTTGAACCCCAAGCCCTCATTACTTCCGGCCACAACAAAGTTCAACTGAAATGCAGCCTTGCGGGCCCCTTTGCCCACCTTGCCCGGGCTTGAGAGAGGTCTGAAGCACGGCCTCCCTCTTTTCAGTGTCTGCTGGTAATTCTCCTCCTCCCCGTTGAGCAACCACTGGCGCCCTTGGGCTGGGCTTCAAAAATCCTTTGATTCAGGTGCTCGGGGCACCCTGTCCACCCTTGAACCTGCCACTGGCAGGGTCCAGACGGCACTAGGCGCTCCAAACCCGCCAGGCACCCAGCCCCTCTGCAAGGAGGCCGCCCTCGCGAAAACCACGCGGGAGGAGAGCAGGAAGGCAATAGCGACGGCAATAAAAGGCCGCCTGGTGGACCCCCCAGCTCCTTTCTGGTCCATCCCACCTCCCCGGCTCCCTCCCCACCCCCCGCTACAGGGACAGTTAAACAAAGGCTCAAAAGCCAGGAAATGTCCAATTCACTTCCCTTAGAGTTTATTAATCGCCCACACCCATCGCAAGGAAACTTGTCTGCGCTGAGGGACGAGTGAAGGGCACCTGGGCGCTGTAGCCGGCCCCCAAGCTCAGCGCAGCGGGAAGCCGTGAGCGCTAGACTGGGCGGCCCGCTTCTCGGGCCCTGTCGCCTGTAGGCAGCTGAGCGCGGCGTGGCCACCGGGTTCCGGCCAGCTGGGCGTTTACTGACCTCCCCAGCTTCCTCAGGCCTCTTGGGCTTCTTGGGCTGGGAGGGAGTTAGGATTCAGGGTGCAGCCGAGAAGTATGGAAATCGATGCTTTTGCAAGAGCACCTGTTGACCCTAGAAAGGGCATTTCCGTGGATTACCACGTTGCTGCCCCCATGTTGAATACCTCTAGTGCAAAAGCACAGATAAAGGCATGAGTTTTGAGAATCCTCCCTGGGACCAGCACTACCGCGTAAACACAGGGCTCAGTTCACAGAACTGGCATAATGGCTTCCCTAGCACGCCGTTTTAAAAAACTAGTATTATTATCTTCTTCAACGCCGTAAAAATTGTTGGTGTTTATTTAGGAACTGTGACAGTTATTGGGTCCTTAGAAACCCAGGATATTAAAGGGGGTTTGATTTGGCTCCCAAATGGCTTGGAAAAGAAACAGCGCACCTGGGGTCAGGCGGGTCATCACAATAACAAAAAGCGCGTCTACAAAATAAAAAGCTCTTGTATAAAGAAAGGCAATCCCGGAAATCCACTGCGAGCCTTCCTGACGACCATCCAGCTAGGCCTATTCTCAGGTTTAATTGGCAGGCGGTTTATTGGCGCCTTATTGGTGTTGATTGAAATTTTGCTCCCAGTTCTTTCTTTTAAGAATTAGCATGTCAAGTCGACTTACCTGAGTCAATTATCTTTTAGGGTCTGGGTTTGGTCATAAATTTGCAAATATTCATTAAATGCACTTTGTAAATATCCCTCTTTCCTGTCACCACCCAAATCTCTATTATTTCCTAAGAATGTCTTTTCTTTTTTTAAGGCTTCCATAAAAAGAAATTGATCAGGGACCTATGTTTGAATTAAGACATATTAAATCGATGACAGATACATATCACGCTGCGTTTAACAAGAGTTGTACAAGGAGGCGGGTTCCAGATTCCGCACGGCTCTCCTGCACTATTATTCACATTTTTTACAGCCTTGCCTTCATGCCTTCACCCATTAAACCATTAAATTTCAGCAATTCAATAAAATAAAGCAGTTATAATTTTGAGGGAAAGCTATTTTGAAGGGGGTGGAGGTACCCATTTTATTGCACAATAAAAATGCTCAACAGTCCGTATTAAAGGCTAGATTGTGTTTATTTTTTCTTTCTTCATTCTTTTTTTTGGGGGGGGGTTCTACTTATAACCTGCAAGATTGAGCACTCATTGCCATTACCGAAGTACTGATGCTCACTACCAAGAAATTAAAATAAGGAAATAATTTGCAATGTTCTGAGAAGATATGAAGATAGTGGCGACAATTACAAGTGTGATGCTTTCTCCATAAACCTTCCATAGAGATGGCATAATCCGTGCTCCTCCAACTTTGTCTTGAGATGTTTTAAGTCTTTGAAACGAAAATTGTGTAAGGATTCGTTCTCTCCAAATACAGATGTCCATCTTGTATTATTAAATTTTTTTCGTTGTGTTTGCCCTCATTTCCCTGTATTTGAACTTCACTGAAGCTTAAAGAAAAAGCCCATTTGGAATTTGATTGTAGTAGTGTCTTTGTCAGTTTTATAAGAGAACTGACATTCCCAAGGCTCACAGGAAGTTCCCTGATAAATGTTGCTCACACCAATGTAAATAGGGCTTTCGAATCAATTCTTTTGAAAATATTTCTTATTGCTTCCCAGAACCATCTCCCAGATGATGGCTTTATGAAATCTAGTTTTACTTGGACTGCAAACGAATCAAGCTGTTTTAAAAAATGACATTTTAATCTATCCCTTATTTAAAAAACAAGTATGCAGGTCAGCAAAACCCTGTTTAATTTTTCAGCATCTTGGAACATCACAAAATTCTAAGATGCTTTCTCTTTAAAAAATGAAATGACACTTTTGGGCAGAAAGAACCCTAAGGTTTGGGGGATGCCACATTTCCCAGCCCCTATCCCAAAGCGATGCAAAAACCTAGTTCTTTTAAACTGCTTCCATGGTTTTCCAATAAGACGTCTCTCCTGCTGTATCAATTATTAGAAGGCGATAATAAGGTGAAAGGTATTTTGTTAGTAAATAAATAGCGAAGATATTGCTTGACTTTAGAACCATTATCTTTGGACCCATTCTAATTTGCAGTCCTTTCAGAGAAACTGAGGCACACATATGGAGTGCGTTTTGGCCCGGAAGAAATTCTACTTGAATGACATTTTTTATTTAGCTGCTTCGCTCTGGAGAGATGCTGTTTGGCCTAGCCTGCAACTGTATCTCAGAAAGGGAAAAATTAGAATCGGGGACGGGTATTTCCTTTCCCGGTCCTCCCACCCCCGCATTTAATTGGAAATGGCAGATCTAGAACCGATGAGCAGTGAGATCACACTTCCAGCCAAAGTCTTTAAATCATGTGGAAAGGGACTCCATGAGCTAAAAAGTCGGGGTAAATAGGTTCCTTTTGGAAAGTATTTGACTTCACCTGGTGTTTTGCGAAGCCAAATCAAACTGTTTTGCAACCAGTAGCACTTTAATAGCCTCCCTCATTCCTTCTCCTGTCTGTGAGCCCTACGCGAGCGTTGGGCAGATTGGGTGTTCTTCCCAAAAGAAGTTTGTGGCATCACCTCTTAGAAGTAAGATGCCGGGCGTTCACTCTCCTCCCGCAGAGAGCAGCCCGGGGGCCTTCCAAGCGGGGTGGTGCAAAGTGTTTGATGCTGAAAGGAACGCGGCGTGCGGTGCGGCAGAGGTTTTTGAAGATGGGGGCTGCCCCCACCACTTGCCTCTGGGGGGGGAGTCCCCAACCCTTGCCCACTCGGCACCCTTCGGCCGCGTGCCGGCGCACGCTCTCCGCGAGACGCGTCCTGGGAACGCGGGGAGCTGCGCGCGCAAGCCCTGCGTAAACTTTCTGCCAGTGCAACTTGGACATCCCCCGGGAGGCGGGGACGCCCCGCTCCGCGGAGGAGGCGGCGCGAATGGAAAGCAAAGGCGGCAGCGAACACAGGGGCGGGTCCCCGCTGGGCCTAGGGCTTGAAAGGGAGCCAATCGGGCAGCCGTGGCTGCTGCCAATCATGCGTCTTTCTCCAATCCCTCCCGTGCCATTTCCAAAAATCTCGGTCCCACTGAGCAGCTCAAATGTGGTGATCGCTCTGCCAATCGCTGGAGGACAGAGTGGGAACAGGAATAAGCAGAGTTAGGAAGCCAGGACAAAGAAGTTAAAGAGAGCCTGATATATACATGTTTTTGAAGGCGGGCAGAGGGAAAAAAGTACCCCCAGTGAGGGTCTACGGGTGTTATTGTGTAGTTCTGATGGAGCCCTCTTTGAGCAAGAGGAACCTGCCAGCGCCGAGATTAGCGGATTTGGCAGCTACTCAGGCCAGGCCGCTGCAGAATATGACAGGCTTCCCGGCGCTGGCCAGCACGCCCGCCCACTCCCACCTTCGCACCACAGCCACGCACCTCCGCCCTGGGGACGTGGGCTCTGACCCCGGCGTGGCCATCACTCCGCTCGGACCCGAGCACATGGCCCAGGCGAGCGCGCCTGGCCTCAGCCCTCCCTCCCAGGCGCTCCCGGCCCAGCCCAAGGCCCCGGCGGCCGCCGCCCGCGCTGCAGCCTCGGTCGCGCACTCGGGCGCCCGCACCTACCGCGGCAGCGGGGGCATACGGAGCGCGCAGGCCTCCGCGCCCCCGCCCTCGGCCCCTCCTCTTCCTCCCTCCCCTTCGCCCCCTCCCCCTCCCCCTCCTTCTCCCCCTCCTCCTCCTCCTGCCCTCTCGGGCTACACCACCACCAACAGTGGCGGCGGCGGCAGCAGCGGCAAAGGCCACAGCAGGGACTTCGTCCTCCGGAGGGACCTTTCCGCCACGGCCCCCGCGGCGGCCATGCACGGGGTCCCGCTCGGAGGGGAGCAGCGGTCCCGCTCCGGCTCCCCCCAGCACTCGGCCCCGCCTCCCCACCCGGCCGGCATGTTCATCTCGGCCAGCGGCACCTACGCGGGCCCGGACGGCAGCGGCGGCGGGGGCCCCGCGCTCTTCCCCGCGCTGCACGACACGCCGGGAGGCCCCGGCGGCCACCCACACACGCTCAACGGCCAGATGCGCCTGGGGTTGGCGGCGGCGGCGGCAGCGGCGGCGGCCGAACTGTACGGCCGCGCCGAGCCTCCCTTCGCGCCGCGCCCCGGGGATGCGCACTACGGGGCGGTGGCGGCCGCTGCAGCAGCTGCCCTGCACGGCTACGGAGCCGTGAACTTAAACCTGAACCTGGCGGCAGCGGCCGCCGCGGCGGCCGGACCGGGGCCCCACCTGCAGCACCACGCGCCGCCCCCGGCGCCGCCGCCGCCGGCGCCCGCGCAACACCCGCACCAGCACCACCCCCACCTCCCAGGGGCGGCCGGGGCCTTCCTGCGCTACATGCGGCAGCCAATCAAGCAGGAGCTCATCTGCAAGTGGATCGACCCCGAGGAGGTGGCCGGGCCGCCGCCGCCGCCACCGCCCCCGGCCGGCGGCGCCAAACCCTGCTCCAAAACTTTCGGCACCATGCACGAGCTGGTGAACCACGTCACGGTGGAGCACGTGGGCGGCCCCGAGCAGAGCAACCACGTCTGCTTCTGGGAGGACTGTCCGCGCGAGGGCAAGCCCTTCAAGGCCAAATACAAGCTCATCAACCACATCCGCGTGCACACCGGCGAGAAGCCCTTCCCCTGCCCCTTCCCGGGCTGCGGCAAGGTCTTCGCGCGCTCCGAGAACCTCAAGATCCACAAGCGCACTCATACAGGTGGGTGTCTGTCCCCGGCCGCGCCGCCGCCGCTGCTTCCCGCGCCGCCGCCGCCGCCGCTTCCGCCGCAGCTTCTCTTCCTTCTCCCTCCTCCTGCTCGCCTTAATTTTCCCTCCTTCTGCTGCTTCTCTTCGCATACGTATAACCCGGACATGTGACTTCTTTTTTTTCTCTCCCCCCTTTTTTTCTATGAATAAGTAATTCGATAGCACACACAGGCCCCGCGCTGGGTTCTCACACGGTGGAGTCTCCAGCGCGCCCGCAACCCCTCCATCGGGACCGGCCACGCGCTCCAGCCACCGCCGCCGCCGCCCCGGAACAGAAGCAGCAGCAGCCGGAGCAGGAAGGAGACCAGGACGGTCGGCAGCCCCCATCCGCCCGGCCCCGGGAACCTGGGGAGGACGATGGGGAAGGGGGGCCGGGGCCGCTCCAGTGGCTCGTTCCTTCCCAGCCGGTGGCAGCGCCTGGATGGTTGCCGCGCCCAGAACAGCTGGCGTGCCAGGGCCGCGTGGGATTTACTGTGTTTTGGGGCAACCAGGGCCTTGTCGGTGGAGCCCCAACAGGAGGGGAGGGGGTTCGTTCCTTCCGGGGCGGAGAGCAAAATGCCAAAGGAATGCGCCCTCGGCCCCAGAGACCCCCCCCTACACACACACACACGCACACACACACGCACACACACTCGTCCACGTCCCATGCCCCATGTACACCTCACATACACACACCGCATCCATTCCCTCAGCAGCCCCCTCCCCTTCCTGAGACACCCGTGTGCCCTGGCACGGCCCGCTTCCTCATACACCCTCACTCACACTTCCTCACCGACACACTTCCGTAGACACCCTTGCACGCGCCGACACACACATTTTATCACACATGTCCTAGAGGGTGCCCGAGAAATTGGCTTCTCCCTTTTGCAGGAAGTTCTAGTTGGAGGACAGTGCGAAGTGCCGAGTGTCTGGCCCTCGTTGGGGCCTTCCCTGTGGAAGTTGGGGGAAGCCCACAGCGCCGTGGGGACTCCTCCCATCCCATCCCCAAGCCTAGCCTTCGGGGGTGCCACGGCCCCGGGCGAGGGCGGCTGCGGCTCGGTGCAGTGGGATGGCCCCTGAGGGTCGCGTGTCCCTTTGAACGGCCGAGCCCATTGGGCTGAGGCGCTGACGAGCGCGAGCGCAGCCGGGATTTATAGGGACAGACAATATGAGCCCTCAGAGGACACTTAAGTAACCGGAGTTTACATTCAGTAATTAACTTGGCTGATTTATCGGCGTTGTGGCGGCGAGGAGGCCGCTGCCGCGCGTGGGTCCCAGCGCCTGGCCGTGGCCTCGGCCTCCGGGGGGCCTGCTGGAGGAGCCGAGGCGGGGTGGCTCAGGGCCTTGCTCAGGTCGGCCGGCACCTGGCGGGCCTCCTGTGTCCGGCAGTGGTGGCCCGGAGGCTGCGATCGCCAGCTCTGCCCTTTTCTAATCGGGATCAGTACGCCTTAACGATTTTTCCGAAAGGAAACCTTGCACGAGCTGTTGTGAAGTCTCCCGGCCCGCTACGCCAGCTGCTCGCCCTTACGCCCAGCACTTCCCTGCGGGCCTCGGGCCTCGGGCCCTTCCTGCCTCCCAAACCTCGGAGAGGGGGCGCCCGGCCTCCGGTGTAGTCCCGAGCCAGGGCCGATTCCGCCCGGGAAGCGGGCGGCGCTGGCACAGAAACTGCCCGGGTGCCTCTCCGGCCTGGTCGCTCAGCGGTCCCCAAGGCGCGGGCCGCTTTGTTTTCTGGCTCCGCGTCGTGCGCCAGGTTGCACTTATTGCCCGGCTCCTCGCGAGCCCTTGGGGCGGCGCGCCCGCGTTCGGACTCGGACCCGCGCGCGGCGGTTTGGCTGTGCCCGTGCCGCTTAGACCTTAAGCGCCGGGTCCAGGGGTCCCCTCCATCCACACCGCTCTCGATTCCGAGGGTACCGGGATCCCGGAACCGAAGGCCCATTTCCTGACCCATGTGCCCCCAGTTCCCTGTGTGACCTTCCTCTGGCCGCCCGGAGTTCCGCCTGGAGAGGGAACTAGGCAGGCCTAAGAGTGGCTCACAGCGAGCCTCCCTTTTTCTAAAGCTCTCCAGAAGCCAAGACTGACTCCGTCAGAATCTTAAACGTGAGCATTGGGGCCTCGCCCTTTCCAGTTCGGTAGAATTGGTCACTGACTTCCTCAGACCTCCTGAAGAAAATAGGCAACTCTTTTCCCCATTCTTTCTTTCTTCTACTTCTTCCTCCACCTCTCCTTTATCCCCAACTTCTACCTTTCTTTGCACTCTGGGTCTCCCTTCCCTGGGCCTAATTTGCATCTCTTCTTCGAATGCAGGGGCAGACCAGCAGCGTTCAAACGTTTATTCACTGACCGAGATGTGCAGCATATACAGAAACATAAGAACTCTATAAACAACTGCATTGCACGTTTGCATAGAATGAATAAAACTACTTAAGCCTCCATACTGAAGAAAGGTTCATTACAGTTTTTTAAGAATGCTGTATTATTTCCAGCTTAAAAGCAGAATGCAGAAATCGGGACAAATAACATGTTTTGATTAAAAGTGATTAACTTTATTTTTGTTGCAGCTCATCTGCAGAGGGGTTGTGATTCGTCATTGTGTTATGTTGTGTTTTCCCTTCTCTCTATAGATCAGTGTAGGATGTATATCTGAATAATATCTAATTTCATTTTTAAATAATGATAATATGCCTTGGCAGGGTAAGTTATATTCCAGGCATTTGAATACTTACTTTCAGATGTGCTAACATACTCTGGCATTAAAGCAGTTATCATTGGTGAAATTAAAAAAATAAAAATAAAATATTTCTATAAGAAAATCCTCTCCCCCCAAAATTTATGGACAGTAAGCTGTCTTAGTTATTTTTCTAAATAAACTATCCAAAACCAAGTAAAAGGTCATACCTTGTGTGTCACCAAAGTAGGTGCTGACATGTAGAGAAATTCAACTTTGGTTTTTGAATCCTTTAAATATGAGGAGGAAACATTATTAAACAAGTATGTATGAGATGACTTGTTCAACTATGGACTTATATATCAAGTTCATAGATAACTAAGGTGAGAGGGAAAACACACTGTTACCTGCTGTCTTCCTTTTTTGCATTTTAATGCCAAGGTGTAGGGTGGCTGAATTGCTAGTTGTCTTAAGCTCCACCTCTGAACTGGAAGCTTGTATAAAAGGCATTGTGTTCTTGGGTGGTTAGAGCAACTTAATGGGGTGATGGGCCAAAGGACTCTGGTAAATAGTCCATCTTTTTTGAACTATTATGTGGAAAGCTGTCAGTAAGTTGACTTACACATCAGGTAATGCTAGGCTGAGGCTTGAAGTCCTATTAATGTTTGTTAAAGTTCTGTTCTGCTAGTCCCTCAATAGCCTTGCAAGTTGGGAGGAAAGCTGGTCAGAACCAAGTGACTGACAGCCTGGTTAGTCTCTGTCCACCCTGGTTTATAAAAAGTCTGGTGGTGGGATTGTGTGTTTCACAGATGCCTTTATTTCTGAAGGGAAGAGGATTTTGTTTTGTTTCCCATCAGTGGAATCCTGGGGAACACTCTTAAAACAAAATGCCATTGTTTTCATTTTACAGCACCCCTAACACCCAGTTTACTTTTAATTTAGTGTATGTTTGTTTTTCTTCTGTTTTTCTTATATTCTTCCCCCAAGCTGTGGCTTTGGAAGTACCATTATATCAGCATGTATCTTGACAGGGGGATCTGCTTGTATTTTGGGGTGTACAGACCCTGAGGGGGGTGAGGATGCCAGTATTCGGGTCCTAGTTCAGTGTTACATCCTGGACTGTGCTCTGCTCTTTCCACCCAGGCCCCCTATGGCACTGCAGGGGCTGACATCTAGCCTCTCCTAAGCCCAGGTTTGAGGAGAGCCTCCAGGCCCATCTCTGAAGTGTCTTTTCCCTGTTGCATCCCAGGACATAGGAGATGGGAATAGGAGTGGGACCAGGAGGTGGTCTTGGAGAGGATGGGAATGATGAATCCTCATTTCTCTCTAAAGTGAGGGGTCTCTGCAAAGCAACTCTTGACCTTCCCTATATTCTGTTGCAGGGGAAAAGCCTTTCAAATGTGAATTTGATGGCTGTGACAGGAAGTTTGCCAACAGCAGTGATCGAAAGAAACATTCCCACGTCCACACAAGCGACAAGCCCTATTACTGCAAGATCCGAGGCTGTGACAAATCCTACACTCATCCCAGCTCTCTGAGGAAGCATATGAAGATTCATTGCAAGTCCCCACCACCTTCTCCAGGAGCCCTTGGTTATTCGTCAGTGGGGACTCCAGTGGCTGCCCCCTTGTCCCCTGCACTGGACCCAGCCAGGAGTCGCTCTAGCACTCTATCCCCTCAGGTGACCAACCTCAACGAGTGGTACGTTTGCCAGGCCAGTGGGGCCCCCAGCCACCTCCACACACCTTCCAGCAACGGAACCACTTCTGAGTCTGAAGATGAGGAGATGTATGGGAACTCTGAAGTTATGCGGACGATACATTAGAATTATTAGTATAATAAGTAAGATAATAAGTGGGAGTCCTTGGACCATATCCTAACCTGAGACAATGTCAAGCCTGAGACAAACCTGTGACTCAGACTTGCCACCGGGTCTAATTAGCCCTATTTATTCAGTATGAAACCCTATGGTGTTTGTACATTTAATTAATTTAATTAAGATATTTGGGCTTCTTTTTCCTTAGAAAAAAAAAAAACCAAGCTGGACTTGTACATTGCAGGGGGACAGGGCTGGGAACAACTTGTACCAAGGAAAATGAGTGAAGTAATTAGGTAAATCAGAATACACACTGCCGATGCAATGTATATTTTTTAAGAGGGTCGAGAAAGAGCATTAAGTAAGAACTCAGCACAGCAACAAGGCCCTCTGCATTTCCTGGAGTGCCTCCCGAATGCCTTTGACACCATGACTTGGGCTTCTTTGGAGCTTCTTCACCTCCTTCTTGGGTCCTAATTCTGCAAAGGCCTCTTGATTGTAACCACATACTTGCTGCATTGCCAACAGATCTTGGACTGTACCTGTGTCCAAAATTATTTGTAAAAACCCTTGAAGTTCTAATACTTGTAATTTTAAATTTCCACTCATTTTATTACCGGTCTCACCATAACACAGTATTTTTATACAGGATTATTTCTTCAGTATCCTGCTTGTACGATTTAAAAAAAACAGATGCAGCAACCTTAATACATCTCCATATATTGTGCTACTGTGATTGTTCAAGCAAAAGTGGAGAGAAGAAAAAGATGCTGCAATGCACAACTGTGAAACTGATATTTGATAAAGTAGAAGAAATTCAAGTGCTTTCTTTTTCTTCTATTTTTTTTTTAATCTGAAATCTCAGATGATGCCTCTTTACTGTGTCCAATCTGCTTGTGTAATAAAGAGATTATGGTTTAGATCATAAGTTTTTTTGGATGCCAAAATTAACAGGCAAGTCTAAGGAGGTGTGATGTTGGCAACATGCCAATTTTTTGGAAGGCTGTTTTTAAAACGAGCCAACCCCTCTTTTATACTGTTGTATCAATCTTTTAAAAAGTCTTTATTTTTCAATGCTTGAAACTGCATTTTCATGCATTTCCACCTGAGCACTGAGCACACAGAAAGAACCCTGTCCCACTTGAAAATGACAGTGTGTGAAGGGTATGGTTTACATTAAAAGAGGGGAGGGAGTTGCTATACACATGTTAAATTTTTTAAAAGGTTTATAGTTATCACCAAACACTGATGCATGTGCGACCTTTGCCAGACCTGTCAAGCTAGGATAAAAAAGGTCAAGGGCCTCGGCCAATAACTCTTAGTCTAATTTATTTTCAGTTGGTACAACCCATCTCGTGTGCAAAATGTAATCCATCATAAACATACAGACATACTAAAGAGCACTAATTTATCCTCAGAGACCCTGAAGACACCCCCTCCCCAGGATTTGTAGAAATTTGTTTTGTGTGCTGTGAGTGGTTGATGTAGTCTTGTCATTGTTAATAACTTGTATGTGAACACTATTATTTGTACAGTTGGGTTAATTTATTTTTCAGATGTCATCCTTTGTTTTTTCTGGAAGAGTTCAAAGCACACCAAAGATTATATTATACATTTTGGTGAAAGATTGTCATGATCCACGGTTTATTTAAAAGAAAAAGGAAAGAAATGGGAAAATATATATTTTTAGCTTACTTGAATGAACAGCAGTTATGTGAAAACCAGGACTCTTCCTGCATGTCTTTTTTGCATTGTGTTGATGAGATTATATATAGTTTATAGATATTATATTCCTAGTACAGTGCATGGTGCTGTCACTTGAAAGCCTTTCAATGTTGTCACCAGATTGTTACAGTGAATATGACTCATGCAGACCCTCCTTTATAAAGAAAAATCATAAAACTTGAATATAAAATCTACATTTTAAAAGTTTGATTTTCATATTCACTTTCAAAGCTGTTTAAAATAGACAAAGTAAGGTGTGAACTTTGGGGGGATAATTTATGTATTGTAAACTTATTAGAACAAAATATTCCTGATTTATAATGAGTTGTTTTATTTATACAGCTTTTTCAATGGTAGTTTGCACTATTCTTTATTATGCTACAGGTTTATTTATTATGAAACAAAGGGAAATGTATTTTATGTATTTTGCATAGGTTAACTCTGCCACAGATTTATTGGTTCCTGATACACCTAAAATAAAAGCTTAAAATGTGTACCTCCAATAGAAAGAAAGCAAGAATGATTATGAAGTAAAAAAATTAATAAAGGTATTCTTCCTATGTACTGCTTATGTTTTACATAATGGCATATTTCTGCCATTCTCTTAGACAACGGGTAGTGAACATTGGGGTCTCTTCCCTTGATATTTATTTCTTAGTGTCTCCCCAAGCAGTAAAATATTTTTACAGCTTGGTTCAATTTACAGTCTAATCTAGAAACTATAATTACTTATGAAGACTAAGCCCTGCAGGTTGCATGGAACCCTAGCATCTATCTTAGGGATTACTGTGTTCATTTGTTCAAGTGAATACCCTCAGTGATCCCAATGAGTGAAAATCTGAAAGGAGAACTTTAACATTTCTTTGGTGCCCAACCTCTAAAGTAAAAGGGTAAAAGAATGAGGAAAAGATAGAAGAAAGGACACTGAGAGGCTTCTAGACACAAAGGGTGAAAGAAGTCCAGAAGTGAGGTGGGTATTGAGTCAAACACATCCTGAGGGAATAATGGGTATCAAAGACCTCTTATCTCAGGTAATAAGGGGATCAGAATCCAATTGTAGTTTATAAGTTAAGTGGATATAAGTAAGCTCAGCATCTTTGGGCAGGTGAGAAGGAGAAATTACTTCATGGCAACAAAATATCCAAGTGACAAACTAATTGTACTTGGCTCTCCACATTAACATGGGGAACGTTTGCTTGTTTCTATGTTAACTGATACAAAACTGATAAAAGGCAAATAGTTCAAAACAATTGGTAGTAATGTCAATAAGCGATTCTCCAAAAGGTTGTACTGGTTTTTAAAAGTCAGGTTTGTTAAAAGTAGTAAAGGTGAAACAGGTTGCAGATTTGTTTTAAGCCAGATGACAATAACCAGCACACGAAGGAGAAAAACACTCATAAATGAGGGCCCAAATCAATGGGGAACCTTATAGCTCTCTAATGAAGTTTCTCGTGAAAAGGAGGGTGACAAAGCCACCAAGACATGAATCATTCATGGGAAATATAAAAGATAAAAGATATCTGACAATGAGCAGAACCTTGTATAGAGTGTATAAAACAAGTTTCCCCTTCTTATTTTCTGCTTTAAAACGCACAATCTCCCACTCCCAGCGCGCTCTGTCCAGTCTATAGAGTTAAAATTGACCACTGCTCGTCCTGAGCCACTTCAAAGTAATTTAGTCCAGAACGGAAGGCTTGGCGCTTGGACAATCTTCATGGTGTGTTAAGATTTCTATGGCAATTGGCAAGCAAGACGTTCCCATCTGAATATGTCTCAAAGAAAGCCACTTATTGACACTAAGTTGGCTATCATCAAAGACTTCATCTTTCCGAGGCAAAACGTGGCCCTTGTGGCCCCCGCATACACTGTTTAAATCATCTACCTTTGTTTTCCAGGCTAGAAGAATCTTCAAACACATGATTATTTGTAGTTTATGTACATTTTTGCCTCATTTGGGATGTTCTTTGGTATAGCTAACACTCCTAAAATCTAATGTACCGAGAAAGAGCTTGAGGGTGGGAACTACATTCTTTTAAGGAGTTGGAGACGGCCACACAAAGAGGGATCACACTGGGGACAGGAAAAGATGAGGCCTCAACTCCTTGAAAGCAAGGCCCAGCTATCCGCAGGCATCATATCTGTCATTTACATCTTGCATTTTGTGGAAGCTCTTTGAGACCATGGTGGTTCCTTCTATCTGTACCATCTATCTCTCTACCTATCATCTCTTTTTTCTATGAAATAGAACAAGAGAGGCTCACCAGAAGTATTTTTGTATTGATTTGGTTAGGAAATACCCCTAACGGGATGGGGTGATGGAGAAAATCTGGTTCCTCAAGTGATCACCTAAGTCAGAGGAAAGGAAAGCAGAATACAAGAGAAACAAAGCAATCCAGACACTTACTGCTTACTACTTTCAGCCTGTCAGCTCACACTACCTGCTTCCCCAACCTCCCAGTCTATTAAAATAGACACAGGGCCAGGGAACCCCTCCTTCCAGGGCTGCACGTGAGGAAGGAGACCACAGTGCAACAGTCCAGGGGTTGCCCCACACTTCCCCTAAGTGAACAAAACTCACAGACACGCACACCCGACACCCACGCACACCCACTCACAGACACTCCGGAGCACACATTCACACATAGGGCAAGTGCCTAATCAGGCAGGAGTTCAAAACACGTTCTTTGAAATTCAAACTAGGGCTTTTCTGGTACACCCACACGGAGCGTCAGGATTGCTATGGCAATGGGCAGGGCCAGGGGAGTAGCTGGCAGAGGGTGCACAGCGATTTGAGACACTCTATTAAGATACAGTTGCAGTGACCTTTGCTTTCATGCCAAGTTAGCTCAGACCATTTTCACCTCATGGGAAATCCACCTGTCTGTCCGTATCTCCCATCGACTTGTACATATATTATATATATGACATAATAATACTATATATGCAGTTCCATCCTCTTTGTGTTAAGAGATCCCCAGAGAACCTCCGAGCTGTAGAGAAAAGAGAGAGGGAGGATGATGAGAGGAGGAGAGGACGCCGAGTGGGGGTGGGGTGCGTGATGTTGGAAGGGGGGAGGGGTGGGACAGGGGCCAGAGCCCCAGTTCCTCTTCCTCCTCTCCCCACCTAAGTACTTTTATTTGCAGAGCGATTGTTCTTTGTTTATTTAATACAAGTACTGTGTGAATGGTGAAAAATAAACACGATGAAAAATAACCAAACAGATGATTCCTCCTAGTGAAAAAGCCCGGACTTAATAAAAGTGCGAAGCAGTCACCGCTGAATGAGAAACCCTTTGAAGTGGAACTTATTATAGGAGGAATACTTTGGGGTTGCCTTAACGACGCCGCTGAATCGAAAGCGCTCGCCTTTGTGAGCGATTTGTTCTCCTTTGCTGGGGTGCCCGGAGAAATTACTTACATGGGCTGCCTTCACATGCAGCCTGCAAATCAGTAACTTCGCAGCGCAGACTTGCAGACGCCACTCGGCAGCGGACAAAAAGCAGTCAGGGGGACACGCACCCACCTTGCAGGCCGCGTCTCTGCGACTGGGGGCGCGGGGGCGGCAGATGAGAAGTTGTATTACAACGCCCCCCCCACACCCCCTCAACTCCCGCCCCACGCGCAGGAGGCGGCCGCGGGCGGTGGAGGTTCCGGCCCGGCCGGGGCCGCCAGCGAGGGGCGCTCTTCCGCGCGGCCTGGGCGCCGCACCTTCCCAGCAGCCCGGCCATATTTAATAAGGGTCGTTTGTCACCCGGGCGCTTTGAAGGGTCGCCTCCAGCCCTGTGCCCATTAGAAAGGCGGAGGTGACATTTAAACTCCGTTTTCAAGGATCGCGGGGGGATTTCCATGAAAAGGCGACTCGTTTGTCTTATGAGCCTGGAAACAACCCCCTTCTCGCTCCTTTTGACCACATGGCATAACTCAAAAACAATAGTTCAAAAGTGAACTGGCATCGCGGTGTTCACTCGGAGACAGGCCCCCATCCGGCAGCAGAGAAAAGGGGCAGGTCGCAAGACAATGTGCTTTTTGTGTCCACTTCTGTCACAAGGATTGTGTTGTTTGCTTTGGAGGCTGCGCCTGTTATACTTTCCTGAAAGTGCTTGTGTTAAACAAGAGTTATAAGTCATCCAAAACAACAAACATTTTGATTTTCTTTGCCTAAAGGGCTTTCCCTGGCTATGGGCACCGTGAAAAAATATGTCCTTGCTGAGAAAGGAACACCAGTAGTAGCATTAGAAGCCGGCGCATTAAATATTGAATGACACAGGGAAAAAGAGCTTGTCGAGGGGCACTCAGCCTTAAAGTCTTTCTTCAACTCTCTCTTCGGTGGCTGCCGGACTATTTAAGATGGTATTAATTAAGGCAGCTTCGGATGCCGCCGAACCTGCCGGCCCCTCGGCCGCGGTCAGTCAATGGGCTTGTGTCCCCGCGCTCTGTTCACGCACTGGCTGAGCCGAGTGCAAATGTCACTTCTCATTTGGAGGCTGAAGAGAAGGGCCCATCCTACATTAAGGGCAGCGGGGATGCAGTCATCAGCAGGCGTTAAAGGATACGAGGGGCTGGGTGAGGGGAGAGGAGGCGGGAACAAAATGGGAACATCTGCCCTGGGCTGGGGAGGAGAGCGTGCAGCGTGCACGCTTTGGGCACATTTTGGAGAGTGCTATTTAGCACACCAGGGCCACGCGGGACTCGCAGGGTTGGAACACCCACTCTCTTTCATCTGCTCCTGCGTGGGGAAAATTAAAACCCCAGCCCTGGAAAAATACATTAGGCAGTCTGGAGGGCCTTATTTTACAAAGGAACTAGATTCAACCAAGCAAGACAAAAGCTTGGCGCAAACAGGCGTCTTCACTGACTCCCCACCCTCAAAGTCCCCTTAACAAATGACAAAGACCAAAGGACCTCAGCCAAGGACCTCAATCCAATTTTACAGATGGTGAAACTGAGACCTCAGCAAGACTCCGAGAAGATTTCTGTCACTATACCCTTGAAGAGTTGAAGTTGAGATGCTCACTGAGACCCAAAGACCCAGACAGGAGTAGTCTGTTTAAGGGCGCCAACAACCAAGCTAAAATACACAGTCTTCCCCTTCCAAGCGTTTGATTTAAAATCAAATGGAAGTTGGTTCCAGCAGCTGGAAATTCCTAATTAAAAAAAAAAAAGGAATGAAGCTTACTGCCAACTAACTGTGGCAAAAATGAAACACATGCATTAAGAAACTTTGTTAACTATCAGTTCTTGATGAGGAGAGACAAGACTTGGCTGGTAGACGGGTGCCGGGTACCCTGGAAGATGGATTTCTGCAGCCAGAACCGCCAAGGGGGCCCCTGTCTCCTGGTGTGGAGCTGCAGATGGATATGGGCCTTCCCTTTCATCCCAAGGTCTCTTGGAGGTGGTGGGAGATGCAGTTAGATGCTCTTTCATGACTGTGTGTGTGTGCCCACGCACTTTTTGGACCCTTGCTAACCCCTCATGGCTCCCGCCGGCCTCCTGGATAAGGAGTAGTCACCTATCCAAGCAAGATGCATCTCGCAGAGGAAGGAGTTCCTCCCTTCCAGCAGGGATTGGGGAGAGAGAGAGAGAGAGAGAAAGAGAGAGAGAGAGAGAGAGCCAGGCCCTACACGCCCGCCCCATTGAGAGCTGGGGGTGTCGCTCTAGGGCGGAATGGGCAGGCCGGGCCAGGCCACAGGCAGAGGCGGGTACTCGGAAGGATGCTACAGGGCTGTGCCAGAGCAGCCCTCTTCCTCCGGCAGGTCTGCAAAAAAAGACTAGGGCTCGCATACCCAGTCGCCTACCTGGGTTATCTTCTTTGCACCTCTTTCTTCGGTCCCCTTCTCCCTACCTCTACTTCTTTTTTGCACGAACGGGCCGCAGGCCAGTGTTAAGGTTTGCAAACACATGGCCTTTTGGCCAGGAATGCATGGGCGCGCGCACGCGCACACACAAACACAAACACACACGCACACTCAACCTCCCTGCCCCCGCCCTAGCCAGTGCTCTGGGCACACGCTTGGGCTCCAGGCACCTTGCCAAGAGCGCGCGAGCACCCTGCGTGGCACACTGGCTGAAGTTCCTGCACGGAGTGGCGGGGGTGGGGTGAGGAGGGAGGGGTGGGCGGCGGTGGACGCCGCCAACTGCTGGAGGTGCGCACAAGTTCAGTGCTCAACTTTCCGCTCCTAACAAGACCCGGGATCCCTTTGGAGAGGCCCTCGGGAGCTGGCAGCGGGGCTGGGAGTGGCGTGGGTAAGCTGGCCGGCGCGGGGCGCGGGCGGCGGGGCGCAAGGGCGCGACAGGAGGGCGCGAGGGTGCCCGCGGCCGGCCGGGCTATCCGAGAAGTCAGTGCGAGCAGCTGTGACTTCACCTATTAGCCCCGATGTCTTTCCGAGGAGTCTGGTGGAGTTAAACAGCCCACAATGGGCGCTCTGGGGCGCCTCCAGCCTGACCTCCACCCGGGTTTAATAGTTTCATAGGAACTTCATTAAATCAATTACTTAGTGAGCACATCATCATTTATTTGTAATTAGCAGCCAGAAGCGCGTTCTCTACCCCGCCCGGCGGCCGAGTCCCGGCGGGGTTGGCGGAGTTGCACGACCACTTTTGTTTGCTCGAGTGTTGACTCCCGGCATTATTCGGCCCGGGTAATCTTTACGTCTTAATCTAGCATTCAGAGGGCGAAGGAAAAACAAACACGACGCAGGCTGGAGGTCCCCGCCGCCTGCAGAACCCGGCCCTGGCCCCGAGCTCAGGGCGCGTCTCCGCAGCCCCCTCTCCTCCGGGCGGAGAAGGCTAAGGGAACCACCGGGGAAGAGGGCTGGAGAGGCAGGAGCCAGGCCAGGGGGACTCAAAAGTAAAGCTGCGAAGGAAGAGGAGATGAAGGAGGGGAAAGAGGAAACCAAAAGCAGGAAGGCGCGTCCTGCAAAGTGAGCACGAAAGGTTAAAGTCCAGGCTCTGCGTGTCCGCGGGCGGCGCTGGAGGGGGAATGCGTGTGTGCGCAGGATGCGCGTGAAAGCACATCCCATTTCAGCTGACGGGGAGCCGAGCAGGAGGTACCGGCTTGGCGCGGGGGGCGGGGGGGGGGGCAGCTCGCTGGAGTTACGGGCTGCAAAAGTGCTTTAATTTGGGGACTGCGGCTGGTCCACGATGTTCCACCAATTACAAGCGAATAGGTAGAGAGGACAGGGAGCTGCTGAAAGACCGGCCCGAATCCGAGCCTGCGGAGTGACGCGAGGAACGGCTCCGCGTGGGGTCGGGATTCCCGAGTGTGACCATCTTGCCCCCACCCTGCGGCGCAGACCAAATACCCGGAGGATCGTGGGGGTCTTGGTTCCCAGGCCAGAAACGTGGGCGACGCGCCCCTGCGTCCTCGAGCCTCACCCGATTTCCGCCCCAAGTTGAAGACCCTCCCGCACAGGAAAAGCTCAATTTCTGCGGGTGATCCCAGCTCAGGAAATCGAGGGGCCCTGGAAGCCGTGGGGAGGCGGAGGGTCACGGATGGTCCAGCCCCAGTTCTCTCAGGAATGGCTGAGACTAGGACAAGGCCCATAGGACAGACAGCCCGAGAGTGGGGCTTCCAGAAGTAACAGTGGTCCCAGGGGGCCCTTGAGGTTATCCCTGAGTTTTTGAGGGAGTGTCTTGTACTACCCCTAGCTTTTGTGGCCAGGCCTGCTGGATTCAGGTTAGTATGCAGAGCAGTGAAAGTGTGAAGGTGCTTGTTGCCTTGGTGATTTTCTGACCTATGGTTTCCATACAGACTGAATCAATGTTTGAAGTGTTTGTACCCTGGGAGGCCAAAAACTGCTTGGGACATTAATGGGTGGCTGCATGGTGGCCTGGTAACAGGGCCTGTCCTTGGGTGGGAGGGGGGGGAGGGGGCTGAGGTACGATTCCAAGGCCTCTGGATTCGCTGGCTGTGGGTGTGCTCCTGGGAGTGGCAGCTTAGCTTGCCAGGGTCCCTGATGTGGGCTCTCCTGAGGCCTCCAGTCGGGTGAGCCAATACTCATGACAATGAGTTTAGCTTCCAGGAGAGTGTCTTAGGCCTCCAGCTTCCTCAGTTGCCCTGCTTCTCCTTGTTCCCCCTTCCCTCAGGGCTCACTGTCCTATACTCTTTGGATTCCTCTTTCCATCCTCCTTGCAAAGTTGACTCACAGATCACTTGGCCCTTTACTCCAGGGTCTTCTGCACCCTGGTTCCTGCTGGACCCAAGGATGAGAAAGAGGCAGGTGGCAGCTCACATCCTGCTTCCTAATAGGCCCCCTTAAATCACAGAGACCCCACTGAGATCCCCAGCTGCTGCTGACCCACCCCTATGGTCTGAGGATTTCGGTCAGCCTGAAAAACAGGAAATGAATTCAGAGAGGGGCCATCACCTTCAGGCCAGCATCCCAAGAGAAGCATCTTTTAAAATATGAATGCCCTTGATGATTTTGCATACTCCCCCCTCCACCCACAGTGAGTCTGTGCTGAAGCTGTTATATCTGACAGGCTTCCAGAAGAATAAAGAGCAAAGACAAATGTGTCTGTAGAAAGCAAAATACAATTCTCTTGAATTTATCTCTAAACAAACACTGTAAACAGAAACACTCCTTAGAATATGTTGTACAGTTTCTGCTCTGGTATAATAAATACCTATGCATGTTAAATGCATATTTAATTACATAAGTCTACACACACACACACACACACAGAGTAATGGCACATTTAAATCCAACCTTACAAATTACCAGGGCCTACACATTCTGGATCTAACCAATTTAGGACAGCCTGGAAGAAACTGAGAAAGACTGTATTTAAATTAAACTAAAATGTAATTCACCCCTGACTTCTCTTTCCACTTTCCCCCCCTCCCTCCCACCTCCAACACTGTTTAATAAAATAGCATCATTTGGAGAAAGGAAAGCAAGTCAGTCAGGCACTTTATGAGCTGGCAGGGAATTTGGTGAAGTGGTTGGATTAGAAAATATGGATGCTGACTGCAGTTTTCTTAGTGATATCAGGTTATACTTCAGTTTCCCTGCACCAGGTCCTAACAGCTTTTATCCCATAAGCTGGCTCACGTCTCAGACTCGGTTCTGGTTCAATCTTCCTTGGGCTGCATGTCCTGGGCACCCCACTCCAGGCCCTCCCTTCATAGTGGGGGCCCTGTGCTCTGCTCCCTACCTCCGTCCAGTGGGGCTTTCTTGCAGGATGTGCGGGACCCCACTAGCACGTTCCCCTTATTTGCCAGGGGTCCTGGCCACTGGGCCTGTCAGCCTGAAATGAATAGGTATCATGTTCACATTCTGTCTTCATCTATATAGAGGACCCTGAACAGGCTTCTCTCACCACCCGCTGCAGGTTTCAGCTCCCTGACCTGCAGTGGAAAGAGGGCCTGACCCTGACATATTATAGATGCAAAGCTGGGCCAAAGCCTGTGTGAGGGGACCCAGGAGCTCTTGGCAGCCTGGTTTGGGTAATGACGGGTAAGGGAAATTTAAAGGAGAGCCCAGGAAAGACTTGGAATGGGAGGGAGTATGTCAATGTTTGTCTCCTTTTTAGGGGTGAGGGCAAAGGTTTGACAGCCCTGGCCATTTCCTACCTGAGCTGACCCCAAAGAGCAAGCAGCAGAAAGGCCTGTGACCTCGACTGAGTGTCTTTTGTGTTCCTGAGAGGAACCTCTGGGTAGGCACCAGCCTTAGCTTGGGCCACCCCTTTCTGCCTTCAGACCCAACGGCTTTGGTGTTTCCCGGGTTCTCCTGCTTGTACCTGTGAGCGGCACAGCTGCCTAGGAGTGATTCTAGGCAGGTTCTTCTCAGGAAGGCAGAATCCCAAAGACAGAGAGGCAACATGCAGAAAATACTGCCATCTGGCCAGTGCCACCCCTCCCCACCCACTCCCCTTGTTATTTCTAACTTTGACTCTTAGACCCTTTCTGTCTACCCCATAAATCCGAGGGCTAGGGTGATCCAGAGAAAAAAATTAGGACTTCAAAGGACTTCAGTGTCTTTGGCCACTGGCAAGAAGACTGGAGTAATTTTCTAGGATTCCTCCAATCTCAATGATATCTGTTAGAACAGAAGGAACAGGGAAACTGCATCAGGGAAAAAATACCATTCTTGGTTCCTTAAGTTCCTTTCTGAGGTTAGAACCAGGTTTTAATGGGAAGGTTTCCTCGGGGTGTCTGGGGAATTGTAGACACAAACCTTCCAGTTTCCTTCAGGGCAGAAGCAGCCCAGGATGGGTCCTGGGGAACTGGGGGCAGCTTCCCTTGGAGCTGGGCACCCTGAAGCCCTGGGAACAGAGCTGTGGGCTCTGTGCAGGGGAACACAAGTAGGAAAAGACATAGGAAGTTGTAAATAAGCCTAATTACTCACATGCTTTTCTCCCTCCACATAAAAAATTCCAGTAAAATATATATAACATAAAACCTAGCATTTGAACCATTTTTAAGTATAGTTTTGTGGCATTAAGTACATTCACACTGGCGTGCAACCATTACCACCTTCTGCCTCCAGAACTTTTCATCATCCGAAACAGACTCTGTACCTGTTAAACAAACTCCCACTTCCCCCTCCCTCAGCCCCTGATAACCTCTATTCTGCTTTCTGTCTCCATGAATTTGACTTCTCTGGGTGCCTCACATAAGTATGATCATACAGAATTTGTTCTTCTGTGTCTGCCTTATTTCACTGGACACAATACCACAAGGTTCACCCACACTGTAACGTGCATCAGAACTCCATTCCTTTTTATGTCTGAATGATATTCCAGTGCGTGAGTATATAACATTTTGCTTATCTGCTCATCTGTCAAAGGACATTTGGGTTCTTTCGATCGTTTGGCTATTGTGAATAATGCTGCTAGGAATACGGGTGTGCTCACATGCTTTTATATGTACTTATGTACCTATATACTTTTTTTTACGAACCGATGTGAAACTCTTTAAACTAAAGGGGAACTCCAGCCAAGAACTTGGAATATCAATTTCTCACTTGGATCTAGCTTTCTGAGGGCAACAAAGTGCAGCTGGAGTTCCAGGGAGAGCCAAAGCCTTGTTTTCCAGTTCCATGGCATTCCTGTGTGTGCATGTATGCACGCAGGCATGCACGCGTGTGTCCAGCTCTACCTACTGACGCTGCTTCAGAGGAACTATTAACACATTAATATTATTAATAACAGTCAGTGCCTGAGCCATTAGGGATTTATGAAAACATCTGAAGCAAGTTGTTTCAAAGCGCTGACTTGTTTTATAGTCGGTATTACTTTTTATGACAGGCTCTTTGACCAGCAAAATGAGCATACAAGCATCACACACAGCTCAGTAGATGGAAACTGGTGCCCTGGGCTGCCCTGCAAATTTGTGTTCCAGATCCCTTGGGAAGCTTCTGCAATCATGAGACGACTACTGACCCATTGCTGAAGGTTGGCCCAGAACTAGACAGGGAGTATGCCACCCTTACATTTTTACCCATAGAAAAAGTATAGCCCCTTCCCTTTTCTGTCATCTTCCTCGAACTTAGAGCACAGTAAGAAAGCCAGTATCTGGTAGACCAAGGCCAAATATTTTTCTGGCCACATCTGCTTTTCTGTTGTGATTTTCCCCCCCTGCTTTTCCAGTTTCATGGGGCAAATACTCTAGTTATGGATAAGTAGTCCCAGCCCTCCTTGGAACAGTGGTGCCTAAGGAAAAGGACAAACAAGTCACTTGGAGGAGATGAATGTGTGTTTCTAAACTTCCCTGAAACTCTCCCTTTCCATCCAAACATCTGCCCCCTCCACCCCAGCCCTGCACTCTTTCCCCAGCACAAACGAAGAAAGAAGACTGCCTGGCAGGGAGCTGGGGTGGAAGGGGTCACAGGGGTGTGGAGGGACTGCACACACCTTCCACCTCCCGACCCCAGAGCTGGGATTTGTGGGTCTCCCCTCTGGGAGGGAGACAACACTAGAAAGTTCTTCCTCAATGTTCCCAGGGAGCAGGGTTTGTAATATTTTACAGCAGCTGTTTAACATTTCCCTACCTAGTTATTAAACACGAAAGGGAGTAAATTAAAATGGCAAAGTAAAATGAAATAAAAGGCGTCTTTTCTTTTTGTAAAGAGACAACACCTAATTAAGGAATATTTGAATCCCACAAAAATGCAGACTCTCATGGGTGACATAAAACTTCTCCTTTTAAACCAGGAACAAAACCCAGAAAATTGGGGACAGGCCCAAGAGGTAGTCCTTTAAAAAAAAAAGCTCCTTCCTCTTGAGACTTTTGACTTGTTTCTCCCTTCCTTTTTTTCTCTTCCACAGTCCTGGGGGAGGATTAAACTCAAACGACTCCTTTGAGTTAGTTTCTGGGCTGCGGCCAGCCAAGCGTGCAGCCGTCCCAGCGCTGGGCTCCTTCTCCCAGCCCCCTGCCCCTCCCCCATGGGCTTTTCAGTCCCAGTTTCTATCTTTTGTCCCCCTCTCGACTCTGCATTTGTTTTTTGTTTTGCAACTCTTTCTCTTAATTCCCCATCTTTTGGGGAGCTTTCGAAACAACATGTCTGCCCCCATCTTCCATACCTCAGCTTCTCAGAGCTTGGCGAGAGGAACCTTCTTCTTTTTCTACTTGGTACTTACCTTGTTCTTGATAGATACCAGAAACTTTGGCCTCCTCTAGTGATTCCTCCCTGGGGCCCAAAGTCAGTCCTTCCCAGCCCGAGCCCCACCTGCCTCCGTTGGGTGTGGTCTCCCAATCACACCGGAGGCCCAGCTGCGGCCTTTGCTCCCACCATTGCTGACACCGCCCTTTACTTAGGAACACTGTCCTGGGCGCTTGCCAGAAATAAAAATAAGGGTTAGGGGGTTCTCAGCCCCACGGAGGTGGCAGAAGCTGGCTTAGCTCAGATAGGAAGGCTGCCCAGGCCTCTGTTGTTCTCTGGCGGGCTTCCCCGGGGGAGATGGAGGGCAGCAGAGGTAGGGGCTACGCAAGTGGCTAGGACAGAGTTCCTCCTGAAGTCGCTCTGTTCCTTCGCTCTCCCTGTAGTTACTCCTTTAGGAGAGCATCATTCTTGCTGTTTAGTTCCATCACTGGGAGGGAAGGAAAGAATGCAGCAGGGAGGCTAAAAAACTACGGTTTGATGTGTCTCGAAATGTCTACAACTTAAAGAAATTCTTGGTCGCACCTTGACCCAAGTTTGCCTTTCTGGGGTTATTTTAGGACTTGAATGGCTTGAAATCCTGCAGAATTTACCCCAACATCACAATGTATGGGATGGAGCCAGAGGTTCCCAGATTCCTGCTTACTAGACCAAACAGTAAAAGGAAATCTTTTTTTTTTTTTTTCCTTTCTAGAAATAAGGAGAGGCTATTTTATTGGCATTTCCTTTTGGGGACAGATCCTGTGTCTGGCTTTGTCTTTTAAAAAGGGTAGACACAGATGCCACCAAAGTGGTGTGTAATGAAGCAACGTCCGGCCTTCTCGGATCCAGTGCAGGGACATTTCTGTGGCTGCCTCTGGCTGGGTCTGGGGACCCAGGCATGGAGCTGCAAGCAGACCTGCCCTCTCTTTTCTTCTCTGAAACATGTAGGTAGAAAATGGTTTTGAAAATTCTTAATTCTTTTAATGTACATTAAAATGCATTGTATATCTCTGCGTAAAACCCTGGGTGTCACTTTTAGAAAAAGAATCATAGTGATACAAATATCTTGCACCTATGTTTTATCTCCTTAACATGCTGAGCCTTGCACATGTCTTCACTGGTTTGGTTCTCATTCTATTTCTCTAAAGCAGAGTGGGTGGGCTTGACTATTCTCATTTCAGGGATAAAGAAACTGACTCAGAAGGTTAAATTCACACAGTAGTAAGTGTAGAGCCAAATGAGTTTTTTTTTTAACCAAAGTATAGAATCAAGAGGGAAGGAAGGAAGGAAGAAGGAAGGAGGAAGGAGGAAGGAGGAAGGACCTCACATTTTCTGATATAGGCTCAGTGGACGAACATGCTTCCATCAGTTGTTCTCCTTCAAAAAAGCATCCTTCTTTACATAGATGGGTGAACAAGAAAAAAATAGATGTTTGCCTGATCCTATTCCTAAGCAACACTACAGGCCATGGTGCATCTTTAATGCACAATATAATCTCTCCACCAAGAAGGCCCTCATCATCTTTCCCATTGAAATTCACCTTATCTCAAAAGCCAGCCCTTCCATCATCCCTGTCTAGTCCTGTGTGATCCTGCCTTTCTTTGAATACTAGTGGCCAGACCTACAATGTCCTCTGTAGCCACCCACTTTATAGAATTCATTTCAACCCACAGCAAGGCTATGAAGCAGATGCTTCCATTATCTCCATGTAAAAGATGAGGAAACTGAAGCAAAGACATGAAAAAGCTAGTTCAAGGTCACACAGCTAGAAGTGACTGAGCTGGTATTCGAACCTTTCTTGTCTGGGCTCCAGAGTCCATATACCTGACCTGTATATGATACTGCCTTTCAACCCTGAGATGTTGGGCATCTTGTATGCATTTTCTCACAAATCAGGGAGAGCCCCCTCCACCCCACGATGCTGCACCACTTCCCTATAGCATGTATCCTTCTGCCTAAGGGGTATAAAAGCACATTTTACCCTTATGCAATTGTAAGCTGCCTGACAGTGGTGACTGTGGTAATCAGCTTTAATGTCCTGTACTACCTACTGCTTATACAATATATGCACCTGACACACATATTTTTGGAACCAAACTAAATCAATTGGAAAATCGTTTGTTCCCCAAGTATTCGTGGGGTACCAACTGTGCAAAAAGCACTATTAGACCCAGGTGAGCAAGACAGGATTCCTGCTATCAAGAAACTTATTTTTAGTGGAGAAATAAGATGATAAATGGGTAAAATAAAAAAATTATCAAGTAGTACATTTGGAAAATTTAAATAGGGTATGATAGAGGGTGATGGGGTAGAGGTACTACATTAGAATAGAGGATCAGAAAGGACTTGCCTGGGAAAATAAGAGCTACAGTGGGCTGTGAGTCACTAGAAAGAGTGAGCCATGCAGAAAGTAGAGGAAGGGCATTCCAGGCCAATGGAATAGCTTATGCAAATTTTCTAAAGGCCCTAAAGCAGGAAGGAGATTGATGTCCAGTTGGCTTTAGCAGTTTCTGGGATTTCTCAACCTCAGCCCTTATCTTAATCAGCCTGCACTGCCACAACAAAATCCCAAAGCCTGGGTTGCCTAAACAATAAACATTTATTTCTCATGGTTCTGGAGGCTAAAGAGTCCAAGATCAAGGTGCTGGCAGATTTTGGTGTCTGGCGAAGGCCTCTTCCCAACGTGGACACAGCGGCCTTCTTGCTGTGTCTTCACGGCAGAGAGAGTCTCCTCCTCTTATTATGTGGGCACTAAATCCATCATGGGGGCCCTACCTCCAAATATCATCACCGTGGGGATTAGGGCTTAGCATAGGAATTTGGGGCACAGGAATGTTCAGTCCATGGCAGTACTATTGACATTTGGGGCTTTCCTGAGCCCCATAGGATGTGGCAATATTCTGTGCTCCTCCACCCCTGACCTCTACACTTCAGATGCCAATAGCAACCCCTCGCCTCTAAACTCTGACAATCAAACATGTTTCTAGACATAGGCGAATGTCCCCTGAGGGCAAAACCACCCCTGGCTGAGAAAACTGAGTTAGAGGACCAGGAAGCTGGCTGGAGTAGCTGGGGCACAGTGAGTGAGACAGAGGATGAGGGTAGAGGGATGCAGGCTGGGCTCAGAGCAGGTAAGGCGTTGAGAAGCTACTGGAGGCTCAGTGAAAGCCTTGGGAGGGGTTTACGCTGGGACAGGGAATGATGCAATGTGCTTTCTTATGGGGAGGGGGAATCCAGCTGTTATGTTGGGGGCAAGAGGGCAGCGGGAGATCCTGGGAATAAGCTGTTGTAGTAGTCCAAGTGATGGTAGAATGGGATAGAGAAAAGTAGACAGATTTGGGGTGTGTTTCACACAGCTCCTTGACAGCACTTATGGAATCAACACTGAGAGGTGAGGGAGAGAAGGATGAAGGGACTGACTAATGATTTGAGCCTGGCACTAGGGTGGACAGCAGTGTCTTAGAAAGGCCTTAGCTGGTTTGGGAGAGAAAGTCTTTAATGTGGAGGTGCAGGTAGACAGGAGGATATAATTCTGGAGACTAGGGAGAGGCTAGAGGTGTGGGTTTGGAAGTTTGGGGCATACTGATCTTTACTGGTAAGTAAAACCTCATAAGTGAATGTGATCATCTAGTGGTAGTATGTGAGCAGACAAGAGAAGGAAGCTCAGGACAGAGCCCTGGAGGCATTTGAGCAGATAGAGAAGCAGCCAGAGAAAGATTCAGATGAAGCTCTCTGCGGGGTGGGAAAGGGTTGTGCCACCGAAGTCAGGAGCGTATCAGGAAGGCTGTGGGTGACTCATTGGCAACATGGAACTCATTGGTCACTTTCATGTGGGCAGTCTGTGTGGACAGGTAAGGGCGGAAGGCTGATTGGATGGGGGAACTGAGGAGAGTGAGAGTGGTCTAGAAACTTCAAGCAGATAGCAGTGCAGGGAGCAGAGAATGGGGCAGTGGCAGGTGGGGGACCATGGTCACCACAGTGTTCTTAAGGTAGGAGATGGTAGAACATGTTTGGATGCTGGTGCAAGTGGTCAGTAGGGGCAGGGGGGACACACAGAGATTGCAGTAGGTGGTGGTGGTGGTGGCGGGGCAAGAGCACTGTAGGAAGAAAGTTCTGGAGTGTATCCAGAGACCAAGTCAAGGAGCGGGGTTTAAATTTTATTTTTTATTTTTTACTGTGGTAAACTATATAAATATGTATATAATATTACATAAAAAACATAACATTTGCCATTTTAGCTATTTTTAAGTGTCCGATTCAGGGGGATTAATTACATTCACAACATTCGGTAACCTGACTGTACTGTTTCCAACACTTTTCCACCACCCCAAACCAAAACTCTGACCACTAACAGTGAAATGATTACCTGTTCCTCCTTCCCCCGGAGGCTTTTGATAACAGCAGGACGTTTCATGGCCAGTAACAGGAGGGAAGGCAGAGTAAGGCTAGAGGTAGGGGTCACTGGGTTGTTATGTGGATGGGAAGAAAAGGGGGCTTCTATAACTGGCTGAATTTTCTCTTTGAAGCTGGAGTGTGAGGAGAGGATAAGAGTGTAGGTGGAGACAGGACAAAGTGTGAGAGAGTTGTCTGAAAATGGGAAGGTGAAAAAACTAGAGAAGTAGATTAGGATGGAGGGTCAGTGCCAAATGTCCACTTGCTATTTGTGCACTTGTGATTGAAGTGACATCAGTCAACAACGTGGAGTGTTTTTTTTTAACTTTTTTTATAGTAGTAAAATATACATGACATAAAATTTGCCATTTTAACTGTTTCCAAGTGTACAGTTCAGTGAACTAATTAAGTCTATTCAGACCGATGTGCAACAAGCACCTCCCTCCTCTCCAGAACGTTTTCATTGTCCCAAACTGAAACTCTGGGTCCATTAAGGGGCACCTCCTCTTCCCCCTCCTCCAAGCCCCTAGGAACCACAGGTGGGCTGCTTCTCCCTCAGCACTGTTTGGGTGCAGATGCGGAGGGCGAGGGTTGAGTTACGCAGGCTCGGAGAGGCAGGGGTTACAGTGGTGGGCCATGTACCTCGGGCTGGATAAGACTGGGGGCCTGAAGAGGTAACCGCGCTGTCCTGGTAGTCCAAGAGGTGGTGCTATCTTCTTTCCTTTCCTTTCTCATAATGCCGTAGATGGAATGAGTCAAACATCATTGCAATTTTATTAACTAATATGGTTCCCTATTGCTCTTGACGTCCCTGAAGAATGCTCTGCAGAAGAGCCCGAAATGGCCACTTGAGTCACCCGTGTTACCCCTGCCCTCCAAATGCCACAGGTGCCTAAGATATACTCACCCAATTAGGTAAAGAGAAGAGGCATATGGTGTTTATCTGGGGAGGGAGGTACACTTTCTATGAATAGCATAGCTATGTGAACAGACAGGCTGACAGATGATACCTCTTTCTCTGATCACACAATATGGGCATCTGCACTGTGTGAAAACCTGCAAAGCTTCAGAAACTTGCAAACGTCCTCCTTGCTTTCTGCAGCTCAGCCCGTGCTTTTCCCTTCAAAACTTAAGTGGAGGTGGAGAGGCCCTTTCTCAAATGCTATCGGCTCTCTACTCAGAAATGTCCTCTGAGCCCCTCTCTTTGATACTTCTCATGTTGCTGGGCTATGTTCTGCATTACTGACAAAATCATCTCTTCACAATACACTGATGATCCTTATGGTAGTTGTGTCTTCTGATTTTGTCTACAGTATCTTTTTTTGCCTGTAAATTCCAGTCTTGAAAGATGCTCCGGCAATGTGTCTAAGGCTGTACCTTAGAAGGGAATGCTGGTCTGGGCCAGATGCCCTTGAGGAGGCAGAAAGCCATGGAAGGGTGGGTTTTTCCATGATGGAAGTAGCTGAGGGAGATCACATTTTTATACGGTAAGATTAGATTAACCAATTGACAGATAAGCCTACTTTCACATAGTTATGTTTTAGAAGACACAGGAAGGTGTCAGAATGGCACTAGAATGACCCCTCAGTACTACCTTGCACTGTGCATGAGAGATGCAGAACCTTTTGTGGTGATGGCGAGATTCTATACTATGCTGTCCAATAGGGCAGCCACTAGGGTTCTGAGCACATTGAACTCGAAATGTGGCTGGTGCAGCTGAGGTGCTGACATTTTCATTTTATTTAACTTGACTTTAAATGGCCACCTGGGGCTAGTAGCTACCCTGTTGGAACATGGAGCTTGTAGTTTGTGCCAATTCACTAACCAGTCACAAACTTCTCCAAGATTCAAGAATATGAAGTAAAAAAGAACAAGGAGAACAACATAGATATATAGATATATTGAAAATATATCCTCTTAGGTAAAAAAGTAAAGGAAAAAACACCCACACATTTGCTTATATTTGTAAAGGAAACAAAGGGAAAAAAAATAGCTAGTCTACAGGAGGAGGAGGAAACAAGTGTGGGAGAGACGACTGTGAAGGAACCTTATTTTATCCTTGTGACTTTTAAATAATATAAACGTTTTCATATCCAAAACCTAAAATAAGAAGCTGTTTAAGAATCCTCACTTAGATGTTTTCTCTTTCAGTTCCTTGGCTAGACTTTGGTCACACGGCCACAGCCAGCTGCCAGGGGGTATGGGAGGCAAGTATTTGACTGGGCAGGTGCCCCCAAACCCAGTCGGGATTCAGTAAAGAGGAAGAAGAGAGCAATGAGACTTGGCCTGCCGCACCCACTCTGCATGCCCAGAGTCTGGCCTGGACTGGTCATGCCCAGGACCGGGACTACTTCACGTGTGGCAGCTGGCACTGATTGCCAGTGGCTGGCTCCGCTGGGCTTTCTGCTTACTTAACAAGCCAGGTAGGATGGGACCTTTTCACCCCTCTCTCTGTACAGCAGGAAACCAAATATAAGGCCATTACGTAACTTGCTCAGGGCTAACAGTGGCAGAGGACAGAAGTGAACCCTCTGTGTGCGGCTGCAGCCTGAAGTTGAGCCCCACACCTCAGGCACTGCCTTCTGACTGCCGCCAGACAAATAAGTCACTGTGATCTCGCGCGTTCTTTCGTAAAAAGTGATTCAAGGACTACCACTTTCAAAAGCATTTAGCAATTCCACTGCTACATCCATACACAAAATAACTGAAAGTAGGGACTGAATCAGGTATTTGCACACCCATGTTTAGAGCAGCATTATTCACAATCACCAAAGTGTGGAAACAACACAAATGACCATCAACAGGTGACTGGATAAACAAAATGTGGTTTTGTTTATCCATACAATGGAATATTATTCAGCCTTATAAAGGAAGGGCATTCTGACACATTCTACAACATGGATAAACCCTGAGGACACACTTAGTGAAATAAGCCAGTCACTAAAGAGCAAATCCTGTGTGATTCCACTCAAATGAAGTACCTGGACTATCAAACTCATAGAGACAAAAAGGAGCATGGTGGGTGCCAGGGACTGGGGGGAGAGGGGCTGGGGAGTGAGTGTTCAAGGGGGATGAGTTCAGTTTGGGATGAAGAAAAAGTTCTGGAAAAGAATGGAGACAATGGCTACACAATATTGTGTCTGTGTTTGATGCCACTGAAATGTACACTTAAAAATGGCTAACATGGTAAATTTTACATTATGTATATTTTACCAAAATTTAAAAATATGGTTTTGAGCAGAATAATGTCTGTAACAGGATGAAAAATAATTTGACAATGTCTGGAAACATTTTTTTCACTTAAAAAAAATTTTTAAATAGACTTCATTTTTAAGATGAGTTTTAGGTTGACAGTCAAGTTGAGGGGAAAGTACAGAGGACTCGCCTGTTGCCCTCTGCCCTCCCCACCATCAGCCCTGCACCAGAGCGGTGTCTAGTTATAACCGATGGACCAGCACTGACATACCATCCCTCCCTTAGGTAGAAAGATAAACTTGAGCAGCCTGGGAAGGGGAAGCTAAGGGTCAAGGTAAAAAATGCCCAGGTAGGGTGGGGTCCCACAGGAAGACAAGAAAGGCTTGCAGGGAGGTTACTTCCTTCCTTGCCTATTGGGTTGAGGCCAGACTGGTCCCAACCAGGTCTCCACATGGGGGCAATCAGACAGAACTGCCCAAACCACACTTTCCTGGGAAAGGACATGCACACTGACAGGGGTGGCTACACAGGTGGACCTGTCAGTCACATGACTCCACCTTGTCAATCAAAGAGCGCTGCCCAGTCAGAATGTAACATAAAGGCCTCCCACCTAACAGATCAAGGTTTTTGTCCACCTTGACTCTGGCCTACTCCTCCCTGGGAGTGTATTCAAATAAAACTTTCACTCTGCTTCACTATCTGTTTCTGCCTTTCAATTCTTTGTTTCAGAGGGGACAAGGATGGAGGAGAACAAACTACCCGTAACAACTCCAAGCCACAGGGCAGAGGACTTACATTAGGATTCACTCTTGATGGTGTACATTCTGTGGATTTGGGCAATTGTATAATGACTTGTTTCCACCGTTTTGGTATCATTCAAAATAGTCTCACTTCTCTAGCAATCCTCTGTGCCCCACCTTTTCATCTCCCACTGCACCAGTCGCGCTGGTGACCACTACTCTTTTCACTGTGTTCTGGTGACATTTCTGGTTGTCGTGACTGGGGGTGAAGGAGCTACTGGCACTCGTGGGTGAAAGCCAGGGAAACTGCCAAGCACACTACAAGGCACAGAAGAGCTCCTACAACAAAGAATTATCTGGCTCAAAGTATCAACAGTACTGGGATTGAGAAATCCAGATGGGGAGGCTAAGCAGGAATTTCTTTCATCAATGATTATATGGGGTACTTAGTAGATACTCAATAAATATCATATAAATGAATGAACATTTACAAGAGAAGCATCTGAATAACCCAGACAGAACTACTTCTGAGTTTACATAACACAGAAGAACAAAGCAAACATTAAATTCAGGTCCTCTACCTAGTAATGTGGTGTAGGGGAGTGGGCAGGGAAGGAGAGGGCATTTGACAGGGAGAAGGCCATTTTCTTTAACTACTGTGCAGGAGATGCCATGTACTGTGTGATAGTTTGTGCAGAGGCGTTTGGGGATCTGCCAGCATTAGGTATGAATTATATATGACTTGTAAAACATCTGGGTCTGTACTATTTTCTCTGTAAGACAGGAAGTCCTAACTATTTAGCACAGAAGCAGCACATTTTGGTGCTTTCTCCTTTGTTTTATGTAGCATCCAAGAGACTCAGAAATGAAGAAGACGAGGGGTAGCAAGCTCCTAAACATCACTCGGAAGTGCATTTTTTGTTCTTGGGGAGTTTTTAATATAGTATATGGAAGAATTGTCAGGGAGAGAACAGAGATGAGAGACGTTTGATATTTAGTTTGAAACAAAGCATAGAGACATGAGATTAAAAAATGATGAAGGACAATATTGCTCATGTAATTGTAGGTTAATGATACTAAAATAAAATAAATTGTAAAAAAAAAAATGATGAAGGAAGGGCTTTCAAAAGAGAAACTGGTAACACATGGTGGTTTTTACTCTCCCATTTCAAACAAAACGCAACCCAGACACCTGCTGCGGTTGGCTATCTCCACTCCACAGGGCGCGCGCACAGTATTCCAACTTACTTCGACAGTGCTGAGTCCTACTCAGACTCCCGCACACGCACATGGGTGAGGTGGATGTAGACGCAGGCCCAAGAGCAGAGCAGATAGCTCTCGTCTATGCTGAGAAGAGTAAGATTCCATCTGATCACAAGGAACTTGCAGTTCAGCAAGGGAGGCCTGCATGTAGGTGAGCTGTGTGAAGCACATGAAAACACGCTGATGTTTCTACTGGGGTGTTTGCTAAGTGCTCTGAGATCACTGAAGTGGGAGCAACTCTATGCGGGACGTTAAGAGAAAGCTTCAGAGAAGAGGTGCCTCTGAGTCCGAGTATTAAAGGATGAATAAGAATGGAAACAGGTGAGTGTAGGGGTGCACTGCCAGCAGAGGAGCACCTAGGAAGGTCAGAGGAGTCAGCAGGACTGTTGTGTTTGAGCGCAGGATAGGACATCCCCTTGAGATAGCAGCTGGGGAACTGTGCAGGACACTCACAGATGAAAACGCAGAGCTGATGGTCAGGGATGTGCAGCTGCACAGCTCCGGGGGGTGCTGCTTGTAGCTTAGCCTAAGTGAGTGGTGTGGCACATGCATCCTGTGTGACTGTTCCTGCTGGCTCAGCTAATGGCCATTGGGTGTGATTACTTCTAGAAGGTATCTGAAAGCTCTGTGTATTTTATCTTACTTAATCCTCATAACTCCCCTGAGGTGAGTTCTATTTCCATTCCTATTTTACAGACAAGGAAGGTGAGGCAGAGAGAGGTAAGCTTGTGTGGCTGTGAAGTGGTGGGATTGGGATTTCATCCAGACGGTTTGCCCTTGGAGCGCAGGGCAGAGCACTTCCCGACTTTTGTCACAGTGGTGCTCACAGGAAGTGATATTTAATGACACCATAGGGTAAATGACAGAGCCGCTCATGGTCTGAAAGGCCCTGCCCAGGGCCTCCTGTGTCCCAGGCTGTACCCTGGTAGTGACATCTTTCTGGCTGCCCCAATGTCTCCTGGTTGTTTTTTTTTTTTTTTTGAAGCATATAGTTGACATGCAATGTTATATTAGGTTCAGGTGTACAATATAGGGATTGGGTTCCTTGCTTGGTAACACGTTTCCCAGCTGGTGTGTTGCTGGGCCAGTGCCAGGAAGATAAGAATCTGTTTTCCTTGGCCATCCATGCCTCTGTTTCTTGGGCCAGAAAAAACAGTGTTTGTCTTTCTGTTGGTGCACTCTTATTCACGTTGACCAGTGAGATTTTTCTGGATCCCACACCGACGGTAGACTTTGGCTTTGTTTCCAAGAACGCCTCCTCCTTCCCTCACGCTTCCTCTAGCCAGCTCTCTGGCTTCTGCTTCCACTCCTCTCCAGGCTCCTGGCCCTCTTCCTTTCCCGCCCTAACCTTCCTCTTCACCCTGCATGCAGCCTCCGTCGCTTTGGTCTCCTTATTTCGTTCTCCTGTTCGTGGAGTAAATTTGGGACCTGGGGAGACACTTGAAAGTTTTCCAGTGACCACAAGTTTTGCAACCCTTCCTTTGCTTGGCAGTTTCTGTGCCTGTCCAAGGGACAATTAATAATAAATCAGTGAACTGTGTTTCAGTAATTCTCTTGCTTTAAATTCTTGGAGACAGTTCTCAGGGAGGTATAAGGAAGCAGCAGTCCTCCGAATTTCTTCTGTCCTGCATCTTCAAACAGTTTGGCGTTGACTGGTGTCTATGAATAATCAGTGGGGTTTGAACTAATGGAAGGGGGAGGGCTTCAAGGAAATCCGGAGGCTGTAGGCTCAGTATACTCTTCGTTACCCTGGTTCGGTGCAAGGCTCCCTGGCTACACGGCTGCCAGAGCAAATAAGGAATGTCAGTGATGGCGAATGAGAAGGAGGAGACAAGGGCCCAGGTTAGA
>JAQQAC010019963.1:10464421-10497371 GCA_029783875.1 Phataginus tricuspis
ATCGGTTTCCATATTTCTTGCTTTAAGAAAAAATACAAGCTGCAACGAAAAAAATGGTATGGGAAGCAAGACGCCTCTTTAGTGATAACCTTTGCAGGAAGAACCAAAGCGCTGCTTGTGCTGCACCCATGGACCCAAAGGCAGGCCAGGAGAAGAGAGAAGAGAAACACTAGAGCTGTTGGGGGGTAGGGAACCTGCAGAGGGCCTGGCACAGCCCTGACCCAGCACGGCCCGCTGGAAGAGGTCACAGGAGAACGTCATCCATGAAGCAAGTCAGATTCTTCCAACGTCTTCCACTTTCACCCTTTTGGACAATCAGATTCATGTTTCTCTCCTTGTCATGTTCTCTCCCGCTTACAACTAGTTATTAGTCATGGGTAATTCATGTTTTCATTTGATCAGTGTTGTCATAAAGTGCCATATCTATGACCTTCCTGGCCGACTTCTTGGATTAGAGAGCAACCATCAGTGAGCCATTCTCCCCTGTCTACTAGCTTGAGGAGGGGCCCCTGGTGGGTTTGGATTGGTGGACTTAAGATCTCCAGAGGTATGGAACATCATTAGTAAGTGCACTTTGTAAATTGTAATCACTGTTTATTCCCTGGATGGGGAATAAAATTGTGTGCACTTGATGTAGCATATGATAGTTTATTTGTATAACACTTGTTAATAATATCCAGTCCAGTAGGTTCTGCCGGATGAAACATTCCAAAGGCCATGGCTGAGGATCCATGTGTATGGCTGCCCTATGGTTTTTGGGAATGATGTGGGAAAATGTTCTCAGTAGTGTTCTGTGGGTTCAGCAGGACAGTGTTTGTGGTGGTCTAATTCAGAACACAAAGTCTGGTGGGACCCTGACATCTTCAAGTCCCAGATGGTTCTCCAGCTCACCTCAGGGCATAGGTTCTGATGCAGGTGATGGTGGGGGTCTTGGTGAGAAAGTGTGTTTGGAAGCAGTTAGGTGTCGAGCTTCATTTTGATTCCATGCTGTTTTAAGAGCTAGGTAGTTAGCACAAGGTGAATTCTGTTACCTGTCTGTATATGTGGACAAACACAAAGTTCATCATCTTCTCTTAAAAAATATACTATTATGATTAATGCCTACTGTTGATTAAGTGCTTATTGTTTACCAGGCTTTATACATATGTGTGCTAAGTGCTTTATACAATAGTCTAGTCATTCTTGAAGCATCCCTCTTAGTTAGGAATCCTATCATTATCCCCATTTTTCAGGTGAGGAAATAGAGGCTTAAGGTTACATGGCTTGGTCATAGAATAAGTGGCAGAGACAGGATTTGAACTCAGGTCCACCTGATTCCAAAGCCCACAGTCCAAACTACAAATGAGGCTGCCTCCCACTTCATCTTTGGGTTTGAGTGATTTGTTTTCTTCACAGCCAGCGTGGTCTCAAGACAGCCATCTCCTTATATCTCCTGCTCCTTCTCCCCAAATAGTGGCCTCGCTCCTCTTCTGCTCAGAATTAATGACAGTGGATGGCTGGGATGACATCCGGGCAGCCTCCCGTGGTGAACTCCCCAGTCCAAAGCAAATGGTGAGATCAACCCTGTTGGGGGTGTCATTTCCTCACCCCTCCAAAAGTAATTCAGTTGTTTCTGCTTGTCAAACACAGATTCCATTTCCTCGTTGAGTCTGTATCAGTCATTGGGATATGTCAGTATGTGAAAGGATTTACTGTGTCTCAACGACTGCTGAGCTCCAAGCTCATGCCTCACACATGGCAGAAACAGGAGCTGGGTGGGAGGCCCAGCAGACTACCAGGATCCCTGAAATTATGTCCAGGCCCCAAGACCAGTGAGAGGATGCTGCCATAAAAATCATCCTTCTAATATTCGGACGTGATCTGCCCCCCATTCAGCCCCCATCCTGGCAGAATGATGAGGACATTTTGTGTGCAATGAAGAGACAACCCTGTAGAAAATTTCCTCTCTGACATGTGGCTCTTCCCGACTCAGAACAGAGCCCATCTGTCCAACAGTGTCTGAAATAACACCGGACAGCCAGCAAAGGAGTGTCCATTGTCACATGCACATTTGGACTGCAGGTAGTCCGCATGGGCCCCTGTAATTCAAGTCAAAACAGCCTCTTTGGTGACAGGGAGGTGGAGAGTGAAAGTGGTACTTGTGATTCTAACAACCAGAAGGATTGTTTTTCTACAAATTTCTGCCAGTGGCCATTGAGGACTCTTTGTGTGCAGCACCTGCGGGAGATCTTGAAATTTAGGCAGCTATCAAATTCCAAATTAAACACCTAAGTGCTGCTGGTGTCCTGGAGAGGCAGCCTGGTCATACAGATCTGTGTCTGGGAAAGACTGGAATTTGATTGTATTTGATGCTTTTTTTATGGAAACCCTCCAAACAGGTTTTCCCAAGCTCATGAATTGAATGCTGGGGTTTAAAGCCAACAGGCCAGTGGAGCTCAGAAACTAGCCTGCTTTGAATCTCTGGCCTTAGATTTTTCTAGAATGAGCTGTTAGGATCCAGTCATGTGGGGATTTTCTTACTGTTTTTACACACAGAGGATCTTTTGCTTTTATCTGGCTTTTTGTGAACAGTGGTCAGATTGTAGCAAAACACTTTCTCCTTTACCCTAAATATTAACTTTAAAATCAAAGAGAGGAGGAATCAAGATGGTGTCATCAGGATGGAGGTTTATAAAAGATTTTTCATGGCATGGCAGTGTGGCTGAACATGGGCTGGGAATCAGAGCACAGGCTTCATATCCTAAACCTGTGTCTCTCTGGCTTTGGGGCCTTGCACTAAATACTTAGCATCCTCAAGTCTCAGCCTTTTCATCTATAAAATGGGGATGATGGTAACCAGAAGAACTAATTTGTTAGATTATTTTGTGAATTAAAATGAGATGATTAACAAAAATGTTTAGTAAGGTCCCAGGCACATAATAAGCATTTAATACTTCACTAAATATTCTCTAAGGATAAGGATTGGAAATGTTTTTTTAATGTTTCCTTTTGTCCATCTACCCCTTTTGGGGGAGTATAAGGCGAACTCTTGGGTGCTGGGGGCACTGGAGTTTGAGCACAAGCCCAGCCACAAAGAGGCAGAAGGCCGAGCCACTGGGAGGTCAGTAGTAGAAGCTGAGGTGCAGGCATGGGAGAGATGAAGCACCAACCTGGGCTTTCAGGGCTGGTCGGGTCCTGCACGTGAAGGACCTGGTCACAAGGTCCAAGTGAAGCAGGCCAGGGTGAGTTGAGGGGTATGGGTGGGGGGTTAGGGTCCCGGATGATTGATTGCTCTGTGGGGTGCTTGGATGGACCAGGTTGGGTTTTAGGGATGGCAGGAAGCCATCCTAATGGGTGGGAGGACTGATTTAAAAGGTGTCATTAAAGAGTCAGTATCTAAACAAAAGGCAGGATTAGCACAATGCCTGGCACATGCTGAATGTTTAATAGCTGTCCCTCCTTTAAGGAACTAGAAATTTGAGGTGTAGGATTCAGCTCACTAGATTCTTAGCTCTGAGATAGGCTGTATTTGGAGACAGGTGGCAACCTTGGCAGCGGGATTTTATGGGCACCAAAATGTCCATGTGGCCCTAAAGGTGCTCTTTACTAGGTTGGCATGGTGCCTGACATCCTCAACAAGGTCACCTGTTAACACGGAAGCGAATCACAGGGAGGAGCAGCACAGCACATCAGGGACTGGCTGTCACCTGGCACAGAGTCCTAGCAAGGCAGCTGGAGCGTGAGGGTTTGGGAAAGGCCAGGAGAAGATTTGAAGCTGGAGAACTTGTCCAGGCAGCAGAAGCCAGTCAGCCTGGAGTGGAAGGCAAGGCCTCAGACAGCCACGGGGTGGTACATTGTTCGGTGCCAGCACTTCTGTTCCTGGGTCACTGCTGACACATGAGGACGTGTCACTCCTGTCAGTATTCCTGGGTGGCTTAGGATGTTTGCATGCTTCACCCTCACTCCATGACCTCCATGGAGTCTCTTCTATCCCATGTACCTTCTATTCTATCCTATCCTGAGCACAAGCACATGTCCCTCCTTCCTACCTTACTCCAATTTCTTCAGGTATTAGGACAGACTTGTATTTCTCACCACCTGGGTCTTAACTAGAAAATCTAAAAGGCTTGATTCATCCTTGGTCTAGATGGCAAGTAACTTCAAACTAAATGTGCTAAGTGGGATTCAGAGAATAAAACAAGGATTCTGGAGAGCCCAAGTATGTTCTTCTCACATTTATAAGCACATTCTCTGTCAGAGTGACCATGGCAGCTGATGGGGATATAGCTGACGGGGTACTTATTCCCACCTTTGAGTCTATTGTGTGGTCAGGGACATGAATAGAGAAGCCAATTTATGAGGGCAGTCTGAATGTGACTGATGCAGTACAGGGTCCAGTTGAGGGCATGAAGGACAGGCTGGGTTGGTGGGTCAGGAAAGGCTTCAAAGAAGTGACGCACAGCTTACTCAACTCAGGTACAGCGTGATATAATTGGGACTTGGAAGCTGCCAGAGTCCAGCACCAGCTGTGCTATTCTATACATGGAATTGTTTCTCTACTTAATTTTCCTATTGTGCATTTATGTTTTCAGAGAGAAAATATATCAGAAAATGAAAGGCCATCAGACACAGTTCTGGGCAGAAATTCATTTTGCTGCTGCTCATGCTGTTAGGGGTTTCCCTATTGCTTCTTCCTCACAGGATGGTTGGGTAATTTGGAAATTTATGGTCAAGAGGCTTTGAAAACCCTGTATTGGAAAACGTATTGGGTGAGTATCAAGTAGAAAGCACTCATTTACTTAGAGATGGTCACATAAGGAGTATATATGAAAGCAGCTTTAGTTATTAGACAGATCAAAATAAAAACGAGATGTTATAAACATTATACTTTAAACTCATGAGTGAGCAAAAAAGAAAAAAGAAGGAAACTTTCACTATAGTTCAAACCTTAGCCATTAAAACCAATAGAAAATACAGTCATCACTGTGAACAAAATTCAAGCAGCTCCCACTGAAGAAGGAATATATTGTTTTTGTTTTGTTTTGTATCGTTAATGTACAATCATGTGAACAATATTATGGGTACTAGACCCCTATTATCAAGTCCCTCACACACACCCCACTACAGTCACTGTCCATCAGTGTAGTAAGATGCTATACAATCATTACTTGTCTTCTCTGTAAATACTGCCTTCCCTGTGTCCCACACACCCGCTACATTATGTGGGCTAATTGTAATGCCCTAACTCCTCCCCTTATCCCTCCTTCCCACCCATCCTCCCCAGTCCCTTTCCCTTTGGTAACTGTTAGTCCGTTCTTGGGTTCTGTGAGTCTGCTGCTGTTTTGTTCCTTCAGTTTTTTCTTGGTTCTTATACTCCACAGATGAGTGAAATCATTTGATACTTGTCTTTCTTCGCCTGGCTTATTTCACTGAGCATAATACCCTCTAGCTTCATCCATATTGTTGCAAATGGTAGGATTTGTTTTCTTCTTATGGCTGAATAATATTCCATTGTGTATATGTACCGCCCCTTCTTTATCCATTCATCTACTGATGGACACTTAGGTTGCTTACATTTCTTGGCTGTTGTAAATAGTACTGCGGTAAACATAGGGGTGCATATGTCTTTTTCAAACTGGGCTCCTGCATTCTTAGGATAAATTCCTAGGAGTGGAATTCCTGGGTCAAACGGTATTTCTATTTTGAGTTTTTTGAGGAACATCCATACTACTTTCCACAATGGTTGAACTAATTTACATTCTCACCAGCAGTGTAGGAGGGTTCCCCTTTCTCCACATCCTCACCAACATTTGTTGTTTGTGTTTTGGATGTTGGCCATCCTCACTGGTGTGAAGTGATATCTCATTGTGGTTTTAATTTGCATTTCTCTGATGACTAGTGATGTGGAGCATCTTTTCATGTGCCTGTTGGCCATCTGAATTTCTTCTTTGGAGAAGTTTCTGTTCAGCTCTTCTGCCCATTTTTTAATTGGCTTATTTGATTTTTGTTTGTTGAGGTGCGTGAGCTCTTTATATATTTTGGATGTCAACCCCTTATCGGATATGTCATTTATGAATATATTCTCCCATACTGTAGGATGTCTTCTTCCTCTACTGATGGTGTCCTTTGCTGTTCAGAAGCTTTTTAGTTTGATATACTCCCACTTGTTCATTTTTGCTTTTTTTTCCCTTGCCCAGGGAGATATGCTCATGAAGAAGTTGCTCATGCTTATGTCCAAGAGATTTTTGCCTATATTTTCTTTTCTAAGAGTTTTATGGTTTCATGACTTACATTCACGTCTTTGATCCATTTTGAGTTTACTTTTGTGTATGGGGTTAGACAGTAATCCAGTTTCATTCTCTTACATGTAGCTGTCCAGTTTTGCCAACACCAGCTGTTGAAGAGGCTGTCATTTCCCCATTGTATATCCATGGCTCCTTTATCATATATTAATTAACCATATATGATTGGGTTTATATCTGGGCTCTCTAGTCTGTTCCACTGGTCCATGGGTCTGTTCTTGTGCGAGTACCAAATTGTCTTGATTACTGTGACTTTGTAGTAGAGCTTGAAGTCAGGGAGCGTAATTCCCCCACTTTATTCTTCCTTCTCAGGATTGCCTTGGCTATTCGGGGTCTTTTGTGGTTCCATATGAATTTTAGAACAATTTGCTCTAGTTCATTGAAGAATGCTGTAGGTATTTTGATAGGGATTGCATTGAATATGTAGATGGCTTTAGGTAGGATGGCCATTTTGACAATATTAATTCTGCCTAGCCAAGAGCATGGGATGAATTTCCATTTATTAGTGTCCTCTTTAATTTCTCTTAAGAGTGTCTTATAGTTTTCAGGGTATAGGTCTTTTACTTCCTTGGTGAGGTTTATTCCTAGTTATTTTATTCTTTTTGATGCAATTGTGAATGGAATTGTTTTTCTGATTTCTCTTCCTGCTAGTTCACCATTAGTGTATAGGAATGCAACAGATTTCTGTGTATTAATTTTGTATCCCGCAACTTTACTGAATTCAAATATTAGATGTAGTAGTTTTGGGGTGGATTCTTTAGGGTTTTTATGTACAATATCACGTCATCTGCAAACAGGTACAGTTGGATTTCTTCCTTGCCAATCTGGATGCCTTTTATTTCTTTGTGTTGTCTTATTGCCTTGGCTAGGACCTCCAGAACTATGTTGAATAAAACTGGGGAGAGTGGGCATCCTTGTCTTGTTCCTGATCTTAAGTGAAAAGCTTTCAGCTTCTCATTGTTAAGTATGATGTTGGCTGTGGGTTTATCATTTATGGCCTTTATTATGTTGAGGTACTTGCCCTCTATACCCATTTTGTTGAGAGTTTTTATCATGATTGGATGTTGAATTTTGTCAAATGCTTTTTCAGCATCTGTGGACATGATCATATGGTTTTTGTCCTTTTTGTTGATGTGGTGGATGATGTTGATGGATTTTCAAATGTTGCACCATCCTTGCATCCCTGGGATGAATCCCACTTGATCATGATGGATAATCTTTTTGATATATTTTTTGAATTCAGTTTGCTAATGTTTTGTTGAGTATTTTTGCATGTATGTTCACCAAGGATATTGGTCTGTAATTTTCTGTTTTTGTGGTGTCTTTGCCTGGTTTTGGTATTATAATGATATTGGTCTCATAGAATGAGTTTGGAAGTATTCCCTCCTCTTCTACGTTTTAGAAAACTTGAAGGAGGATGGGTATTAAGTCTCCACTAAATGTTTAGTAAAATTCAGCAGTGAAACCATCTGCTCCAGGGGTTTTGTTCTTAGGTAGGTTTTTGATTACCAATTCAATTTCTTTTCTGGTAATTGGTCTATTCAGATTATCTGTTTCTTCCTGGGGAAGCCTGGGATGATTGTATTTTTCTAGAAAGTTGTCCATTTCTTCTAGGTTTTCCAGTTTGTTAGCATATAATTTTTCATAGTATTCTCTCATAATTCTTTGTATATCTGTGGTGTCCGTAGTGATTTTTCCTTTTTCATTTCTGATTCTGTTTATGTGTGTAGACTCTCTTTTTCTCTTGATAAGTCTGGCTTGGGGTTTATCTATTTTGTTTATTTTCTCAAAGAACCAGCTCCTGCTCTCATTGATTCTTTCTATTGTTTTATTCTTCTCAATTTTATTTATTTCTGCTCTAATCTTTATTATGTCCCTCCTTCTACTGACTTTGGGCCTCATTTGTTCTTCCTTTTCTAGTTTCATTAATTGTGAGTTTAGACTGTTCTTTTGGGATTGTTCTTCTTTCCTGAGGTAGGCCTGTACTGCAAAATATTTCCCTCTTAGCACTGCCTTTGCTGTATCCCACAGATTTTGCATTGTTGAATTATTGTTGTTATTTGTCTCCAAAGATTGCTTGATCTCTGTTCTTATTTGGTCATTGATCCATTGATTATTTAGGAGCATGTTATTAAGCCTCCATGAGTTTGTGGGCTTTTCCATTTTCTTTGTATAATTTAAATCTAGTTTCATACATTTGTGATCTGAGAAGCTGGTTGGTACAATTTCAATCTTTTTGAATTTACTGAGGTTCTTTTTGTGGCCTAGTATATGATCTATTCTTGAAAATGTTGCACGTGCACTTGAGAAGAATGTGTATCCTGTTGCTTTTGGATAAAGTGTTCTGTAGTTGTCTGTTAGGTCCATCTGTTCTAATATGTTGTTCAGTGCCTCTCTCTATTTATTTTCTGTCTGGCTGATCTGTCCTTTGGAGTAAGTGGTGTGTTGAAGTCTCCTAAAATGAATGCATTGCATTCTATCTCCCCCTTTAATTCTGTTAGTATTTGTTTCATATATGTAGGTGATCCTGTGTTAGGTTCATAGATATTTATAATAGTTATACCCTCTTGTTGGACTGACCCTTTAATCAGTATGTAATGTCCTTCTTTGTCTCTTGTGACTTTCTTTGTTTTGAAGTCTATTTTGTCTAATACAAGTACTGTAACTCCTGCTTTTTCTCACTATTAGTTGCATGAAATATCTTTTTCCATCCCTTCACTTTCAATCTGTGTATGTCTTTGGGTTTGAAGTGAGTCTCTTGTAGGCAGCATATAGATGGGTCTTGTTTTTTTATCCATTCAGTGACTCTATATCTTTTGATAGGTGCATTCAGACCATTTACAATTAGAGTGATTAGCAATAGGTATGTACTTATTGCCATTGCAGGCTTTAGATTCGTGGTTACCAAAGGTTCAAGGGTAATTCCCTCACTATCTAAAAGTCTAATTTAACTCACTTCATATGCTATTACAAACACAACCTAAGGCTTCTTTTTTTTTCCCCTCCTTTTTCTTCCTCCTCCATTCTTTGTATGTTGTGAATCATATTCTGTACTCTTTGTCTAGACCTTGGGTGACATCTATTTAGCCTTAGGAATACTTCCATCTATAGGAGTCCCTCCCAAATGCACTGTAGAGGTGGTTTGTGGTAGGTAAATTCTCTCAGCTTTTGCTTATCTGAAAATTGTTTAATCCCTCCTTCAAATAAGTGAGAACCTTGCTGGGTAGAGTATTCTTGGTTCAAGGCCCTTCTGCTTCATTGCATTAAATACATCATGCCACTCCCTTCTGGCCTGTAAGGTTTCTGTTGAGAAGGCTGATGATAGCCTGATGAGTTTGCTTTTGTACGTGATCTTTTTTCTCTTTCTAGCTGCTTTTAAAAGTCTGTCTTTATCCTTGATGTTTGCCATTTTAATTATTGTATGTGTTGGTGTTGTTTTCCTTAGGTCCCTTGTGTTGGGAGATCTGTGCACCTCCATGGCCTGAGAGATTATCTCTTTCCCCAGATTGGGAACGTTTTCAGCAATTACCTCCTCAAAGACACTTACTATCCCTTTTTCTCTCTCTTTTTCTTCTGGTACCCCTATAATGCCAGTATTGTTCCGTTTGGATTGGTCACACAGTTCTTTCAACATTCTTTCATTCTTAGAGATTCTTTTTTGTCTCTGTGCCTCAGCTTCTTTGTATTCCTCTTCTCTAATTTCTATTCCATTTACCATCTCTTCTACTACATCTAATCTGCTTTTAAATCCCTCCATTGTATGTTTCATCTCAGATATGGAATTTCTTAATGAGATTGAATCTCCAACTTAAATTCGTTCCTGAGTTCTTGAATGTTTTTCTGTACCTCCATAAGCATGTTTATAATTTTTATTTTGAACTCTCAGGAAGATTGGTGAGTTCAGTTTCGTTTGGCCCTTTTTCTGGGGTTTGTGAGATTTTGGTCTGAACCATGTTCTTTTGACCTTTCATATTTCTGTGTGGTACCTACTAGTGCACAGAAGCTCCAGTCCTGGAGCTGTTCAGCCCCTAGAGTGAGGTTGAGGTTCATAGGGGTGCGGAGCTGGTGCCTGAGGGGAGGAAAGATCTGTTTCCTGATTCTCGTCTGCAGTGCCTGTCTCCAGTGAGCCAGTGGGCCAAGCACACACGTGTAAGCCTCTGTGTTTTGCATGTCTAGCTGTTGTAGGTGGGGCCTCCCTCTGGCTGGCCTGATGCCAGCACAGTGACTGCCAGTTTGGGAACCAGTGCCGGCAGGCTAGGAGGAAGGTGCAGCAGGCTGCATGTCACAGTGGGAGGCCTCAGAGCTGAGTAGGCAGCCAGGGGGATGGAGCACCTGAAGCTCCTCAAAGTTCCCAACCAGCTGGGCAGAGCGCGCCCAGACAACCTTGTCTAGCTCTCCCCTCTCCTGTGCAGCAAGCTCTGTGCAAAGCCTGCCCCTTCAGTAGCCTTCTCACTGCTAGGAAGCCTCTCACACTGCTGCTAGGAAGCCTCTCACACTGCCTGCCCCTCCTCTGACACAGAGCAGCCGGATGTGGATCCCCCCCCTCCACAAATGGCTGGAATGTTAATCTCCCAAGTGCTCTGCCCATCCGAGCTCCCCAACTCCCAGAGCACCGCACAATATAGGCATCCGCTCAGAAAGCAGATCTCTAGGGCTAGGCGCTCAGCAGTCCCAAGCTTCCACCCCCTCCCCGCTTCGTTTCTCTTCCTCCCACTGGTGAGCTGGGGTGGGGGAAGGGCCTGGGTCCTGCCCGATTAAGGCTTTCTTACGTTACCCTGTTTCATGAGGTCTGCTCTGTTTGTGAGGTCTGTATGCAGTCTGGTTCAGCCTTCTTTCTTGTTGCTGTTTTAGGGTTAGTTGTATTAATTAACTATATTTTTGTACTATTTGTGGTTTTGGGAGGAGTTCTCTGTGTCACGTCTCATGCTGCCATCTTGAATCTCTCAGGAATATTGTTTATCATCAATATTAAATAATTTTTCAGGCCCCTGAGCACTCGGATCTGGATATGCAAATCAAGTTAAAACAGCGTGATCTACATTATACATGATTTGAGTGAGAGGCCAGATTTGGGGTATGCTTAATGTTCCATCTCTTCGTAATCACCTGCAAATCTCTACTGTATATTTTCCCCATGAATTGTGCTCCTTTCTCCCATCGAAGTTAGATACACATGTAAGGTTAGTGACCAATAACTAGTAAATCTGCTTTTATGATGGCTGCTGATGGGTGCACAGCATTTCGTTTTCTCCCATCCAAGTACTAACCAGGCCCAACCCTGCTTAGCTTCCAAGATCAGACGAGATCGGGCACGTTCAGGGTGGTATGGCCGTAGACTAGCATTTCATTTTCCATCAACTCAGCAAACATTTTAAAAACAAGATTAAAATTCTTTTTGCAACTTATAAATCTACATTATTTTATTCTAATAAGAAAATGTAACATTTATATTTTTTTATTTGGTGGATTCCATCACATATTTTTTTGTAGTTCCTGATATTGGCTAAAAAAGGGTTTTTAAATGACTGCTAGTGATTTTCAGGCATTTATTCAAATATTTCCCTGTATTTCTAAAATACATAGAAAAGTGGTATGACTGTTTTCTTATAGGATTTACTAGAGATTATATCTTTTAAGTGAAGTGATCCTGAATTCAGTCTGGTTCCCCATTTCATTAAGAAGGAAGTAGCTCCTCTCGTCATAAACATTCTTCAGCAATGTCCTATAATGCTGACAGTAATGCTTGTGAAAGGCACCAAGATGGGGGACCTTTCTAACTACAGTTAGAAATATTCTAAGACTTAATTTGCTATTTTAGAGTTAGTGGTGGTAGTTTCCAAGAAAAAACTGTGGGTTTGTGGTTTTTCCTGGGTAGCAAAATGAAGTGTACAAGCCTTGAGGCTCTGTGAGTGACAGGTTTAGCAGACTCTCCCTGTTCCCCAAAAGGAGGGCAGCATACATATCCTTGACTTCACATTCTTTATTTTACTCCACAAAACCTCTTGATTAGTAACACTACACTAACATATGTAAGAAACATATACTTAGAGTTCCTTATGGCTTAGCAGCAGTTTCTTTTCTCTCAGAAGTAAGGTATTTTTGAAATCATGTATTGACTAGAAAGTTATGGGTCAGGGATATGTCTAGGACCAGGTGGTTCAGGTAAAAAGAGAAGAAGAAAGTTTTGAAGATGTCAGGAAGCATTACTGACATTTTGGGGGGTCAGCTTGGCTAACTGGTAAAATGAAGAAAGGTAGTTTCATTCTCTAATAGAAATGTGATATAGGCTGAAAGAATATTCAAGAGCCAGGTGATTAAGACTTTGAAGCAGACAGTTGAAGTGCAGCAGACAGCTGTCAACATGTTGATGAATCATTCATATAAAAATCTGAATCACAAATTACTTCTAAGTGAATGGAACTTTTTAAATGGAATTATTGATAGTAAAATGATATGATCTGAGCATCAGGTAATGATACTGACCCTGGATGGCCCATCAGGTCATGGAACATGAAATTTTTGTGTGTCCTGGGGGTCGGACTGGGAGGGTTTGGAAGGTAACACAGTTTTCAGGGTGCTCTGTGTTAGTCAGGAGCCATGGGAATTTGCCTGCCCTGTTTGTTATGGCTAAGTTTGAATTCGGTTCTACATGGATTCTGTGTAAGATTTTAATGCATTTCTTGTTGGAAAAATTCTGTGCATGAAAGATCTTTTGAGGAATACATGGAATGATGCTGGGAGAATTGAAGGAACTGGCAGAGAGATTCTCCTAGACACATGGACAAGGGAGAGCTACTACAGGAAAGGGGCAGATATGTGGAATTAGTGAAGAGAATCACTTAGGAAATGGAGATATAAGTTGCTGTCACTTACCCCACCACGTAACTGGCAAGGCAAATTCAAAGATGTAGGTACCAGCGAGTGATTTTAGGAAGGGGAGACTACCATCCCACTTTCTCCCCTGTCAGAGAGTATAAAGTGCAGGTTATACTACAGGGGCCAAATCAACACCAAGCTTCCCTTTGAATAATTAAGGACATGGAAATAAGGAAGAGATGCAAAGAACAAAGATGGTGGACAGGCTAAAAGTGAGGAGTTCATGCAGTGCCTCACAACCTTTTATACACTATAGCACACAGAGAAAATAATATTTTTATAGCATCTGGGCAGGTCTTGGCAGCAGATGACCAACTTAGAAGGTCCAGCCATTCCAGGCCTTGTGCAGCCACCAAGTGTTGAGGGGATCAAGGAGTAGGCACACACTTGTAACATATTCCTATACTTTGACTGGGGAAGCTCTGGTCTAGTGAACATCATTTAATTTCTGAATCATGAATGCAATGACAAGATGGAGATCATGCAGCCTTTGAGAATCTCATGAAAGTTATGGCCCTCTATCCAGAAAATCATAAATGTACATAAACATAGACTTTTGCTAACAATTTCAAGGAATTCATGGAAATGCTCAAGTCTACTTATGGACCTCAGGATAGCAACCCTTACTTTAGATATTTAATCAAAGAAATGGTGTTGATGAAGAAATGAAAGCAAAATCATATGGATAAATTCAGCAACTTGGATAAAAAAATCCATCTAAAGAAGGACAGAATCACAGAAGGGTTTTCAAAGCCCCTTTCTATAAAGCTCTGGCTTTGGAAATGGTTCAGAGGCTGAGGACACCAAGCAGAAAATATCTAGGCGAGATAATTAGGTCCCAACAACTGAGCACATTGCCAATGGTCGAGCAGATTGCATAGCTCCACAGATCTGTTTTATAAAGATACCAATGTTAACTTGGTCAGGATTATCATTTGGTAAATGGTCAGTTCAATGGTGCGAGTTTAATTTCTGAACTGCTTCCTTCCAAACGTTTTTCAAAGGGTATGTTCTACAGTCTTATGAAGGTTTCACATGAAAAAATAATGTGGTTATTACTTTTACCCAAATTATCAAGTCCACACCCATACCCCAATACAGTCACTGTCCATCAGTGTACTATGATGCCACAGAGTCACTGTTTGCCTTCCCTGTGCTACACTGTTTTCCCCGTAACCCCTCAATCCCCTTCTTCCTCCCTCCCTACCAGCCTTCCCACACCCCTCCCCTTTGGTAACCACTAGTCCCTTCTTGGAGTCTGTGAGTCTAATGGTATTTTGTTCCTTCAATTTTTCTGCCTTGTTATACTCCACAAATGAGGGAAATCATTTGGCACTTGTCTTTCTCTGCCTGGCTTATTTCACTGAGCATAATATCCTCCAGCTCCATCCATGTTGTTGCAAATAGTAGGATTTGTTTCTTTCTTATGGCTGAATAGTATTCCGTTGTGTATATGTACCACTTCTTCTTTTTCCGTTCATCTACTGATGGACACTTAGGTTGTTTCCATATCTTGGTTATTGTAAATAGTGCTGCAGTAAACATAGGGGTGCATATGTCTTTTTGAATCTGAAAAGTTGTATTCTTTGGGTAAGTTCCAAGGAGTGGGATTCCCAGATGAAATGGTATTTCTATTTTTAGTTTTTTGAGGAACCTCGATATTGCTTTCCACAATGGTTGAACTAGCTTACATTCCCACCAGCAGTGTAGGAGTGTTCCTCTTTCTCTGCATCCTCGCCAGCATTTGTTGCTCTTAGACTTCTCCATGCTGGCCATCCTAACTGGTGTGAGGTGATATCTCATTGTGGTTTTAATTTTCATTTCCCTGATGATTAGTGATGTGGAGCATCTTTTCATGTGTCTGTTGGCCATCTGAATTTCTTCCTTGGAGAACTGCCTCTTCATAGCCTCTGCCCATTTTTTAATCAGGTTATTTGCTTTATGGGTGTTGAGACGTGTGAGTTCTTTATATATTTTGGATGTTAACCCCTTGTCAGATATGTAATTGACAAATATATTCTCCCATACTGTAGGATACCTTTTTGTTCTGTTGATGGTGTCCTTTGCCATACAGAAGCTTTTTAGTTTGATGTAGTCCCATGTGTTCATTTTTGCTTTTGTTTCCCTGGCTCGAGGAGATGCATTCAGGAAGTAGTTGCTCATGCTTATATTCAGGAGATTTTTTGCCTATGTTCTCTTCTAAGAGTTTTATGGTTTCATGACTTACATTCAGGTCTTTGATCCATTTTGTGTTTACTTTTGTGTATGGGGTTAAACAATAATCCAGCTTAATTCTCTTGCATGTAGCTGTCCAGTTTTGCCAGCACCAGTTGTTGAAGAGACTGTCATTTCCCCACTGTATGTCCATGGCTCCTTTCTCATATATTAATTGACCATATATGGTTGCGTTTATATCAGGGTTCTCTAGTCTGTTCCATTGGTCTATTGTTCTGTTCCTGTGCCAGTACCAAACTGTCTTGATTACTTTGGCTTTGTAGTAGAGCTTGAAGTTGGGGAGTGTAATCTCCCTAGCTTTATTTTTCCTTCTCAGGATTGCTTTGGCTATTCGGGGTCTTTTATGGTTCCATATGAATTTTAGAACTATTTGTTCCAGTTCGTTGAAGAATGCTGTTGGTATTTTGATAGGAATTGCATTGAATCTGTAGATTGCTTTAGGCAGGATGGCCATTTTGACAATATTAAGTCTTCCTATCCATGAGCACAGAATGTGTTTCCATTTATTGGTATCTTCTTTAATTTCTGTCATGAGTGTCTTGTAGTTTTCAGAGTATAGGTATTTCACTTCCTTGGTGAGGTTTATTCCTAGTTATTTTATTCTTTTTGATACAATTGTGAATGGAATTGTTTTCCTGATTTCTCTTTCTGCTAGTTCATTGTTAGTATATAGGAATGCAATAGATTTCTGTGTATTAATTTTGTATCCTGCAACTTTGCTGAATTCAGATATTAGATCTAGTAGTTTTGGAGTGGATTCTTTAGGGTTTTTTATGTGCAATATCATGTCATCTGCAAACAGTGACAGTTTGAGTTCTTCCTTGCCAATCTGGATACCGTTTATTTCTTTGTGTTGTCTGATTGCCGTGGCTAGGACCTCCAGAACTATGCTGAATAAAAGTGGAGAGAGTGGGCATCCTTGAATTGTTCCTGATCTTAAAGGAAAGGCTTTCAGGTTCTCGCTGTTAAGTATGATGTTCGCTGTGGGTTTGTCATATATGGCCTTTATGATGTTGAGGTACTTGCCCTCTATACCCATTTTGTTGAGAGTTTTTATCATGAATGAATGTTGAATTTTGTCAAATGCTTTTTCAGCATCTATGGAGATGATCATGTGGTTTTTGTCCTTCTTTTTGCTGATGTGGTGAATGATGTTGATGTTTTTTCAAATGTTGTACCATCTTTGCATCCCTGGAATAAATCCTACTTGATCATGATGGATGATATTTTGGATGTATTTTTTAATTCGGTTTGCTAATATTTTGTTGAGTATTTTTGCATCTATGTTCATTAGGGATATTGGTCTGTAATTTTCTTTTTTTATGGTGTCTTTGCCTGGTTTTGGTATTAGAGTGATGCTGGCCTCATACAAAGAGTTTGGGAGGATTCCCTTTTCTTCTATTCTTTGGAAAATTTTAAGGCAGATGGGTATTAAGTCTTCTTTAAATGTATGATAAAATTCAGCGGTAAACCCTTCGGGTCCAGGAGTTTTGTTCTTAGGTAGATTTTTGGTTACCAATTCAATTTCATTGCTGGTAATTGGTCTGTTTAGAATTTCTGTTTCCTTCTGGGTCAGCCTTGGAAAGTTGTATTTTTCTAGAAAGTTGTCCATTTCTTCTAGGTTATCCAGTTTGTTAGCATATAATTTTTCATAGTATTCTCTAATAAATCTTTGTATTTCTGTGGTGTCCGTAGTGATTTTTCCTTTCTCATTTCTGATTCTGTTTATGTGTGTAGACTCTCTTTTTCTCTTGATAAGTCTGGCTAGGGGTTTATCTATTTTGTTTATTTTCTCAAAGAACCAGCTCCTGCTCTCATTGATTCTTTCTATTGTTTTATTCTTCTCAATTTTATTTATTTCTGCTCTAATCTTTATTATGTCCCTCCTTCTACTGACTTTGGGCCTCATTTGTTCCTCTTTTGTAGTTTCTTTAATTGTGAGTTTAGACTGTTCATATGGGATTGTTCTTCTTTCCTGAGGTAGGCCTGTATTGCAATATACTTTCCTCTTAGTACGGTCTTTGCTGCATCCCACAGATTTTGTGGTGTTGAATTATTGTTGTCATTTGTCTCCATATATTGCTTGATCTCTGTTCTTATTTGGTCATTGATCCATCTGTTATTTAGTAGTATGTTGTGAAGCCTTTGTGTGTTTGTGGGATTTTTCATTTTCTTTGCATAATTTATTTCTAGTTTCATACCTTTGTGGTCTGAGAAACTGATTGGTACAATTTCATTCTTTTTAAATTTACCGAGACTCTTTTTGTGGCCTAGCATATGATCTATTCTTGAAAGTGTTCCATGTGCACTCAAGAAGAATGTGTATTCTGCTGCTTTTGAGTGTAGAGTTGTGTAGATGTCTGTTAGGTCCATCTATTCTAATGTGTTGTTCAATGCTTCTGTCTCCTTACTTATTTTCTGTCTGGTTCTTCTGTCCTTTGGAGAGAGTGGAGTGTTGAAGTCTCCTAGAATGAATGCATTGCATTCTATTACCCCTTTTAATTCTGTTAGTATTTGTTTCATATATGTAGGTGCTCCTGTGTTGGGTGCATAGATATTTATAATGGTTATATCTTCTTGTTGGATTGACCCCTTTATCATTATGTAATGTCCTTCTTTGTCTCTTGTCACTTTCTTTGTTTTGAAGTCTATTTTGTCTGATACAAGTATTGTAACTCCTGCTTTTTTCTCCCTATTAGTTGCATGAAATATCTTTTTCCATCTCTTCACTTTTAGTCTGTGTATGTCTTTGGGTTTAAAGTGAGTCTCTTGTAGGCAGCATGTAGATGGGTCTTATTTTTTTATCCATTCAGTGACTCTATGTCTTTTGATTGGTGCATTCAGACCATTTACATTTAGGATGATTATTGACAGGTATGTACTTATTGCCAATTGCAGGCTTTAGATTCATAGTTACCAAAGGTTCAAGGTTAACTTCCTTACTATCTAAGAGTCTAACTTAACTCATTTAATATGCTATTACAAACACAATCTAAAAGTTCTTTTTTTCTCCTCCTTTTTCTTCCTCCTCCATTCTTTATATATTAGGTATCATATTCTGTACTCTTTGTCTATCTCTTGATTGACTTCGGGGGTAGTTGATTTAATTTTGCATTTGCTTAGTAACTGTTCTACTTTCTTTACTGTGGTTTTATTACCCCTGGCTATTAAACCTTAGGAACACTTCCATCTATAGCAGTCCATCCAAAATACACTGTAGAGACGGTTTGTGGGAGGTAAATTTGCTCAGCTTTTGCTTATCTGGAAATTGTTTAATCCCTCCTTCAAATTTAAATGATAACCTTGCCAGGTAGAGTATTCTTGGTTCAAGGCCCTTCTGCTTCATTGCATTAAATATATCATGCCACTCCCTTCTGGCCTGTAAGATTTCTGCTGAGAAGTCTGATGATAGCCTGATGGGCTTTCCTTTGTACATGATCTGCTTTTAATAGTCTGTCCTTATCCTTGATCTTTGCCATTTTAATTACTATATGTCTTGGTGTTGTCCTCCTTGGGTCCCTTGTGTTGGGAGATCTGTGCACCTCCATGGCCTGAGAGACTATTTCTTCCCCCAGATTGGGGGTGTTTTCAGCAATCACCTCCTCAAAGACACTTTCTATCCCTTTTTCTCTCTCTTCTTCTTCTGATACCCCTATAATGTGAATATTTTTCTGTTTGGATTAGTCACACGGTTCTCTCAATAGTCTTTCATTCTTAGAGATCCTTTTTTGTCTCTGTGCGTCAGGTTATTTGTATTCCTTTTCTCTAATTTGTATTTCATTTATCATCTCCTCCACCGTATCTAATCTGCTTTTAAAATTTCCCATTGTATGTTTCATTTCTAATACTGTATTCCGTAATGATTGGATCTCCGACCGGAATTCATCCCTGAGTTCTTGAATGTTTTTCTGTACCTCCATGAGCATGTTAATGATTTTTAGTTTGAAATTCTCAGTCAGATTCATGAGGTCAATTTCATTTGAATTTTTCTCAGCAGTTGTATTCATAATTTTACTTTGAACCAGGTTCTTTGGCGTTTCATATTTGTATATGGCGCCCTCTAGTGCCCATAAACTCTATTCTCTGGAGCTGCTCAGCCCCTGAAGCAATGTTGGGGGTTGCAGGGGAGCAGCATTGGTGCCTGCGGGGGAAGAAAGAGCTGTTTCCTGCTTCCCAGCTGCTATGCTTGTCTCTACCACCAGAACCAGTGGGACGAGCACATAGGTATAAGGCTCTGTGCTTTGTGTTTGTAGTTGCTATAGACTGGGCTTCCCTCTGGCTTGCCTAATGCCAGGGTAGGGTTTGCTGGTTTGCAAGCCAGATGGGGTTGGCCAGGAGAAAGGCTCAGTAGGCTGCGTGTATGGAGGGGTCCTTGGAGGTCTGTAGGCAGCCAGGGAGCTCGAGCTCCTGAAGATTGTGAAAGTTCCCAACGTGCTGGCAGAGTGCACCTGGACAAATTTGTCTCCCTGTTCTTTCTCCTGAGCAGTAAGCTCTGTGTAATCCTTGCCCTTTTAGCAGCCCTCTTGCTGTTAGGATGTCTCTCAGACTGCCCACCTTTCTTTTGTCCCAGAGCAGCTGGATATGGATCCCTGCTTTCCACAAGAAGCTGGGATCTCTCGGTATTCTGCTTGTCTTAGCTTTCCAACCTCCTAATCACAAGAGTACCATGAAAGCACCATGAAATGTAGGTTTGTGCTCCCAGAGCAGATCTCCAGAGTTAGGTATTCAGCAGTCCCAGACCTCCACTCCGTACCCGCTCTGTTTCTCTTCCTCCCGCTGGTGAGCTGGGGTGGAGGAAGGGCTTGGGTTCCGCTGGGTCACAGCTTTGGTACGTTACCCTGTTCCTTGAGGTTTATTCTTTTCTCCAGGTATATGCAGTTTGGCGCAGTCCTCTTTCCTGTTGCTCTTTCAGGATTAGTTGTATTAGTTATATTTTTGTTTTGTATGCAGTTGTAGGAGGAAGCCTCTGTCTCACCTCTCACGCCACCATCTTTCTGCATGGACTTTCAAGTGTGACAGGGGTTGCTTGGGCATTTATTGCCCCCAGGGCTCTGCCACCTAATTCATGATCAATTACTCTGATTGACTTAGCCTCACTTGCCCAAATAAACCTATATACACCCTCAAAGCACCTAGAGTGCTGTGATGACAGGTTCTCAAGACAAGACATTCACGGCTAAGTGCCTTACTGATTATTTCTGAAACAAAATAAAAACCAGATCTCAAAAGACAAAATGGCTGGAGCATCAGTGTTAGCTTGAATAATATATGACTTCTGTTAGTTTAATCTCAGGTCTCATATCATGTGAAAGTTGTCTCTGCAAAATAGAGCCTGGAGGGAAATTTTGCCAGTGTCATGGTCTGGTGAGTTAGTATTCATTTCAACAGTTTTAGAACAGATTACTTACCAATGAGAACAGAATGCCTTGGCACAGGATGCCTTTGTGAGAGCTGTTCTACTGCTCTAGCTAATTCCATATATCAAAATAATATCCACATACCTCCTAGTTCTTGTAGGTGCTCTCAAACTCTTCCCTCTACTGGTGAAACGAAATAAGTGACGAGCAGGTGAGGTTATGTTGCCCTCTGGTGTCGGCCAACCCAAAAGAAAGACCTAGAACTCTGGAAGGGAATAAGAAATAGAAGGAAGATTGAAGCAAGACACTTCATACCAGGCAAAAGATGGAGAGGTGGAGAGGGAAGAAGCAAGATGAGCATGGCATGCTATACCCATCAGATCTTCTTCTGGCTGATGCATGATGGGACTTCAGCTCTCCATCTGCTGAGGAGGAGAGTGATAACCCCCAGGGCTAGTCACCTCATAAATCTGTTGCCTCTGTGATGGAGGAAGAGTAGATTCATGGGGGGATGGGGTTTGGCCTTTCTCTTTGGGGAACCAATGGGGAAGATAACTGGGTCATAGCCAATCAGATTTGTAGATTCCTATCTGAGGACCCACCTCTTCCTTGAGATGGAGACCAGGATCTCCATCCCTTTCCATTCCAAAGCAGGGCAAGTCCTCGCTGTCTAGCCTTTCGCTATATGCTGGAACATAATGTCCTATATGGGGACAGCCATTTTGTCTTCCTGATGCAAACTGTGGAATATTGCTGATGACTTTTCTCATAGAAACAAATAATTGATGACTACTTAAAGAAATCAATGGAAGCCTAAGCAAAAGTATGGGCAACGTTTGGGCAGAGGCATGAAGAGGTCAAGCATTCCATCTTTGGTCAAGACCAGAGCAGATGGAGCCATGGAAAGGAATCTTCTGGGCAGCAGAGCCCTCTGGTGAACAGCAAGAAGACCAAGGTTACCTGGAAGGAGATAGGACGTCAGGCAAAGGAGCCGAGTGAAGCTGGAAGAAGGTCCCATCGGGTGCAGGTTCCTTCTGTAGGTTCTTTTGGGATCTTCAGATCCTAGTTCAAAGAGAGTAAAGCTGGGACTTCTCATGTATTTTCCCCCAGGTTGGCAGAACTCTTAAGTCAAAGAGGATTAATAGTCTAGTTCTTAGCATCCAGTAAATTCAAGACATACTGAATGGGTGAATTAACTATTGCAACTGATTTTGTTATTGGTTTTCAAATACAGGCCATTTATATGGATGGTAAGTTAGAAGAGAAAATGGGAAAAGATTGTTTTTTTCCCAACTCTATGACCACCTAAGGAACTCAAGTTAAGGCTAGTTAGAGTTGTAGCAACTATGAAAGACTAGAAAATATAAGAGAAGTTTAGAGGAAGAAAAGAAAGCCAGTAGAATACTTTTCAGATAGCTAATTCATGGATTTGTAATTTATCACTATGCAATTGAAACCAAAGTAGGCATGATAATAGTAGTTTCCCACACTCTACTATAGGCAAATCAATACACAAAGGATTAGGTCAGAACCCCACTGGGCACTTCCTGTTTCTACCCCCACAGGTTTTCTGCACAGGTGAGACAGCTTAGGTTAATGAATATGAATACCTAGGAGTGGCTTTTAAGGCAAAGCTGCAAATGGACACTGAGCCCTGTGCTGGGTGTGATCCCACCCATTTACCTAGGTGCCTTCCAGGTGGTCTATGCATTTAACTTTGGGTCTTTGGGTACCCATCTACCTCAGTCCATTTCCCCAGCATTTGCTCCCTCAGAGGAAGTGGCTTACTTTATTCTACTCTAGCAGCAGCTTTGCCTGTAACTTTAGTGCTCCTTTCTAGAAGATTTTGTGGGTTCATTAAACTCAGACTAGGTTTTTCCTTAAGAAATTGGTTTGTTTTGGCTTCATTTTTGTCAAAATATGAAATATGGGTGACTTTTGGAGAGCGCTCACTTGTAAACTGCAAGCTGGGGAAAATGAAAGATGAAAAGCTAGCCCTTGGGGTTCTAATTCTGAGTACACATCTTCTTCAGGAGAAAAAAAAAACTCCATTTTTTGTTTCAGAGTCTGCACTTGTCAAACAAAGATATTAGCTTGGACCCCTCTATCAGTAATGCTGTGCAGAGTTGTGGTTGATTTTCATAAGGCTGATTCTCAGAACCAGAGCTTGGAAGTTGGGAGTAGGAGAGAGGGGTGGGGGGTGGGGGTAAATCTTTAAAGGCAGTGCTGTGGTTTCCTGTGGCAGGGGTGGGGGTAGCAGGGCTGTTGGATTTAAACTCTTCTAGTCCTCACCTTCTCCTTTATCTTCCTTCCTCTCTCCAATAATAATGTTTTCGTGAAGAAAAAGATTTTTAAATTAAAAAACAGCAGACGGTTATATATGCTTGTCTCGTTCTCCTGCTGGCATCTTCCACCTTGCCGAATCTAAGTGCAGCCCAGTGTAGGAGATTTAGGGCTGTTAGGGTCAGACTGTAAACCCGTTTGCACCCCCGCTGATGAATCGGTAGTAAAGCTTTGCTCTGTAATATTTGTATGGAAAATGCAATGTTTGCACAATAAAGCTCTCCAGATTTTAAAGCCATAGGAGTGAAGCCAGTTTACAATCAATGATAACAGGTTTCCCTCGCTGCTATTACCACAAATAGTATCTTATTTCAGTAAAATGGTGGCAGCCAGCAGGAGGTCCAACAATGCAGATTTTAATCAGAAAATTTAATTTTATATACAATTCACAGTTTGTGCATGGTGAGAAATGTTTCTCATTGCATGAACTTTCAGGACTCAGCTCTGGGCAAAAGGAGTTTCAATTTATGTAACGTCTTTCAGCAAAACCATATCCCAAAGCACTTCCTGGTAATATATGGCTCACACTGCTTGGGCAGCCACTGCAGAAGTCTTTCTGAAATTACCCAGGATATTTATTTGGAGCAATTAAAAGAAGCGGCTGCATTCCGCACAAATCCGTTTTTAATGTAGGCATTAAATTGGCCAAGATTTCAGGGCTGACTCTGTCTCTGAAAGCACCACACTGTGCCTTCCGCCAGAATTTGCTCCCTTGTAGTGCAGCTTTCCGCCTGGGCTCATTTTGTTTTCCCAGTTACCTTGTAAACTCTCAGAAGAGAAGTCTATAATGGAAATGTTGACAGAGCCTTTACATGAAGGTCCCTGGGTTTGGAGGGGTAGCATGGCAGGCTGGGCTCAGGAGGAGTGGCAGATATGGGGAGGACGAGAGTCACGCGGCTGTCCCCTGAGAGATACCAGCCCGTGACTAATACCTGAACTTGAGCATGGACTGGGCCCAAAGGCTGCGAGGCTGTTTTCTCTGGAAGTGGGGACAGGACCTGCTCCTCTGTGTGGTGGTGGGGGGACATCACACACATACTTGGTAAGAGCAGGTCAAGACCGAATCAAAGAGAGGAGGCAGAGTAAGAGTGGGGAGGCAGTCAGAGAAGGGAGGTAGGGCCAGAGGGGGAAGGAGAGGCAGGGAGGGGAGGCAGTGTCCCGGGGGGAGGCTGAGGCAGAGGAGAGAGGCAGAGGCAGAGGGAAAAGGCCAAGTCTAAGCTTCTCAGGGCACAATAACCCTTCCAGTCGAGGAAGGGACAGGAACTCTTAATTGAGTCATCTATACCAAATTCCGGCGTTAGGAGGCAAGGAGGTGATGAGAGTGGCTACAGAAATGGAAAGCCTTAAGCAAGCCAGCCCTGAATTAAGAGGAGCTGGGGAAGGCAGACAGGAGAGTCTCCCTGGTCTCATCCCCGGCCACTGCCAGGAGAAGACACCCTCTCCACTTATGGGGGCAAAACGCCCCCTCCAAAGCCCTTTCCACCGTTTCCTAATAGGGTCTGTGATGGACTCCCTGCAGGCACCTCGGGGATCCCTTCACCCCCCCATCCCTCACCCCTTCCACACCCGCCAGCCTTGCCCATCACCTCCTCCTAGGTGTCAAAGCCAATATGACCTTGAGTTCATGGACAGTTTTAATGCTGTCTTTGAGTGAGGGGCAACAGTAGCTTAAACAGGAGCATCCCAGCGCTGTTTTATGTTATGCCAGGATCCAGGTCCTGAAGGAGCCTTGCTGGTGGAAAGACAGAGGAGCTGGGCATAGCAACAATGACATCTGCCATTTATTGAGTGCCTACTCCAGTACTCCAGCTGGGTCTATTTACATAATTATCACATTTAATCCTAGCAACAGTCCCAAGAGAAAGGTTCTATTTGCCCTGGAGGAATCAGAATTGGAGGCTCTCAGGGGTTAAATAGCTTGCTTAGCTTAAGTCACAGAGTTAGCTATGGACCCACAAAGGAGAACTCGCTCCATTGGTGTTCTCTCAAGAGTGGGAGCTGGGTTCCTCGCAAAACTAAAAGTAGAAATACCATCTGACCCAGTAATTCCACTCCTGGGAATTTACCTGAACAAAATCCCTGACTCAAAAAGACATATGCACCCCTATGTTTATCACTACACTATTTGCAATAGTCAAAACATGGAAGCAACCTAAGTGTCCATCAGTGGATGAATGGATAAAGATGTGGTACAGATACACAATGGAATATTATTCAGCCATAAAAAGAAAAGAAATCCTGCCATTTCCAACAACATGGATGGATCTAGAGGGTATTATGCTCAGTGAAATAAGCCAGGTGGAGAAAGACAAATACCATATGATTTCACTTATTTATGGAATATAAAAACAAAGCAAAACAGAAGGAACAAAACAGCAGTAGACTCACAGACACTGAGAAGTGACTGGTGGTTACCAAGGGGCAGGGGTTGGGGTGGGTGCTGGTGGGGGGAGGGAGAAGGGGATAAAGGAGTACAATAATTTGCAATCACAATATAAGTTGATCAAGGGTTCTGTTGAGCCACTGTGATGTACAATTTTTTTAATTAAGGTATTATTGATATACACTCTTATGAAGGTTTCACATGAAAAACCAATGTGGTTACTACATTTACCCACATCATCAAGTCCCCATCCATACCCCAATGCAGTCACTGTCCATGTGAGGTACATTTGAAACCAACACAAGATTGTATATTAACGATACTTTAGTTAAAAAAAAAGAAAAATTATATTGAAAAATAAAAGAAAGAGTAGGAGCTGGCAGGGCATTTGGGGAGCTGGCTTCCATCATGGGAGAAGAACAGTTGTACTGTGGATCCTGCAGCTTGGAGCTGGGAAGGAAGCCCAGTGTGTCCTCTGGGAACAAAAACCCTGAGGTCAACCATAAGGCCAGGTTTAGGCCAAAGACACAATAGGTCCAGGGTAGTAGTCACTGCCTAGGGCCCTGATTGGAAAACAATTCTGAGCCTGAATCTACACTCATTTGGAAAGGATACTGAGGTTGATTAGCAATGTCTGCCCTGTACCAGGCATAAGAGAGTAGTGGTTGTTTAGAACGGATTTGCAATCCTGATTTAGGTGTCTCTTGGTTTTGAGAACTGTTTTGTTTTGCCAAGTGCTCATTATTTTTCACAAACAGGAATCTAACTTTCCTTTCCCTGAATCAAACCTAAGCTCACAGCTTTGGAGTTGCATTTGATCACAAGTCCCATCAGAGAAGAATAATCAGATGTGCACAAAGAGAAAGCCAGAGTTCTTAATGAGTGTTGAAAATTCTGAGAGAACACAAGAAAGATTTATTTAGTTCATGTATATTTATATTTGGTAATTGGTATGAACCTGGCACTATCTGGGGTGTTTTACAGACATTAACTCAGTGCTCGCAGCAACTCGGTAAGATAGTCCCAGTATTCTCCTCATTTTACAAAGGAGAGAGTTGAATCCTATGGAGGCTAAGTAACTTGTCCAAGGTCACACAGCTTTGTGAACTCAAGCCGTCTGATCCAGAGTCTACATGACCGAAAGTGCTGCCTTTCCACTGTGTACGTTTTCTGTTCTGCTTTCTGTGTGGTATTGTGCTTTCTATGCTTCATGTTTGTTTTCCACAGTAGACTATGAACTTTTGAAGAAAGGAATTATGTTTACAATGTTTAAGTAACTAACACAAAGGAGGAGCAGAAACATGGATACTATTACTGGTATGATTTTAGGTATCAATCACATTGTATTTGAGTCATTTTCTTTTGTGTGTCTGGCTCCACTGTTAGAGTGAGTTACATATTTCTATATCCCCAGCATCTAACACAATATAGAGGAGAACATCTCTCATTTATTCATTAATTCATTAACTAATTCATTCATTCATTCAGCAAAATCTTATTAAGGGCAAGCAACATGCTAGATGCCAGAAATGGACAAAGTAGATAAACTTTCTGTCTCTAGTTTAATTTCAACCTCACAAGAGTATATATAGAAAAATGATGTTGACATTCTTTAAATTAGACACATTTGGCTATTTCACAAAAAATAATACTAGGCTATTTGTCATTGCAACTTATCGATTCCCTTCTTACCATACTGTATAATGAAATCAAGTTGCAGACAGTATCTTATTCCTATTTTATTTACCAGGGGCACTGGCTGTCCATATTAGTCAGACCTAATACTTTAAAAGCCCTTTTAGTATAGGTCTGAAAGAAGAATGGTTGAGCTCCCACAATTAGAAGTAGGGCTTTCTCATCCCCTTTTGGTTTATGAAAAGCTTCAAGCATTATTAAGTGATGACAGATTGTACACTTGGCTTCTGGTATTTCTATGAAGGCCTGCTTGTAGCATTCTGCTGGAAGCAGGAATGACTCCACAAATGGTTAGGGAGCCAGCCTCCTCCAAACTGCCCTTTGCACCAGGTCCAGGTGTGTAAAGAGAGCAGATGGGCCATCCGCGCTGGAAGTAGGACGTCCGAGACTGGACAGCGGAGGTAGAGTATTGCAGTTTTCAAGATCTCTCTTTCTACCACCGAAGCAGTATCTCAAAAATTCTCTCCACTGCTTTCCTAATTCTTGGTGGCTGTTAATTGTATCAGAGATCCGGCCTTACAGAGAAAGAAGGGGCTTTTCCTAAGAACCCACAGGGAGTGGTGGCAGAGCAGGAACCGGAATTGTTCTTCAAGAGACTCCTGGGTGCTTTCCACTACCCAATAAAGCCAAGCTAGTTCCTCTGTGATGAGAGGTGAGTGTGGAACCCAAGTCAGAAGGAGCTCATTGGCAGCATGTGTGGCCAGTCCTGTCAGCAGGATGTTCCAGATCATATGAAAACTACCTGCTGGGGCCCCTCTACTCACCATCTTATAGGTGTAACCACATACTATTCAAAAGCAGTGTTCAATAGATGTTTTGTAATTAGCTCTAATTTGGTTTTTAAAAGTTTGATATATATTTAGTGAAAACTTTGGAAACATAAAAATGTAAAAAGAAAAAATAAAAATCACCAGTAATCCCATCACCCAAACACATCAATTGCTTACATTCTGGTATATTTTCTTCTGATGTGATTTCTTTTTAACATGATTGTAATCACATTGTAATAATAACAGTAACATTTATCAAGGGTCTACTTACTATGTGTCAGGTACTATTCTTTATACATATTAACTCATTTAAGTCTCATAACAATCCTATGAGGTAGGTGCTGTTATTACCCCCATTTCACAGATCGTAAAACTGAGGCAAGGGAAGTTAGTACCTTGCCCAAGGTTACTCCACTAATCAGTAGTAGAGCCAGGCAGTCTAGCTCCAGACTCTGCATATGCTGCTTGGTATCTTGTTTTTGAACTTAGCTTTATATTAAAAGCATTTTCTTGTCTTCTTCAGAAACACCAGCTGCCTAATATTCCATCAAGTAAATGTCCCATGGTTGACTTGACCATACCTCTACAACTGTGAATGAAGTAGTGTTCATGAATGAGGCTTTTTCTACATTTAGGATCATAGAATTTCCTTAGGATAAATTTAAAAGGTATAAGAAATGACAATAAATCTGTTGATCCACATTGCCAAGTATTTTCCAGGAGGATTATACCTGGACACCCTGCCACCAGCCATATGAGTGTGTCCCTTGGAGGTTATCACTCATAAAACGATTAATTTTATAGGAAAAAAACTTTTATTATTGTTTTCAGCAGTTCTTATATCAAAAATTTTAAATCTATAAACATTCTTTTTTATGGCTGCATGAGAATATAACTCTAAGATACTTTCAGATTTCTTCCTTTTTATTCCTCTTTTTGGTCTCAGACCTGGAGCTAGGTTCTTCTTAATTTGCATGTTTGTTGTAAAGGATAATGAAGGGTAATTAGAACAGAATGGGTGGGGGGCTGAATAAGAAAGGCCTCGCCTGCCCACCTTTTTTCACTTCTGATGGAACTATGGGACCACAGGGGCCTTAGGGCCGGTACCCTCTCAGAGGTGGTGAGGAGAACTCTCTCAGCCCAGCATTCGCAGTGATGTCATTTACAACAGTGATGTAATGCAGCTCAATAAGTATCTGCTGGAGCTGGGAAGTGAATTAATGAACGCATTATACAGAGGTCTGCCATATGTCAACCTACCCTCAACTCTATAGCTTTAATCATTGCATCTCAGTGTTCCCTTTGTGGAAAAAAAAAAAGGTTTGCATCTGTGATCCCAGGTCCTGGTCTTATTAGGATCCTAAAGGAGTGGCCAACTAGAGGTCTTTTAGCCCAAGGCAAATAACTGAGATCAAAGTTTCCTGGATCTCTCCTGGGAGGTCCTGGTCTGAGAAGAGCAGGCCCTCAAGTCACAGTGACTGGGCTCTCCCTTTCTCTTAGCGACCTGCAAGCATGCCATCCCTCCTGGGGAAATGGGAGGACACAGGTCGGGGGCAACGGGAAAGGTGAGGGAGGCGATGATCTTGGGGGAGGCAGGGTGAGGGCAAGTGTTTACAAAGATGGCTCAGAGGTCTGCTGCGCCCCCAGCCGAGGCTTCTCAGTAGAAGGGGCCCTTGCTCAGCACAGCCTCTCCTGCTTTTAGGCCAGCAGAGACGATGGCTTAGCTCACACTTGTCTTAGGGGGACCACGGGGCTTGGATGAGTTATTTGCCATCCCTCTGCCTCCCTTTTTATGAAAACTGTACAATGTAAAGCTCAATAGTTCAGGTGTTTTGAGATCTTTAGATGACACCAGGACAAATACAGCTTTTTGCCTGTACATTTTAAATATATGTAAGAAAAATAAATTCACAGAATATTAGTCAAGAAGCATGATGCTGTCACTGAAGAGGTCAAACTATTAAGTGAAAGTCACAGGACGGCAGCCATCCACACAAGTGTATATTATCTTAAAAATTAAATGTGAGACATTTCAAGACTAGGATATTCCAGTCTCTTCTGTGATCAGTCAGGGATGTGAATGTCTATAAAATTAGAAAGTATGTCACATGGGAGAAATCAATCAACTATTTTACAATTCATGTGGCCCAAAACTTATTTAAGTCAGTTTGCTTTTTAAAGTTTAGCGTGGCCAGGAGTTCCCAAATCATGTTATAGTACTGTGCCTTAGACTTCTCATGTAAAAGCTATGTTCAGTCTTTCATGGTTTTGTTTGGCTGTTTTTCTTTTTAATCTGAAAATGACAGGGCAGACCAACTTCTGATTAATGAGTCTTGGTAGGGCCCAGACATTGGTATTTGCTAAATACCCATCAGGTAACTCTAATACATAGCCAGGGTCCAGAAACATTAGCCTAGCTGATCTCTGAAGTCCTTCTTCGGCACCAAAATGCTGCGATTTCTACAGTTTTAAAATTTAAATACAAGTAAATAAGAAAATTAGATTCACTTCCCAGATAATTCTGCTCTAGAACATCTTCCTCAATTCAGAGGTCTCAGAACTCCTCAAATGAAGCTGACTTCAGAAATGTCCCCAATCCCCATGATGTATTTTGGGCAATCTTATGAATTTGGAAAATTTATGTTTGCCTCACATTTCAATATTCCTAAATGAATTTTAAGTCAATTACCAAAATAAAATTGTATTTCACCTTTAAGAGTCAAGATGTGGTCAAAGTTTTTGATTTCAAGGTGGAAATTAGTTAAGATTCAATGAAAATATTTGTGGATAAAGACAGATGAGAAATGAAGATATTGAATCTTTGCTGTTAGCTTGGGAGGGCAACTCCGAGTATGTGTGTGTGCCGGTGTGCTCACACATGAGCCTCTGATGGGATGGGAAAAGCAGTTGTGATGTTGGGGGGAGTACCTCATAGAAACTGTAAAGACAGATGGTGGCAGACTACAGCTATGGGGCCCACATGCTATTGTTTTCAAGGCAATGTCAATCTAGAAACCCTTCTTACTGAAGACTATGTCCCTAGAACTGCCAAGTTTTTTAAATGTGGTTCAGCTGGAGATGGATTTTGTCTTCTCATCATAAAACTTAGGCACCCAAGCTAAGGACTTGAATGACTATATCACTGCGTCTACTTGTGAAAAGGATCTGTGGAAAACAGATCCGAGGTTGAAACCTCACCATGCATAAATCAGAAACTGAAAGATCTGTGTTTGGTATTTAGATTAGAAATACAAGTGAAAGAAGTAACATTACCATCAGAAATGTGCATTTCTAAAGATATTCATTTGAAAGTTTTGAAAAAAGTAAAGCTCATGCCCTGGGGCTCCTGGAAGTATGTACAAAATACAATAATTAAATTAAGTCCAGCAGTTAAAATTCCTCATAAAAAGAAAAAGCTGGAGCGCTTCCCAATGGGGAATGCTTGACTTAAAAGAAAGGTTTTACTCTGTGGCCTGAAGGTCAACAAACTGGGACTCTGTGGGAATGTATAAAATTTCTTAAAGGAGTTCTTGGTCTTTGTTTTGCTGAAAGAAAATAAAAGAGTAAAAAAGGACAAGTTTTGAAAATGCAAAAAAAATGAAGGTGCAGCCCTAAAATCATCACAATTTTTATAAATGCAGCACTGGAGGCTATGAAAACATGCTTTCTTTTCTGAGTACTAATCCAACACATATGCTCTTTGAGAAGGAAGGAAAAAGGCCAATGGCGCCATTTAACAAATCATTTTAAAATGTGCTCATTTTCAGAGACTCTGCATGCAAATTCGTAACTCATTCATTTGCCACTTATTTTGAAAATATTTACCCTAAATAGTCTCATAAATATATCTCACAATTTAAAATTCCTTAGATGACACAAGGACTGATAATTTTTAAGAAGGTTTTTATAAAGCAAAGTTGTAAAAAATGATTTTTTGGGGTCACATCCTCAGTAATCTAAAATGGAGTGTGTATCATAATTTGAAAATATCTGGTTTTGTAAGTAATAATTGTTACCTTTCTGGCAAAGTTCCCCCCCAAAAAGAATATGATTAACAACAGGATAGAAATCAAATTTTATACTCTTAAACTTTGTTATTTATAAACATCATTCTGGGCTCCCATGTGAGTTTCAGGCTGCATATTCCAACAATTCCTACTAAAACATAAAGAACCAATAACTAATTTGCCAGATCCTCATCTTCTTTATCGCTTTAGTAAAATCTGAATGTTGGCTTTACATTAAGACAGCATGATCAAAATGTAGGACATTAGGAATAGCAGCTTTGGCAGCAATATTTAATTTACTGAATAATTAGCAGCCTCACTGGCATTTCTACTTTGATTCCCAAAGTACAATATTAGCTGTCCTCTGCACTCAGGATCTCTGCAGTAAAATGGGCTAATAAACTTCCTGTGCCAAGTTCACAGTAAATGAAGGGCTACAGAGCATTGTGCAAGCAGCTCATGACTTAAGACACTAGATTTACTTCCAAAACATGGGCACAGAAATAGAAAAAAAAAAATCGACCCAATTTTGTTGTTTTCTTTCCCACAATTGTTAATTTTGCTTTTGGAATTGTTGGGAGAGGAATGAATGTAAAATTATAAGAAAAGGGAGAAGGGAAGTGGAGGCAGAATGACAGTAGACAGAGGGACTAATGGAACGGGAGATGATACAGAGAATGATGAAAGCCACGGGGATGGGGCCGCAGGAGGAAGGCTGCAGCCAAGAAAGGGGCCCGAGAGCAAACACAGCTTGGCGAGTGCATCCTGTGTCCCTGAGCTCTATCCTTCACTCCTCTGCTGGGCCAACTGACTCCTTTCCTTAGACTCCCCAACACATTCTCCAGCCATTTAGACAGTCCCCAGTGGGCAATCCTGCAAAATGTGGGAGGGACTTTTGCCAGCTGTATGACCTTGAGCAAGTCCACTAAAGGGGCCAGTATTTACACAACTCCAGGACACACACACACACACACACACACACACACACACACACACACACACA
>JAQQAC010019963.1:10497381-10508394 GCA_029783875.1 Phataginus tricuspis
CACACACACACACACACACACACACACACACACACACACACACACACGCTGTATTTTTTTCTATGTGAATGGAGCCCCCTTCAGCCAGGCATTGGTACCGCATAATCCTCCAGAGCTTCATTGTCTTTATTTACAAAATCAGTGTTGGACAGAATGGCTCCATAAGAGAGAAATTTCCACAGTCCAGCAATGGGACTAGGAGATTCTGAATAACAACAACAAAGAGCCACAGTGTACGTGGAGTGTGCCCTTACACCCAGCGTGTCCATCGGGCCTACCCATACCTTTTCCTGTGAGAACATACCTACCAATAAAAGTAAATGAGAAAATGGGGTTCACTTCATAGCAATTCACTTCCCAGCCAGCTTTGTGGCAGTGGGATTCCCGTCTATCCTGCATTGCAGTACAGGTTTAGTACCTAATGGAGATCATTTGACATTACTGAATGCCTGCTATCCACCCATGACGCTAAGTGCTTTAAAAAAAAGTACTATACTTATTCATTAGTTTTTATTTATTTTTATTTGACATTCATTCTTTTTCTAATGTTTTTTTCAAAGTGTGGTAAAATACATACAACATAAAGTTCACTGGATGCAGACTGCCCCTGGAAGGGTGAGACCTTGGGCAGGGCCGCTGTCTGCAGCTGAGGCAAATGCTGAAGGAGGAGCTGATGAATGGAGGCTGGTGCTGACTGCACTGCCCCCCACCTGGCGATCGGGGATTCTCCAAGGGGGACTGAGTGGCGCATTCCTGTGCCCACTACCTCCTCAGAGCAACTCTGAGTTAGGTATTATTCTTCTTATAGTTGAAGAAACATACTCAGAAAGAAAAAAGGACTTAACCCAGTAATAGTAAAAGCCAGGATCGGAACCTAAGTGTCTGACGGAGGGAAGACTCAGTTTTTAATTTTAATGAACACACTTCTTGCAAGCTCTTGCTGTGTTGAGGTGAGAGATGAGCAGAAGGATTGGAGATGAATGACAAAGTCCAATATTCAGGGGGTCTGCACTATTTTGGGGATATACATAAAAAGTACTACAATGGAAATCTGATCCAGGGTAATGGAAAGACTGGGGTAAGCCAGCAAATTGTCTCTGAGAAGTTGGGGAGACCTCGTGGAAGTGGCCTTCAATGTACGTCTTGAAGAATGGTTATGAGTTTGTTGGGTGAGGTGGAGAGGAAAGGGTTACAGCTGTGCAAAGGCTTGCAAAGGAGGTGCGACAGTCAGGCACAGTCCAGCTGCGTGGTGGCTGGGACCCCTTGGGAGAGACAATGGGAAACCAGTGTGGAAAGGCTGGTAGGGCTCCTAGTGGCTGCAGCTCCCTCACACCAGACTGGGAGAAGTATCACAGGGCTCCTCTGGAAACTGGCATGAGTTCCCGTCCCCAGAAATCCAATGGAGGAAACAAATGTGTTCCTTTCCTCATTTGGGAGTTTGGAAACAGTTTCCCAAGAGAATCTAAGCTAGAAGTTCATGTTGGTTTTTATATTCTTCCTTCCATGGAACTCAAAAACAGCCTATTAAAAAAAATTAAGCCAGACGTCTAGAGTGTGTAGTCTTCTGAAGGAACCCTCCACCACAAAGCTATCTGAGTGGTCATTTTTCTCTTGATATTTTTACTGTGTCTGGATAACTTGGGCAATTTGATTGACTGTTTAGAAACAAACACAGCCAAACTAGCTATTAGCATTATGTAAAACAAAAATCCAGTTTCTTTTCACTGAATTTCTCTTGTTTAGCTAGATATTTTAACATCACAATACAGTTGGTGTTTGGTCTCCCCTGCTTTTCATAAGATGGAGGTTTTTCAGTGTATCAGCTTTCTTATTTATGTAATGAAGGGAATCCTGAAATGTCTTCCAGGGTTTAGACTAATCTCTGGGACAATGTTCAGTTTTCTGTATGTTTGCCTGCTACACACAGTGGGAGACAGAAATTGATTTTGACCAATGGAGAAGTCTAACATGAGTTACAGGATCACCTTTTGGTTAGTAGGCAAGTACATGTGATTTGAGAGTGGGTTTTCTACTCTTCCTGGTAATAATAGAGCTTTGTCTTTGACTTAGGGGTTGGCAGTTATACTCTGAACGTAAGGTCCCCTCTTTTTTGAATGGGTTGCTTCCTAAACAAGAATTCATATAGGAGAAAAGTACCCTGAGTTGGCCAAATTCTGCCCTAAGTCTGAGCACAGCTTTCCAATTCCCTGTGTAAGCCAAAGGGAGAATGGGGCCAGGACTAAGTGTTTGTTCCCTTAGCAAGTCTGTCAGGCTGTTTACAAACACACAGGAGGGCTGACTTAATTCCTCAGACCGCTGGCTTCAGGACTGCAGCCCGGCTAAGCAACTATCACGAAGGATCACGAAGAGGGCAGAAGGAGATGCAATAGGTGAAAAAAGTGGCTGGTTTTCAAAGACTATGGTGTGCAGTTTTCCAAACGTTTTAAATTCGTACTATGCACCTCTCTTGTTATTTCCCTCACTGCTCTAGCCAGTGGTACTCCTTTTAGTTTTGCCATTTAACATTATCTTAGGCCTTTGCTTTTCCTTTGACTTCACACAAGGGCAGTTTAATTTTAAAAGAAAACAGCATTCGGAAGCAGTCCTGTAACTTTCAGGTTAACTGTCTGGCACAAAGTCAGGCTCAACAGATGTTTGTTGAATGAATGAATGAATGAATGAATGAATGAAGTGATTCTCTTGAAAAAGTGTCAGAGAAATATTTACTTTCAACATTAAAAAAAATTAACCCTCAGGATTATCATTTGGAGTATGCTCTATGGATTTGAGAGGGAAATCAGCAAAGTTGATTTTAAAGTCTTTTGAAGAAACTTTCAACCAAAAAGCCATCCAAAACGGAATGTTTTTTTTTTTCTCTTGATTCCAATTCCGTGTTTGAATAAAGTGGGCAGTTCAACTCGATGACTGAACCGCAAGGGGACGTGGATCCTCCGCAGACCCCTCCAGCCACGAATGTATCTCTGAGCTGGATGGGGTAAGGGCGCCGGGCTTAGGGAAAGGCTACCAGGACCCGAGAGAAAAGCCCGGCGCTTGCAGGGCACCTAGGACTTCCTTCCTGCTCCTGGCCCAGGCGCCGACTTCAGGGCTGGAGAGACACGGGGACTCGCCGGCCCCTGGGGCGGGCGCAAGGGCCCCGCGCAGGTGTCGGGCCTATGCGCGGGGTGCGCCGGGGTGCTCGGAGCCTGGGAGACCCGAGAGAGACGTTATTGTTACACTGTAACGAGTCTGATTAACATGCTCCTGACACTTTCTCTTAGTTTCTCCGGCTCCTAGCAACAGTGCACAAAGGCGTGGGATTGTCCCTGGCTCCGCGGGGACACGGGGCAGCCTTTGATCTGCCACCATTACAGGGGGGCAGCGCGACAGGCTCGCAGGCTCCGGGCGGCCCACGGCGGGCGGGCGAGCGGGGCCCGCAGCCCCGGCGCCCTGCGCTCCTCCTCCCCCGCCCCAGGCCCGCCCGCCGCCGCCGCCCTCCTCCCGAGGTGCGGGCAGTGCCTCCCTGGCCCTCGCGCACCGCCTGCTCTGGCTCCGGGAAGCGGCGCGGGGTGCGGACTCGGCGCGTCCCGGCCCCGCGGGCGCCCGTCCTTCCGACGGGGCGCGCCTCCTGGCTCGCCGGGCCCAAGCCGTCGGAAGAAGCAAACAGTGAAACCGAGCGGGTCATTCTCAATGAAAAGAGCACAAACTTAAAAAGTAAGGGCGCGAGCGACAAACAAATCCTCAAAGGCTTTGTAAAGCAAATTTTGAAAAATAGATGGCGCAGGCTTCAGCCCGCTTAGCGGAAACCCAGTTGGATCGGCGGCAAACGACCACAAAGACGCTAACGACAACTTCAGTTCTTTCCCACTCATCACTCTCTGTCTCTGGCAATTCTTACTGATTTGGAAGCAAGTACACTACCAAATAATTGCTGGAATGTAAACAAACTAACCTCCGCCAACACCCGTCACAAAACAGCAAAAAACTACCCGGTTCCACCGCGCAAGGTTTTAGGTAGAGTTAGGTATTTGAAAGTAACTTATTTTCCATTTTGTTGGCTTTCTTAGCCTCCCGTCCCCACTCGATTTAAAATAAAGCGCGGAAAGGAAGACTAAGGTTGGAACATTTAAATGCAGCGCTCTGCTAATTACTTTCCCCAAAAGTTGTCATGTGGAAACCTCGCGGGGGGTTGGGTTTCTGGGCTGGGAGGACAGTGTCCCAAACCAGGAGGACAAGCTCTGCGGTTACAGACCGGTTCAGTGTTCCTTGCCAGTATATATGTGCAAAAGATCCCGCTGGTGATCTTATAACCTATTTTGTACCATGAATTGTCTTTTAAGTACTAGAGGTAAAAATAAAAATAAAACCGGAAGACATTTAGCTTTCCAAGATAAACGGAAACCATAAAAGCAGAATGTCCTTCATATAAAAACACGTATTCTTTTTTCTCCTTTTAAGACATTAGAAAATTCAACGTTCCCAATGAAGGTCAGTTTTTCTAACTCGGGCGGAACTACTGGGGTTTATGTGCAAATGACGCTAATAATACATATATTTTAGAAGAGGTAAAAAAAAACGTACATATAGTCTGTTCCATTTACACAGCAGAATAAACCAGGCAACGAGTTACTTTCAAATTCAAATCGGAGGCGGTGAAGTCTCCGGTCTTGAGGACGCTTTCCCAGCCGGTCCCTGGAGGAGGGCCGGGCAGCCCGCGGTTCCACACTCGGAAACCTGAAAGCAGCAGCACAGGCTGCGCGGGAACTTCCCAACTTGTGCTCGTGGGACAGTGCCTGACTCCACTGGGGTATCCCTCACCATTTCAATAAAACATGATTGTATTGATATAATCCTCTATACATTAAAATGAGGTTGTCACAGATTGTCATTAAGACCTCAGTAAAACAATGAAGACATTATCGGGCACCCCCCCTCAGGCAAGGTATTAGGGGAATAAAACAACCTACACCACACGGGTCCTATTGAGATTAATGAAAAAATTATGCAAAAGAAAAAAATCTCAATTTCATTTTCCTGTGACAGGGCTTTGCATACATACATACAGTTTTGCCTTGCACCTGATGATTTATTAAACTAATCTACGGTGATCACCACTGATGTTCTCAACTCAATCTTGTCCTGGCTCATTTTCTAAGTAATTGTTTCTCATTAGTTCTGATAATGTTTTAATAGTGTTACCCATAATTTAGCCCCCAAGAATTAATAACAGGGGGGTGATATGGCAAAGTGACTTGTGATGAGCTACACAAAACATGAACAGGTATGCTTTTTAATTAATCAGATTCCTGCAAGGTCCTCTTTTTGTGTCCATTCATGGCTGGGAGGAATTCCCTGGGCTGGGCATTCTCGTCATGCCAGGAGGGGGGCAGCTCACCCAGCCCTCCTCCCCTGTGCTGCCTCCCCCCACCCATGGTACCAGACACACGGGTGGGAAGATAGTGGCCATGCCTTTTGTCTTCCAGCACCTCCATGTCCTGAAGTTTTGTTCTTCAAGGAATGAGGCACAACGGGTCTCTGACCCTGACCAAAACCTCCTCTGGGCCCTTTTTAGGCTCACAGAGTGAGACCTTGGTCCAGATTTTCAGCTCCAGTGGGTCCCAGTGTCACAACCCTACCGTAATTGGGAACACAGGGTTATGAGGAAGATGATAAATCTGACACCTAGGGAGATTTAAACAAGGTGTTTTGTTTGAACAGAGTGCAGTTTGAGGTAAAGGGTGTGGAGATCAGTCCCAAAAGGTCCGAGGTGCGGGGGTGACGGGGGTCAGGAATCCTGGTCAGGGCCAGGCTCTCAGCACCACCCAGAGGGCTTGCTGAGGGGACTGCTTTTCCCAAGCTCCAAATGCCTTCACCCGCAGCATCTGAGGTTCCATCAGAGGGAGGGCTTGGCTCTTGGTGAGCCCAGAGCTTGAAGAGCCCCACCTGTAGGAGTTGGGGGTTGCCTGTGTAATTGGGATAGAGACTGGAACATCTGACTGTCATCCTGTAAATTCTGGATGAGTCATCTGGACCAACACAAGAGAATGGGCATGGCAGCTGGGTTGAAGTGAGGGCCGCCTGTAGTGAAGTGTGAAGGAAGGCTTTTATTTTCTTCTTTTGTTTAAGACGGCTCCAGCTTTCGCTTCTTCTAACACCCTGAGGGTGTGTGTGTATAGTATAGGTCAGAATGAGCAAAGGCTCCCTTTGCCTTCCGCCAAGTTCTCCTGGGTCTCCGGGTTCTAAGCAGACGGGTCCGACTGCACAGACAGCACGGTCCTGGATTACCCCAGTGCACTCCTGACGTCAGCCCAGGTGGCACAGCTGCAACAGTGGGGCTCGGGTGACTGCTTCTCCGGCAACTGCCGCCCCACTGCCCCTGCCCACAGTCCTGAAGCCCAGTTTGGCGGGAGGCCAGTCATCTTCTAAGTGGGCTGCAATACCATCATCCTCCCTCCAGCCTGCCCACATAAGGGTGGGGCTACTCCCACCTTCCATTCTGGCCAACTCTGGCATGGCACGGGGTGAGGGTGACAATTCTATCATGAAGGACTAGAGAGGGATGAACCCAGCGCACCCAGGAGGGACATGTGCTGCCCAAGGCAGGCCAGGCCCCCAGCCTAGCCCAGCACATCCCATCTCAATTTAAGAGCTGTCTCCTTGGAGTCCATGTGTTTGGGTATATTAGTTGGTCTCTCAAGAGTTTATTTCCCCAGAACCCTCCTGCCTGGACCAGGTTCCTTCAGCATGCCTGTTTGAACTGGGTCGCCTCCTTCCTGCCGAGCGCTGGTGTTGCATGACACCATGTGGGCCTCTCCCACTTTGCTCTGGTTCCAGGGGGCCTTCCCTTGTATGTTACCTTCAGCTCAACTCCCCATGTGGCTTTCTGTGGGGGCACTGGAAGAGGAAGGGGGAAAGCAGGCCCCTGTGGGGCAATGGGGCACACGGTAAGGGCCACTGAGGAAATAAACAAAAAGGGCATAGGAGAAGTGAAAAATGAAAATAAAAACAACTGTTTTCTATTTACAAATTTAAATAAACAGAACAGCCTTCCCTGCAGTGTTTGTCTAAGAGTAGCAGCCTTGCTGCTGTGTAGGTCATGAAAAGGTTGGTGTAGAGTTTAAAACTTCCCATTCTGTTAATTTCTTAAAGAACAGTCGTCCAGAGTCTTAACACAAAAGCTCATGATTTAATGAGGAGCAGAAACAAAATCTCTGATTGTTGGTGTTTCAAATTTCATTGGCGTCCTCTGGCAAACACAAGTTGATCCTTCGAAGCTTCAATACCCTTTAGCCTTCAATATAAGAGCACATGCTGAATAGGGAAGAATGGCTGGTTGTTATGTTTATTTACCCTTACTACAAGCTGGGTTAACCTCTTCAAAACAGCTTTACTAAGCCCGTTAACCACACCACCCATATGACCTGCAGCAGCATCTCTAATGTGATGCAAATCTCGCAGGGGACCATATGCACCAGCTCCAACGCATTGTGTCTTCTTAGAGGCTACAAGTTTATTGCTGAGAGGGCCCTGTCCTGGCCATACATTTACAGGGGGAAATGGCCTCAGTGGCAAACAGTTAAACGGGGAAATAAAGGGGGAGAATGGATGGTCTTGTGTTTCTGAACATTTATTTTTTAATTGCTGGTAATGGTTGACCTAAAGCATTCGCCCAGGATGATGGCTTTCACAGTCATCACCTAGCAGTTCAAGGATATGGATGTTTCATTCTGGGGGATGGAGGTTAACAGTAATCAGTTTTGAAGACTTATTTTTAGAAAGTATCTCTATAAACCAATATGATATGTAACTTTTCTATGCCATCTCTGTTGTATTATCAGATTACTAGTGAAATAAACATGACCCCTTCATTTAGTTATTTTTTAAAAGCCTGGCCTCCCTTAAAATTCTTTTGGTGTTGAGTGAAAAATGAACAATGTGGGAAATATCTAACATACTCACGTGAGGACTATAGGAGGTATATGTATTTAGGAAAAGTTTGTTTCATTAAAGACCTAACTTCTCCTCACAGCCCATCTTTCCACACTATTTTATCTCCCCATCCAATCATAAGTCCATATTTATAATATGTTAATGAAAAATAAAGTCCTAAGTTTGGAACAAAAAAGAAGAAAATTCATTTTTAGAAGAGTAACTGGCTAGTGAGATAACAAAAAAAAAATGTGATTAATATGAACTGCAAATGGAGAAATGTTCTAATCTGGCCTACTAACAGGTTGCCCAGAGTATTATGGTTTGTCTTTAAGAAACCCACTGTATATGTTCAGCCCACCTGATGAGAGCTTCATTTAACAGATCATTTTTCCTTGATGGATGTGGCAAGCGTAACAATGTTCTGGGCTTGCTTCAGTAATGGCATGTCGATCATACTCCCTCGGAAAGTAAAGGCTCCCTGGAAAACAGAGAATACAAACTTCTTGAAAGAATGCTTGGAAATTATAGGCTTCCTTTCTGTGCACACTTATACAACAAGAACATTTTAGATTCCACCTGAATTATACTGAGTTTCCTACCCAACTTTTAAGAAAGCCAAAGTAAATTACAGGGGAAAGATTTCTTTTTTCTTCCTAAAGAAGGAAAACAAAAAACCTTCAGCATTTTAATGTACAGGAAAAACATTAGACACAAGATATTGGAAACTATTCATTTAACTCTTGAAATAAAGCAGAAAACAACTGTGGAAGAAAAATGTAAATCCTTAAATAGTTTTTGAAATTTGCACAGAACTTTAAAAACAGTAATACACTCTGGCAACTGATGATCATTTGAAAAAATAATTATATGATCAGTTTATTGACAAAATGCTTCCTTCTTGCTGTAACATAATTGCAGGGTAACATTATCATGTGATGAGAAAATGTAAGGTAGTATTGTACAGAGGAAAGAGATTCCTGTGTTGGTGCACTTAAAGAGGATTAGCATGACAGGGGACATGAGTCACGGCAAAGAAATCAGTTTGTAAAATGGTGAGATTGGAAGGAATCTCTGAGATCTCCTGGTTTATCCCCATTTTACAAATTCATTTTTTTTAACCTTTTGCAAGTCCTTTTTGAGTGTGTCATGTGATCTAGGTCCTGTTCTAGAATGAGGAAACAGAGGCCCAGAGTAGTTAAGTGATTCTCCAAGATCATATAACTAGGAAAAGTTAGACCTGGGGCTAATACTTGGGTCTCAAAATCTCAAGCTTCATCAGAGACTCCCATATCATAAGAGGGTAGATTCTTCTCATAAGTACATCAGAAAAAGAAAAATTAAATGCACAGAAGGCAGTATGCCCAGAATCTGAGAAAATGTAAGGTAGGATTGTACTGAGGAAAGAGATTCCTCTGTTGGTGCACTTAAAGAAGAGGATTAGCATGACAAGGACCATGAGTCACTGGCAAGGAAATCAGTTTGTAGAATTGGTTAGTTATGTTCTCCTAATCACTTCTTTCTGAGGTTCATAATCATAGCTCTTAATTCTCCTTTCCTCTACCTGTCAGCAAGGATGCTGATGTGAGTGGGGAGCAGGTGGCTTTTTGAGGCCTAGAGGTGGAGTGGAACAATCCTAATCCTCGTTAATGATCCATTTGTATATATCACTGTCCATTTCTGGATTTCCCAAGTACCACCTCTTAACAGTCAATGTTGTCATTATTCAGGACTTCTGGCATGGGTCTCCTGGGCTCTCTGGAAATCCTCATTTCCCATAATGGTATAAGTTATACATAGGATGGAGATACAAAAAATTGGCAGGGAATCCTTAGTAATGACTTTGGAACTTATTTTTCAATTAAAGGAGAGATTTAAAAGTCACTGAGATGAGAATTTTCACCAGTAGTAGTTGATATTCTCAGTCTTACTATGATAAATCTGATTCATATGAACACCTGTGTGGCCTAAAACCCTGTACTGTGGGGCATTTTCCAATCCTCTCACTTTTTACTGTTTGTACCTCCAGAAAGGGTTTTGCCCAATTTCATTCAGCATACAGCTAACTTTGGTCATCTCTGTCCATGATGAACTTCACAAATTTGGTGAGAAGTTCCAAGGATGTTCCATTGATTAGCATGGCATGTGAAATCAGGGCGTGGGACTCATGCTGTTTTACAAGGCAATAGTCCAGTTTTCTTGTTGGAGTAAATGATGAAGACCAAAGGCCTCCTGGTTATCTGCCCACCAAGTGGATTATGGCCCTGTAAAACAGCACATCTGTCCTGCTAAGGCTTAAATAATAGTCTGGAGAGATGAAATTGGCACAGATGCACATGAAATCAAAATGATGCACAGAAAATCAAAATGACCGTTTGGGTCTATGCCATGTTCCCCAAATCTGCTTTGGGTTCCACGTGCATAACAAGGATGGAAAATATTTCATGTAGTTTTTCAAGACAGGCAGATCATTTCTTCTATGGTGGCAGGTTTTGCTTGACTTCCTTTAATTAGCTTAAGCAGGAAAACAAAATTCACCTTTTTTATTTTTTCCTTCCTCTGCAAATTGAGGATTTTACTATTAAGAACTAGTCTGCAGAATATGAATATCCTCCTTCTTTCAGCCCTATAACTTATAACATGTTTGGCTTTTTTTAACATATGGATTTCCATATGAAATGTGAATAGTTTGTTGGTCAGGATTTGGAGAAGCAGTTGTCAAGAGTTACTTGGAATTGGCAGGGGAGTGGGCGTAGGGGCTGAAACAGCCCTTAGTGAATGATTTCAAACAAGTTTCAGTTTCCCAGCCCAGTGCTTTCTGGAGAAATTGGCATACCATTTCAAAAAGTACAGGGTACTTTCATCAACTTGAAGATTCAGGCTGTAATTTGGCTTAAAATGCCTTTAAATAGTAACTTATTCATGGTTAACTACCTTAACAACTACAACTACAACAATAATAATAGCTATAATATTTTGAGCAGTTGGTAGTCTAGGGACTGTGCCTGACACTTGACATGCTTTATCGCATTACACTATGGGGGTAGATACAATTACCAATCCCCATTAAAAAATTCTTCTTTTTTA
>JAQQAC010019963.1:10508494-10549060 GCA_029783875.1 Phataginus tricuspis
GTGGCTGCCAGGGATCGGAAGGGAGGGATAAGAGGGTAAAAGGGGCATTAAGATTGGCAGACATAGGGTGGGGGGACACGGGGGGGGGACTGTACAGCTCAGAGAAGACAAGTAGTGATTCTTATCTCACTGTGCTGATGGACAGTGACTGTAATAGGGTTGGTGGGGGGGACCTGATGAAGGGGGTAGTTTAATCATCACAATATTGCTCATGTAATTGTAGGTTAATGATACTAAAATAAAATAAGTTGTAAAAAAAAAATTCTTCTTTTTAATTATACTAAAAACACATAACCTAAAGTGTACCATCTTAACCATTTCTAAGTTCAGTAGTGTCTACAGTTCAGTAATGTTTAATATATTCACATCGTTGTGCAACAGATCTCCGTAAGTTTTCATCTTGCAAATCTGAAATTCCATACCCATTAAACAACTATTTCCCATTCCTCTCTTCCGATCCCTGGCAGCCACATATTTCTGCTTTCTGTTTCTATAAGTTTGTATCCATTCCCATTTTACAACTGAGGAAACGAAGGCACAAAAAGCTTAAGAAATTATACATGTCTTCCCTATAGCTGGGTATTATCCAGTTATAGAATTGGGATAAAACCTGGCTCTATCTGATCCAAAGTCTGTGCTCCAGGCTTATATCCTAGGTTTACTGAAACAAAAGTATTCTCTTAATGGGTTCCCTGACCACCTAAAATCAGAACCATCTGAGAGGGAGAGCAGGGAGGTGACTTGTTAAAATGCAGACTTCTGGGCCCAGTCCTACATGGTTTGATGCAGGAGGCCTTGGGGTTGGCCAGAAACCCTGTGGTGATTCCAAAGCACATTCAAGTTTGAGAACCTCTGGGTTTTAGCTTCCCTTCATAGAAGTGGTTAGGTCGGCTTTCATAAGGGTATGACTCAACACTTGCCCTCAAGAAACTTATAGTTTGCTGGAGGAAATGGGGAAGAAGAGCAGCAGGGGCATAAAATGCAACAAGAATCAGAGAAAAAGCCAGTGTGATGAGCACACAATGCTTGGAAGGTCTGAATGACAGCCTTTCTTTTCTGATCAGAATCATTGTTACCAGTTTGCACTGTTCACACAGATATGATATTGTGTATCTAGGACATGTCATGCATTCCCTGCTAGAGTTGCCATGGAACACCATACACAATGGGGCTTTTATTCAACAATGACCTATTCAATGATTTGTTGTAATAAATCACTAGTCAACCACTTTAGCACATCTTACTGTGTGGTTTCAGACTCCTGGCAGTGAAGGGAAGTATCACCTTAGCATATGTTATCTGCATAAGGAAAACAATTACTATTGGGCTGTAGTTTTTCTTATACATGATCATTGCCTGGTGGTAAGACAGGCACTGAAATTAAATGAACTTCATGAGGCTGAAGAGTTTTCCATGGAGGAGAATCTGAGTTATAATTTGATGGCAAAAGTACTGATGATGATGATGGTGGTAGGTGACTAGTGGTCACGTCTATGTGAAATATTAATATATTTTGAATTCCTGGTACTTAATACTTGAGAAATTTTTTCTCCATAATACCAAAAGAGTAACTTACTAAATGGATCTAATTCTTGTCCTACTTACTTTATTTCCAAATAATTTTTTGGGGCATTCAGGAAGTTCTCTCTGGTATTATGATGACAGAGTTGCTCTGTCAGCTCTGATGATGGTATTTGAGTACAGTCCTTCTTTTTCAGGGGGACAGTCTTTTCCTCTGTAAGTCTTATGCCCAGTGAAGTCATTATTTTCCTCATAACAGTTCCCAGTGAATTCTTCAGACCTTTTATTCAGCATTGGCCATTATGAAATTTCTCTTCAAGGTTTGGTTGTGCCCTTATTTGCTAAATCTCTCAGGCCCAGCCAAGCCCTCCTGTGACACATCTCTTGGTTACTCACCAAGTCAACCGCTCCTTGACAGCCCTCCAAACGGGGGGAGGTGATGCTCTTGCAGAGACACTCTGAGACATGGCCACCATGTCATTCTTTCTTTTCCACTGTGAATCTATCATACATGGAGACTCCTTGGACAGGCCCCAGCACGGCCTTGGTCCCCTCCCAGTTCTGTTGTGATGTTCCCTGTGAGGATGTTGGTCTGGTGGCCAGGCCTCCACAGCTCAGTGGGGAGCACGTCAGTCTCCTAGGCTGCCTAACAGAGGTCTCGCTGAGAGTGCTGGGCCACTTCCTGGGGAGTTGCACCTTCCTAACTGGGCTCGTGCTGTTATCTTTCTAAAACAGTGGATAGGATCATTCATTCACTAAACCCTGCTTTGGCTCCCTTTGGATTACAGAATCAAGTGCGGTCTCTTTACTTGGGACCCCAAGGCTCCCCATAATGATACCAGGCCTCGCTTCTGTTCTCAGCTGTTCCCCATATACTGTTCTCTGCTCTGAAGGACCTTTCCCTGGCTGGCCAGCAAACTCCTCCTTATGCTTGAAGATGTCCGATGTCACATCTGTTAAGTGTTTCTAGACTTCCCTAGTAGGGCTAATAATCTCTTTCCTTCCTTTCCTTGTACAGCTCCCCATTATAGCCCTTGTTACACTCTATTGTAATTATTTGTTTACAGTAATTTGGTGTCTTACTATGCTGTGAAGCCCTTGATGGCAGGGACCATGTCCCATATATCTTTGAATCCCTACAACTCAGTACCTATGGTTTGGGGTGGAGCTTGGCTCTTTGGTGGGACCCAACCTGGTAACCAAGGGGAGAGTGATATGGAAAGATGGACTTGCCCCTGGTCTCTACAGGCCTTTGCAGCTCCTATCTTAAATTTCTCCTCTCCTTTGTCTGCGGTGTCTGTCTGCACCTCTTGATCTTTCCCTGCTCTGGTAATACTCACTGGTTGGGTGACCAATACTTGCTGAGCCTCCAGTAGGACACAGTGACTAACTTCAGCATATGTGATGTTGGGTTCAGTCAGGTTAACTCATGCAAATGACTTAACAGTTAAAGTGCCAGCAAATCTGTCACATTCATGGTTCTTAAGGACTGAGGAGCCACAGAAAGAAAGAGCCATCAAAACAGGGGTGGTTTGGCCAGGGAAGGACTTTGAGAAACAGAGACATCTCAAGTCAAGTTTATAAGGTTGGTGATGCCAGATGAATGTCAAGAGAGAGGCAGGGGCAACTGGGAGCAGCACTTAGAGATGCACTTGTAGGGTTGGCTTTCCCTGTTCTGCAAGAGCCCCCATGCTTCTGGTCACCAGTGACACAACAGATCAGGCAAAATGAAGGAGGGATCACAGTATGAGACACTGTGTCTATCTATAGATCTGCCTGTGGTTAAAGGGGCTTCTCTAGGGTGCAAGGAAAGGGAGCCTAATCTAGCCCAAATTAAAACCATCTGGAAAACTGGTTCTGGGGCTCTTTAGCTGCTTGACTTTCCTTATGACAAAGCACAAGTCTCTACTTGATGAAGCCAGACTGGAACCCACTGGAATCCCTCTATTCTAGTTGCATGCCCTGGTGGATCCAATACTAATCCCTCCCTGGACCCTGAGGGGAGGAAGTTGAGCCTCTTGTTTCCATTCTTTTTTTCTGGGTATTTTTCCTCTGTTCAGGGGTGGTCTGGGGATGCAACAATGGGAAAGCTAAGAGCTGGCCCAACCTAGCCTTCCTTCTGAGTAGGACCATCATGGATGGATTAAGCCTCCATCTGGAGATGGCTCTCTGGGTGCCAGGAGAGAGGGCTGAAAGTGGGAGCAAGGATTTTCATCCTCCCTTGAGGAAGAAATATGAAGATTCTTGCAGCAACTGTAGCCCAAACTCTTGTTAACTATAGCCCTTGCTAAGCCTAGAATATTCATTTCTAAACTGAAAATTGGAGGGATGCAATCTTATTAGGAAAATCCATTACTTAAAAAAGAGGTTTCATCTGATAGTACTTTATACTTTTCATAATGTTTCAAGGACATTTTCTCATGTGCAGTGGGGAAGATATGGTTATTTCTATTTTATAGATGTAAAAACTGTAGTTCAGAATTCATATTTTAAAGGAACTATGAGGATTTAAGGCTTTTCACCCCAAATCTCAAACTCTTCCCACTAATTGGTGTACCCCAAAGTATGACTAGTAACAGTAGTACCTGAGATGATTATAGAAAAAAGTTTAAGTGTAAAAAATTTTAAATATATTTATCTATTATATATTTACATTTAAAAATATGTGTATATATTTTTTATTTATACTTATTTAAAATATATATTTAAACATTTTATTACTCAAGATGAGGCTGAAAAAAATAATGCTATGATATGGATAAGTTTATCTTTTAAAGTTCCATTAATAGAGTAAAAGAATACTGAAGACTTGGGAAATACAGAACATGTTTTTCTTAACACTTTAAATTGTAGTGATAATTTGACAGGTATTTTAATAGTATTTTGAATTAAAATTCAATAGTTATTTACTCCTATGGCCAGATAATTAACAGATGTTAATGTATCTCTACATGAAGTTTCTAAAAGTTCAACTGAAGTCATTCAACATGGACAACAATTCATAATGGGCTAATCTGTCATTACTGAAAGCATTGAAATTCAAGAGATGACAGTCAAGGCCTTTGACGGGGAAGCCCTTAAAATGATTCATAAGAATGTTAACAGTTGCAATATCTGAAAGGGGTTAGTTGCATACCTGACTGGGGAATGCAGTGCCAGTTTGGGTCTGTTGAGCTGCTTGGGAAGATCCATTAGCTCTTGCTCTAAGGGGGGCATGGGGAGTGGGGGGCCCTGTATCCTAGGCAGCCTCTTGATTTTCCAAATTACGAAAGGTGGAGAAGCTCCCTCCTTTGGCCTCCCATCTCTTCCTCTGTAGTGCTCAGGCTTTACAAACTCAGAGCACAGAACCATCGGTGGTGCACAAGGCAGAGGGTGCAGGAGGCTCCCCAGTGCAGTGCAATTCTACCTGCCAGGTCAGTGTTGACCTGAGAGGACGCCCAGGATCACCTGCCAAGCAGCACCTCTGTAACCTTCCACCAAACAGAAGCAGACAACTCTCTAGGAGGCACATTCTAAGATGGTATTCAGTAGCCTACAGGTGAAATAAACACAGAGATAGATGGAGAGAGAGGAGCTTCTCTGAGTTCTCCCATTTGAGGCACCTTGATGCAGAGATGAGGAATACTGGCTGTTGGGTCTGCTACACCTGAATTTGAATCCAGGCTCTGCCTTTTCCTAGCTGTGTGTGATCCATGGCAAATGTTACTTTTCTAAGTCTCAGTTTCTTCATCTGTAAAATGGGGATGATAATACCTCTCTTGTAGAGCTGTTGTGAGGATTAAAATAATGTATGCCATCGCCTGTCACATAACAGTTCTCAGTACATGGGAGCTGCAGCTGACACCACCTCTCCCATTACTGTCACCACAGCCACTACCGCATCCCTGACAATACTCCTGCCACTACCATCGTGAACGCTGTCACCCCTATCTGGTTGCTACTGCCACCACCATGATCACTGCTAACACTGCGGCTGTTTTTACTGCTACCGCTATTGTTAGCCAGAGATGACTGAATTCCATTTACTACAGAAAGGCTCAGTGAGAAGCAGAGCATCGAATTATAACACAATTTTATGGTTTCAGAGTGGCTTCAAGGGTTGTGAGAGACATCAATGTTCTTCAAGATGCAATGAGTAGAGGCTGACTCATGCCTAAAGCTTCCTGTCCCCTCTGAACTCTTATAATATAAATCACAGGTTGAATTGTCCCTTTAAAAAACTAGACTCAGGGGTGTATATATTTGACACAATATCAGTATTTGAAAACAAATACATTTAAAAGAATTAAAAAACTTAGAAAATCAGCCGGAGGAAATGTTGAGTAAACCAGGTGACCTGAAACTGGGAGCATCACTTATGCTGGACGAGGTGGTGAACATGACAGTTGTCAGCAGACGGTAAGCAGGAAGAGTACTAATAAAGACAAATGGCCTGATGTGTTTGTAAAAAGGAGGAAATTCCTTGCAATGTGGAAACTGAGTAGATGTAAAATGAACTGACATCACTGAAATTTTGCTTTTTAAAAAGGAAGCATGGAAACATTTAGTTTTAGCTCTACATAGAAAATGGAAACCCTCATGGGTTGTACATTGGTAAGATTAATTTGGGACTTTACCAACAGTTTTAGGAAGCTGGAGGAGAAAAGCAGCACCACATTTGGAAGATAGATTTGGCAGGGAAGGTGAAGGTGGCTGAACAGTAGGAGGAGAGTTGAGGTGAATGTTTGGGTCAATTATCTTAATATGTGACCAGTTCTGAGTTGTCTCCTTGCCCAGATGGAGGGTCTCAGTGGACCAGAGCATTCTTACTCCACAAATGGGTAGGGGATACCAGAGCTACCTTCTGTTTTTAAAATTCTTTTCAGAGCCCATGAAACGTAGGCAGCAAAATTTATCTTAAAAAAATATTCTGGCAGAATGATCAGCAGGAATAGACAAGTCTTTATTTTAAATATCTTTTGAAAAGGAAATTGGGAAACTCTGGCCAAGAATGCCAGTGGAAAGCTACCTACCAAGGTGAAACAAATGGATTTATAAGCATATTGTAACTAAAGGAGTTTCCAAATTTGTTAGCAAATTAGATCTTGTGCTTAATTTTCTCAGTTGTTTTTATAGTTTTATTGAGGTATAATTTGTATGCAATAAAATTCAACCATTGCTAAATATATAATTCATCGATTTTTAGTGATTATATAGTTCTGCAACTATCACCTCCCTCTCAGATTTTTAAAACTAGAAATCTTGTTTGAAAATATTTTTATTTTTAACACTGAGATAAACGTGCAAATATTTAACTCAGACTATTTTATGTCAAATTTTAAATTCCTCATGGTATTGCCTATGAGAAAATCAGAGAATGAAGGCCATTTTATAGCAGCTTGCAGCTAAGACCTACTAATGTTAAACTTCTATTTTATACACTGTAGGTTTCATCTTTCTTTGGAAGACACAGTTATGTGAACAATGTTAACTAGAAGGCATTTTAAACTTTAAAAGACTTAATAAAATACAACTGATGAACACTAACTTATGAAATAACTGATGAAAATTTTTTCTTTCAATTTTTCTACAAGGGAACAAAAAATCAGTATCACCTTTTTAGCAGTGTCAGAAATTTGGCCACCAGTTAGCAAAATATAATTTACTAAATTTATATTGTGTACCACTTCTGTTCAAGATGCCACAGGGAGGCATGTGATAGAAGTCTTACTCTCTAGGATAGTGGTGAGAAATTCCCCCCCCTTTTTTTTTCACTGAGGTCCACTAAACCTAAAATGGAAAAGAATAGAGAATTATAGAAGCTTTTGGTTTATGTTTCATAACAAAATTAAATTTCCATTTGCCTCTTAATACAAAAAAGAATTACAAAAAATTTAAATAAGTACAGCAAAAATTAAGAATGTAAAAATATTTTTAAGAAGCACAACAAAAAAAAGAGTGCTTTGAACTTTATTAGAACCTGCTAAAGGAGAGAAGGCAAGGGAGGGTGGTGACATGTGGAGATGATGTTGTGAGAAATCAAACGAGATACAAAGAAAGAGGGAACAAAAAAGAATTCATGGAAAGGAAAATGAGGAACCGGAAAGACATACATAGAAACACACATATAGATCCATATATACGAAGAGGGAGGAAAAGAGAAAGGTGTCCAAGGAGTAAAACCATCCTTTCAAGGCCCTTATTTGGATCTTGCTATTAAAGACACTGAAAGGCATGGTGTGTTTGTGCAACCACAGGTGGAACTGAGAACAGGACTTTGGAACCTGTCCTTTGAATGAGATAAAACTGAGCTCAGGGCTAGATATGGCCTCTTTGTCAAAGGCTCCCAGTCTAGCTCTGATAGTTTCCAATCTACTTTGGGACACTGAACAAATGATGACTAATAAAGCAGAACAGGGTTTGTGGTGATCAGAGCAAAGAAGCCTTTCTCAGGGACAAATGCAGACAGAATTGAGAAGGAGGGATAAATGTAGGGAATGACAGCTGGGAAGACAGGCAAGGTACATGGCTACTCTGGGTTCCTTTCTTCCTCAACAGTTTCTGCTTAAGCAAAAAAATAAAAAGTGTATGACTAAGAAAAAGATACTAATTTGAAATAACTAGTTTTGGTCATTAGCATGGGGATTCATTATGACTCAGTTGAAACCACATTTATGCTGACTATGTTCATATTTTAATTTACAAAGTGAGCCCTGAATTCTGTCAGGGCTTTTTCACCACCTTGGCCGTGAGTGACCTTGGGCAATTTCTGAACCCCTGTTGAGTCTTAGTACATTAAGTTGTAAACTGAAGGGGTTTAACTAGAAGATTTCTGAAATTTCATCCAACTAAAAGAATTATATTTTTAACTGAAATTGAGCAAAAAAAAAAAAAAATTCCTGAAAATATAAACCAGAATAGAAGTATTTTGACTAAAATATCCTTGAGAATGTGTTTTAATTAAGGATGAAGCAAACAACATGAAAAATTATCAGATTTAACTCACATACAAAATCTCTTATCTTCTAATACTGAAACAGTCATTTGCCACTAAAACTGTGAAACAGGATATGATCAGCACTAGAATTGTATTGCCTTGCTTTAAATGTTTAGAAATCTGCAATTTGTTGTTAATCAAATCAGCCTTAAGGTCATCATTGGCAGACTCTCAGCTTTTCTAAGAATTTGACTTTTTAAAGTCAAAATTATGGCACGTAGTTCTAAAAGTATTAAATGAACAAGGAAATAAAGGGAGAAATGCAACAATGAAGATCTCAAAAGTAGAGTTATGTCTCTTCATCTTTCATTTTCACTAGCAATTACTTGGTTCTGATTTTAGTACTCCTGCTTATAAATAGAGGAGGGAAAGGCTGTGGGTGGCTGGGTGGCAGGATACATGGGTGTAGGAGGGTTTACTGTTGTCTATTAGTGGAATCAACCTTTCAGCTGACAAAGACAACAACCAAATCTTTAGACGGTTTATTTGATCTGTGTGAAAGAGTGGCAGTGGGATTTTTGGCACTTAAATAAGCGGAAACAATATTTTTGGCTAGAGAGACTTCTGAGTTCTCTCAGGGAGCCTTCTAGAAGGCCATCTGGACCAAACAGTATTTCTTTTGTAAAGCCCTGCATTTGGAAACACAAATGAAAGGTGTGTGAGCTGCAATCAGATACCTATTAAAATAATTTGCTTTCAGTATTGGGGTTAGGGTATTAATCTTTGTAATTTTCTAGATGAAAAGACTTACTTACAAGAGGAAAAAAACCCTGTTACTTTCTTTAAGATATATGTTCCCAATTTATAGTCCAGTAGAGGAGTTGCTTATGAGTATAAACTTTTTAACTTGCATAATTGTTTTCTCATGAGTGAAATTAAAATGTTTCAGTTATGTATGATTTACAGTTGTTATGTCAGGTAGTAACCTTGTTTTTGACCTTCATAATTGTTAACTGACAGATTTTAAAAATGAACACTTCCCCTTCCCTTGGTTTTTAGCCATCTTGTGAAGGTATCATGAATGAAAAATGAGAAAGTTAAATGAAATCCTTCCAAAACCAAATAAAGCATTTATAGCAATGATATGAATAAAACAGGGTGCTTGGATAACTGAAAATGAAGCAAAGCCATATTTGTAGCCAGATACTGCAGAAATATGAATATTCTAGCAAAATGCCTTTAAAAATCTATCACATGCAATACATTTTGCTATTCTTTTGTATCTTACTGTTAGACTCTCCATTTGAAAGAAATGGCCAATTCTTATATTACAATTTCCTGGGATTATCAATGATTAAAAAAGAAAGCAAATATCTCCTTTAGCTGTCATTTTTGCCCAAGAAGTGATAAATACAGAAAGAGAAAAAAATTAGCACTGAAATAGACATGAAAAAATACACAGTAGTGTATTTCTATGAATGTATATATAGTACAAATGTGTGTTTATATATAAATTAGTTTCCATTGATATCAGTTAATATTAATTATTTGCTTGAGATGTTTTCATTTTAATTATCCAATTTTCATACTATATACAGTTCTTAGTTTATAAAAAGAAAACTTGAAGTGACATTCTTTAATAAGCAATACTAAATTCAGTTCTGAATGGAGAATTTTCAAACACTGGAATCACCATTGTTATGAAAAATAACACCAAAAAATGAAATTAAATTTTAAGAAAATCCTTTATAAATTTAAAATGAATCACATGGAAATGATTTATCCTGGCTAAAGTATTTTACCAAATAATCTGAAGCTGAAATAATGACATGCAGGTTGTATCTCAAAATGTATTTTTCTGGAAGGATGAAAGAATCAAGTTTGATTAATATTGTGGATATATACCTCACAAAAAATTAGAAATATTTTGGCTTATGGGAAGTAAAATAGCATAGAGTATGTGGAATGTTTAAACTTTCTCCAACAGATTTTAATGAGAAGATGACCTTGAGTCCCTAATGTCATCTATAGCCTAATTCTTTTTAATGGGGACTGTTTTGCCAGACAAAATTCTTCAGCCTGTTAGTATCTTTAGTTTTCTGAAACAAAGCAGTCACAAGTACCATTATCTGCCAAACAGTGACAGATTATATGAGGAGATAATTATTTTTTAATGTAAGGTATTTTTTCACCCAATATTAGACTGAAGGCATCAAACTTTATATATTTCCCTAGAACTTCTAATTAAAGTACAACAAAAAAACATTCCTGTCATATCAAAGCTGAACCCCAATAATCTATCAATTCATTGTCTACATATTCCCATGACTGCTGTTATTTGGAGGAGACAGGAGGAAAAGGTACAAATTTATTTTTGTATAGTAATTAAAATATATAACAAGTACTTATTAATACTGTAGAAAACACAGCTGACCCAGCATTAATTGTGGACTTCAGCTATACCTTTGGTCTTAGGCAGAATATAATTTAAGGTGGGAGCAGTGACAGATGGTAACTACCCTTATCATGGTGAGCATTTCATAATGTATAAAATTGTCAAATCACTACATTGTATACCTGAAACCAATATATATTGTATGTCAACTATTCTTCAATAAAAAAATAAATAAGCAGAAGGAGAACCTACAAAAAAAAAAATAAAGATCATCTTAAAAGAAAAAAATGGGAGCAGGAAATAAGGAAAGGCAAAGATATATAATTTTGCCTTCTTGGGTCATTTCTACTTAAAAACATTATGTGAATGGACTTTTCATCAGAGGATGAAAAAAGATCTTTTAGAAATTTATAAGTGTCTCACTAGAACACAAACTATCAGTTTCCCATTGTTGACAGTCACGTGTGCTTTGGATAAAATGAGGGTGTACGTTTTCATCAGTGATTCACATTTGAAATAAAACAGATTAGATGTTTGTTGGAAGCAATACTTTATACAACTGAGCAACCTATTTACACGAAACCTTTACAAACAGAATCCACATTACTTAAGCCCCAAGACCCCTCAAGACCCAGAGTCACCTACCTGGAGACCCAATTTTTGTGACTAGCCAATTTATAGGCAAAGTGAAAGAAACATGAGAACTGGATAAAATAACCATATGTCCACACTGGAAGCCCCATTACTTGAATCATTTAAACCTTGCTGGACAAAGCACCAGGAGAATTTGCTGTAGGAAACAAACCTACACGAATGGGGCCAGGAAGAAATGACCTAATGGTGAGTCTCCCTTCTGCTCTATTTTCTATGGTTCTGTGTTAAGAAAAGCTGTCCCATCACACTGTTGTGAAAGCTTATGCCCCAACAAGAGGGCATTCTTATTAAAAAAAAATCAAAACAAAACAAAACAAAAAACAGTTCAAATTTAGCATTAGTTTTTATCATCAAAAGGCAAGGACACTTTAGGACAGTTTTCCCTGGGAACAACACTTTCAAGATACAACGGAAAGTATTAATTTTTCTTTCATTCAAAAACTTAAATGCCAGTAAAAGAGTTTGTTTCTAGTTGAATTTTGTTTGCTGGCTATTGGAATTTAGAGTAACCTCTCCTATATTCCTAGGTGCTTACAATGCCAAGTGGAAGCTTTTGATGTTATCTAACATGAAACCTCATGTAGACAGTTAATGGAGGCAGGGTTGGCCCTGATTGGAATTCTGATTGGTCTGCCATTTTGATGGTCCACACCTTGCCTCAGTTTATTATTTCAGTAGGAAGTATCCATGTGATGGATATCCGCAGCTGGCATAAGGTACACACAGAGAGAGGTGCAGAACATTTAGTGAATATGTGCACAGGAAAGCCTGGGAGAGAGGGGAATGGATGAAGTTACTTGTATGTATGAATGACAAAGTATATGACTCCACTCTCTAGGTAAATATCTATATTTATTCATGGAAGATCTGGATTTGGGGTTCAAGATACACAACACAGTGTCAACTTAAAAATATTTTTCTATGAACTGCAAAGTTTTTTCAATAGTTGCTACTGGTTTGAAATGAAAGGATGCTATTTATCCTGAAACTGATAGAAGTCCAAATGGAACGTTGCAAATATCACGTATTCTGCTTGTGTAAAGATGAGTCTGCGAGTGTGTGAGGGTGAGCATGCGTGCACGGTTCGACTTGAAGGCAGGTATTCATACTGAGAGGCAGGGAGTGACCTAATTAATACTATTAAGCCACTTACCCAAGTCCTGGGATTTTCAGGTGTTTTTACTGCCAGTGAAAAGTACAAGTGACACTTCTCACACCCATGTCACCAGTTCACCGCTGAAAACCATTTTTTTTGGTGTAAGGGTGACTTTAATATTAAGAACTTAAAAATGTTTCAGCATTCTTTCTCCCAGAAGTGCTTTTGCATTGTTCAAAACTTCACTCCTTACTGTTAAATAACAAGGTTGAGTTTTTTGATACCAACTCTTGGACAGATTTATAAATGCAACTTTACCCCCATCCTCTTAGAAAGAGGCAAACGGTATTACTGCAAATAACCTTTAAGATAATTAACTGACAATGCTGCAACTAGCATAAAATCTTCCTTCAGGCGACACCTAATTTAAGTGTTACTGGCACAAAGTGGAGACAGATTGCGCATCACCACTGCAATATTTACATAGCAGAAACCCACAGAGCAGGAAACGCGAGGCTCAATGATGCACTAAATTAGGAACAACCGTACTCCAGTGTTAATTTGCTTTCCATTCTATCCAAATCTCAGGTCCAGAAATTGGTACAAACACATATACAACCTTCCACTCTAAAATGACTAAACCGGAGGAGATATTTGTACTCCCCCCAAAATTAAAATAACTTGAAATTTATATCTTTTCTCCATCAGAACCATTTGATCAAACTGTGTTTATTTCATTACAACTTGCTCTCACTTCGATCTAAAATTATTTTCATATGAATGCTTCATCAGACTCTATAGAGAAAAACGAAGCAGACTTCTGCTTTCTTAAAGGCTGCCAATATAGTTTATGAAAAGAATAAAACGAGAGACTTGAAAGCCAGTGAGTGAAATATTCAGGAACATGGAAGGGCAAATTTACCTCACGTGAATTTCTCACTGATGAATGTTGTCCTCCCGACCCACACACCCTCCCTGCAAAAATACAATGAATTTTCTAAAGCTACTCACACAGTATTTTTTCCCATTCTTCCCTACAGTATTTTAAATACCAGTTTCAACCAAGGCATTAACAAAACATTTACCTTTCCTAGTTGTTGGTGCTCTTTAAAGGCAGCGATTAGTTCTTCAGCCCACTTAATTTTTTCAGAGGAAGGAGAAAACTGCTCCTGGACCACAGCAATTTGGCTAGGGTGTATCACCTGCTTACCTACAAGAAGATTAATAATACCGGAAACATGAAACAACACACAACCACGCAAGGCTCCTGAATGCCTCGCCAGACTGTATGTAAAGTAATTATTTTAGAACTTTTTAAAAAGAAAACAACCATAATTGGGGAGGCTTTTCCAAAACAGTTCATAAGGACAAATACAACAGTGAGAGTAATTATGTTTTTGATCCTACAGAAATGCCACCTTAGTGCAGCTTATCTCTTATTTTTAGTTACAGGTGGACTGACTACGCAGCTCGCTGAGTAACTGCCTTGGCTGGAACTTTAAAGGATAATGTCTGGAAATTAGAGTAATTATTTTGAATTAAAGTAGAAAAAAATTATATGTTAATTCTTTCAAATTTTTAAGTTGTCTTTTATTTTGTACCCAGTTTCCCACTTTCCATGATTTCTTTTAGAAATTGGTCTGTTGGTTTTCATAAAGCTTACAGAAGCAGATGTTACAACTATATGAATATCAAATAGCATTTACAGTAATATTTAATTTTCTCACTTTTGGATGAATATAGTGTGTCATTTCTAACCACTAACAGAAAATTGAATTTCAGTGAAAAAATTTTAATCAGTACAGCAAAATAGAAGGCAGACTTGAATACTGTAGTCTCTAAATTACTCCATTTAAAAATATTCAAATAAAAATGAACAGAAAGTTTCTCTAACCAAAAATGTAACCAGATTTTTCCTTTTTCTTATAGAATTAAGATTGGATATTTCCCTCTTATATAAATTCTTAGACACCCCAGACATTTTTTCTCTGTAGTAATAGCTTTAAAAAAGCTTTATACTTCTTTTTAAAGTTTAAGGATCTTAAATAAAAGCATTATGCAAAGATAAGAGTCACAGGATTCTATGAAATCATGTAGTCATTAAAAAAACAATTTAACAATCAGGGAAGAATGGAATCTAATCAGGCCATTAATAAAATGCAACATAATTTAATGTTATAATAATGATGAGATTTTATTACATGATAAAATTATGGACATTTGGTTCTTTAAAAATGAATGTACACTTAATGATAATTTACTCTGCTAAATATATCTGTTGGTCTATCGATTTGCTTTGCTTTTGAAATAGTTGCTTTAACATTTATTTAGTAAAAATTGTATCCTTGATATTTTAAAAGTCAATTACTGTTACTGTTATTATTCTAATAGAAAAAAGTGTAAAAAAATTTTTTTAGTATTTCATGAAAGAGCTTATGTGAATAAACGTAACAATATCTTTTCTTTCAGTGGCATAATTAAAACATCCTCACACTACTATTTCATTCTTATCTGTTATCACACTAATAAAACATTAAAACCCTATATAAATAAAGACACTTTAAATCATCTGAGAAATAATTTCTGGGAGCAAATAATACCAGTAATGACAAGTGAAAGCCTTTTCATTTTAGTAGGTATTGAAATTATATGTAAGTAATCTAATAGTTGGTACAGTATTATTAATAAAGGATGTCAGTTCTGGTAGTCATTTTGTACTAATTGTTAGTCCTGAATTTTATAATTTATGTATATAATGTACACTAATGTGTAAAAAAGCCAGATTTCATGGGAACTTATTGGTACAGGCACTATAATTTGAGAAGTAAAACATAAGCTATTTAAAATACAGTGAAACTACTGATGGTTTGAAATACCCGTATTTTGGGAATGAGGCTAATTTTAAGGTATGTGTTAGGTTTTAGAAATTTATAAACATCCATATGTGGAGTTATCTTTTGTTGAATCTTATATATCCTAACAATTGAACATCAGACTTTAATGCCATGTGGGAGTGAAGAAAATATTTTATACAAAAGAGTTGTTATTGACAAGTTACTGAGAGGGTGCAAAATTGGAAGACATTAAAATTTATGACCATGAAATCCTTTTTACAGTACCACTTGATATATCGTGCTTTAAATCAATACCTGTCAAGTCTTTTAGGTAACTGTATGATGGTGTCATTTTTGTCCTCTACAAAAGACTGCAAAAAAGAAGAAAACCTATCGTGCTTCATATTTATAATCTTTCTTCTCAGCATGTAGTACTAGGAGTAACTGTGATGACTAAGTCAGCTGTTAAACCTTTATTCCAAGATTTACTTTTGTTTTCTTTTTGTAAAGCTAATTCTTACAGTTAGACACTTAATACAGCCAAAGCATTTATTTAAAATCAATCTACACGGATTGTGGTCCTGTGAAATAATGACTGCAGAAAAGAAACTATAACCTACTGTTTGATGCATGGCTAACTTAAAAAAAAACTACTAGTCATTTAAAAATACATAATTTTTCAAAGTACAGGGAATCTTTATAGGAAGACTAAGTGCTCTTTACCAGTGTTATGAATAATACAATACTTTCATTAGATTTTAAGTCTTTTCAACCACCTGCTTTAGATACGGCGTATACTTCCCTTTCTTTCCTTCTTTCCTTCCCCTCCTTCCTATCTTCCCTTTTTGTGCAAAGCTCAAGCTATGGCAATTAACTGACAAGTAATTAGGACAAACAGATCATGAGTGGTCTAAAATACTCAAAGCATTTATTATTTAAAAATACTGAAAATAATCTCATCTTATTATCAAACTAATTACCTTTCATTGGTATGTAGAAATATAATGGGACAACAAAGACCTTCTTTCTAAAAATTTCAGATTGGCTATGAAGTGTAGCTCCCTACTTTACTGACTTGTTCACTTGAATATGATGGGCACTGTACCCTCTGTGTTCACCATTCTCACCCTGCTTCCATTTTTTTTTTTTTGGTGTGTGTGTGTGTGATTTAATACTCCCTATTGTTGAGAAACAATAGTGCCAAGCCCATAAGCTCCTCATGCTGAGTTGGGCATAGTCTAGAAATTTAAATCTGATTTGAAATAACTTGTCTTTGGCAATTGAATTAGGGACCAATTTAATTCAGTCCTTTATTTTAGAGAAACTCTCAAACTTCCTTATAAGTTCTGGAGCAAACATTTACCCCCAAGGAAGCTGAGGACACCCAGGTTATATGAATGATGGTGACAGAGGCCAGCATCAATTCATTGTTTTCTATATTTTTATTGAATTAGTGCCCATTTCAGAGCAACATCTGGCTGCTTGGCAGTCAATGCCATACATTTTAGACCAACAACGTCAGAGTCTATTAGATAGATTTCATGGAGTGTTTCTTCAACTTTTCCATTTGGGCCATGTCCTAACTGGTCATTGGAAAGAGGCAGGTGTAATAGACCACAGGGACAAGGACAACCCCAGGACTGGGGTGGAGGGACTCTTTCTTAGTCACTATTAAACATAGGAAATATCCATTTATTAATAGTTCAGATTACTGAAAAATGTTTCTCCGTAAAAGATCACAATTATTTACTTATTAAACAAATTTGGATGACATTTTATTTTAACATTTTATGTTAAAAACACAAAAACAAATGTTAGCACTTTATTTAATTCTAATATAATACTAAAATTGCTTCTTAAATCATTCAATTTTATTTTGGGTTAAATCATCCATTAAGATATCTTTTACACTGAAGGCCACTTAATGAAATGTTTCTTTCAGGAATCCCTAACTGGACACATTTCAGAAATATTTGCAAAAGGGATAGCATAGATTCTTGTCTATTTCTTTATTATTTGGGTACATTTCTGATCATGATATTCTTAAAACTTGCATCAGAAAAACAAACAAGAACAAAAGAGCTTATGGTGTTTTCTATCCATAGTTGCACGTGTGTATGCAACTGCAAACGTGTTTGTGCACAGAATCCTATTGTGGTTTTTCAAAAAATAGACTTCTGTCGCAAAAACACAATTTTCGGTTGCTCCCCAGGGTCCTGGGGATTCTGAGTGATTGGGAGTACCAATCAACAGATATCTGCCTGCGCTACAGGACTGGACTGCAAGGGGCCCGCTGATCTTAGTGCCAGCCAATGCCCGTAGGTGTCGCCAGGTGCATAGATACTTACTGGGAAGTGGGAGAGAAAGGAGGGGCTTCAAGTGGCAAAAGAATAAAAAACTAGTTAGGAGTTAAAAAAAAAAATTCAAAGAAGATATCACCAAAATTTTTCTCAGAAATGAATTAGTGTTTTGAATATTTGGGAAAATTTTTCTTTTAGCCATCAACTCAAATTCTTATGGCAACTTACTTGAAAATACTTCTAAAAATAGCCTCCTCTCCCTGTGGGTCAGCAAAAATTGCAACAAAATACTTAAGAGGACAGAAAATAAAGGTAGCTAATATAAAGAGAAAATAAAATGAGTGATTTTATTTTCAATAAAATGACTTGCAGAGCCGAAGGAAAATATGACAATTTGTTCAGCAGGTTCTTACCCTGGATGGCTTTTTCACATTTCACGTACTTATTCAGTGGAATAAGCATGAGATAGCTGGCTACAACAGAAACCCTAATTTCAGATTACAAATATACTTTTCTGGAATGATGGCTAATGTAGAGACTGCATTCTAAGATAGCATCAAGAATCATACCGGTGAATCCCATTGCAGCTCCTTCTCTTGACTGCCTGAGAAGCCCCTCTCCATCTCGGAAGTCGATGTATACCAGATCTATGGCCTGTAGACCAAAGGCCTTAGCTATGACGATGATCTTTTGTCGGGCGTAGAGAATATCATGGGTGTCCTTATTACTTTTTGCACCTGAAAACGGGATGTTGACAGAAAAAGATGATGTTAGCTGTGGAAACCAAACCCAGACAGCTTTACAAATACTCAGTTTGTAAAGACTTCTATGCTTCCTGGGAACTGCTCCCCAGCAAAATGATGATTCAAATATAAATGAAGAGAGGGATATATGGAGATGGATCTCATGTCTATTTATCTTGCAACATCTTTCAGTATAATCACTTGTGCATGCATTAAGAAAAGGGTCCTCCCCATCTCAGGAGATACAATCACAAATGACTGTTAGTATATTTTTTCCTTCTTGCTGTCATTTGGAAAGTGTCAGTCCCAAGATAGCACACAAAAGGCAGCTAGGCAGCTGTGCAAGGAAATGGTTAACTTCTCTCACTGAGCACAGAGTTCTGTGTGCTGTGCTTGCAATGCCCTGTCATAACTGAGGTTTTGAGCCAAATATTGCAGCTTCAGGGTTTGGAAGGACAACTTGGGGAAATGGAAGGGCACTCATTTCGAGAGAGGCAGAAAGTGTCTGCTGAGCTACTGGACATACAAAAGTCTCCTGGAAAAACTGGTATTAAAATAAGTTCCTTTTCTTCATCCCTGGCATAGGGGGTAGTATCACTGTTTGTATTTGGACCATGACACTGCTCAGGGAAAGCTCCTGTCTTCAGGTCACTAGGACTGTGGTTCTGAAAACACTGTGCGGCCCTGGCCTCTGTGAGATGCACTCATACTCTCTACTTATACATGCACCAGACCAGAGGTGTAGTGCTCAAGGGATGGGGAAGACCAGTGGAAAGCAGCACACTATCTCAATAAATATTTAATAATAAGAAGAGTTCTGAAATATATTTTAGGAGGAATTTAAGATCTACTTTAAATAATATTCACATACTACATTTAATGGAGAAAATGATTTGTTAAAACAAATGTGAAATTGCATTAAATTTGTATTAGAAGCCTAGATAGCCCTCAGTCTGATGTGAAAACAAAATATTTAAGCAGTGAAGATGTTGTTCACATAATATACTTATTATGAACAAAGGAGATGTCATATATTTCTTAACATATCTGTGGCTGCAACAGGCTTTTTTAAAGTTATTTTATAAATGAACAGAAGTAATAGTGTTGTTTTCTGGAAGCAGCACAATTATGAGGGGCTTTAAATTATCAGGAAGTGTCGCCCATGCAGCTGAAAAACCATTGTCATGGTTGGCAAATATATATTATCATGTAAATGTCCATTCGTGAAGTGGGCAAAGATAAAATACACACACATATACATAGAAATGAGAAAGAGAGAGAGCAGGAAGAAGGGAGGGAGTTGGGGGAGGGAGGGAGGGCGGGAGAGGGAGACAGAGAAAAATATGTGTCTGACACCTATGCTGGCGCGAAAGTCTTCTCCTCCAAAAACAACTGCATCTAGAAAAAGACCCACTTGAGGTCCAGCCTTTAGCGCTTCTTCACACACTGTCTGTAAAAGAGCAGAACAGAACCAAAGCTCACAGAAGTGCACGATTTAGAGAGAAGTAGCATGATATATTTCAGTAACAGAAAGATCCAACTCTTAACACAGTTTGGGTGAAAGCTGTCCTAAAAATGCAGCCCAAATTTACCCTTTCAAAAGGTATTTAATATCGTCCAAGATAAAAACACTGTACATCTTTGCTTTGCTCAATGGATATAAATACAGTTATTAATATATATTAATATATTTATAATGTTCAAATTCTTCATTTAATTTCTAGAGAAGGCTGAGCTAACTCATTTTGATTGTACTATCAGTTATTTTTATTTTTCTAAAATTTGGTTTTGCTTTAAGAGATTCTTAATATATGTAAAACCATAGGAAAGAAGGAAACAGTTTTTAAATCAAACTAGTTACATTATACGCATTAGGATCAAATTTCTTAGTCTCAGGACTAAAGATAAACAGTACAAAAATCTACAACCCTAGAGTGGAAAATAAAAATGCAACAAGTCATCCAACATGTATTAATTAGCAACTTTGACGTTTCTATGTGAAAATAAAGATTAAAAACATTCATCTTGACTCTGCAAATGTGGAGATGCAGCATGCTAATATATGTGAGTAGGGAAGACATGAGAAATGGGCAAGGATATTGCTGATGAATTTTAGGGGTTAGAAGTGCTTCTAAGTACACTGTTGATTAAATTGGTAAAACATACTACTTATAGTAATGTGAGTGCTACACAATACTTAAATCATTGTGTAAATCTAATTGCTTCTAAGGGATATGCTTTGATTGTATTCTCAGACTCCTAGGGCAGGCTGGAAGAACTTGTGGTTAGTGTTACAAACACGCTGATCATGAGGCCTGAAGCAGCTCCCCAAACATGTGCTCTCTGCCCCTGCTGCATGGTCCAGGAGGTCTCAACGTTTCCTCTCGGAGTGTTTGTCACATAGTATCTCTCCAGTACAGTTCAACTATCTTTTTTCTTCATTTTTAAGGATTTCTTCCTTCCTGCCCTTTGAGGTAGGATGTTAGTCATACTGACGTTTATGAGTCAGGTGGAATGGAAGGCATATTTTGGAAAATAATTGAAACGATCACTCATAAAGTGTGAAAAAACAAGCTAGCTATGAATCTGTTAAGGCAAATAGTTTAATGTAACCATACAATGCTGGAAAACACTTGGCTCAGTTAATCTTCCTGAATGTCTATTAGGAAATATTTTGTGTTCTAATGTGGCAAACTGAAATAATACTCTACAGATTATTGGTGCATACTAACTTATAAATAGCAACCTTATCTATTAGACACTATGGATAATGTTTCTACAAAGGAGTCAGAAAGTTTCTTAATAAAAGGCAATTGTTACAAAAGAATATTGGAAGTTAATTCATAAGGGGGACAAAGTAAGTTTTCATGCATGTTTAATCTATAAATGTAATAATTCAAAGCATAGATTTATATAATGATTAATCAAAATTATTGCTAGAAATATATAAACATTTCTTTTAAATATTTAGGACTGGGAAGTTTTTCCTTGCTACTTGGCCAATTTCTTTGTTTTCTAAGATGCTCACAACCTGGTTTTGGATTATTGAAGAGAACAAATGGTGCTCAAGGTTTACTTTTGCTTACAAATCTCTCTGGAAAAATATTTTAAATAGGTGTTAAATTGAAAACAAAAGTTCTTTTTAGGTAATAAATAAAATACTTATTAGCCACATTATGGTTTTCTTACCTTAAAATTGAGCAAACCCATTGCAGTTTCCACAAAAGGGATTAAATTCATAGGTTGTTCAAGTTTTCGGCCTTTTAAGTAGAACAAAAATTTGTCTGAAAACTGAAATCAAAAGTGTCACAGGTGATTAGTGGGAGAAAAAAAGGTGCAATCACTGAAATGTAGACACAGAAGTTGTATTTAAGTCTTTGACCTGAGGTAGTAATATCCCAGCCTCTTTCATCCACAAAAAAGAACTTAAAAAAACACGCACCAAAAAACAGGAGGAAATACCCAAGAAAAAAAGGAAAAGTCCCCACCAAACTAAGTAGGAAAACCCCAAGAATTATAATTATTTTTTCTAACAGAGCAATTTGAGGCCTATGAGTTAGAAGTGGAAGGAGAGATTCTCAAGTTTAAATGCTTTTCTTGAAACATATTTATTGAAGACCTCTCACCCTCACTTCACAACGTGCAAGTGGCAGACCCCCAGACAGCGAAGTCTTCCTCTACCTGCCTTTCTGTTTTTGTTTTGGCCCCAGCACTGATACCAGTGTAACTGTTCAGCAGTCTTCTCTGGGGAATCCATATTATTCACTAAAGCACCGTGACCCTTTGTTCAGAGGGTTTTTTTGCATAATTTTTTTAGCTTACCTAGGAGGACCTTAAAAAAGGAGGTTTAATTCTTTGAAGACCAAAGCTCGCCAATGTTCTCCATGAAGCCAGTTCACAGCTAGCTTATGCTGCCAGTGGGGTAGCCCCAATTCCAAAATCTATCATCTGGAAATACACAAAAGCTCTGCACAGATCTACCCCCACCCCTTTCAAAAGGAAAAAAACCCCACCATACTCTAAGTTGTAAATCTGTTATGTCTATCTGGATCTAACAAGATGTGGGAAGATTAGGAAAAAAAATCCACAGGTATGATAAAGATATTTTTGTAAATAAAGATGAAAACACATATATATCCATTTAAAATTTAAGGAATATTCAGCCATTAATGGATATCAAAGGAAAAGGGAATTTTAATCATCTCTCCATTCAGTCTCAGTTGGGTAAATCATATCTAAGAGATTTGCATAAATATAAACCATCAAAGACTTTTCATCTTCAAAGGGGGTTTCAAGACCCTATAAGCTTTGTACTGTAATCATCGCAGGTCACCACCCTGCAGGAATAGGGCTGCTATGGCAACATAAAAAAACTAATGCTTAAGGCTTAGCATAATATTCTGACTAATAGAAAGGAAACTCATTTTAAAAGCTGGCAGCCTATTTACCAGAAGCAGGATTAGAGGTGTTATTTCCCCTTTTAGTTGCCCCCTCCTTGCCTGTGCAGCCCCCTCCCCGCCAAAATCTAATCACTGGGATCTTTAAAAAGCTTTTGAGCAATTTGCAGTAACTTTACAATTAGGCTAAAATAAATCACAGCTTTCAGTAATGAAGAATTATTCCCAGTTGCTTCCACTGCCCCCCCCCCTCCGGGGCACCATCACCATCACCTCCTTAGTAACTTTTCAAGGGAAGGAATAACTCAACCAAAATAGCAAGAGAGAATAGAAGGCTACAATTTCAGGGGACAAGATGTATAGAATTCTCTGCAAATAAAAATAAAACATAACCAATGCCACATTTAATCTAGAAAATGGATAGTAAACTATTAGTGGTTTTAGTGTTACATATGTAGTGGAGGAATTTTTTTTCTTATTAAAAAGAACTTGCAACGTTACTTGTCCCATTCTTTGTGATAATAGCAATGACAAAAATAATAAAGGTTGAAACTAGGTAAACACTTTCCAATATATTCCCTGTTCTTAGAAAAATCTACAGTGTCTTTTGTTTTTTAGCCAATAGGGGCATTTAAAAATTAAATATTCTAGCCCCTCCTCCTCCTCCTCCTCTTCTTTCTTAAAAAATTGCATTAAGTGCTAACACAAAAGGTAACTAGTGGAGAAGTTTCAATTAATTTTTTCAAAAGGAGACGATTAAATGTTTCCGGCCTGGTAAAGTGTTCATTTCAGTGAGGTGCAGGGGACTGGGTTAGGGGGCGGGGGTGGAGGAAAAGAAGGGGGGAAAAATCACAAAGAGATTGGGGAGGAGATGAAGTAGCAGGGCTCAGCAATTCTTTCAATTCCAGTGCACACCCAATAGTGTGTTAGAAGAATGCACACTGTTCGGGATTTGTGGGAGAATTGTCCCACGACAAAAGAGGCAGAGTCACGCTTGTTATAGTCCAATAAGCCGTGCCAGTCAAACAAGAACCCACACTAGTGACAAAAGGCCAGCAAGAGATTCTCACACAAAAGAAAACAAGGAAGCCCATCTTTCAGTTGTGCATCAGGCTCTGGGTTTTCTGCTTCACATAAATACAAACGGAGAGGAAAAAATAAACAGCCCAAAAGACTTCTGTTAACTAGAAATTCTATTTAGATTTCCATACTTTCCTCACATCCAAGGATTTAAAACAGCGAATAGAAGCCAGAGCTGAAGGCTGGGCTGGGTCCTCCCCTCTCAAATGAAGGGTAATAATGGTGATAAATAGGTATTAACTATTAAACCAAAAGGGAACAGTGACTTCAGATTCCATTTCAATCAACTTCAGACACATTCGAATGGGGCAGGAGGCCTCCAAGACAGTAACCTACTATACCCAGTGTCTCCTAGCTTCTGAGGGCTGACCTTGGAGAGAACTCCAATTTAGAAAGTAAATATGGATCCTTCGACAAGGGTCTTCAAGAAGACACCAATGTGGAGCTGTCCAAAGAAAAATAATGGCAGCTTACATATGTCACTCTAAATTTTCTAGTGGCTACAATAAAAGAGTAAGGGTGAATTTAATTGTAATAATATGTTTATTTAACCCAATATATCTGAAAGAGTGTCATTTTAATTAACATGTAATCAACATAAAATTATTGAGATTATTTATATTTCTTTTGGTGGGGGGGCTACAAAGTCTTCAAATCCTGTGTGTATTTTACACTTAAAGAGCATCTCATTTTGGACTTATCTCATTTCAAGTGCTCAGTAGCCACATGTGGCAGGGTGCCACGGCATTGGAAAGTACAGATCCAACATATCTACATGCATTAAAAAGGTGAGCAGTTTCCTCATGCATTACAACTACCCAATGTATTTGGTACATTTGGAGCCAAAGCCTGAGAAAGAATTTCAGATGTGGCACCAAAATCTCCACTGTCCACATGTCCTTACCATGCTTCTAGCACTTAGTGTCACCAGCTCTCTGCTCTAGAATGGCACAATGTTACTTTATTCAGCAGAGAATCTGCAGAATCATATCAACCCCTAAATAAAATCTAGCCTCCCTCCACTTTAACAATTAAAACAATCATAGTATAATTAGGCCCATTTCAAAGTTTGCTTAAGAAATTTGACATACAGGTTTTTATTGGCTGAAAAGTCTGTCATGAAACACAAACACACCTGTCAGCAATTTAAAAAGGATGAACTAGAGAACTGTTCAGGAAATAATATCTGTGCTAATTAAAACCACTAGTTAAAAGCTTCCTGTTTATTCCTCCAGTTGCCCTAAGGAGTGACCTCCTCCTTTCCTCCCCTAGGTTCATTTTTTCATTTGTGGCTAATGTGCTTTTGCTCTCTATTATGACTTCAAATGAACCTGGGGAAGAGCCATTTACATCACTGCTCTTCCAGGTGGAGGGGTAGGACCTGGCAGGGTGCGAGAAGTGAGCTAATTCTCAGGCAAGCGAGGTTCCAAAGATCTCTCCTAAGGACTACAGAGGAGGTTCTACCCAAGCCACAAATCTGATTAGGGAGTAGAAGCAGCAGTTCCTGAGTATTGTTGTTCCACTGGACACTTTGGGCAAAGCCAGGCTTTCCCTGTGTGAAGGAAATAGTCTTTTGGGCTCACCCCTTTTTCTCCGCTCCCTTTCTCTCTGCTCTGTGTATGCATTTTCAAAACCTGCAACACCCAAATTCTTCTTTCTGTTTCTTCATAGCTGCTCTTTAGTGTTTAGCTAAAGCAAAGCATTAGCTACTCACCCACTGGATTTCTTCAGGACCTTCCACCTTCGGTAGCATCAGGCTGGAAGGAAGGACCCGGGACTGCAGGAGGGTCTCCAGGTCTCCTTCGGCCAGACCACTGGACACTGAGTTGACTCTCACACACTTTTCAGTTGGACCCAGATCCAAGTCTTCAAGAGTTTTTACTATTCTCAGTCTAGCTTCATTCTGTAAGTATCAATAAAACGTACCTCTTAAGCTTATTTATCATTGAGAGGAATATAATTGACACAATTGAACCATCTGTGAAACTGTTACATGGATTCAGCACCACTGCAATATCTACACATTTCCTGTCCACCAAATAAATGGAAATAAATGGTATTTGAAGTAAGTCATCCAACCTGACAGGTAAGTGATTGATTTCCAGATTTCATTCAAGATGACTGTATCAGAGATGAGAGCTGCTATAATGTACACTGGTGTACTTCTAAATAGTAACGTAATCTTGTTTGTTAGCATTACTTTCCAAATGGAATGGTAAAATCATCAACAGATAAAATTTACTGAGCACTTACTAAGCTTTAGGCATGGTTCTAAGTCCTCTAACCTGCATTTTCTCATTTAATAAATATAAGAAACTAGATAACATATGGGTAATAGTATCTCGACTGTCAGTATATTCACATTAGGGAAAAATAAGGATTTGTTTTTTTCTTTCCACATGTTTCATGCTTTTTTAGTCACCTAAAAAATTTATTGAATCTTGACATTCAATTAAGAAGGCACTCACAGGAAAATGACACTCTACACCACAAAAAAGGTCTAACTTGCTCAGATGGAAGGCAACAATATCACCAAGAAATCCCTTCATGAGATGGTAGACAAATACATTTTTTTTTCTTTGATTTGACAGTCTTTCCACAGTTAAGAAAAGCTGAAAGGTTGAAAGTCTGCTTCAGTATTTGAATTGTCCCCAGAAAAACTATATGAAAGCAAACATGTTCTTTATTGGCTTTGAGTTGAGAATGTCAAAGGTAGGAAAGGGGGTGGGGAAAGAAAGGAGTGCACTGAGGGGGTGGGAGGTGGAGTCCAGAGAAAGAAAGCAGTTGGGGTCATTACTTCCTGCCAATTTCAGTTTCAAAAACAAATTCCTCCAACTTGCCAACAGCCCTCAACAAATTTTCATTGTCAGAATGAACACTTATCAAAAGTAGTTTCATTTGGGAAGGGTTTTTATGATACTAATAAAACTTTAAAGCTTCCACTACTGATGAATGTGGTTAAAAAAAAAGTCTTAACAATATACAGCCATTTGAAAAGCAATACTTACCTAGGGAAACAGAAAACCAAAGCAGAGACAAAAAAGAATCATTTGAGCCAATATTGAGTCTAAGTCTAATCAACAAGACAAGCCAGGACAGTAGATTTAAACCAGACGGATGTAGGTCTATGACCAAGTGGAAGCAGGGGAGCCTTCCAAATGTGGTCTGAGTTAACCAGTGTAAGGAAACAGTAGCTTAGAGTTGCCAGGTCAGATGGAAACAGAGTATGTAGAACCAGTTTAAGACAGCTCTGTGGAGTCCTGATTTACAGAGCTCTGACCACCAATAATTAGGCCAAGTGTACACAAAAGCAAGAGAGAGGTCACATGAACTAAAATGAGGGATGATGCAGGCGACAGTGGTTCCACATCATGCCTTTGGTTATCCCACAGCTATAAAGCTCATCCACTTGCTTTAACCATGCCCTCTTGTTATATCCACTAAATACAAAAATCCTAAAGATGAAGAGCATAAGTCAGCTGAATATCATGGTTCTAAGGCCATCTAGAGCTGTTGAGAGAAATGCTCCAGCTCCTTGACAGTATGTCTGTTCAGATCCACAGCCTCGGAGGACCCAGAATGTGTTATGCTCCATGAAGCCCACAGAGCTACAAATTCAGGATTGCTCCAGCTTGTAAATATTTCAACTTCCAGGATTTCTTTCAATAGCAGGGCGGGCTTGTAAAGGGCCTATTAGGACAGAATGAATGGAAAATGGAAGGAAGCTAACTAGACCATTTAGGCTGAAATGCATTTTAAAACTTGAGTTATTTGAATAAGCATCTCCATTTGCTGCTTTAATGTGCACGTGTGCTTAAGGACACAGGCTCTCTGGCAACATCAACTTCCTAAATTGTTAATGTTGGTGTCTAAGCTATTTTGTTGTTTCACTTGGATTTGAAGGGGACTGTTTGTTCAAAGCTCATGTTCTAAACCTGTTTGTATTTTTTACCTAAAGTCAGATTACCCCGGTTTCAGCACATTCTAGTTTTCTAAGTAAAATTCAGCACTTGTGGAATTGGCTGCAAATGAAATAACCTAATTCCAGTTTTAGGCATAATCTGATCAGTACTTTTCATGTTATAATAATGAGGAGTGAATACTCAGCATTTTATTAGACATTTTTCTTTTTTGGCTTAGAATTAAAACCAAGCTCTTTCCACTCCATCATTCTGTACCTTTTCAAAAAAAGATGATGGCTTTGGAGGTATATTGCCACACAACACCCTTATTAACAGGCTGTTGCTTGCTACAATTTACATAAACTAAGTGTTCATCCCTCTGCTATGTATCCCAAAATATCCAACAACTTCACTGAATTTATACTAACCAACAAGCATGATGATTTTTTTTTCTTTTTGGTATTTTAATGGTGAAATATGTTACTGTGCTAAGCAAACATACCCGTGCCATCTGTTGGGTAAGAGGAAGGCAGTTTCTAAGAACAATTAAGTTTAGTTGTGGGTGTTCAGCTAGAGAGAGCCACAATCTACCCAGTTGTGAACAGAAAATTTTGTTCATGCTATTTTCTTCCTGTCTTTCCTTCCTTCTTTCTCTTCTGGCCACCGTGTCTCTCTTACATCTACCATTTCCTCTCTATCACTTTGCTCCCTGCACACTTTCATTCTCTTTTTCTCTCATTTTCTTCGGCTCCCGTTAGGCCCTGACCATCCTTTTAATTCCTGTCTTACTTGGCAGTTAGTAAGACATGGCCTGGCAGGCACCATTTTCGCAGAAGGGCTATCTGGGTGATCTGCTGAGATTATTGGGAAGTAAGCGCTCCCTGGAAAAAGAAGGGAAAGGAAATGAAATAAAAGAGAGGCCACTCAAAAAAGACCTTTTCTTGTGGAAGGGGCTCTTACATTCTGGTAGCAAAACAGGTTGTTCAAAAGGAGGTTTAGAAGGAACTGTACTCTAAATATGTTAACACTACAGGATGGCCTTGGTAAGCATTTCTCAATGTAGGATGCACTTGTCTCTCTAAGATCTGACAACCTGGAAGAGACAGAATGGAGTTAAAGCCTTTATCAAGGATTACATTAGATCTTTGCAGAAATGAAACACCAGAGTGTTTTGTAATGTGTTTGATTTCAGAGGTGGGCTCTTGCAGGTCACAAAGGAAGTTGGCACAGATCAGAATCTTACAGGCTGCTGTTCGAAATAAAAAGTGATGTCACCAAACTTCCCCCCTTCAACCAATATTTCGTGCCATGGGCTGCTCAGTGCATTGGACCAGTATCTAATAAACTTGTCCTTATACATAAGCCACCATATTATGTGACTCTGTCTGGGCCAGGAACCAAGGCATGCTATGATTTCAGAGACCACATTCCTGTCACCTGGGGAAGAGACATGCTCTGGTGATGTAAAAAAGTAGATAATCAACCATCACCAAGACCCACAGACTCCAAAATTAAAGGAGAAAATATGTGTGCAGTTGGTTCAATTGGCACCCATTAAAGCTAATAACTAATCATCCTTGCAAGTTTCTAGCTCAGAATGATCAAATCTGCAAAGAAAACAACATCCGTCCACTTTTACACTCCAGTGGAAGAGGTGGTCCCTCGCGGCAGGGCGGCACAGTCTCACCATCTGGAGAATAAATCGAGTGTGAAGTACAGTATAGTTTGGGACCAAGCTCCGTGGAGGCAGCTCAGCAGTCAGTTCATTAGTTCCAAACTTCCAGGGATTAGAGCAGCAGCAGTTCTGCTGTTGGTGGGGAAGAGACAGACAGGATATGAGATTCAAGGAGGACTGCGACAACCAAGAGGAGCCCCTTGGGTTTATTTATAAAACTACAAAGTATAAACATACCCAAATAAGTGCCTTAAATAATAGCATTTTCAGTTTCCTAACATCTGAATTAACACACCTTTCTCTTCTTCCACCCACCATCTCAAACCTTCTATGTTAATATATTGTCATTTTTAGAGGAAATTGCAAAGATGACCCTGGAAGCAACAGGAGCAAAGAGAAAGCTGCGTGGCCAAACGGAGATTTGGTAATTAAGAAATCTGAAAGACTTTCTGGACTCTAGGGAGATGCACAACATTTGTGATTTTTGAAATGTGCAATTAGCATTTTCATTTTACAAAAGGCAAACTGTCATATCACATATGCAAAAACACCAGTGAATTCTGTATTTTCTGAATTTGTCTATCTAAACTTATTTCCATTTTATCTAATTCATAAAATGATGTCACAGGCATGGGAAGGAACAAATTTGGGGCAGAAGGCCTTGCTACCAGCATCTATATAAAAAGTTTTTTGAAAATTTGGAGATTGTTTGGTTTAAAATACAAAATTCTGAGTGAGTTGTTTCATTTAAGGATCTCCTTTTTCTGATAATTTCTTTGTACACATTTATATTTAAAAAAAAGGAAGTACTTGGACATAAAATGGGTCCTCATTAGGAAATTATATTATTGTACTTATCTTATAAATGTATAAAAATCTATTGTAACTACAGAGACTGTTGAGTGACTGTATTGGATAAAAAGGCAAATAAATTCTCACTGATTATTACAACCTCGTAGTGTTTCTTTAGGCAAGGTGACATTGCTGTTTTCTACCCCATTGCTTTTACACATGAAAAAGAAATCTTGGAATGCCTGTTTTTTAGAAAGAAAATCTACATTACTGAACATACCATGAGGTAATTGGTTTAAAATATCATTCACTTATAACACCGAAGGCAATGATCACAAAAGAAAAAATAGGCAAATTGGACTCCATGAAAACTTTAAAAATGTGTGCATCAAAAGAGTATCAACAGAGTAGAAAGGCACCCACAGAAGAGAACATATTTGTAAATCATGTATCTGTAAAGGATTACCATCCAGAATATAATATACAGAACTCCTAAAACTCAACAGCAAAAAACATGATTCAAAAATGAGCAAAGGACTTGAGTAGACCTTTCTCCAAAGAAGATATACAAACGGCTAATAAGCACATAAAAAGATGCTCAGCAGAAAAAAAAGATGCTCAGCATCCCTGATCACTAGGGAAGTGCAAATCAAAACTACAAATGAGATGCAACTTCATACCCATTAGGATGGTTACAATCAACAACACAGAAAAAAATAAGTGTTGGTGAGGATCTGGAGAAATTACATTCCCACTGCTGGTGGGAATGTAAAAATGGCACAGCCACTATAGAAAATAGAGTGGCAGTTCCTCAAAATATTAAAAATAGAATTACCATTTGATCCAGCAATTCTACTTCTGGGTATATACCCAAAAGAATTGAAAGCATGGTCTTGAGGAGATTATTTGTATATCCATGTTTACAGCAGCATTAATCACAATAGATAAAACATGGCAGCAACCCAAGTGCCATTGACAGAATAGATAAACAAAATGTTTACATGCTTACAATGGAGTATTATTCAACTTGAAAAAGGAAGGAAATTCTGACATATGCTACAACATGAATGAACCTTGAGGACATTATGCTAAGTGAAATAAGGTAGTCACAAAAAGACAAATACTGTGACTCCACTTATATGAGGTACTTATAGTCAAAATCATAAAACAGAAAGTAGTATGGTGGTTGCCAGGGGTTGGCAGGAGGGAAGAATGGGGAGCTAGTGTTTAATGAGGACAGAGTTTCAGTTTTACAAGAAGAAAAGAGCTATGGGGATGGGTAGTGGTGATGGGGGCACAACAATGTGAATGTGTTAATAACCACTGAATGCTACGCTTAAAAATAGTTTAGATGGCAAATTTGTTATATGTATCTCACCACAATTAAAAAAAGTGGAAAAAAATTTGACTGATTCATTCAAAATATTATTCCAAGCACTCTGTTTATTCTGATAATGTTGATTTTGGTAGAGCAGTTTCTCATGTGCCAACTATGAAACATAAAACATACATAAAAACACAGGTTTATAGTAAATGCCAAATCAGCTTTCATTCAAAGGACTAAGAAGGCTCAGGATGTGTATAGATGGTAGCTCATAATATGTAACTGGCATTTCTGCCCTTCAGAGATTTAATAGAAAAGGAGAAAACCCTATAATAAACAACACTAAAACACAATAAATCTATGGAAATAATTGATTTTGAGGGTCTCTAAATAATTAAAAATATTTTTAAGTCACTAAAAAATGGCTTTAGCTTGAGTCAAACATTCCTATATTTTTGTTAAATGTCACAGAATGTACATGTAAAATTTGTGCATTTCATTGTATATAATTTTTACCTCAAAAGAACAAAGAGAATGGTAAACAAATATTGAACCGTAGCCAGTGACATGCATGCAGAAGTATTAAGGCAGAGTGTACTGCTGCTGTATGCAACTTACTTTGAAATGAGTTAAACAAGTAAATGAATAGAGGGACAGACTGATGGATAGCTAGAGATTAAAACAGGCAGAGTAAAACATTAATGGGAGAATGTAGGAGGTGGGTATATGGGCACTCACCATACCATCTTTCAACTTTTCTGATGTTTGAAATTTTTGCAATAAAATTTGGGAAAGAATTTTTTAAATAGCTCCAAAATGTTGACAGTTTTTGGAAATGATTGATGAGTACATGAGGGCTCTTTACACTATTCTCTTTACATTTGCACATACAGATCTTCCCCAACTTATGATGGGGTTACATCCCAATAAACCCACTTTAAGGTGAAAATATCGTTAAGTCAAAAAGGGAGGGGTTTAATACACCTAACCTACTGAACATCATAACTTAGCCTAGCCTACTTTAAACGTGCTCAGAACACTAACATTAGCCTACAACTGGACAAAATCATCTAACACAGAGCCTATTTTATAATAAAGTGTTGACTATCTCATGTAATTTGTTGAATACTGAACAGAAAGTGAAAAACAGAATGGTTGTCTGGGGACAGAATGGTTGTCGGTGTAGCAGTCAACCCTTGCGACTGCGGGCTGACAGAACTGCTGCTCAGCGATGCTGCCCAGTGTCACCGGACAGGGTTGGACTGCATACTGTTAGCCTGGGAAAAGATCCAAATTCAGATTCGAAGTATGGTTTCTACTGAATGCATATCACTTTCACACCAGTGTCAAGTTGAAAAATCATTTACTTGAACCATTATTAGGTTGGGGAGTGTCTGTATTTGAATATTTCCAATAAATCTAGTTAAAAACTAATTAATGACTTTACCATCATTTTACTTGTTTTTTGGGGGAAATAATTTTAGGAGATCATTTTCGGCCTGTGTGTTTTTTTTGCTAACAGCTTTATTGAGATAAAATGCAAAGAACATACAATGCACCCATTGAAAGCATACAATTCAGTGCCTGTTAGTGTATTCAGAACTGTGCCGACCATTGCCACAATTTTAGAATATTTTTATCATCCACAGAAGAAACCCTGTACTCTTAAGTAGTTGTTCCCATTTCCCCCACTGCTCCCAGACAGAGGCAACCATTAATCTACCTTGTGTCTCTAGATTTTGCTTATTCTGGACATTCATATAAATGGAATCATGCAATATGTGATCTTTTGTGACTGGTTTCTTTTACTTAGTACAATGCTTTAAAGTTCATCATGTAGCATGTAACAGTACTTCCTTTTTTATTGCCAAACAATATTCCACATTTGTTTACCACATTTTGTTTATTTTCAAGTAATGGACATTTGATTTCTTTCTACTTTTGGCTATTAGGAAAAATGCTGCTATGAACATTCATGTACAAGTTTTTGGGTACATACCCAAGAGGAAAGGTGAACTGCTGGGTCATAGGGTAACTCTATGTTTAATCTTTTGAGGAACTATTAACTGTTTCCAAAGTGGTTGTGCCAATTTACATTTCTACCAGCAGCATATATGGGGTTCCAATGATTTCACATCCTCACCAACACTTATCATCTGCCTTTTTGACTACAGCCATCCTGGTGTTCATTACGGTTTGGATTTGCATTTCCCTGACAATTAATGACGTTGAATATCTTTTCAAGTGCCTAAATGGCCATTTTTATATATTCTTTGGAGAAGTGTTTATTCAGATCCTTTGTCTACTTAAAAAAGCTGTGGTAAAAAAGTTAAAAACCTCCATTTTAACTTTTTTTTGTGGTGGTGGTTTTTTTTATTAAGGTATCATTGATATACAATTTCTTTTTATTTTCCTATATTAATGTACAATTACATGAGCAATATTATGACACCCCATTACAGTCACTGTCCATCAGTGTAGTAAGGTGCTATAGAATCACTACTTGTCTGCTCTGTGTTACACTGCCTTAGCCTTATGCCCCCCCACCCCCTGCTACATTATGTGTGCTAACCGTAATCCCTCCATTCCCACCCATCCTCCCCAGTCCCTTTCCCTTTGGTAACTGTTAGTCCATTCTTGGGTTCTGTGAGTCTGCTGCTGTTTTGTTCCTTCAGTTTTTTCTTTGTTCTTATACTCCACAGATGAGTGAAATCATTTGATACTTGTGTTTCTCTGCATGGCTTATTTCACTGAGCATAATATCCTCTAGCTCCATCCATGTCGTTGCAAATGGTAGGATTTGTTTTCTTCTTATGGCTGAATAATATTCCATTGTGTATATGCACCACCTCTTCTTTATCCATTCATCTACTGATGGACACTTAGGTTGCTTCCATTTCTTAGCTATTGTAAATAGTGCTGCAATAAACATAGGGTGCATATGTCTTTTTCAAACTGGGCTGCAGCATTCTTAGTGTAAATTCCTAGGAGAGGAATTCCTGGGTCAAATGGTATTTCTGTTTTGAGTTTTTGAGGAACCTCCATACTGCTTTCCACAATGGTTGAACTAATTTGCATTCCCACCAGCAGTGTAGGAGGGTTCCCCTTTCTCCACATCCTCACCAACATTTGTTGTTGCTTGTTTTTTGGATGTTGGCCATCCTAACTGGTGTGAGGTAATATCTCATTGTGGTTTTAATTTGCATTTCTCTGATGATTAGGGATGTGGAGCATCTTTTCATGTGCCTGTTGGCCATCTGAATTTCTTCTTTGGAGAAGCTCCTCTGCCCATTTTTTAAATGGCTTATTTGCTTTTTGTTTGTTGAGGTGTGTGAGTTCTTTATATGATTTGGATGTCAACCCCTTATTGGATATGTCATTTATGAATATATTCTCCCATATTGTAGGATGTTTTTTTGTTCTACTGATGGTGTCCTTTGCTGTACAGAAGCTTTTTAGTTTGATATAGTCCCACTTGTTCATTTTTGCTTTTGTTTCCCTTGCCCAGGGAGATATGTTCATGAAGAAGTTGCTCATGTTTATGTCCAAGAAATTTTTGCCTATATTTTTTTCTAAGAGTTTTATGGTTACATGACTTACATTCAGGTCTTTGATCCATTTTGAGTTTACTTTTGGGTTTGGGGTTAGACAATAATCCAGTTTCATTCTCTTACATGTAGCTGTCCAGTTTTGCCAACACCAGCTGTTGAGGAGGTTGTCATTTCCTCATTGTATATCCATGGCTCCTTTATTGTATATTAATTGACCATATATGGTTGGGTTTATATCTGGGCTCGCTTTTCTGTTCCACTGGTCTATGGGTCTGTTCTTGAGCCAGTACCAAATTGTCTTGATTACTGTGGCTTTGTAGTAGAGCTTGAAGTCAGGGAGTGTTATTCCCCCCACTTTATTCTTCCTTCTCAGGATTGCTTTGTCTATTCGGGGTCTTTTGTGGTTCCATATGAATTTTAGAACTATTTGCTCATTTTAACTGTTTTTAAGTGTACTATTCAATGGCCTTAATTACATTCACTGTGTTGTGCAATCATCACTACTATTTCTAAAGTTGTTCATCATCTCAAATAGTAACACTGTAACCATTAGACAACAATTCACCATTCCCCTATCTACCTGCCAGCCCTGATAACCTCTAATCTACTTTCTGAATCTATAAATTTGTCTATTCTAGGTATTTCATATAATTAAAATCATAGAACATCTGTCCTTTTGTGTCTGGGTTGTTTCACTTAGCAGAGTAATATTTTAAGACTTATTCATGTTGTAGCATGAATCAAAATTTTATTCCTTTTTGTGGCTGGTAACATTCCATTGTATGGACATCCTTTTTTTATCCATTCATGCATTTTTAATACATTTTATCCATTGTTGATGGACATTTGGTTTGTTATGAATAATTTTGGTTATTATGAATAATGCTGCTAAGAACATTGGCATACAAGTAGCTCTTTGAATCTGTTTTCTTTTTTCCCTACAAATATATCTCATTTTCTTTTTTAATTGGAATATGATCGATATGCAATATTATATTGGTTTCAGATGTACAACATACTGATTTTATAATTAGGTACATTACTAAATGCTCACCATGGTAAGTACAGTTACCCTGTTACCTTACTAAGACATTATGATATTATTGGTTATTTCTCTATGTTGTACTTCCATTCCTACGAGTAATTTATTTCATAATTTGAGTTTGTACCTCTTCATCCCCTTCACCTATTTCAGCTATCCCAACTTTCTCCCTATGGTAACCAACAGTCTGTTGTCAGTATTTATGGGTCTATTTCTTTTGTTTTATTTTAGATTCCACATATAACTGAAGTCATATGGTATTTGTCTTTATCTGCTTATTTCACTTAGCATGACACCCTCTAGTTCCATCCACATTGTCACAAATGACGAGTTTTCCTTCTTTTTATGGCTGAGTAATATTCCATTATGTGTATGTACCACATTTTCTTTATCCATTCATTTATCAAAGAGCACTTGGGTTGCTTTCATATCTTGGCTATTGTAAACAATGCTGCAGGGAACATAGGTGTGAATATACCTTTTCAAATTAGTGACTTTGTTTTCTTTGGGTAATTTCCCAGAGATGGAATTGCTGGGTCAAATGGTATTTCTATTTTTTTTACTGTTTTGAGGAACCTCTATATTGTTTTCCACAGTGGCTGCACCAATTTACATTCCTACTAACAGTGTAGGAGGGCTCTCTTTTCTCCATATCCTTGCCAACACTTTTTATTTCTTGTCTTTTGGATAGTGGCCATTCTGACTGTTATGAAGTGATACCTCATTTTGGTTTTGATTTGCACTTCTCTTATCATAAATTGTGGTGAGCATCTTTTCATTTGCCTGCTGGCCATCTGCATGTCTTCTTTGGAAAAATGTCTATTCAGGTCCTCCATCCATTTCTTAATTGGATTATTTGTTTTTCTGTTGTTGAGTTACATGAGTTCTTTACATAGTTTGGATATTAGCCCCTTATTGGATATATCATTTGCAAATATTTTCTCCCACACATAGGTTGTCTTGAATCTGTTTTCAATTCTTTTGGGTATATACCAAGAAGTAGAATTGTCAGGCCATGCAGTAATTTTTTATTTAGCTTTTTGAGACTGCAAAACTGTTTTCCAAAGTGGTTGTACCATTTTTCATTCTCATCAGCAATGTACCAGAGTTCCAATTTCTCCAAATCCTTGCCAACACTTGTTATTTTCCATTTTATTTATTTGTTTGTTTTTGGTAATAGTCATTCTAGTAGGTGTGATACAGTATCTCATTGTGGTTTTGATTTACATTTCTCTAATGACTAATGATGGTGAGCATCTTTTCATGTAATTACTGGCCATCAGTATACCTTCCTTAGAGAAATGTCTATTCTAGACCTTTGCCTATTCTTAAAAATTGGATTGTTTGTTGTTATGAGAGTTCTAGAGATTATTCTGGACATTCAATTATCAGATATGATTTGCAAATATTTTCTCTCACTCTGTGGGCTATTTCTCTTTCTTGATGGTGTCCAGTGAAGTACAAAAGCTATAATTTTGCTGAAGTCCAATTTATCTATTTTTTCTTTTGTTGCTCATGCTTTTGTTATCATTTTGAAACCATTGTCTATTCCAAGGTCATGAAGATTTACACTGATGTCTCCTTCTAAGGATTTTATAGTTTTAGTCCTAACATTAAGGCCCTTCAACTATTTTGGGTAATATATACATTTGTATGTGGTATGAGGTATGGAGTCTTGTGACATTTTTAATTTGTGTTTTCAATCTTTATCTTTCAATAAAATACAACGAAAATTCTCTAGGAACAGAAATCTCAAATGGGAAGAAGCAGCTTACTTCCATCTGCCTCTTAGTCAGTTTTGCCCCAACCTGAGTGTCGGATAACTGGTGTTTGGCTTTTCTGCTGCCAAAGCTCTACCCATCACCTCCCCCCACCCTCCTCTCTCACTTTGCCCTTTCCCCACCTGTTCCTGATGGTTCTTCCTCAACTGTATGTGACAGGGATTGTGTTTGAGGACCTTGCCAGGCATTCCCAAGAGTGTCTGGGGGGCCTCAAACCCGAACCCATAAGGACATGTGGAGCTAGTGCTGAGAAGATGTCCCTTGTGGGTATAGCTGCCTGTGCTTTTTACATTTGTTAATTTTATGAATAGTGATGTGGCTTTAAGGTACACTTTGCATACAACTTTTAAAAAAGACAAACTATTAACCTACTAAAGGCTTGTGTTGCTTTTCTCAATGCCAGTAGCAACTGCCATGCTCAGATTTGTCTGTGGAGCTTTGAGGTTTTGCAAGTTCATGGCTCTTTGTACTCTTATTTCCTATGTTCTCACTCATTGCTTTTTCTTGAAGCCTCAGAGGGGAAATGTTATATCTGTTTTCACAGAGTGGCGGAGGCCATGAAATTTGTTTCAGGTCGAACAATCTGGGAGTGGAGGAACAGGGTGCTTTGGTGTGTTCTTCTGGGAGGGGGCCACTAGTCGCGTTTCCATGATGTGAAGGACCCAAGGAAAGCTGACTCACTATAGGTTTTATATAAAACTATATAAAGGCCAAACTCCAGACACTTGACCACATTTAGGTAACTGATAGGATTTGCTATTTTCTTCAAGACTGTGATTCTGAAAAGAAAATTCCCTGAATACCATCTCCAGAGTCTGTCTGATGTCCCTAGTCTGGTATATTCAAAAATTTTAACCAGTAGGAGAGGGATCAACCAAATGCTATCCATTATGCTGGGTACTGGGCACAGGTATGGGAGATAAAGATACATAATCAGTTTATATTGATACATATATCAGTAGAGGAATGTATTGTCTAGTTGTGGCAATGAAAGGTCCCTAGAATGAGAAGTGAAATGGTTCAAGTCAGGGGCACAATTGAACCATGGGACTTAAGAGGCAGGAGGGACCACTTCAGGTTGAAATGGGGGTCAGGGGAGTTGAGAATTTCAATAGGTATAGAGGACAGGGTAGCACCCAGCAGAGGGTCAGAAAAGAACAGACAGCAGAGGGAGGAATAGTAAGTGAAGAAAAAGGCAGATGGTCAGTCCCTGAGGTTAGGTAGGGAAGGTGCTGGAGCCAGAAGATGGACAGAAAGACAGGAGACTCCAAAGTGGCAGGGGTGAGCCCGTGACCTAGGAATACAAGGGCTGAGGCCCTGTTCCATTCCAGGGGGAGAGGGCAAGAATCTAAGTTCAGTTGAGAAAGCACTTTCCACAGTGGAGGCTTCCGGTGTCTGGCCTGGACTGTGGGAAGGTCCATCCTGTGCAGTCCCTCAAGCACTAAACAGAGAAGGTCCCTGTTTGAGCCTGCCCTGCTCTCACACATCTCCATCCCTGGAGCACAAAGCTCTTGCTTTTCTCGCGAGATGGTCTCTGCTCCCAGTGCTACTTAATTTTTTCTTTGAAATGTGTGCACAACCATTGGTACTGTGGGTCTCTGATCCGGGGGATTCATAGTGTAGTACCTTGAAAAAGAAATGTAAGTACACATGGAGTGGAAACTCTGGCTCACCTCCCTCTGTGCCTTCTAATTGCTCTCCCTCTGCCTGGGCCCTCTGAGGATAGAGAGGGTGGCTCCTTCCCACCTGGTGCAAAGCACAGCTCCAAGGAAAGCTGCCCTCTCCCTCTCAACTCGTTATATTTGTATTTCACCACTTCCCTGGGTTAGAAGAGGTAATTAAGTGTTTTGGTTTAAAAGACCTCCTGCTGGGTTGCAGTCTGCTTGGGAGAATAAAAGTAAGTAGGTGAAAGGGAGTAGCGTCATCAAAGGACTCTGCACCTACCTTTCCTCATCATAAGAATGAAAAGGCTGCCATGTGCCACAGGGGCCCCAGATTACCCACCCATGCAGGGCAGGGTCCAAAGGCCTTTCCTTCTTTCTTAAAGAAAAATCAAGAGTGATTGGCTCATAATTTGATGAGGCAGCCTTGCCTCGTTCCAGATACACATCAGATAACAACCATGTCGTTCTTCCTAGTCTGAGCAGTTTTACTGGGATGCTCACTTGGCTGATGACTTCCTTAGTTTTCAAGCTGACTTGAGGTACATTGTTAGAAACTGATCCAAACTGTCCCCTTAATATAAACATAAAGAACCATTTTTTATTTTATTATTTTTATTTTTTTATTTACAATTTATTTTGGTATCATTAACCTACAATTACATGTGCAATATTATGGTTATTAAACTACCCCCTTCATCAGGTCCCCTCCATCAACCCCATTACAGTCACTGTCCATCAGCGTAGTGAAATGCTATAGAGTCACTACTTGTCTTCTCTGAGTTGTACAGCCCTCCCCGTGCCCCCGCTACCTTACGTCTGCTAATCATAATGCCCCTTTTACCCTCTTATCCTTCCCTTCCCACCCATCTTCCCCAGTCCCTTTCCCTTTGGTAACTATT